>CM067167.1:203655790-203703290 GCA_034093135.1 Erigeron breviscapus | reverse complement strand
ATTCGACGGCAATATCTTATTACACAAAGGGTTGTGAAGATCGTGATCGGGGTACTAGCATACGGTATATGGGTGTCTAGTGTGCGATCGTAGAGGGGTTTTACTTTAAACCCTAAATAATAATAATCTTATTATTATATATTTATTGGAAGCTTTGCATAAGGTACACGTCTTCAATTCCTTTCTTTGTTAATTAATGTGATTGCATATTCGATTCTTCCGTTGCGCGTACTCGTGAATTGTTACATGTTTATGTGCTCATATTCTAACAGTGGTATCACGAGCCACATATGTGATCTATTAATTACAAAGATCAAAACTTGAAGGGGGGTTAAGGGTTGGTTGATTTTTAATTAATTGTTAAATAATTAAAAGTTGTTTTCTTTTTTTTTTTTAATTAAAAATCGGATTTAATTAAATAAAAATTAGGGTTTTTTTGTTTAATTAATTTAACCTAATTCAATGGAAGATTGAAACCCTCATGGCAAGTTTTGAGTTTGTGAATTGACATGATTTATTTGATATAAATTGCATGTTTGTGTATCTTGATTATTTAAGGTTGTTAAATAAAAGTAAAATCACAAGGAATTCATGAAAAATTACTTGTGATTATTACTGATACGAGTCATATTCCCGCGCATTGCGGCGGTATAATTACGGTGCGGAACTCAATCGAACATATCAGTGAAGTTTTAAATGAAATAGCCATTTTGTTAATAATTTCTTAAATGGGAAATCTTTGTTTGGAAAGAGTATTATTGTAAGTCCCAACTCAATAGATGGTACTACTGAAGACACCTCTATGTCGATGGTGGAGTTACTTTGCAATATATGCACTGAACTGGAGACGACCAGTTGCAGTGTGTATATACCAAGTTCTAGATAGATTACTTCTTTAAAAGACAATAAGTAAAGAACAATGCAATAATACAAAATACTTGTAAGATAAATTGATGAGACAATATGTAATTTTCAAGTGTAATTTATTTATTGATGTTAAATAAATTACAAGGTTGTTGCGGAACCAAGATAATACAAGAATGTAAATATCCTAACAACCTATGAACTACAATTGATCTACACTCGGAATTTCTCTAAACAATCGAAACACTTAAAGTTGTGAAATGTTCCTTTTTACGATTGAGAGAATATTGCACAAGTTCACCAAGAATATTGCAGGTATGCAAAGTGTGAAATCTATCGAAGTGTATTCGAAGAAGTAATATTCTTGTTGTGCAATGACTTGTATTTATAGGCAAAGTTAACATTGAGATGTTAACTTTGGCCGTACAAATGTGGTTGATAGCATTTAAGGAATAACATTTAATTCCTTAAAATACAGTGTAAAGTTGCAGTATAAAGCAACTTTATTCAACCAGCTTTATGTACCTTTTATTACTTAAATAATAAGATAAGGCTTATTATCCGGGTAAAAGGACATAAAGCACAAAAGTCAATTCCTCGTAATCAGTGTAAAGCTTTGTAAGAGCTTTCCACTGATGGTCTCCAGTTTGTAACTGACTAGAATGTCAACTGGGCTTCGCTGCCATTGTCATTCTCTATCTTCCATTTGTTGTCTTCGACTTCAACTGGAATGATTCTTCAACTGGTCAGTTCTCAACTGGAGGAAGTCTTAAGTTGCGTTGACTGTACGGTGCAACTGGACTTCAATATATTTCTGGACAAATCTTCTGGGTCTCCAGTTCACTAGACAGTTTCACTGGGTCTCCAGGTGCAACTGGAGACTGGCCAGTTTACCAGTAAACTGGTCCTAACAAATTCCCCCTATTTGTCTAGAAATATTGCCAAGTCTTTTTCTAGTTCTTGTATCTGTACAAGTGTGAACTGAAAGGACTTGTTTGATTTAAATCTATCTAAGTTTTCCAAGACATTTTTATAGATCAATAAATGCCTTAGGTTTTTCTTTTAGGTTTGTTAGATTTTAATTTATTATCTACCTTGTGGTTACAGACTGGTAACTTCATTTATACAAGGAAATAATTTATACAAGGAAATGAAATTTATACAAGTTACAGAATGTAAAACAAAATACAAGTAGATAACTGAAAAGAAAGAACTTAATGAGATGGCCCTTCGCCAGTTCTTGCCCCTTAAGAAGTTCACCCATGCTTTCTCAAACCTATTCTTTTGTGCCTTTGCATCCAACACATTCACCATTTCAACCCATTCACTGAACCCATACTGCATTGCACCAGGATTGTCAGTTTTAACCAGTGGCCCTCTGGTATAACTAACTTCAACGTGAAAGACTTTGGTGCCTGGCTTGATTGTTACATTAACACCATTGATAGTACCACTATGTCTTCTGGTTGACATGATCTGGGAGTAATAGCTTCTTGCTTCAGATTCATTTGTTATTTTTATACTCCCAGCACCAGCAGCCAGTACATCGGACTTGATGTCTTCATTAGATACCTCGCCAGTTGGTTCAACAAATGTGCTAAGGTCAGCATCTCTGGTCAGTGGTCTTCTTGGTTGAGGAATCCTTCTTGGTGGATTCAATACCTTCTTCACAACCTTCTTAACATTTGCAATTCTTTTTAGAATCCCACGGGCCCTATTCTCCTTAGCCTTCTCCACTGATATGTTCAAGCTTCTGGCATCGAATTCAGCTTCATCATCAGGATAGTGTCTGTCCAGTTCTACATCAAGCATTTCTTTCAACTGGTCAACTATCCTGGGATCATGCTTAACTCTGGCATACTCCTCCTTAGTGATTTCCAAAAGATTGGCATCACTCATATCAAGCAGTTTGATCTGTGCAAGATGTGCTCTGGCTTCAACTTGGTTGGCTTGTTTCATCTTATTTCTTTCTTTAATTTGATTACCAAGTCTGGCCAGTTGTTTGCTTACACTATCAGAAACTGGAGGAAGTACATCAGCATTGCCAGTTTCTAACATAGGAATATCAGTGGCCGGCTGGGCAGATACATCAACAGCTAAACCTTTTCCTTTATCCAACACATTCCCCCTATCACCCATATCACCAGTTTGCTCACCAGCTTCAGTACTGGCAGCTACAACCATTTCCCTACCAGCTTGACTTCCAGATGGAGTTCTTTCAGGTGCAACTGGTGGAAGGACTGTACTTCTTTCCCCCTTGGCAGCATCTAGACCTGCCCTAATAACTTCCCATTCAGAAGGGTGAGATGGCAACCGGTCAAGAGGCTGTCATGTTTGCATGTCCTTGCACTCCTTGAAAATCCCACACATCATCCTGAAAGACCTCCACAAATGGTTGGTCTCCTTTGACTGGGTCAAAACATTTGCAGTAACCTGTTCTTGACTAGTTTTTAATTCATTTAAGATCTTGGAGTCTTCATCCAAACCAGAAACAACCTTTTCCTTCACTTCCTCATCCTTCTTCTTCAAACTTTCCACTTCAGTTGTCAGTTTATCCAAAGACTGAGCATGAAGGGATACCTGGGTGTTCAAATTTTCAATGCTGCCTCTCAACTGGTTGATCTCACTAGTGAGTGGGGCCAGATCAACCTGAGGAGTGGCCAACTTGGTGATCTCAGACATCACCCTTTCAATTAATTGTTGTTCTCTTGCACCCAGCATATCCTCTATCTTCTGACCAACTGAAGTCATCAACTGCTCTCCAAGTTCAGTCATATTTAGGCCAGGTTTTTCAATCAATTCCTTTACCTGCCTTTCAATCGCCCTCAAATCTACTTCAGATGTTCTTACAGTGTTGCCAAGCAGATTGGAGATTGAGGTTGTAACCTTGGACTGAGTAAGGTCAAAGGCTTCCTTCAAAGATGTTGCTAGAGTGTTACAGCCAGTGACCAACTCATTTAGCTTATTGAACACCAAGTCTTCATTAGATGAAAACTTGTTAATCCCCAGATCAACCACTTTAATGTTGGTCAAGTGATCCTTGTGGTATCTGGAGAAAGACTTGGTGTTTTTGTCAAGTATCTTTTGAATCTCCTCTACCCTGGTAAGAAGGTTTTGGAGATCGGCTTGTAAAGAGACAACTTGACTGTCCAGTGACGAAGGAGAAGGTGTCACTGGACCAGCAACAGTTACTACTGGAACAACTGGAGGAGGCAAACTTAAAGAAGTCTCCCCAGTTGTCATACCAGCAGTTGAAGAAATAGTAGGAGTGGTGGTAAAGAAAGGACTGGAAAATCAATGTGTTGTTCATGCTGAGAATGCTCAGGTGTGAACAACGGCGGCGGTGGGGGTGGCATTTCTCGAACAAGTGAGAATTGCCCAGTTGGTGAAGGAGCCATACGTCTGTTTCCAGACATATAGTTATAAGTTGGGAATGGTATATCAGTAGGCACATTTTGTTGGGATGGTGAAAGTGAAATTGATGCATCTAGAAGCGAGACTGGAGATGAAGGGTTTTGATCTGGTACAGGAGAATCAAAAATCTCCAAGTCTGTTTCAGTACCTTCTGAATCCGAAGATTCAATAAGGATTTCCTCGTCATTAACATTCATGTCCAGATCCATGAATGTAACTGAGGGCTGACCAGAAGGGTCAGTCTCCAGATGACCTTCCCCAGTTTCCTGGATGGGTGCATCTGTTGGAGGATCAGATACCGAGGTATCTTCACCAGGAATAGAGGTTATTGGAGTTGCTTCAGTTGTGGTTGTTCTATCCTCAACCATAACATTAGACGAACTGGAGGGTCCCTCATTATTTTGAGGCCCGCCCAGTTGTCTTTCTGACTCACCTTCAATTGGTGCATCAGTTGAAGCGAATGCCAGTTGCATTCGTTCTGGAATCTCGACCTCTCCAGCTTCAGATACCAGAGAGTCTAAATTCCTCAACATATCTGGAGCAGTGTACGGTGAATCTGTACTTAAGTATGCTTCTCTGCCCAGAATATGTTTAAAACAGAGAGAGAGAAACCTTGAGAAGGGGATACAAACACCCCTTGTGCCCTTCAGCTTTTGTACTAGGCTTCTAAACAAGATGTCTGCAAAGTCTACTCTCAATCCATTCCACAAGCAGTAAGCTATTTCTGCTTGTGAGGAGTTGATCTGGTCAAGACCACCAGAACTCCCACCCATACTCTCCACCAGGTGGATGAAAAAGTACCTCCATGAAGGTGTAAGACCCTTCATGGTCATCGCACCCTTCGTCTTCAAAACTCCATTCTCCAAGCACTCCTTGTGTCTCATTTCAAGGAGGACTTGGCGAAAGTTAACATTTGAGGGTAAGACGACTGGAGATTCACCCTCTCTCCAGTAATTGAGGTGTAAGGCATCCCTCAATACGTCAGCGGACAAGGTACACTGGATTGTTCCATCCTTTAATGTGAAACTGATGGAGGAACAATCGGAAGAAAGAGTGGCATTGTACCAAAACTCACACAAGTAGTTGTGAAACAACTTGCGTGGGTTTAGAGAGAATGAGGGTCCTATTGGAGAATCCTTCAAAAAAATTTGGATTCTACCAATAAGGGTATTGGACCCTTGAGATCCTTGTAAGCTTGCCATCGGATTATTAGGATTGAGTTTGATGACCGAAGCATTACTAGGAGCACCAGATGCCGGTTTGACATCTGGTGAAGGAGCATATGGAACAGTCAAGAGATTTACATCTCTTGAACAGGATGATCTAGGAGACATTGGAAAATGAAATTGAAATTTGGGAATTAGGGTTCTTGATTTGTGAAGTAGAGAGAGAAATGAAGCAATTTTGATGATTGGGAAGTAAATGAAAGAATATAGAAGGAAGTAAATGAGTTCGGAATAAATAAGGGTATTTATAAGGGATCCATGATCCCAATGAAATACAAAAATTATATTTTATTTAACCAAAACAACTTTGTAGATATTTAACAAAAGAAGTTTGAATTTTGAAATAAAATCATAATTTGCCATGTCAACATTAAATGCTACCATGTCAGCATTAAATGCTACGACGGCTTATCTTACCCACGCGCCCACTCACTTTTTATTTTCCCAATACAAACAGTTGTCAAGTACTAAAATGGCTTTAAACACGTCAGATCACGATACCAAGTGGTTTAAAACACTCGAGTACCATCACGTGTCACAAATATTGACAAAGTATTTCTAACGTTATAAAAATAAGACAAGACTGAATCTGGTCACTGGAGGATCAGTCCAGTACCAGTTTCCAACTGAAGAGTTCTCCAGTTGCCATTTTCAAACAAAAAACGATTTTTAGTCAGAAAATTGTTTTTGAGTCTTTCCCCCTAAAATGATGATCCAGAAATCAATTAGTGCCAGGATAGTATCACAAAGGCGTTCGATAGCCTGGCGAGCAAAGATTATCTGGACCTCCTCAACTGGAGACCTTCATCAGTGTCACTGACGCGTTCAATAACAAAGAAATCTCCAGTTTCAAGGATTTAACATTCCCAGTTCGCTGATGAGATGTTTAAAGGTTTTCTCATCGAGAGGTTTTGTAAAAACATCAGCTAACTGTTTGTCAGTGGGGTGAAATGTAATTCAATGTCTCCTTTCATAACATGATCACGAATAAAATGATACCTGATGTCAATATGCTTTGTTTTGGAGTGCATCACTGGGTTGTGAGATATAGCAATTGCACTGGTGTTGTCACAAAAGATTGGGGTCCTTGTATTCTTTTGACCATAATCTAGTAACTGGTTCTTGATCCAGAGAATCTGGGCACAGCAACTGGCCGCAGAAATGTACTCTGCCTCGGCAGTGGACATAGAGACTGAAGTCTGCTTCTTGCTGGTCCAACTTACCAGTTTTCCTCCAAGGAAATGACAACCACCAGTTGTTGATTTTCTATCTATCTTACAACCTGCATGATCTGAATCTGAATAACCCATTAGATCTAATCCTGAGCCTTTGGGGTACCAAAGACCAAGATTAGGACACCCTTTCAGGTATCTAAAGATACGCTTTACAGCATGCAAGTGTGATTCTTTTGGGTTAGCCTGAAACCTGGCACATAGACATGTTGCAAACATTATATCTGGTCGACTGGCAGTTAAGTACATCAGTGAACCAACCATACCACGATAGTCAGTTATGTTAACTGGTTTGCCAGTTGGGTCAGAGTCTAAATTTAATGGTGCTGCAATAGGTGTGTTTTTCGATGGGATTGAATCATATTTGTATTTTCTTAACAAATCTCTGACATATTTTCCTTGGTTTATGAAAATTCCATTTTCAGTTTGCTTAATCTAAAGACCTAAGAAAAATGTTAATTCACCCATTAAACTCATCTCATACTCAGATGACATGATTTTAGAAAACTTTTTACACATTGCATCATCAGTTGAACCAAATATAATGTCATCAACATAAATTTGTACCAATAAGATATTACCTCTTTCTTTCAAGATAAATAAGGTATTATCTATTGCACCTCTTTGAAAGCCATTTTTAAGAAGATGTTTAGTTAGAGTATCATACCAGGCTCTTGGGGTTTGTCTTAGACCATACAATGCTTTGTTCAGTCTATACACCCAATGAGGATGCTTCTCATCGATGAAACCTGGAGTCTGCTTAACATAAACTTCTTCTTCCAATGTTCCATTCAGGAACGCACTTTTGACATCCATCTGGAAGACTTTGAACTGCAGATGGGCTGCATAAGCTAGAAATATTCTGATGGCTTCAAGTCTTGCAATTGGAGCAAAAGTTTCATCAAAGTCAACGCCTTCTGCTTGACAATAACCCTGGGCAACTAGTCTGGCCTTGTTTCTTACAACATGGCCATCTTCATCCATCTTGTTTCGGTAGACCCATATGGTACCAATGGGTTCTTTCTTTAACCCTGGTGGACAAGGAACAAGCTCCCAAACATTGTTCCTTTCAAACTGGACGAGCTCTTCTTGCATAGCTTCCACCCAGCTTGGGTCTGCCATAGCCTCGTCAATCTTCTTTGGTTCAATTAAGGATAAGAAGGTGACGTTTAAGCATTGCTCATTGGTGGCTCTTCTAGTCTGAACCCCACTATTTGGATCTCCCACAATCTGTTCAATTGGATGTGCTCGAGTCCATCTAGTGTAATGACTAGGCTGGTGTAACACAATATCAGTGCAAGTCACCTGGCGATCTTCTTCAGTTGCAGTAGCTTCTGGGGGAGGATCGGTCCAAACTACTTCTACATCCTCATCAGAGTCAATGAGGTCACGATTTGCATCATGAAATTCTTCATTCAAAGGCATTTCTTGAAGAACTGGAGAAGTTGGAGTTTGAACTGGTGCTGATATTGGAGTGGCACATACATCAGATCCAATCACCAATTCTTGTGGTAAGTTGAAATTGATGGAGGGATAGAATGACGTGTCACTGGTGCTGTTCTTCTTCTTAACTGGTTCCAATTTGTTGTAACCGGAAACATCTTTTGGTGAAACAACTGACCGATGAACTTGGTCAGTTTCACCAAAATTGATTTGAACGACTGGAGTAATATCAAGGTTTGGTCTCTTGTTGATTGCTTCAGTTGATTCATCGAATGTGACATGAATTGTCTCATGAACCTTTTGGAGTCTATAATTATAAACTCTAAAGGCCTTTCGAATATCTGAATAACCTAAAAATACCCCTTCATCAGCTTTTGCATCAAACTTTCCAAGCTGACTGGAATCGTTTAAGATATAAACTGGACAACCAAATACATGAAAGTATCCAATATTTGGTTTACGATTCCTGAGTACTTCATAGGCAGTGTTCTTATGTCTCTTGATGTAGACTGGCCGGTTTTGGGTGTGACAAGCAGTTGCAACTGCTTCAGCCCAAAAACTGGTGGGAAGACCTGATTCAGATAGCATACTTCTGGCTGCTTCTATCAGTGTGCGATTCTTTCTTTCCACAACTCCATTTTGCTCTGGAGAGTGTGCTGATGAGAAGTTTTGAGAGATTCCAGTGCCATTGCAAAATGTTTCAAGTACCTTATTTTGAAATTCAGTACCATTATCACTTCGCAACTGACAAACTTTTCGAGTGTACTTGAGCTCAATTCTTTTGATGAGAGAGATGATTTCAGCAGGTGCATCACTTTTGGATCTGAGGAATACCACCCAGCAGTATCTGGTGAATTCATCAACCACAACTAGAGTGTACTTCTTTCCAGCTCTAGTTTGAACATTCACTGGACCAAAGAGATCCATATGTAGCATGTGAAGAGGTTCAGTAATGCTAAAATTTTGCCTAGTTTTGAAACTGGCTCTTTTCTGCTTGCCCATCTCACACCCTGGACATGGCTTTTCTTTATTAAAAGAAATCCGAGGTATCCCATCAACCAGTTGTTTGCGAGACAACTTGTTAATATTTTTAAAATTAAGATGGGATAATCTTTTATGCCATAGCCAGTTGGTGTCCTCATCAGCCTTGGTATAGAAACATTGCTCTTTTAGAGCTGGTTCCATATCCATGATGTACACATTTCCTTTTCTTGGTGCAACCATCACCACTTTCCAATCCTTGTTAAATATGGTGCCTTGAGCAATATCGAACAAAACTCTGAAGCCATCATCACAAAGTTGGCTGACACTGATCAGGTTGTATTTCAAACCATTCACAAATGCAACTCTTTTGAATTCGACTTGTCCATTATTGAGCACACCGATCATTACCAAACGTCACTGTCGGTCCATCTTGGATAGTGAACTCTTCAAGCAGGGGCTTACATCCGGTCATAGTCCGGCCAGCAGCGCTGTCCAGATACCAGATATTCTTCTTTCGATCGCCCTGCACACACACAAAAATCATTAGTTATTTTTGTGAACCCATCTTTTCTTGATGGGTTCACTGGACTTCTCTACAGAAGTCACAGTAGATTGTTGTGGTGTTGAACCGGAGGCTGCATCTGGAGCTTTTTCACCAGCTCCAGGTGCAGGAGTAAAAACGATTGGTACTTGATACTTACTCCCCTTATTTTTACCAGATTTAGTTCCAGATGGAACATTCTTTTGATTAGGTTTTGAAGGGAGTGGTTTAATATTTTGTTTGAAAACTGGAGGTAATGAACCTCCTTCCAGATTTTTAATCCGGGCAGTACAACTCTAAACCTGTCGAGACAAAAGTTGGAGTTGACTTTCCAGATTAACCAAAATATTATTTTCATCAGGCAACTGAACCTTGGACCTTGGTTCAGTTAGAGTTTTAGTCTGTCGGGTCTTAGGCTCCTTAGACTTTTGAGGTAAAGGCTTGTTACCAGTGGCCTTTTTAACTGGAGCATTAGCCTGTTTGGCTCCAGGTTTTACCTCAATAGGGGTGGTCTCAATGGGTTCAGTTTCAACAGCTTCAGGTTGATCATAAGGTGTTTCAACCCTGAGAGCTAGAGGCAATGCATGAAGATCTGGTATGAGAGCTGCTATCTCCAGATCTCCAGATTTCCATGCATTCTTCTGGGCATCGATAGTTCTTGAAAATGCATCATAGTTTTTACAAGATGCTTTTACCCATGACTTGATAATCTTTTGTTCTTTTTCAAGATCAGAAAATAGTTTTTGATTATCAAGTTCCAAAGCCTCAATCTTTAAAACTGACTCCTTGAGAGCCAACTGGACACTTTGTAAATCATTAAGTTGTGGCTTAACGTTGTTCAGTTCAATTAAGATAGTGTCAAGATATCTTTTACTATCAGCTCTAACAGTTTCCACAAAAGCTAAATCACCACTTAATGATTCAGCCAGGTCCAGTTTCAGTTCAGGGTCAACCTGGTTATCATAGTCACATACCTTTTTCAAGATGATGTCCACCCATCTTCCAGTGATGACATCTTCTTTTGCCACATGTTGCTATTGATCTTCCAAGGCCATGAAACACATGTCCCTTTCCTCTTCTTCATCAGCTGATGAGTCATCAGAGTACTCCCATTTTCCCCCAGTTTGTGCCATTAAGCACTAATCCTTTTTCTTTTCCATGGACAGGAGGGCAATCTGGGCCTTAAGCTTCTTGTATTTAGCTTTGTAGCAATAATCAGGCCGATTGAAATTAGGGACAGGGGGGCCAGTTTGGTTGTTCAACTGACTAGATCTGCATTCCTTCATAAAGTGACCTTTCTTACCACACTTATAGCAGGTAAGATTGGTTTTATCCAGAGAGCTGGAGCTGGAAGCATTGTTTGGGCCATTAAATCTTTTAGATTTATGCTTAAACCTGTTAAAGGTTTTAGCAATCATGGCTACCAGATCATCATCGTCAGTTTCATTACAACCATCACTGTTTTCAGTGGTCAGACCAGAGTTTAAGAAACTGTTTAACATCTCCTTCATTGAGTGTGCATGGACACTCTCTGCAGACATTAAGGCAGCACAAGGTCGCTCAGGTACACTAGCAACCTTGGAACTCTGGGCATGGTTCATGGCCTCTTGCTCAGCCACCAGTCTTGCAGCATTATTATCTTCAGTGAATCTGAAGGCTCCATAGAGTGATGCAAGAGTATGGTTGTGCAAGGTTTTACCTTGTCTTAAGACAAGAACCATGTTTTCCTATTTGGAAGGAAGAATATCACAAAACTTCTCAAGAAGAATATCCTTATCCTTCTCTACACCCAAGCCTCTCAGCTGATTAATGAGGCTAGAAAATCTGGTGTATGTACCAGTTAGACTTTCATTGGGCAAGGCAAAGAAGGATTCATACTTCTTGTTCAAGGCAACTTTTCTGGTGACAATACTGTCATCACCTCCTTCAAACTGAATAACTAATTCATCCCACATTGACTTTGCACTGGGGAACAACACAAGTGTTGGAATTAGATCTCCAGGGACAGCTCCAAGGATCATGTTCTTGAGTCTGGTGTCCAGATCAACAAGTCTACGATCCTCATCAGACCAATGGTCTTCGAGCTTTTCTCTTGAACCTCTTCTTCCAGTTGGATCTAGAAGAGGACTTACCCCAAGAGACATGGGTATATATGGTCCATCCTTAAGGATTTTCAACATATACCTCTCTATCCCACCAAAATGCAAAAGCATTCTAGCCTTCCGTGTACCAAAAGTCTCACTGTTTCCATCAAATTTGGGAACAGGAGTGTTAGAATAATGTACATGGACGTGATTTGGGGCAGTAGGAGGAGGAGGGTTTGTATTAACATTTTGAAAAGGTTGGGCATTAGTATTCAAGGGGGTTTCACCTGAACCAGAACCATCTCCACCTTCAGTAGTGTTCATCTTAGCAGATCTAGGCAAGTTTATTAGCCTTCTGCTCTGATACCACTTGTAAGTCCCAACTCAATAGATGGTACTACTGAAGACACCTCTATGTCGATGGTGGAGTTACTTTGCAATATATGCACTGAACTGGAGACGACCAGTTGCATTTCAAGTGTAATTTATTTATTGATGTTAAATAAATTACAAGGTTGTTGCGGAACCAAGATAATACAAGAATGTAAATATCCTAACAACCTATGAACTACAATTGATCTACACTCGGAATTTCTCTAAACAATCGAAACACTTAAAGTTGTGAAATGTTCCTTTTTACGATTGAGAGAATATTGCACAAGTTCACCAAGAATATTGCAGGTATGCAAAGTGTGAAATCTATCGAAGTGTATTCGAAGAAGTAATATTCTTGTTGTGCAATGACTTGTATTTATAGGCAAAGTTAACATTGAGATGTTAACTTTGGCCGTACAAATGTGGTTGATAGCATTTAAGGAATAACATTTAATTCCTTAAAATACAGTGTAAAGTTGCAGTATAAAGCAACTTTATTCAACCAGCTTTATGTACCTTTTATTACTTAAATAATAAGATAAGGCTTATTATCCGGGTAAAAGGACATAAAGCACAAAAGTCAATTCCTCGTAATCAGTGTAAAGCTTTGTAAGAGCTTTCCACTGATGGTCTCCAGTTTGTAACTGACTAGAATGTCAACTGGGCTTCGCTGCCATTGTCATTCTCTATCTTCCATTTGTTGTCTTCGACTTCAACTGGAATGATTCTTCAACTGGTCAGTTCTCAACTGGAGGAAGTCTTAAGTTGCGTTGACTGTACGGTGCAACTGGACTTCAATATATTTCTGGACAAATCTTCTGGGTCTCCAGTTCACTGGACAGTTTCACTGGGTCTCCAGGTGCAACTGGAGACTGGCCAGTTTACCAGTAAACTGGTCCTAACAATTATTATCATTATTTTTTAATTATTTATATATTAAATGATAAAGCATTAAATAAAATCTACTAATAAAAAATTATGGGTTCAGTTAAAATTGGATAATGGATTCACTTAAAATGCTTTTTTATTTATCAAATCTCAAATAAAAAGTTTTCACGACACACGCACGTTACCTTCTGCCATTCACCTCTCTCTCTCTCTCACACACACACACATTAATCTCCCCTCTTTCTACCACCGGCCACACCACCGTGTATCATCTCCAACACCACAGCCGTCACCTGCCACCACCGAGGCAGCCTTCCCCTGCCGGCAAACCACCACTAACCGCCATCTTCTTGACCTCTCTCTATAAAAACCCTAAAGAACAACACAATCTATCCCCCTTTGTCTCGTGTTCGAATCGGCCACCACTCACCGCCGTCGTTGCCACATCGCCGGAGCACCACTGGGAGCTCCACAGCCCGCCATCAGTCACCAATATCAACAGGCACACCCTTATTAACCATACAGTCACTCTCTCTTTTTTTTCTTCGGCCGCCGCGAACCACCGCAATGGGTTAAAGACAGAACAGTAGGCTGGGGTTTGTTCGCGATTGAATTCTGATTCGATTGCAATGTGTTTCGTGTCTTAATTCGAAAAAGTGAAAGAGTAATCACGTTTTTCACTTTTCCGGGGAGTTTTTGAATTTTCCGGCGAACCTTGAATCGGTTTTATTTTGGCAAGGGTTTGTGCGGATTTTGTTCCTAAGCATTTTGGTGACAATTTCGAGTTCCAATTCAAAGAAACGGAGGAGCAATCGTAGATCTAAGTTTTTCGGTGGTGGTTGAATACGGCGGCGGCTGGTGGTGGTTATAGGTGGTGGTGATTGGAAAGGTTTTGGGGGTAAAAGGGTAATTATCTATAATAGGTAAGGGTAAATTAGGTAGATCAACGTTGTAATTTGAGAAATTGAAAAAAGGCTTCCTCTATTATAAAGAAGTATAGATATAGAGATATAAATAGCAAAGCATGATGATCCAATAATTAAGGTTAATTATTAGATAATTGTGTGACTATGTGAATTTTTCGTGTGATTTTTATGCTATGCGACAGTTCACTAAAAAATTCATATCTTTTAATCTGTAATGAGTTAGAAGTTGTGCTTTGGACAGTAGGTTCTCAACACATAGGGCTACAACTTTGTAGTTCTGGTCGAAGCTTGATTCTAACCAGAAACAGGGCTAAACAGGTCGTTAAGCTACTGGAAATTTCCAGTCAGCATGTTTATGTTAATTACTTGTTAATTAAATTGTTTAAAGGCTTACGCAATCAAGGCAACTTGATGTATGTGGTCCTCTTCTTCGGAAGGGAGAGCCGGCTTTAGACATATGCATGAACCATAGTGACCATGTTTAGGTGGCCCACCTTAACTTGTTGCATGATTAATTAGTTCGGAAATTAGTAAGTTTATTAATTTTTGCGTGTTTATAAAGAGCTATAAAGGTGATGCAAAAATTGTTTTGGAGAAAAGAATAAACTTGACTAAGAACTATCGAAATAGAGATTTCTTTAATAAAATTGGAGTCTTACAACCTTGAGATACACCGGCTCACCCATTTGAACAAACTCTAAGAGAGGTATAAGTCGGAGTGCGCTAGCCTCCTAAAAGGGCAGGTTTTTAATTGCGTCCTTCGCAAACCTTTGCCCTTGCGCTTCTTTGTGCGTTCAAATGGAGCTACCGAGCTCTCTTGTGTTACTAAGACTATAAAAATGATTTTATTAAACATTATGTTATGAAGATTTGCATGAGTCTTCATACATAAACTTTTGATTCACATCAAATGCATTACCCATTTAAAGTTAAGTCATTGCCACCCACTTTGCTAAGAACACTTGCCAGTGCTTTTCGCTCCTACGTGAGACCGTAGGCGAATTGTATCTCTTCAAGGTAAATTACCACTCCACCGTGAGACCGGTGGTGGACTATTTACATGTTCTTAATTGGGCGACTTAAAACGAGTTAAGAGGTAAGATCCTTGACCCGTGGCATAAGATGGGACAAAACATGTTTACAAAACACTTAATACCCCTTTAAAGTGTTGTTGTAAGTTCCATATCTCTAGGAATTGCATGAATGCAATTATTGATCGTCGATTACCTTTTGAGTACCGTCATTTCTAGCTGATCGACAGATGAAATGATTGTATGCCAATTGGATCCTAGCCTTAATGAAATTAATTGTTAAATGAATTTAACAAGGGTAAATTACATACACCAATCGGCTTTTTAGGTCGATGCTAGAAAGAGAAAAACTTTCTGGACCAAACTTCAATGACTGATTTCGTCAAGCTAAGAATAGTTCTAAGAGCGGAGAAGAAATATCAAGTCCTTGAAGAGCAGTCACCCGTTGTTCCGGGAGCTAATGCTACAACTGGAGAGTTGGCTGCATACGTTGCTAAGTATGATAGACACAATGAGGTTGCTTGTTTGATGTTAGGGAGTATGGTTCCCGAACTTCAAAAGCAATTTGAAAATTATTTTCCTCTTGATATGATTAAAGAGCTCAAGTCTTTGTACGAAAAGCAAGTTGGAGTGGAGTTGGTTGAACTTGTGAAACACTTCATGACTTGAAAAACGAGTATGGAACACCGGTTAATCCTCATGTACTCAAGATAAAGAGGTACTTTGAGAAATTGGAAAGGTTGAACTATGCTAATCCTTCGCCTATTACTATTGGCATGATCCTAAAGTCTTTCATGGGATTTTGAGGGTTTTGTGCGCAATTATAATATGCATAGCATGAGTAAAACCATAGCTTCATACCATATTAATTGAGTATGAGAAAAAGCTTCCAAACACATTGAAAGACTTCAATATGAAGGGATCTTATAATCAAAATGATGAATCATTTGATAAATGTGTGTTTTTGGAATTGTCGATTAGCAAGAAAAGCATTTTAAGACTTCAAAGTAAAGGAATCTAACAAATGATGAATCATTTGACAAATGCATGTCTTGTGTTTTCGGCAAGATGACTTGAATACCTTTTCCGCGTAAAACCGGAGAAGGCTAAGGAACTACTTGGACTAATACATACCGATGTATGTGGTCCATTTAGACATGTGTCAAGGAAAGGTACTAGCTACTTCATCATTTTTATGAATGATTTCAGTCATTATGGTTATGTTTACTTGCTTAAACATAAACATGAAGTCTTCAAAACATTCAAAGAGTTTAAAAATGAAGTAGGAAATCAACTCGGTAAAACCATCAAGATTTTTCGTTTGAATCAAGGTGGAAAATACTTAAGCCAAAAGTTTAAGGATTATCTAAAAGCTTGAGGATTTATCCAACAAGCTTACTCCTATATATAATGGTATATTAGAGAGGAGAAATCGAACCTTGTTGAACATGGTTAGATTAAATGATAAACCTTCCAACTCTCCCATTTCATTTTGGGATTATGCTCTAGAGATTGCTGCATGCATTCTCAATATGGTTCCAACCAAGAAGGTTGACAAGACACCGCATGAATTGTGGCATGGGAGTGTTCCCAAATTGTCTTACTTAAAGATCTGGGGTTGTGAGTCTAGATCTGTTAAGTGCATCTTTGTAGGATACTCAAAGGAAACGATGGGTTACTACTTCTACTTTCCTACCGAAAACACTGTTAAGGTATCTCGATTTGCTGAGTTCCTTGAAAGGAAACTCATATCTCAAGAAGACAGTGGGAGGATTGTTGAACTTGAGGAGGCTCAAGAAGATGTGTCAACTTCTGAAAATACTAGCAATCATCAACTTGGGGGGGGGGAATGTTCAAAGAGATGAATCTCAAGATGAACTTCAAGTTGAAGATGAAGCGATTCCAATTCGTAGGTCCTCAAGGACAATACGTGCTCGTGAAAGATTAAATCTTATGGTTGAATATGAAGAACACGTATTAGGAGACTTAAATGAACCTCCTAATTTCAAAGCAGCATTATCAGATCCGGAATCTGACAAATGGCTTGAAGCTGCGAATGTGGAAATGAAATCCATGAAAGATAATCAAGTTTGGAGCTTGGTTGATCTTCCACCAAATGGTAGAACCGTTGGGTGTAAATGGATCTTCAAGAAGAAGACCGACATGGATGGAAATGTACACACCTATAAAGCTTGTCTTGTGGCGAAAGGCTATACTCAACTTTATGGAGTTGATTATGAGGAGACCTTTTCTCCCGTTGCGGACATAAGAGTTATTAGGATCATCTTAGCTATAGAGGCGTACTATAACTATGAGATGTGGCAAATGGATGTTAAAACCAATTTCTTGAATGGTTATCTAGACAAGGAAGTCTATATGGTTCAAGTATAAGGTTTTGTCGATCTAAAATATCCCAACAAAGTGTGCAAGCTTCATAGGTCCATTTATGGACTAAAGCAAGCATCAAGGAGTTGGAATAAAAGGTTTGATGAGGAAATCAAGAGGTTTGATTTTGCTTAAAATCCTTATGTGCCATGTGTATATCGCAAAGCTAGTAGGAGTAATGTTACTTGGGCAAAGCAACATTCATACTTGGAATCAAAATTCTATAGAGATAGAAGTAAATGGTTGTTTAGATTAAGTCAAAGATCTTGAAACGATTCAAGATGGAGAATTCTAAGCGTGGTTTTATACCGATGCAAGAAGGACTTATTTTGTCTAGCAAGAACGGTGCTTCTACACCTGAAGAGGTGGAGCGTATGAAAAGAATTCCTTATGCTTCGGCTGTGGGATCTATCATGTATGCGGTAAGATGCACTAGACCTGATGTTGCGTTCGCGCAAAATATAGTTAGCCACTATCAGCAAAATCTTGGAGAGGATCATTGGACTGCTGTAAAGAATATTCTTAAGTACATGCGTGCTACTAAAGAATTATTCTTGGTGTATGGTTGAAATCCCGATACAGAATTCAAAGTGAATAGATTCTGTGATGTTGGATTTCAGACTGATAGAGATGATTCAAAATATCAGTCGGGATACGTCTTCGTTTTAAATGAAGGCACGGTGGAATGCTATGAGCTAAAAGCAAACCACGGTTGCTATGTATGTGATAGAGTCTGAGTATATTGCCGCCTCAGAGAAGACGTCATGAAAGTTGTCTGGATTAGAAAGATTATTTTTGGATTTTAACGTGATGATCCTCAAATAACACACCTATGGATTTGTACTGTGATAATAAGAGAGTTATTATCATTGCCAACGAACCCGGAGTTCAGGAAGGTGCCAGACATTATCCTAGACGATATCACTTTGCACGTGAACAAATCGTACTAGGAGAAATTAAGATACTCAAAGTTCACACAGATTATAACTTAGCTGATCCTTTTACAAAGGCAATGTCAAAAGGAAAGCTCAATAAGCATGCCAAGGGCGAGGTCTTAAACTAGCTAGTTATCTCATGTAAATCTGTGATTGGTATTTGGATAAGGGACGGTTAAACAATTATTATTTCAATAAATGAATTCATATACTTGGTATGAGTGTTTTCATTTCATAATAATTGTGTCCTATATTTGCATGTTTAAATCCATGAATATTTTAATATATTCTAAATGTCCATTGTCGATTAACTATATGGTAATATAGTTAAACTAAGACAAATGTGAGAGATTGGTTGAAATATTTAAGGGAATATTTAGAAGATGGTCTTGCCAAACTCACATGGTATTCAAAGAGGTGAATATCGGATTTACCCCACTTAACGAATTGTCATTTTATGGATCGGCGTCATTAAGTGAAATTCGTGAAATGGTTACTTTATTTATCCTTAGACTTGAGATACAAGCAGGTTATGCATGTGTGGATTGCATTTTCTTGATATAGTTATAACTGTCCTGAACAAGGTAGTAATAAAGGGCTATTTTCAGAAATGTAGTGAAACGACATGACTAACACGTGTAGTCAATATAGGATTTGTTCCTTCAATTTGCAACTGAAATATGATACCATTTGGGCCCCTCATTAATTAATTAAGATGTTTGTATGACCATACCCAAATGAACTCAAGAGGAGGTCTTGACTAATTTGGTAATCTTGATTAATTGTAGAAATGAGAAACATAATCGTTAAATTATGAAATGACATTGATCCATATTCATAATTAACAAGGGTATCTGAAACAAAGGGATATTAAAGACTAAATCATTTCAAATGATAATTTAAGAAACTATCCTTAAATTTTTCCGGGAGCATTGGCGTGTTGCTAGACGCTAACCAATGTTATTGCCTTTATGATAACATGCTCAAGTGGGAGCTGTTGGTATGTGATCACGTTATAATAAACGCATGTCCGGAAATCATTTAAGCCTACGGGGTCACACAAAATGACACGTAAACTCTTTAATTAATATGTTATAGTAATATATTAATTAATTAAGATGTTTGTATGCCATACCCAAATGAACTCAAGAGGAGGTCTTGACTAATTTGGTAATCTTGATTAATTGTAGAAATGAGAAACATAATCGTTAAATTATGAAATGACATTGATCCATATTCATAATTAACAAGGGTATCTGAAACAAAGGGATATTAAAGACTAAATCATTTCAAATGATAATTTAAGAAACTATCCTTAAATTTTTCCGGGAGCATTGGCGTGTTGCTAGACGCTAACCAATGTTATTGCCTTTATGATAACATGCTCAAGTGGGAGCTGTTGGTATGTGATCACGTTATAATAAACGCATGTCCGGAAATCATTTAAGCCTACGGGGTCACACAAAATGACACGTAAACTCTTTAATTAATATGTTATAGTAATATATTAATTAATATGATCACGAAATGATTAATAAACGATCGTTAAAAGTTAAATACGTTTATTAATTAAAAAGAGAAGGACTTTAGTGAAAATTAGGAATTATGGATACTTCCTAATTATCCTAATGGGGCCGGGTTTACAATGGGTTTTGTAACCCAACACAAACTTGTCCACCAAGTTTAATAACCCTAATAATTGTCCTATATAAAGAGGTCATGGGTTAAGGGTTTTGTAAGACAATTAGATTTGTAAAAAACCCTAAATATATTATTCCTTCTCTCTCGGTCGAAAACAAGAAACAATATATCCTACGTATTAAGTTCCATTCGTGGGACTTATAACTATCATTTAATTAATGTCATGACATAACATTAATTATGGTATTGGTTTCTCATTCGACGGCAATATCTTATTACACAAAGGGTTGTGAAGATCGTGATCGGGGTACTAGCATACGGTATAGGGGTGTCTAGTGTGCGATCGTAGAGGGGTTTTACTTTAAACCCTATAATAATAATAATCTTATTATTATTAATTATATTGGAAGCTTTGCATAAGGTACACGTCTTCAATTCCTTTCTTTGTTAATTAATGTGATTGCATATTCGATTCTTCCGTTGCGCGTACTCATGAATTGTTACATGTTTATGTGCTCATATTCTAACAAATATCGGGTATGAATTGTTGGAACCACGTTTGTGTGACCGTCACTGATCGTTTATCATTCCTGATATGATAATTGACGATAATGAAATCTCTATGTCTAAGTAAATATATGATGGGCGTATTTACTCTTAGAGACGTAGTATAGGGTTTCCCATTAGGTGATTGTAACTAAGAGGACTAATGGTACACACATTAAACACCAAAGGGGTTGAATGTGTAATTACTTTCATTATAAATAGAGAGTAATTAACCCTAAGTTTAGGTTAATCCCTACACATAATTCACCCTTAAATTCGTGTGTTTTCTCTTCTCCAATTCGTGCATCATGCCACAGCCGAATTGCTCATCCCATTATTAATCAATCACCTTGTTTTGGGAACCCGAAATCAATGGCAAATATGTTTAATGCTCTTACAGGTTTCACAGGATCATCTGGTGAGTATTTTCCCTTGAATCAAACCATGTTTATTCCAACATCTGGTATCAGAGCCACGTTACGAAGACCTATAATGTTTTTTGGTTCGATCTCGAGGGTTTTCGCGAACTCAGAATATGCAGAATCAAAGAACTTCGTGCTGACGTCATCACGAACTTATGTTTCGTGCTGACGTCATCACGAATTCGTGCTGACGTCATCACGAACTTATGTCACTTCTCGCTGACGTCATCACGAAGTCTGCACCCCTTCGCGCTTATGTCATCATACGAACTTCAGCTATCTTCGCACGCGAACTCGTGCTTACGTCATCACGAGCTTATGACAACTTCGCGCTGACATCATCACGAACTTGACACATCCTTGTGCTGATGTCATCACGACTTAAGGATGTCTTCGTGCTTACATCATCACGAACTTACTGTCATCTTCGTGCTTACTTACTCACGAGTTATAACTTAAGTTCGTGTTATACTAAAGATGATTTTAGCTGATGAATGAACTCGTGCTTACTATTTTACCTTATAATTTTGTGGCTAAATTTGTCTCTTATTTTTCGAAAATAATTTTTTCTAAGACATTTTTACCATAGCACTTTAAGGGTAAAAAATTTTGGTCGCGATCCCAGCCAGGGGCTCTGCCCCTTGGACCCCGCTTCCAGGGGCGCTGCCCCCGGACCCCCGTAATGTGTGGGGGCTTCGCACTAATGTACATGGTTTTATCATTTGTGCCCAAAGGTCAAATGTGATTCTCATGGTGCTTTCGTTCTTTTCCTTTTACATAATGAACACTAAGTATATTGATTCTGCCCAAAGGTGATTTAATATATTTTGTGTGCTAAAAGGAACATTTTCATGCATAATATACACGATTCTTAATTTTGTGCCCAAAGGTCAAAAGATAAGCGTTGTGTTGCATGACCCTAATGCTCATGTGTACTTAGATATTAGTTACTTCTGCCCAAAGGTGATGTAAATTCTAAGTAGAGCCTTATGTTAACTTATTGTTTTGGTGTTTACAATAGGTTTACTTATCACTAGCTTCATTAGTATAATGGTCTTAGTCTCATTACTTTTAGGAACATTACTTTAGCCTCTTACGTATTTTAGGCATTACGTTAGTTCCATTACTTTTAGAGACATTACTTAATAAGCCTTAGATATCTAATTATGTTATTATAAGGAACATTATTATTAGCCCTTAGTTAGTTTTAGGCATTACTTTAGTTCCCTTACTTTTATAGATATTGCTTAGTCTGCCTTAGATAGCTAATTATGTCACTATAATCTTATTGCCCTTAGTTTTAGGCATTACTTTAATAATCTTCTATTACTTGTATCCTAAATTTATATCCTCCTTATTTCCACTGTAGTACCTACCCTTGGCATTCAGCCACTTACCGGTGTAAACTATACTGCTTGGAAAGATCAATTAGATCTTACTCTGGGGTACCTAGACCTTGA
Source organism: Erigeron breviscapus (assembly GCA_034093135.1). Lineage (NCBI taxonomy): Eukaryota > Viridiplantae > Streptophyta > Magnoliopsida > Asterales > Asteraceae > Erigeron > Erigeron breviscapus. The sequence goes on along the minus strand of CM067167.1, from coordinate 203,680,893 downwards.
CTACGCCATTCGTCATGATGAACCCGATGCTATTACTGCGAACTCTACTGCAGAACAGATAGTAGCATTTGAGAAGTGGGACAAGGCGAATCGCTTGTCACTTATGACGGTCAAGAACTCAATTCCCCTTGGTCTTCGAGGAGCTATCCCTGAGTCTGACAAAGTCAAAACTTACCTCAAATCTGTTGAGGATTACTTCAAGGGATTGTCTAAAGCACATGCAAGCAGCTTAATGCTAAAGATGCTTACTCTGAAATATGATGGAAGTAGCGGTGTCCGTGAACACATAATGAAAATGAATGACATGGCGAACAAGCTTAAGACTCTCGAAATGGAAGTCTCTGATAATTTTCTTGTGCATTTCATAATGACATCATTGCCTGCTCAATTTGATGCCTTCAAGATTAACTATAATGCTCAGAAGGATAAATGGAAGATGAGTGAACTGATTGCAATGTGTCAACAAGAAGAGGATCGCCTTAAGCTCGCACAACCTGAAGCTGTTCACCTTACTACCACTGCTAATTCCAAGAAGAGGAAGGGTAACAACAGTAACAAGACTGGAAAGAAAGCTTTAAAGATCAGTCCTGGTGCAGTTGCCTCTAGCTCTAATGTCTTGAACATTAAATGTAAGTTCTGTCATGCTCAAGGGCACATTCAGAAAGAATGCCCTAAGTTCAAGGAATGACTAGCTAAGAAAGGTAACGTACTTTATGTAATATTTGATTCTTTTACGACTGATGTTCCTGTTAATACATGGTGGGGTGACTCTGGTTCTATGGTTCATGTGACTAACTCAATGCAGGGATTCCATACAATCCAGAAGCTACCAAAGGGCCAAAGAAAACTTAGAGTTGGAAGCGGTGATCTTTTAGATGTCGAGGCCATGGGAACTTATGTTTTACATATGAGCACTGGAAAATGTATTAGATTAGTAGATACCTTATATGTACCGAGAATTACTCGGAACCTCGTATCTATTTCTAGACTAGACATTGAAGGTTTTGTAATAATTCATGGTTTCGGAAAGATTACTATTACTCTTAATAATGAATTGCTTGGTCGTGGTTTCTTGGATGGATTACTGTATAAATTAGAACTAGATCATAATTTCTCACAATCTTTGTTATCTTTTAATGTTGATGATATAACTAAAACAAAGACAAAATCACTTAAGCAACAAGAGAATTCCTCCATGTTGTGGCATAAACGTCTTGGCCATATCTCACGAGATCGCATGACAAGACTCGTAAAGGATGGAATCTTACCATCTCTTGACTTTAGTGATTTTGAAACATGTATTCAGTGCCTCAAAGGCAAAATGGCTAAAGGGAATAAGAAAGGAGCCACTAGAAGCTCCAACTTGTTGGAAATAATTCATACTGATATTAGTGGCCCCTATCCCGCTTCCATTACAGGACATACTTCATTTATTACATTTATTGATGATTATTCACGTTATATGCACCTTTATTTGATTAAGGAAAAGTCTGAATCCTTGCAAACTTTTATTGATTTTAAAACTTTGGTTGAAAACCAACTTGAGCGTAAAATAAAAGTTGTGAGATCAGATAGAGGAGATGAGTATTATGGTAGACATACTGATGTTGGTCAAGCCGCTGGTCCTTTCCATGACTTTTGTAAGGATCATGGCATAATTAACCAATACACCATGCCTGGTTCTCCTCAACAAAATGGTGTTGCTGAAAGGAGAAATAGAACCCTAATGGACATGGTGAGAAGTATGATTGCCAACACTAACCTACCTACTTTCCTTTGGACTGAGGCCTTAAAAACAACCGTTCATATACTCAATAGAGTTCCTTCAAAATCTGTCCCTAAAACTCCTCATGAGATCTGGACAGGAAAGAAACCGAGTCTTAAATATATGAAAGTATGGGGCTGTCCTGCCGAAGCTAAAGTCTATAACCCTAACTTAAAGAAACTTGATCCTAAGACTATTACATGTTTCTTTATCGGTTATCCAGATAACTCAAAAGGTTATCGGTTTTACTGTCCTTCCCACACTACTCGCATCACTGATACGCAGCATGCCACGTTCCTAGAGAACTCAGAGATCAGTGGGAGCACGACAAATCATAACTTCGATTTGCAGGAAGTACAAGAAGCGGGGGGAAACGATTCGTCGGTTATTACTCCTCCGATAATTCCTCTTGTACAGAACGCTGCTCCGAATGTCACTGATCCAACTCCTCCTAATATTAATAATGAGACCACTAATGCTGAAGGATCTTCCAAAAATCCCGAAAATCAACTCAGGAGATCAACGAGGTCACGTAGGGCCACTAATTTTGATGACTTCATAACTTATCTCACTGAAGTTGAGGACATTGGAAAGCTTACTGATCCTACCTCCTATAAAGAAGCCATTAATAGTGATCAGGCCACTCAGTGGAATGAAGCCATGATTGAGGAGCTTAATTCCATGAAGCATAATGACGTTTGGGAATTGGTTGAACTTCCTGAAGGATCCAAAACTGTCGGTTGCAAATGGGTCTTCAAAACCAAATTAGACCCGAAAGGAAACGTCGAACGCTATAAGGCCAGATTGGTTGCGAAAGGCTATACTCAGAAGGCTGGAGTCGATTATCAAGAGACATTTTCTCCCGTGTCTCGTAAAGACTCTTTAAGGATCGTTATGGCACTACTAGCTCACTTTGATCTTGAGTTACATCAGATGGATGTCAAAACAGCTTTCTTAAATGGAGACTTGCAAGAAGACGCATACATGTGGCAACCTGAAGGATTCATTCCAAAAGGTAAAAAGCACATAGTCTGCAAGCTAAATAAGTCCATATATGGGTTGAAGCAAGCATCACGACAGTGGTACCTTAAGTTTGACGAAGTCATTAAAGAATAAGACTTCATAAAGAATCAAGTGGATCAATGCACCTATCTCAAGATCAGTGGGAGTAACTTTATAATCCTTGTTTTGTATGTAGACGATATTCTACTAGCAAGTAATAACTTGGATATGTTGCATGAGTCGAAGCGGATGCTTTCCCAGAAATTTGACATGAAAGATCTCGGTGATGCCTCTTATGTTATAGGTATCGAAATACATCGGGATAGGCATAATGGTATTTTAGGTCTTTCTCAAAGGGCCTATATTGAACGGATTTTAGAACGCTATAGCATGCAACATTGCGCACCCACTGTAGCTCCAGTAGTTAAAGGAGACGTATTCGGAACTTTCCAAAGTCCGAGCACTAAGATTGAAAAGGAGCAAATGAGGACGATACCTTACTCATCAGTAGTTGGGAGCATTATGTACGCTCAGGTTTGTACTCGTCCAGATATCGCTTACATCGCCGGTATGCTAGGCCGTTACTTATCTAATCCCGGATTAGCACACTGGAAAGCGGCTAAGAAAGTTTTACGATATCTGCAAGGGACCAAAGACTACAAACTAACGTATAGAAGAAGTGACAATCTAGAAGTAGTAGGCTATTCCGATTCCGATTTTGCCAAAAGCAAGGAAGATAAGAAATCTACTTCTGGGTATATTTTTATGTTAGCTGGCGGACCTATCTCTTGGCGGAGTCATAAGTAGAAACTGACTGCAACGTCCACCATGATGGCTGAATACATTGCCGTTTATAATGCTACTTGCCATGGGATGTTGATTAGGAATCTGGTCAGTGGACTTAAAGTCGTCAACTCCATTTCTAGACCATTGAAGCTTTACTGTGATAACTCAGTTGCCGTAACTTTCTCGAACAGTAACAGTTCAACTGGCGCTGGGCTGTATCTCGATACAAAGTATCTGTTTGTACGCGAACGGGTTGAGGAAAATGTTCTTTGTATTGAGTACATAAGTACAAATGACATGCTAGCGGATCCGATGACCAAAGGTCTTCCTCCTAATGTCTTCGTAGGACACGTGTTGAAGATGGGGCTTACTAAAGACTTAATTTAATTTAATAGCATATTGTACTTATTTGGTCATTAGTATTATTGTTTAAAAATTTTCCTCCTTATTCAGATTTTGTTTGTCTATTAATTACACTTTGAGTACTCGGATTGGTGTATTGACATTATTGTAACAAAATTTGTCTTAGTCAATTGATTATTGCTTATTAGTTTTAAATTTGAGTCATAGTTTGACTAGTGGGGGTCCTGAGTTGATGTTCTTCTCTACGACTGTACTTATTGGCTATGATTTCGGTTTAAAACAAAATGAGTATTATTCCGGAACTTATTTGAATACTCATAGGTAAATGATCGCTCGGTCAAGTGGGAGAATGTTGGAACCACGTTAGTGTGACCGTCACTGATCGTTTATCATTCCTGATATGATAATTGACGATAATGAAATCCCTATGTCTAAGTAAATATATGATGGGCGTGTTTACTCTTAGAGACGTAATATAGGGTTTCCCATTAGGTGATTGTAACTAAGAGAACTAATGGTACACACATTAAACACCAAAGGAGTTGAATGTGTAATTACTTTCATTATAAATAGAGAGTAATTAACCCTAAGTTTAGGTTAATCCTACACATAATTCACCCTTAAATTCGTGTGTTTTCTCTTCTCCAATTCGTGCATCAAGCCACAGCCGAATTGCTCATCCCATTATTAATCAATCACCTTGTTTTGGGAACCCGAAATCAATGGCAAATATGTTTAATGCCCTTACAGGTTCCACAGGATCATCTGGTGAGTATTTTCCGTTGAATCAAACCATTTTTATTCCAACATGAATAAACCATGCTGCTTGTTCAAGTGAATCATACAGCTTTCAACAGTTTTATGTTTTTGGTCACACATAAAACAACAACTTGGATCCATCTCATCAACTTCTTCATCCAAATAATCTTCATCATCTTCAGAGGAGGATATAATTAGTACTCCATCAATCTTCATATTATTACGAGCATTATTTTTGTCAAACTTCTTGATCTCCCTTTCAGCGCTTCCTCCCTTAAGCAGGGGCGGATGTAGTGTTTGATTAGTGGGGGCAAATGCCCCCTATGTCCCAATAATTATTAGCAAAGTTTACATTAGTAAATGAAGATTTACATGCTCAAATATGTGAATGCCCTCGCCTAAATTTGAGTGTGCCCTCAAACAATTAAAAGACCTTTATTGTTGGTTAAGTTATTAATAATAAATTATAGCAGGTCTGTATCTTTATATAACATAAGAAAACAAAATTTGATTTGTGTAGTAGGCGATGTGGGATCATTTCTTACCTCCATTTAAAACTTGCTTCCAATTCTCTTACGATGATATATTATTATTGATTATACTCTCATTTAAAATCACTAAAGCAGAGTTGTACTAAAATAAAAGTAAGCTAAGTTTGGTCTCAAAATGAAACCAGCTTGAAATTATTTTGTGGCTAAGTTTGTTTAACAAGTTTATTTGGAGCTAGTGAAGAATGAGGTTTTTTTCGTTCGAGTTATTCCAAAAAGGGAAAGCTTTGACTAAAATATATTAGGCCTAATCGGTACATTTCCGTTATAATTTTTTTTTAAAACTTCTCCGAGGCTAGAGTTATGTTTTAATCAACAAACTAAATCAAAAAGCTTACGAATTGACAACATGGCTTAAGAGTCAAGTTGACCCGACCCGTTTTAACATACTAAAAAGGTTACAAGGTTCAACCGTATATCAAAATATGTATGTATCTTGCCCCCGATAACAGATTTTCCTGGATCCGCCTCTGCCCTTAAGTACTGTTGGAGTAGTATGGAGCGGCACAGAATCAGGCCCGTTCTTCTTCTTACTGGTGTGTTGTGGCTGATCATGATGATCTAGTAGTAGTAGTAGTGCGGACTGATCATGTCTCGCCGCCAAGAAAACTGCCTCTGTCACTCCTCGAAGCCCTGCCATCTGATCCATCCATATGTATTTCAAAGACAATATATATATTAGTTATCCACATATAAAACATGTAAATGTAAATATATATATAGACCATGTATTATCTTTACATGCAGTTTAATTTTGAACTCAATATGGATAGATCGTCTATGAAATATAAATAAGTTGCATAAATATTTTGTTTATAAGAGTCGTTATAGTCACGTCCATACACTTTTTTAATTTAAAGGTGAAAATTATTCACGAATAAATATTACTCGAATTTTTGGACGTAATTGACTAGCTAGATCGATTTTTTTTTCATTTTCACATAAACAATACGAATTGCAATATTATATTGGGCGTAATTACAATTTCACAAAACACTAAAAAGAGGTAAAAATAATAAATAAGCATAAAACTTAGTTGACAATTAAAGACTTGAGTCATCTATATCTATATATATCTAAAAGTAAGATCAAGAGAAAAATTTAGCGCTTTTTAGTCTTTCATTTATAATATTTAATAGGGTTATTAGGGTATTTAATAGGGTTAATTACTTTATTAGGGTGTATTTATGGTTTTGTTTATTTCATTATGTATTTGACATTTATATACAGTGATTAATTGTTAAGTATTTATTTAATTAGTTAATGGTGATTAATTTGAGTTCATTGAGTTTTCCGTATTAACTTACATACCATCTAATTATTTGAGTCCAGTCCTATACTTCTAAACCGTTCATTCATATACAGGCTACATTTAAAATATAAAAAAACTCAACGATTCATATACTTCATCTGATCACCTCATGTTAACAACAATATCAGTTATTGCTTAACTAATGTTCAATCAAAATGCGAACGGAGATTATTGGGGCTTCCGAATTCCTCACTGGATATCATTCAAAATCTTGATTTTTGATTTTCATCTTCGTCTTCCCTTTTGCTGTCTATTATTGATCCTCATCTTCTTTCTTTTTCTTTTTGTAGGTAATCTTTTTGTTATGGTAAATAAATCTTTCCTTTTTTTAACCTTTCTATTCTATGTATCTTGATTGTTGTTTATGTTTTTGAATTAAATAATTTTGTTTTTGTTTATTAATCAACTAAAACGGATTTTCTCCCCTTTTTTTGTTTCCTTTTTGTCTTACAGCTAATTTAATGATGATGGAAATCTTTAAGGTTAGTGTATTTTTATTTATATCTTTTGTTGTACAATCAAGCTTAGTCAGTTACTCATTTCAGTCGTCGAACTTTATGTAACAAAATCTAAAAGAAATTGGGTCATAACTGAAACTGTGATTTGATTTGGCTGTCATTTGTTGATTGTATATAAAGAGCGCTAAAATGGAGATGCCGATTAAAGGGGCATGCCGTAATTCCGTAAAGGTGGTTAACGAGTCCCACTTCCCTCCATTTTTGGTAATATGGAGGAAGAGTTTGTTGAAATTCAGAAGGTTCTATTGGCAATGCAGGTCGTGCTTGATAATAATTTTCATAAAATATAGCTACATGCCTCATTTTTATTTGAATTTCGTCTTCTTTATCATAGAAACAATACCAAAAGCCGGTGACAAGAAGAATATGGGTTTGTGATACTTATTTTTGTAGGTCATATGCTTTTTTTTTGCAGTTATGTTTGCTGAAAACATGTCATTCTTTTTTGCAATTATTTTTGTTAGTCATATGTTTTTTTTTTTTTGCAGTTAGGTTTGGAGATTATAAATGCCATAACAAATTTTTGCAGTAAGTGTCATCCGTAGCTCTAAGTTCTTTTGACTTTGGTTGTAGTTATTATACTGACCATAATAATGTGAATTACAGACTAAATGTTGTCGTCAGCGGCTTGGTGATTCAGTAAACTCTAAGCATTTGAAAGTGTGCCCGGTAATATATTTAACTGTTTATGATCATTATGTTTAACATAATAGTTTACTGGATTTTACTTAAGTTGTTTCATTTGTTCATTTCTCATGATATATTTTTTCAAAAAGAAACCGATATTACTTCTCTTCCGGCACTTGGAAATGGATTTTTGAAACCTATATAATAAATTGATATATTTTTTATAGCTACTCCTTTGAGATAACAAAAGCAGAGCAAAACATGTATATTGTTTAAAAAAATGTGTGTGGCCAGTAATTTAGATGAATCTAAAGATGCTTTGTTTGAGTTAAATGAGAGCTGTTGTATTGTCCTATGTTTGCGTACCGGGTATAAATATGTGGGGCGCATTGATGTTATTTGTTAATGGTTGGAAAGTGGACGGGTCAAATGAGTGGGTAATACAACCTTCTTATTTGATAACCTTTATGCGAATCCGTAAGAAGCTATATTCATCTTGACTTCGTGACCAACGGATGCGAATGAATCTGGATCTATCAACGGAGCAATTCCATTTCAGTCGTAGTCTCAATCCCATATTCAATGAAAGTCTCTGCCGTGTCTGACCCCCTCAACTTTTTGGTTTTGCTCATTTGACCCGTTACAAATAAGATATAAACAAATGGACTCATTAACAAGTAAATGGGTCCATTTACGGGTGAATAATAATTTTTTCTGAAAATTGCGAATGGTGGGCTCCCACGTTTATTAGTTAAAGTAGGCAACATTTTAGTATTGGTGTATTTAGTATTTGTTATGTCGTTCAATATGAGTGGATTGGATAATGTATCAAAATAGGCAAGATTATAGTATCCATGTATTTGGTATCTGATACATTAAGAAGAATGGGTGCGCGTAAGCCATAGGATATTGGATCAAATGAGGTTTTGGTGTCGAAAGTTTGGTTACATAAAGTGGATTGGGTGCGTAAGCCATATGGATAGTGGGTTAAATGGGGTTTTGGTCTAGAAAACTTGGTGATATAGACTATAACAGGGATGTTTTTTTTTTGGTGGTATAAACTTTGTTTAGAAGTAGTAATATGGGCGGGACTGGTGGGTTGTATAATGCGTCAAAACGGGTAACATTTTCAGTTTTTACGACAAGGAGTAAAAGGTTTATTTAGTGGTGATTTTTTCAAATCATGTGTTGTTCGCCCCGGTTTCTTTGCTATACTGATTGTGGTATTGAGAAAGAAAGCGGAAATGACAAATATTCGCACAAGAAATGGTTGGTTCAACTTTACTGCACAGCCGGAAAGTGTCACGAGGGGGGTTTCACGCATGGATAGTAACGTCTGGTACAAAGCCAGTAACAATGTTCCCACGTGTGAGGTAAATGTTTCTTTTTGTTTTTTTTTTCCATCCTTGAAGTCAACTCTTGATTTGTGAGGTTTGGGACTTTGAGGCTGGAGGTATGGCTTAGTGTTTTTTTTTTGTTTCTATTTTATTGGGGCTTTTATTAAACTACTTGCTATTCACCCATTACTATACAAATGCAGCCCCACACGGAAATTATAGTAATTGATTGTGGATAAATGTCCATTATGTTATAGGGACATGAAAACTACTGGGTAATAAACTAATTAGATCATCCAAGGGTAAAATGTTGAGATAGTTAAGGTAATTTGACATTTCTTAAGGATCAATCCTAACTACCTTTTAAGCATTTGATCATATTTGGTTTTTTCCTGAGATGTTAAGGCGTGGTTATTGTTTTTTATATTGAAGTAATCACTTTAACAAACATCAAAGCACCCTCTTTTTACCAAATCCGCCATTATAGATAGGAATGTTACACAATTTGAGGTTACAAAGTGGGTGGGTTGGCATGATGTTCATATTGGACATTCATGACTGCAGATATTTGTTGGTGGTTTGGACCCAAGTGTCTCTGATGAAGCCTTCAGACAGGTTTTTGGTCAGTTTGGCGAATTAGTTCATTTGAAAATATATGTGGGTAGACGTTGTGGATTTGTTCGTTTACTAACACGCAAGACAGTAAAAAAAATACGTGTTATTTTGTTCTTTTTTAGGGTGTCATGCTTACAATTATGACAAGCTATTTATGACAGGAATATACATGGAAGTTATCCTTGGTTATATCACGTGACTGTTTTTGAACATTTTCCCTATTAAAGCCGCCAAGATGCTAAGAAAGCATAAATTATTTGACTGTATCAAGTCACTTAATTGAAAAGGATTTTATGTAGGTGGTTAAGTAGATTTGTTGTTGGTTTTTCTCATGGTCTAACATCAGGTGATAGGAAGAATAACATATGAAATCATATGACTCAGAAAGTATAAATATGTGTTCATGTTATTTCTGCAACTAAAATAGAAGCCGATTTTTCTCATGTCTGTCTAGCAACAACATTTGCTAGCACTTGCATAATATGAATCTCCTTTCTTTACACACATGTTTGACATTTGAAAGTTGGCATAGCCCCACCAGTCACAAAGGTTAGCTGAGTGAGAGATTGTTGGGTGAAGGATGAGGTACAACAACCATAACTTGAATCTCATTAAGATAGATATATCTACTATAGTTTTATACTATAAGTCGCAGAATGGGCGGGTTGCACAAAGTATAGAAAAATACTCCATTTAATATTCTAACTTAGCTATTATTTCAAGGACTTGATTTTCGGGCAACACTTTTTCCGCACACCAGACTTAATTTTGTTATCATCAATCTGATTATTATGATCATTCTTATTTCCCTTTTTAGGTATAGAATGCAGTCAGTCTGTAAGGTTGATAAGTCGTTCACGTGGGTTGCCAGAGGCAGAAAGCTCCTCCTCTTCTACATCTATCCCTTACACGAAGGTAAGAGATTAACTAATCAATAGAAAGCTGTTGGGTGTTACTCGGCAATAGGACGCATAATCTATTTTCAAGGAATCATTTGAATACCATTTTGTGACATTTGGATGTCAACTATAAACTGTATCAAGTTGGTGTAGATCAACATGGGTGTTTTGTGTAGCCGGTGCTAATTGGTTTGGATTATCCCGACGTGTAGATCAAATGCGGGTCTTTTCAACTTAATCACTTTAAGCTTTTTAGGTTAATTGGATAATTATTGGGGGGTTGAATAAGCTACAACTATTCATGGAAATAGAAAAAAGACTTATAAAGAAAAGGTCAGTCTCAGTATTGGAAACAATAAAAAATCACTACTTAGCATTGCCATGGAAGTGCAGGTAGTATGTTTTCTCTTCTCTATGCTTATTCTTCTTTATGCTCAGCTTTAACATGATGTTTTTATCAATTATGAAGAATATCAGGGGACATTATGAAATCTGGGAGTGCTGACACAATTCGGTGGCTGTATAAGGTCTTGAAAAAGGGAAATACAATCAAACATGGGTTAGATGGACCTACCAGGTCTGGTTGACTTTTATTTTCTTTAAATAGTTGTACAATATCAGATTTTGTCTCAAATTTTTGGCATGAATGATTAAAAACTGCTTTTATTGATTTGCTATAACAGGTTGGTTTTCGCATATTATCGGAATGAAGCAAAGTGAAGGCCTATTGACTCTGGATCGGATGTGAGGTTGGTTTATATATACATTCAGATTGTCACTGCAGATGACTGAAAAGAATCCTAATCGAGTAGGTGAGTCGTGTCTTTGCGACAATTTTATTATGTTTGTATGGAAAGACCTTTTATAATAAATGGCCATGTAATACTTATCCCATGTTGGGATTCATTAGTTAATCCTTTGCCTTTTACATACCACGACTGAGCAGTCGGCCTGTTTTTAACATCTTAGCTGATTCTATAAGTACGTATTGCCATGCAAGTATGAAAGCAGATGGAAAGCTCCATCATTTTTGTGGTGCGAAATAAGAAACCATAACCGGGCCCAACAAGGTATGTGGTTCCATTATGCATTCATTTCTTCAAATGTGTGCTTACATTCCTCCCCCCTTATTTTTTTAATTTAGTTTTAGGATGTTTAATTGCTAGCACACGGTTTCTGTCTACAACCCATACAATTGAATGCTTTAACTTCAGGTGAGCCATCCAATGTACACAGTGCCAGACGCCCCTCTAAGTAACTCGATCCCACTATAGACACATAAGCATAAGATGCCCGAAGGAAAGGTACAGAGATATTGTGGACTGAGACTAAGTAGTAGTGAACTAGGCTCTTCCTGTAGCGTCCCCAAGAGCTCAATACGTATGCATACAAAAAATATTATTTGCAAGGATGGGAAAGTACATACATATGGTGGTCTTAAAATAACTAAATCCAGTCCCCAACAAAAAGTTGTGGAACTGATATCGCTTGTTTTATACATATTTATTTTATGCGATAGTATGTTTAAATTATGCTTATTTTATGGACTTTTGATACTTAACTGACGATTTACTTGAATTGTAGGTCCATACGGTGAAGTATAATATAAAGTTGAAAATCCGTTCTTTTTAACTCAAGTTTGCACTACGTATTACAAGTCAGACGAGAACAAGGCTCAAGATTATATGAAATGGAAGTAATTTTGTTTGGGCTCAGCTGGAAGGAACTTTGGTGCCATTCGTGGGCTTCCAAACGTAAAGAAAGTGAAAACCTGGGCTTTCAAATCGATTTCAAGATATAAATGAAAGATTTGGTCTTGCAAAATAAGAAATCTAGAGCAAAAATGGCTGGGCCTTGGAACAAGTGAATCGGTTGGCAGCAATCACAAAATTCACAATTGAAGTTTGGGACTATATATAATTATTATACATTATTATTGAAGGAGGTCGGCAAGAAGTTTTGAGAGCCGCCAGCCCTCACTTTTGTGAGGTGCTCGTTAGGTACAGAAGAGACAAAGCCAAGGATTTGATTTCTCGTTTGATTAACACAGCCGAGAGCCGCAATATTCGTTTGATTCCTTAACTGTTCTTTTCATCAATTTAATTCATAGTTACAATATGAATTCTTTTATCTTAATAATTGTTTTCATGTTTATTAGTTTTGTTATGTGTAGCCAAGTGTAACAACCCTCAAAATCCGACTAGGACAATCCACTTGGACTTATCTAGACCTCTCCTAGCCATTTAAGGCGTAGTGATAATTGCCCTCTAGTTCAATGAGATACCATAGATGACTAGCTATCTTAGAAATGCCATAAAATCATTCAAGACAATCCCAAAGTTCTAATTGAACTTGATGAAATGTCAATAAACCAAAAACTTCATTTCAAGAACTCAAGTTATACAAATAATAATGTAAGACTCACAACTTGTGACAAAGTCAATAAATCTTACAAATGTCCAACAAATCAATCACCAAGCCAATTTAAGTAAATTTGGTATGAAAATAAAGATTTCTATCTCAAAGTATATTCATAAATTAATATGTACATAAAAGTGTTTAAATAACAATAAGTATATATATATGCTAATATAAATACAAGTTTATAAATAAAGGCTTATGTAACAAATTAAAAACACAAAAATATATACATACATATACATATACACAACATATATACATATACACATACTAGAATAAAGATGTACTTACACTACAAACTAATACAAATAACCTTACAAAATACATATACAAACACCTAACTCATACATACATTCATACACCCTTATACACTTAAAAAAAAAAAAAACAAAAAAAAAAGTGAGAAACCCTAATCTTATGACTTTGGCCGTCCCCCCCCCCACACCCACACACACACACACACGCACCCACACACACACACACACACACACACACACACACACACACACACACACACACACACACACACACACACACACACACACACACACACACACACACACACACACACACACACACACACACACACACACACACACACACACACACACACACACACACACACACACACACACACACACACACACACACACACACACACACACACACACACACACACACACACACACACACACACACACACACACACACACACACACACACACACACACACACACACACACACACACACACACACACACACACACACACACACACACACACACACACACACACACACACACACACACACACACACACACACACACACACACACACACACACACACACACACACACACACACACACACACACACACACACACACACACACACACACACACACACACACACACACACACACACACACACACACACACACACACACACACACACACACACACACACACACACACACACACACACACACACACACACACACACACACACACACACACACACACACACACACACACACACACACACACACACACACACACACACACACACACACACACACACACACACACACACACACACACACACACACACACACACACACACACACACACACACACACACACACACACACACACACACACACACACACACACACACACACACACACACACACACACACACACACACACACACACACACACACACACACACACACACACACACACACACACACACACACACACACACACACACACACACACACACACACACACACACACACACACACACACACACACACACACACACACACACACACACACACACACACACACACACACACACACACACACACACACACACACACACACACACACACACACACACACACACACACACACACACACACACACACACACACACACACACACACACACACACACACACACACACACACACACACACACACACACACACACACACACACACACACACACACACACACACACACACACACACACACACACACACACACACACACACACACACACACACACACACACACACACACACACACACACACACACACACACACACACACACACACACACACACACACACACACACACACACACACACACACACACACACACACACACACACACACACACACACACACACACACACACACACACACACACACACACACACACACACACACACACACACACACACACACACACACACACACACACACACACACACACACACACACACACACACACACACACACACACACACACACACACACACACACACACACACACACACACACACACACACACACACACACACACACACACACACACACACACACACACACACACACACACACACACACACACACACACACACACACACACACACACACACACACACACACACACACACACACACACACACACACACACACACACACACACACACACACACACACACACACACACACACACACACACACACACACACACACACACACACACACACACACACACACACACACACACACACACACACACACACACACACACACACACACACACACACACACACACACACACACACACACACACACACACACACACACACACACACACACACACACACACACACACACACACACACACACACACACACACACACACACACACACACACACACACACACACACACACACACACACATACACACACACACACACACACACACACACACACACACACACACACACACACACACACACACACACACACACACACACACACACACACACACACACACAAACACACAACACACAACACACACAGATATGATTTTTCTACCAAAAGTGGTCAAAACTGGAATTTTGTCTTAATGTTGAGTCAACTTTGACGATTTTTAATTTCTTAACTAATAGGTTTCAGAAGTTTAAACCTGGTGTGAACTGAGTTCAAAGTGTCCCTAATGTAAAATAAAATTGGGGGATTTTTCTTAAATGTGCATCATCGAAATCTTTTATAAAATATTTCGGGTCGCACAGCAGCAAGCTTTCTGACCAACTTTGGTTTTGTAATTTTTAGAGGTAGTAAATAATGTCTAAAAATTTAGCAAAAATTCACATAAATATAGGACACATATATGTCTCTGTACAAAAATCACCAACATCCAAATAATTCAACTTAACCAAAAATGACTACTCAACATTTTATGAAAATAATTGTTAAAACAGAAAATTCCAAGTAAAAGTCCTTCACAACAAAATAAGCTAAAAGTCACTAGATTGCAACTTTAATCAACTCCAACAATCTCGTAACAAAAAGTATTATAGACCTACTGAGATTATGTCAAATAAAAGTTATAAAACTTAACTTGGTTATTAAATGGCAAAGGCAAGCCTACAAATCACTAATTCGGTTCATATAAGCACTAACCGAAAGCTTTAAATTGCACACGTCACACCACCACCACTATCACGACTTAAGACACCAAAATATAATGAACATTCTGTAAATAATGGAATAAGGATGAAAATCCATTTTGAAGTACTTCTATTGCTCAAGAAATGAGGCTAAAATCACTATTTCGGTAAACGATTTTTAATCATAAAACCCTCAAAATAAGCAAGACACAAGAGAGGTTGAATTGATATGATTTTGTATGAATAAAATTTGCCTAAAAGGCCTGAGATTTTTGACCAAAATGTTTAGTGATGATTTCTAAGAATTTCCATGAATTATTGAATTTAAATAGTAATTAAAAGACATAAAAATCCATAAATAAATTATGCAAAATCAAGAATGAAGTTAAATCATCTTAACCATTGATAAAAATAACTAAAACCTACTGGAGAAAAATAGTTAAAAGGCAAGAGACATGTGTTACATAATTTAAAGATAAATAATTGAGTAAAAATAATTAATTAAAAATTATCATTAAAATAAATGGAAAATACACAAATAAAAGTATAAATCATGAAATTATAAATTAAGGAGCATATATATCAGAAGATAATTCAAATGAAATTATCCATAATTTATAAAGGTAATTATGACACTTAAAAGTATTTTTAAGGAATTATTTAATTAATAAATCAATAAAATGAATAAATAATTAATTAAATAATATTAAATTAAATATATAATTACAAATCAGAAAATATACATAAAATATTAATATTATAAGACCACTAATGTCAAATGTTATTACTAAGCAAAGTATACAATGGAAATCATATAAACCAAATCCAAATTACCGAAATTCCAATAAACATACAAAAACGTATAATGAGAAAACGACTCTTACCACCAATCTTTACAACCAAAAAGATGTGAATACTAGCAATACACTTGGATCCCATAATGGATAACAACATAATAAAAGTGGCATTTCTTAGTGATGGCTTAAGATAGGAACTTACGTATATTAGTCCTATCGTAGGGATAGTCTTGGCTTGAAGTGTGATTGAGGAATATGATGGATATATGGTCAAGGAGGCGATAGATGGGAAGTACCCATTTTGGATGAGTGAATATAATATGCAGCATATCAAGGTGAGTCATAGCCCCTTTTCAAACTCTTTTATATGTTTTACTTACGGGGTGAAAAGCATGATTAATTAAAATGACTTTATCTTATGAAATGATTCTTTGAAATAATGATAATGATATGGGAATTATATTGTATGTTCAACGTGTTATATGTTATATGATGAGCTTGAGTACTGTCAAACGGTGGTCCCCTGTACACTACTATTAACTCATTTGAGGCCTGTAGTTAGAGGGTTGCGCAACTAGGACTTGTCCCCTCATCCACTATTATAGGTAATGGTGGGATGTTTGGTCTGCCTTGGTGGCCACCTTCATCGCCAGTCTGGCCTCGCGGTGCTCTAACTACTATATATACATTTTCGGGCGTCTCCATGGCACGACCCCTTCATTATTATTATTGCACGTGATTGACAGCATGTGCTTATCATTATCTTATCATTTGGGACATTATATATCATGATTATTGGGACATAACCGGTCTTAGTAGTGGCTCAAGAACAATCTCATCAAAGTATGTCATGGTAGTCTTACCATTGACCAAGAGGTATTGATATTATTGATGGTTGGATTTTGTGGATTGAACATACGGTTTGGGTATTGGACCTTATATGGAATGTTGAAGGCTGTTGAAATTGGAAATATTGAAGTATTGATTGACCAAGTGGTTTTGGTATGATGAATGATTAATCGATTGATATATTTTTTTTTTCTCTCACGATAAATGAGACAAATGAAAACTTTATAATTTACCATGGATTTCTCAACTATTTTGAAATGGTTATGTAATAAGATCTACTTGCAAACCTATGCACTCACCAGCTACGTTTTCGTAGTTGACACTTTTTCTTCATGCTTTTCAGGAATTAGCATAAGCTTTGAGGAATTATATGCATCATGATTGTTTGCATTGCACTTTGGAGTCAAAGATCAAACCTTGTGACGGGCAATGGAATCCGCCCTGAACATTGTAGTATACCATCTCATTTGTTATTTGTTTCGTGGACTCAATATCCAAGTATAGTAGACGTATTGTACTTGGGAATTGGTTCACATGCTTGTGCATTGTAAATTATTTTTATCAACTAAAGCTATGGTGAATGTTATCTATTATCCTTTGATTTGAATACTCGACTTTCTGTACATCTCATCATTCCGCCGTGGTTGGGGTGTTACACCAAGTGTTTTTTATCATCTACTAAGATGAAATGATACGGTGAATAATGATGGTTGCACTATTTTTATAATTCAAGTCGATTTAATTTAACATTGTGTCGTGATCTTAGCTTATTAATTCTTTGTTATTTATCTTTTAATTGTTGGTAATTTGTGCATGGTTTTAGTGGTAGCTAAGGTTGTGTATAAGTTATTTTGATTGCTTAGGTATAAGTGATCGGTTCTATGACGGGTACGGTAGAAAGCAATTGATCGATAATAAGAGTTAACGGGTTAATGGTTGGGTACAATCAATAGACACAATTGTTATCTAAATAACCAAAACAATTAATTGATTAGGGAAGTTATGAAAGGCGTCTCGGGGTACCGGTCTTAGTAATGGAACTAGTTAATTAAGGGGATTGAATAAAGTAACGAACTTGACGGGTACGGGGTGAGTCTTTGTTTAGTTCTCGGTTATTAATCAACATATTTGAATTGGTTCTTCAATTAAGTGCAACCTGAATTTGTAATGTCATGGATTCGAGGTAGATGATCTTTTAATATTCTTGTTTACAATAAACTCTTTCAGATTAATTCTTCGGAATTACTAACTTGCTCAATTTACTAACTGCTTTCAAAACAAAGTGACATTGGGTCATTAAACCAACCCCCATCTTCTAGAATTACATAAAACTCACGTTTTTCTTAAATAATAGTCCCTGTGTTCGATCTCGGACTTGCCTTTTAGCTATACTATATATGAACGGGTACACTGCCCGCAATTGTGTAGTAGTCGGTAATTAGGTAGTTCTTGTTTATAAATTTAAGACCCGATTTTGCACATCAGGAACCCCGATGGTTAGTACTTCTTCCTAATTAACAACAAGCATAATGAAAAAATAACGAGCCTTGCCATTATTTAGAAATGGTGTTGTTTGGAACACAGGCATGGTGCTTTTGTACATCAGGGAACAAGAAATATACTAATGTAGTAATGTGTCAAGAGCAAATCCAGAAACAAGACTCTTTTCTGTTACTTCCAGCTACACTACGCGGGAACCGCCTATGAGATCCATCATGAACCGATCATAATGTACCTTTGACAGTCCGTCTTCTTTATGTTGATCAAGTTCATGTTGACACCCATTAGACTTTCCAAAAAGCTTGCAAGATCTTCAAATAAACTTTCATCCACTTGCTACCAATCGACACCAAATTTAACCCATCATCATTTACTACATAACTTGATTCACGGCAGTGGGGAAAGGTGGGTTGTGACTAGGAAAAACAAGAGGCTTTAGACCTTTATTGAAGGCATGGGCTGGTATTTAGTAAGCTTTGTGGTTTGTGTTGGATATACAAATTGAAGAACTGAAAAATGTAGGCGGAAGTATAATAATAATAGTGCGAAGTTATTGAGAATGTTGAAGAAAAGGTGGATCAGAATTCGGAAACCGGGTCAAGTGCTTACCCGTTGGTTGTCGAGGCTGATTCTGATGCGATGGTTGAGTATGTCGAAGTACAGGTGGCTAGATTTGTGGATCAGGTCTAGGAGATCAAGAATAAGGTGTTGGTAGTATGAAGTGGACAATGTTGTTAAAAGTGTAGACTTTTGATTTCTGAATTTGGTTTATATTAATCTATGATACAGTTCATTCTTTAGCCTGCAGTTTATTTGGTTTATTTTAATTTGTGATACATATATTTTTAGATATAATAACCAGCAAGTTTAGATAAGTGGTTAATATTTTACCTCTGGAGAGAGTGGTCAAGGGTCTTTCCTTATGTCTTGCAAAGCTGACAGTCTTTTTTTATCTTAATTATAATCTGAAAGCAGCCTATCTACACCATCAAGATATTGAGATCAAAAACCTATAGAAAACAACATTGGATACTTAGTTATTTACTTACTATATATTTTTAGATATAAGAAGCCAGTTAATGCATCAAAATTTTGTGTTCATAATTTATTTATTTATATGTAAAAGAAATTTAGAATCACAAGTTATTTACTTACTATATTTTTAGTAATGCTTAACCTTTTGTGTTCGTAATTTATTTATTTATATGTAAAAAAAATTAGAATCACATAAACATGTGGCTTACATATCGATTCTGAATTTAAAAGTATCTTACACTAACTAATACTTATACTGAACACAACATCACCATACATTAAGAAATTTCACCATACATTCATTAGATAAACTACTTCGTAAACGTCAATTAATTATCAAGAAATTTCAGACAAGATGTCAAACACATCAGCTTACCTGGCCGTGCATCGCACGGGTCTTCACTCTAGTATAATTAAATAATATATAAAAAGATTAACTAAATTGAAAGATTACAAAGAGATATGTAAAAAAGTTATAATAATAAATAATCTACATGCCATGCAAAAAATACAAAAAAATTTGAAAAAATTACAACTAAGAAAAAATCATAATTGTCATCTAAATAGATTTGCCACATAGGATTTTTTATATCCTCTCTTAGTTATATAGAGATATAACATTTGTAAACATGGGAACTTAGAAGTAGTGGTTTATATCAATGCAAATTCTCTAATTTCCATATAAGGTTTCTTGCAAAATTGGTCCAATTTTGACGGATCCGTTAAAGGTGGCCGTCAAGTGTGCACGTGTGGGGGTATTTATGTACTTTCCACCCCACAGGGACCCCCATTGCTAAAATGGGAAAACCACAAGGATCAATCTTGCAACTAACACCTTGAGATGTTTTTTGATTTAATTCAAGAGATTGTAACATACAATTATCTGCTCGTTATGTCTCTAATAGTAAATTTATGTACACTTTAAAATTTTAATAATGGAGATATACCTTATATAAATATTTTTATTTTTTTTTATATATAAACTTTTTTATTTTTTTTTTTTTTTTTTTTTTTTTTTTTTTTTTTTTTTTTTTTTTTTTTTTTTTTTTTTTTTTTTTTTTTTTTTTTTTTTTTTTTTTTTTTTTTTTTTTTTTTTTTTTTTTTTTTTTTTTTTTTTTTTTTTTTTTTTTTTTTTTTTTTTTTTTTTTTTTTTTTTTTTTTTTTTTTTTTTTTTTTTTTTTTTTTTTTTTTTTTTTTTTTTTTTTTTTTTTTTTTTTTTTTTTTTTTTTTTTTTTTTTTTTTTTTTTTTTTTTTTTTTTTTTTTTTTTTTTTTTTTTTTTTTTTTTTTTTTTTTTTTTTTTTTTTTTTTTTTTTTTTTTTTTTTTTTTTTTTTTTTTTTTTTTTTTTTTTTTTTTTTTTTTTTTTTTTTTTTTTTTTTTTTTTTTTTTTTTTTTTTTTTTTTTTTTTTTTTTTTTTTTTTTTTTTTTTTTTTTTTTTTTTTTTTTTTTTTTTTTTTTTTTTTTTTTTTTTTTTTTTTTTTTTTTTTTTTTTTTTTTTTTTTTTTTTTTTTTTTTTTTTTTTTTTTTTTTTTTTTTTTTTTTTTTTTTTTTTTTTTTTTTTTTTTTTTTTTTTTTTTTTTTTTTTTTTTTTTTTTTTTTTTTTTTTTTTTTTTTTTTTTTTTTTTTTTTTTTTTTTTTTTTTTTTTACTTTTGTGAGATTCAAACTCATGACCTTACGATCCTAGGCCTATCCCACCACCAATTATTAGGTTGTGGCTTATTTTATGTTAAATATCAAAAACTCACTCTTTTTCATTTATTTATTTTGAAAAACCGACATGAAACTTTCATTCTAATATTGAAATTTCATTTAGAGATAATTGCAAGATTGGTCCCTGTGGTTTGTACATTTTAGAAAGGGGGTCCCTTTTCGAGAATCGTTGCAATGGGGGTCCCTATTTTGAGAATTTCTTGCAAAATTGGTCAATTTTGACGGATCCGTTAAAGGTGGTCGTCAAGTGTGCACGTGTGGGGGTATTTATGTACTTTCCACCCCACAGGGACCCCCATTGCTAAAATGAAAACCACAGGGACCAATCTTGCAACTAACACCTTGATATTTTTTTGATTTAATTCAAGAGATTGTAACATACAATTATCTGCTCGTTAGGTCTCTAATAGTAAATTTATGTACACTTTAAAATTTTAATAATGGAGATATACCTTATATAAATATTTTTATTTTTGAAAACTGATTTATATATAAACTTTTGTTATTATATAAGCTTAAATAAATAAAAGATTGTATGTTAGGAATTTGATATTTATTAAAAAAAAAAGCAAATCTGTTCGAATAATATAAATGTCATATATGGTATTTTAGTTATCTATCTCGTGTCAAATACACGGGAAGTCAACAACATTTTTTGAAATAAAATAAATTATTAAATAAATACAAATAAAAAAACTTATAAATTCTAATTTACAAATATAAGAAAAAGCAAACTAGTAATTTGATATTTGCCATAAAAAACAAAATCTTTGATATATTCTTAGAATGTAGATATAAGTTATTATGTGAATTGGAGTTTAATCATCAATTGAAGTATTTATAAGTTTTAGAATTTTTAAGTGGAAATATGATTTTAGTAATTTAACTATTAATAATCATGAAAAGCTAAAAAGTGTTAAAAATTATATTTAAGTTAAGTATTAAATAAGATTTATTCTTTTATGGGAAAGTTAAAAAGTATTATTTAGTGATGGATTATTAAAAATTGTAAGTTAATAAAACTTTTTCTACAGTTATTAATATAAGTAATAATTAAAATAAATTTAGTTCCAAATTTTTTGATTTAGAATTTTAATTATGATACATGTAAATTAATTTTTCAAGGTTAATTAAGATTTTTAAATGGTTAAGAAGTGGTTAGGCCAATAGTCTTTTATTATATGTAAAGAAAAGTTAATTGTAAGATTGGTCCCTGTGGTTTTTCCATTTTAGCAATGGGGGTCCCTGTGGGATGGAAGGTACATAAGTACCCCCATACGTGCACGCTTGACGGCCACCTTTAACGGATCCGTCAAAATTGGACCAATTTTGCAAAAAATTCTCAAAATAGGGACCCCATTGCAACGATTCTTGAAAAGAGACCCCCCTTGCTAAAATGTACAAACCACAGGGACCAATCTTGCAATTAACTCTTCCATCTATATATATATATATTCAGAAAGTGCTCACGTGGCACTCTCTGAGCCCGCCACCTCAGCGTTTTCTGATGTGGCGTTACCAGAGCGATTTAAATGACACGTCAGCATTTTATGTACTGATGTGTAAGGTCCACATAAGCATGAAAGCCATAAGTGTACCCTTTATATTATATTAAAAATGAAAGGGTTGTTGGTTTCGAACCCGCAACCCTCAGTTTATTCGGAGCGCGTGTTTACCGGCTGAACCAACGAAGGTTTTGTTTTGAATTGACAAACTCACTGTTAATAAACCATCATTCAGATCGAACACAAATTATCCCATATCCTTCCCATTGATTTTTATATAGGTCATCATCTTTCTAGGATCATATGTTGCGTAAATATGGTTTGAATGTTTTTATTTGATTAGGTGCTTTCAATTTCAGTAGTAAGATTGAGATTTCGATTAAGATGAATTGGATTTGTATCCTATTCGTTTTTTTTATATAGTATAGGATTAAGATGAGGGATTATTTTCTTTTCAATATGATATATGTTCGAAATTTTCATGTTCTTTTTTCTAAACCAATTCATCTTGGGACTTTTTTATGATATTCAAACTCACTTGCTGTGTATTTATTTAAAAACTGAAAATTACCATTCTGCTGAATCATAAGAACTGTATTTTTTTACATAGTTTGTTGTAATATGTTGAAAGATCAATACAAAGTTTGTTAAAGATTATGCTTCATATTTTAAAAAGATAAAGTTTTGTTGATGGGCAATTTTTGATTTTGGGTTCATTAGAGAATGTTGTTGTAGAGGTTGGTGCAATAGCAAGTGGATAGATTGCAAAGTAGGTTGGACGAAAAGGGGTAAGATAAGCCGATAGTTGATCGTGGTTTTCTTCTCTATAATATGTGATGTGCATATGTAAAATGAATCACTATTGTGAAATTAATGGACTAAATTTGTGATTTAAATGTAGTCTTTGAAAATTGTTGTTATCCAAAACATACTTGGATTGCTGCTATTTCATTTGTCAGAGTAAGTGACCTTCATTCTATAATACGTGACCTGCCTAATAAGCAATCACCTCTTATTATACTGGATTGCTATCTTAATAGGTATTTTGTTTTGTTTATTTAAAGGACTACTCATTCTTATATATGGGAACGTGTTTACTTAATGACACCATCGATGGTCCTTTTTAATTCAGGTACACTTTCTACTTTAGGATTGAAAATGTATTGCAATGTTTGAAATCATTTGGTCGTTAATTGGTTGAATTGAGCTGGGATTAAAAATTACAAGGGTATTAGCTTTTCTCTTATATATATATAATGAACGGAGGATATCCTCCAGCCTTTTCCAAATCTCATAATGGATATAATTTTTGTTACCTTTTTACAATTACTTTACTTAACCTTTTCCATCTCCATACTATGGCAGGCCCTCAATCAAACATTTGCTATTAGGGCTTTATAGAGAGTTTTTGTAACGTCGTTAATACAAGGGTCTATAAGCTATTTTAATCTACTTATTTAGGTTACTTTTGTGTTGATTTTGATCCTGTTTGTGGTTTTGTTATTCTTTTTTTTTATTTGTATTTTAAAAGTAAAAACAAAAAGAGAGGGACAACAACTGATAATAATAATGTGACGGCACAGAAACGCTCATAGGTCCACATTGGGCTATCAACAAGCAGCTAGGTGATCACATCAATATAGATCCCAGGTACGATATATGTAACTGTAGTCCTTAGAAATCTCAGAACCGGCTATTTTCTCTGTAACTGAATTTGTTGTTTTGATACAGGATTAGTCCTCATAGGCTTAGGCTATAGTCATACTCAGATTTGTATAAAAC
>CM067167.1:203615790-203645790 GCA_034093135.1 Erigeron breviscapus | reverse complement strand
GTGTCATCAAAATGCATCCACGCATCTAAAATATACCTAGAGAACTAACAAGACTACAAGAGTGTCATATCCTATAACGAAAAATGACGCCTCTTGCTATAAAACTTGACCAAATATACAAGGATGTATCTCCTGAACCTCTTTGTATCCAGGCCTTACCGACATATGAGAGTAGAAGCACGACTAGTCTACTTAGTCAGTTCCATACATAGGTAACATCCTTAGAGTTCAAACCAACAAAAAATCACAAGAACTTGAGAACACACACTTTTGGTGACCTGGCAGGTAAAATGTAATCCACGGATTCTACATACCCTGCAAGGCCCATTCACTCATACTAATCACCAGCCTTGAAGGATTTGAGAATATGGTACTAACTTAATTTTATATATATATATATATATATATAATATATATATATAAAATATTCATTAGGGCTATAACAAGGATTTTGTGCAGGGTTGTAAGGCAGTTGTTTTATGTGTGTGTTAGGCATTTTTGATCAGAATCATAACAATAATTGAATAATATATACTCGAAGTATAAGTAAACACACACACAGTAAGTAAGTAAGAAAGAGTTAATGATGATGATGACGATAAGTAGAAGTAAGTACCTGCTGCTGTTTGGCAACTTGTTCCCGAAGCTTGGTCGCTTGCTTTCTTATTGCTTCCATATAACCAAATAATAATAATAATATCGTCGGAGGTTTTGCTTTTGCTTTTCGGGGATGACAAGTAAATTAAAGAAAGAAAATACTACCACTGTACCCCTTTCATCAATAGGATTAGGAAAGGGGGTATGATTGAACAGTGATCGAATTTAACAACAACAAAGTGGTGGGTGCATTAACAGATAGATACATACATCCAAATACAATCATATATACGTTTGTTTCATAAAGTTTTTCCTTCTTTTTTTTTATTATTATTTTTTATTTTTATAAATGTAGTTGTGTGCCTGGTGGGTCTAGAAATTGATCGAATTCTCATGACAAATCACACCCAATAGGCCGACACCATTTTTTAATCAAGTCAAGAGCCTCGTAAATTATCATTTAATTATTCAGTTTTTTTTTTTTTTTGTATTTATACTTTCATTCAACTTAAGAATTTTACATAGGGATAGAAGGTAAACGGGCAACAAGCTGCGCCGCTAACCCTTTTTGAATAGAAAAACCAAGACGTTTAAAAACTACATTCATGTATCTTGGCATCATGACGTTAGTGTGCATGACCCGTTGGACCCTACTAAGTAACTCAACGGCCTCAGGTGCAAGAAACCCAAATGTATCAAATGCAAATGGTATAAATACGTGTTGATTATCCAGACACGCCTTCTCATGTTTGGCCACTTTGCATGAAGCAGCTTTTAAAGCAGCATGACCCACTGTGAACATACCACACCCTAAGCCCACGAGAGGGGAGACCCCCGTAAGATCCACACATGCATGTTTTCCTCTCATCCATCCAAAGACCAAAATGTCAGCTGGTCTTAGGGTTGATCTTCCTTCCGTTGGGTCGGTCAAAAAATTCACTGGCGCTTCTTTCTTAGCAGAAATCTCAGCACGCTTGAAAATGTCAAAGAGAACATCCTAACCAAATCATGTCGGTATTTAAACCCCGGGAGGTCTCTACAGTGAACTGCATGCTCCCCAAAAGAATCCAAACACGCCTTGCGACAAATAGGGCATATCTCATCATTAGGATATAGGGGGATCATGAGGCGGTATTTGAGGATTGTACGATACTCCACAGGTGACATATGTTGTCCTAACCCAGAACAAGGAGAAAATCCTGAGCATGTGGTGCCTGTAAACACTTAAATGGCTCTTTGTCTAGTGGTCATGTCAAAGCGTACCTCCATATCTTGGACGATTTTACTAAAAAGGGCATTCGCCAATGCATGTTGAGCTTTAGGGGGGCGGTGTCCTTGTTAGTGAAACCGCCGAAGTCAAAGTTTGGAATCGTATCACGAAGACAAGCCAAAGCACAAGTATAATCTGAATCCATACCGCATAAACCACTGTCCCGTAAAATATGGTCCTGTAGCACCCAAGATTGGGCCCTTGATGCCACAAATGCATAAGATGAAACCTCAACTGCCGAATACAACCCTAAACCCCCATACCTAATAGGTAAGGAAGCAAGTCTCCATTGGAGGTCTCCAAAAAAAGGACCCCCACAAACAACTATGTCCTCAATCGCCCTGCGCAATCCTTCGTCAAATAGACATGCAGCCTCCTCCATATGAATAGGTTGGCAGGTCCTTAGGCCAAAAAAAAGTTTGGCAATACCCATACATGATCGGAGTAGGAGCAGCTCACTCTGTGGGTCTCCAAGCTTTGGAAGCAGGCCCATCAAATCAACAGCATTAGCAGCTCGCTTCTTTGCTAGCCCGCTAATAAAACTCCCATCTCTACTAACAGCTCCTCCAAGAAGCTTCACACCCAATAACGGCCTTCCAATGTCATCAGGGAAAAGGCCTTTACGAGACTTCCTCCCATCACAAGAAGGCCAAAATAACTCTGTTTTCTTAATATTGAGTTCCAAACCCAAAGATGGGCCCGTCACCCTAATGATATCCAACGCTTTGGCCACCTCCTCTGAATCTCCAATTACAGTCCCATCATCAAGATACCAGGCATGAAGAAGAAGTTTGCACCTGTCTCTGATCTGATGCACAAGAGGGTGCAGAACAAGGGCGAAAAGAAGTGGTCCAAGTGGGTCTCCTTGTTGAACCCCTGTGGTAGACCAAATATGCTCATCTCCAATATACAATCTAGCTGGTAACCGGTATAGGAATTCAACCCACAAAGAAATAGATGGACACCTCAACCTTATTCAGTTATTATTATTATTAATCTAGTTTAGATTAACTCTTACACAACTTCAATATATTCTTTGACTGTCAGCTTATTAAGTTGTACGGGTTGCAAAAATTTAGATGTACGGGTTGGATCATTCAATCCAATCTTTACTTTTATTGTATCACAAGTTGAACACCAACGCCCATCTTTTAGACTGTTCGGAGTGAGGCTCCCTTGAGCCCGACGCCGCCCCATGCCGCCTGAATGCCGCCCAGTACATTGCCCCGAGGGGCGGCAAGTGTAAAGAAAAGATGCTAGCGGAACTAATTCGTCGCCCAAATTTTTTGTTGTTTCCCAAAAATTTCGACCGTTACCCACTAGCAAACGGCTAGTTTTTTTTTTACTTTTTTTATTTTTAATTTACCCCCTTATAAATACTCCTCACTACTTCCTCATTTTTATACTTATATCTTCCATCTTTTCTCTCTATATTTTACAAATTCTTTCATTTTTCATCTCTATAATCAAATGGCTTGGACTCGGTCCGAAGAAATAAGTTTGACACGAGCTTGGGTCGAGGTGTCAGGCGACCCGTTGTGCGGTAACTACGAAAGGGAACGTACGTTTTGGTCGAAAGTGACCCATCTTTTCCTCACTTATGAAAACCAACCATCGACCTATCGAAATTCAGAGGCGGTGGCCGCTAAATGGCACCGCATGCGCACAAACATTCACGTATTCGATATGATGTTCAACCGTTTGAAACAAGGTCACGACGATGAACACGGTGCAATGGTTGAAAGAACTATGGCCGAGTACGCGAAGGTATCTCGAAACAGTTTTCATCACGTGGAGGAGTGGGAATTGGTACGAAGCAATCCGAAGTTTAAAAAAATTTAATCGTTTAGTTGTAATGTTTGGAATAATTGTTTAGTTGTATTGTGTGATGTTTGGAATAATTGTTTAGTTGTATTGTGTGATGTTTGGAATAATTGTTTAGTTGTATTGTGTGATGTTTGGAATAATTGTTTAGTTGTATTGTGTGATGTTTGGAATAATTGTTTAGTTGTATTGTGTGATGTTTGGAATAATTGTTTAGTTGTATTGTGTGATGTTTGGAATAATTGTTTAGTTGTATTGTGTGATGTTTGGAATAATTGTTTAGTTGTATTGTGTGATGTTTGGAATAATTGTTTAGTTGTATTGTGTGATGTTTGGAATAATTGTTTAGTTGTATTGTGTGATGTTTGGAATAATTGTTTAGTTGTATTGTGTGATGTTTGGAATAATTGTTTAGTTGTATTGTGTGATGTTTGGAATAATTGTTTAGTTGTATTGTGTGATGTTTGGAATAATTGTTTAGTTGTATTGTGTGATGTTTGGAATAATTGTTTAGTTGTATTGTGTGATGTTTGGAATAATTGTTTAGTTGTATTGTGTGATGTTTGGAATAATTGTTTAGTTGTATTGTGTGATGTTTGGAATAATTGTTTAGTTGTATTGTGTGATGTTTGGAATAATTGTTTAGTTGTATTGTGTGATGTTTGGAATAATTGTTTAGTTGTATTGTGTGATGTTTGGAATAATTGTTTAGTTGTATTGTGTGATGTTTGGAATAATTGTTTAGTTGTATTGTGTGATGTTTGGAATAATTGTTTAGTTGTATTGTGTGATGTTTGGAATAATTGTTTAGTTGTATTGTGTGATGTTTGGAATAATTGTTTAGTTGTATTGTGTGATGTTTGGAATAATTGTTTAGTTGTATTGTGTGATGTTTGGAATAATTGTTTAGTTGTATTGTGTGATGTTTGGAATAATTGTTTAGTTGTATTGTGTGATGTTTGGAATAATTGTTTAGTTGTATTGTGTGATGTTTGGAATAATTGTTTAGTTGTATTGTGTGATGTTTGGAATAATTGTTTAGTTGTATTGTGTGATGTTTGGAATAATTGTTTAGTTGTATTGTGTGATGTTTGGAATAATTGTTTAGTTGTATTGTGTGATGTTTGGAATAATTGTTTAGTTGTATTGTGTGATGTTTGGAATAATTGTTTAGTTGTATTGTGTGATGTTTGGAATAATTGTTTAGTTGTATTGTGTGATGTTTGGAATAATTGTTTAGTTGTATTGTGTGATGTTTGGAATAATTGTTTAGTTGTATTGTGTGATGTTTGGAATAATTGTTTAGTTGTATTGTGTGATGTTTGGAATAATTGTTTAGTTGTATTGTGTGATGTTTGGAATAATTGTTTAGTTGTATTGTGTGATGTTTGGAATAATTGTTTAGTTGTATTGTGTGATGTTTGGAATAATTGTTTAGTTGTATTGTGTGATGTTTGGAATAATTGTTTAGTTGTATTGTGTGATGTTTGGAATAATTGTTTAGTTGTATTGTGTGATGTTTGGAATAAAATTATGTTTTTTTATATAATATTATGTTATTTATTATATATATATATTACTGTTTTTTATATTTTAAAAGTAAAAAAAAAAAAAAAAAATTAAAGGGGGCTCCCCCAAAGAGATGCCTCACTCCAAGAAAAAGGAGGGGCATCTCTTTTGGGGAGCCCCCGCCACATGACGGAAGTCGCCCCCATATGAGGGAGCCTCAAAGGAGCCTCACTCCTAATAGTCCATCTAGCTAATGTTTCATTGAGAGCTTTTACATTTTGTTAACAATAGTTTTAGAAGGTACGTGTATTTTATGTTTTTAACAAATGCGAAGTTTATTCGTAAACACTAAATATTACAGAGAGAGTGTGTCATACAAAAAAAGTTGTATATATACGTAACACAAAAATTTCTCCAATTTTCCCAATTCAATATGGGGACCTAATTCTTGACCCATAAGAATAGTATATCTTGAACAATTTAATGCATCACCAAAGGCGAATGTGCTTTTTTACTATTTAGGTGGAACCTAAAAACAATCTCTGTACATAGATAAAGGTAAAATTTGTCTATATCTTAACCTTTTTCATACACCGTAGAGGTATCAAAACCCAAACTTGTAAAAGACGACAAGGCGGTTCCTTTCTTTCTTATTGTTGAAACCCCATTTAAAACTCTTTCATTTCTCACCTTTCATATTATTCTAACAAATAATCAACCAAGACCACCTATTCAATATAAGATTTGTAATTGGGCCTAATGGACTCATTATTTTTTATAATAAAGGATATTGCATTTGCTAATTTGTGTTTAGCATATGATGAAATCAAAATTTCTAAACAAGTTAACAAATTCAGTTAATGCTCAATATTCAATATGATATTTATCATTTGAGTTTTGTTAAACAAATATCTAAATACATAGTTAAAGTGAATTACATAGTTGTACACTTACCATAAAATTCAATGAGTGACTTTAATATGAAAAGTACAAAAAAAAAATTCCTACGTTAGTGCAATACTAAGAGCTGCATTTAGCATTTTCCTTATCATTTTAACACGGATCATAAAATGCATATTTTTATTATCTTAGAAGTTTTTAGATCAATGTTGCTTGTGACTTGCGGATACAAGTCAGCAAAATCGATGAAATAGTATTTTTAAAAGAAAAGCCCAAAGAGATGTACAACTATCTGAGTGTATATACAATACAATTTTGTTTAAGACTGTGGAGTCACTATACACTTACCATAATCTTCCGTCTCGCAAACTATTACATCACCTATTCTCAAGAATTATACCAATTATTTTTTGTATGGATCTTTACCTAAATTTCACCATTTTGTTCACAATTGATCAACTCTTACTTCCATGATCATCTTTCTTCTTAGGAAGACGAGGCCTATGGAACGACCCTCTGAAAAAGAATTGAAAGATCCCATAAATAATTTTTACTAGAATAATTAAATGAAAAATGCTAAATACAACTCTAAGACCTGTATTTTAATTAAATTATACCTTTTTAGTGTGTCATGTATAACAAAATTATTAAGTAGAACCTAACAATTATAATTAGGGGTTTTGCAACCTTATATTCCACCAACCTAATTTTCTTAAACTTTCAATTTTATGTAACATTGTAAACAATGGAAGTGTACCACAGTTGACGAATTTGATTAATTGATTGATTGGGTGCTAAGACTTTGGTCATCTAAACTATTATGCTAATATGAACAACCAAACCCAACTGTTTATGTTCCTAGTTAATTAAATAAAAACAAAATGAGCCAACAAGGTAGGATATATAGTACCTGCATGACTGAGGAACTGTCCAAGAAGCAGAGCCAAGCATCGCGGTCTGATTCATAAACGAGTTCATGTATTTTCGCCAATTCTGGAGCATGATTCCGATATCACGAACCTTGTTGTCTAACCCAACACAACAATTAGCATGCATGGTGCACACCTTGTCAAAATCCCTACTTGGCTCACAAAATCCACCAAAGTAAGATGTATCAAGGAATCGGATTTGTAGCCCGTTTTCAAGAATGAAGGGATCGAACTTGATCTTATTGAACACATCTTGGTCATGTAAACCCGGATAAGTTAACCTTGAGTCGTACCAATATTTGTAAAATTGGATGGTCTTGTTGTTTGACTTTACATATGTAAATCCTCCATTTGGCAAATTATTTAGATTAGTGGAGTCCCCTCTAAAGTAATCACAAGCAATTTGGAAATCACCATCCTCATGGAAGTGTGGAAATGGATCCCTAAACCACATTATGTCTGCATCCTAATTGGATTAAATGGATATATAAACGTTGGATATTTGTAAATTGTTTGTAGATGTAGCATTTCTCTTTTAAAAAAAAGAAAATAGTACCGTGAAAAGGAAGTTGTAACCAAAATCTAAAATGGTACGTAGGAAATCGATTCTTCTCCACATCATCTTCAAATAATCACCTGCCATAAAATAGGCCTCCTCAGAGAAGTCAACCCCATCGGTACTAAGATGATAACAATGTGAATGTAACTTTAAGCAACGAACATATGCCTTTTCATCCAACGCCACAACAACTAAGTGCTTCAAAAACCTTTGAGTTTGATTTCCTATATGAAAGCTCTCTAGAAGCAGATCAAACATCGAGTTTGGTTCTGCCCAGGCATCGTTTATTGTAGTTAATATGATCGTATTGTCACTTGTTGTTGCCTTTTTTAGAATGTTTTTCAGTTCATCGAGTTTGTTCTCCTGATCATAAGACAGTAGTTGAGAACATAATTAATATGAAATCAAGCTATTAATTTTCTAGTAAAACTTTTGGGTTTTTTTAATTTCATACTAGCTAGGGGCTTATTGTTCAAAATAAAACGCGTAGTTTATATAGAACATGTCATTGTTACGACTTGTGACTGACTAATTTATTAATATAAAAATATTATTCTTCTTCTTTTAATCCTTTCCACTGCCTTTTTATGTTGCTGTTATCATGTTAAAAAAATAAAGGGATGTATCTATACCAACGTTATATATCTAATCCTTTAGGATTCTTTCATTTAACTCGTGATATCGATTTACAGATGATGTTTTCTCCTATTCAGTTTGTGATATTGACTAGTTCGGTTGTAATTAGTACACACATGCATTATAAATGAATCTCAAAGCGCAGCTAGAATGCTTCCTTTCGAATAAGGTTTGTCATACATTTTATATGAACGCACAAATGTCATGCTGAAAATTTCAATTCATATCAAAATACTAAAACTTTTATTAAACTAATATATATTTGCATAAAGCATAGATGTGCTTCTAGAGTCTGGCTACCCGGAATAACTCAATGGCGAAAAATGATTCCATCTGACAAAGTCGGGTACATGTAGCTCAATTTCAAAGAAAAAAGTCAAAAACCCATAAAGTCCCCGCTAGAGTTAACCCTCAAGTTTATGAATAAAACTTGAATGTCTCACCACTCTATTTTTGGGTCATTGACAAACCGATTACAAAATTAGTTGATCTTCTCAAAGTTTCCATGTAATATTAAATATTATTAACATATGTGCCTTGTATGATTATCAATTTTTATTAGTTTACTGCTTTATGTGAAGATTGATAGAAACATAACATTACTTATATAGAAGCTCCATAAAAAACACATTCTAGAAGTTTGACTTGATTATTCGCTTGTGCAACCATCAATAGAAATATATATCTTTAATCCATAAGATACATATTTTATACACCCATATAAATAAATAAAAAACATAGTCAGCAGTCGTCTATATATTCAAAAAAGCAGTTCAATGACTATGATGTAGAAAGTGTAATTATCCGTAGTATTGATATTAATCAATTAAATCACCATCGACTTTTCTCATGTATAATTCTTATTTAGAATCAAAACATTTTCTACATTTTTACCTTTAAATTTAATGACATTTAGTTGCATAAAGCCATCTTTTTAACAACAAAATTGTTTACAATAACTCCAATTATAGAGGAAAACCAATTTTAAGAAAACCCGTTTCCAATTTTTATAACATTTTGCTCACATGAGAATTTGAACCCAAGATATCAAGGTTTTAAGTTTCCTCGTATACCAATCCATCTCAAATTATGATTGTTTTCGCGTAGTCACATGCAAGTAAATAGGCTTTCAATCATCTTCATAACAAAAATGAAAATATTTCTATAACAAAACGATGATTTTTTATATATTTGGCATATATCATGTAGATATCTAAATAATCTAAATCCAATCCACGTATAATATTGTTGTTTAAAATGATCAATGATTTTCTTTTAAATTTACCAAAAGGATGCAATAAACCTAACCCTATATATCATATACATACACAAGTAGTCCAATGCGTGTACTCCCTTTTATTTATAATGAAAATGAGATACTTACCGGATTAGTGGCGAGTTTTGTGGCGGCAAACGGATTATAGGCTTGAAATCGTGCGGAAGGAGGAGAATGATACAAAAGCAAGCATGAAAATGCTATAATGGCAAATATTATTACGAACTTAGGAGCTTGTAGGGTGAGTTTAGAGTAATGAGGGAGAGGAAGAATATGGTGGAGGTGGTGGTGGTGGTTGGAAGGCTCTTGTGGCGTGGTTTGTGGCGGAGATTTGCTTTGTTGATGACAGACAGCCGCAGTAATTTTGGTCCCGGTCTCTAAAGCCATGGAGAATTGAAGTGTATGTGTTTTAGTGTTGCGTTCCTTAATTCGGCGTGTTTATGGCCCTTATTGGGTATCTTAGGCAACCCTTTTATTGAATGAAGTCAATACTCATACTTTTTTGTTATAATAAATAAGAATATAAAGTAATTAGTCAACTAACAAATGCTACATAATGATAGGGAAGTGTTTAATTTTTATAATTCATTTACTTATGAAATCTTAATATATACTATAAAACAGTTGAACTAATAACTTATTAACCAATCAAATCGCCCAATTACATCAAATAGACTTTCGCTTATGTCATCATTTAATTTAACTATAAATTAAAAATCCTAATAATCATTATCCAAATATATTATTATATTAGTATTTATATTAATATGTAGAAAAAGTCTCATTAATTTACACTTTTTTTGTTTTCCATCAATAATTTACACTTTTTAGCCCTGAATACTTAGTTTATATTTATTTTTAGCCATAACTTGAGAGAATTTTTAATTTTAATCATTTAATTAATTAAAAAAATTTCAACATATGAAATATTGTCTACAAAAAATTATTTCAAAACCTAATGACTTATTAACCAATCAAATCGTTCAATTTCATCAAATTGACTCTCGCTTATGTCATCATTTAATTTAGTTATAAATTAAAAATCCTAATAATCATTATCCAAATATATTAATATACTAGTACTAATGCCCGATGTACGGATCGATGATATGTATGTGGAATATACATTTAAAAAAGAAGAGTTTTACCTATAAAGAAAAGGGACTAACAAATTTTGTTATGATTGAAGTATATATTAGATAGGGTAAGAAATATTCATAAATGATTACGAAAGACACGATTGATATGAACTTATGTATAGGGAAGACAATGATCGTTATGCTAATAATTTATGAAGTGAGCTTTCAGGAATCGATAAACACGCATAAGTTGAAACAAAAACTCAATAATATGAACATCTCTACAAAAAGTCTACACAAATTAAATACATCTAATAAGCATCAAAGACTGCTAAATTCTTAACCTTCTAGACCAAAATTCGAGCTTGCCTTTTATTCCTTCGTTTTTTGTTCGGATATAAAAGTAAAAAGAAAGCATATGTTTTGTTTCTCTATCTGTGGTCGACTACCAGGAACTTACAAAATCTTGAAAAAAGTTTGTTATAGTTTTGATTGCTTTATTAAACTTACGAATGGATTATAATTAAGAAAGCCATTATTTATAGATTCTGAAATTCCATTTGTAACACCCCAAGCCGAGGCTCGGAATATCACGGAAATCACATAGCACCAGGTGGAATTACAATAGAACAAACTAAATGCAATTAGAGGATTCAGTGAATCCATACAAAACGATAAACAAGTAACAAAATACATAAGGCACAAGTCGTCAACAGGAATTACAAAAGGGCATCAACAAAAGGTTAACGGTTCTAAGTACAATGCAAAGAAGGCAGATGGATCCTTGATCCATATAGTCCAAGTCCGGGTTCAACAGCAAGCTAAACAAATCAGTCAAACTCCATGCCTTGGAATAACTTGGATACCTGAAAAGTGTACTAAGCATAGTCAACACAAGGTTGGTGAGTTCGTAGTAATGGTTCGTAAAGAACCAACATCAATAATCGACATATAAGAATAGAGGCTAGACATGACTTACAGTGAGCCTCTACATAACACAACATCGCCCAACAACAAGATTACACAAGACAAGTAAATGTGTAATGAGAATGCACAAATGATATGCGTATCAATGTAAGTGCCAAATGTATGAATAAGCAAACATGCCTATCCTAAGCGTGACCTTCAATCACGTATGCAACGATACCCTTCTGCCATCGCAATGGACAAGGCTGTATCTCAAAATCATCGAGATATATATGTCTATATACTCGGAGTCAGGTCTACATCCAAAATGGGTGCATACATCTATGCACCAGGATGCCGGCAATCCCCTGCCGAGGGTCCAACAATAATGTATGCAATGCTTACAATCAAATGTAAATGCATAAATCGTAAACCAACAATCGATATACGATGAATATGAATCAATAATCAATATTCGCCAATCCTGAGTCATCAATCAACAAATCGACAATCATAAATCAATAATCACCATTCATCAACATCAGCCATTAACCACAATTTAAACCAA
Source organism: Erigeron breviscapus (assembly GCA_034093135.1). Taxonomy (NCBI): domain Eukaryota; kingdom Viridiplantae; phylum Streptophyta; class Magnoliopsida; order Asterales; family Asteraceae; genus Erigeron; species Erigeron breviscapus. The sequence continues at coordinate 203,633,737 of CM067167.1, read as the reverse complement.
CTATACGTACATATACTTCAGAGGATTCTACTTCCTTCGAGTCTCAGATGCTTATATATAGGGTCACCCGCAGCCTTCCCACCACATCTAAAACCCAAAAGAAAGCATAACCGACTTTCATGTATGTACATCTATCCTAATATTACTAGATACTTAACAAATATAAACTAAGTCAATCAAACGTGATAATCATCTCAACAATTCAATACTCAAACCAATTTAACCAATCAAACGAAAGGAACCATCACACCAATCCAACAATTAAAACAATCAATCAATCAATCAATCAATCAATGCAAGTAAACACGCCAGGTTTCAAACAATCAATCAATCAAATAATCAGTCCAAACAACCAATCAGTCAATCAATAAGCCGTCAATCAATCAATCAATCACATCAAATCAATCAATCAATCAATCAATCAATCAATCAATCAATCAATCAATCAATCAATCAATCAATCAATCAATCAATCAATCAATCAATCAATCAATCAATCAATCAATCAACAATCAAATAAAATAACAATCACATCAACAATCAATAAGTCAATGAATGTGAAAATCATCTCAACAACTCAATACTCCAACCAATTTAACAAATCAAACGAAAGGAAACATCACACCAATCCAACAACTAAAACTCAATCAATCAATCAATCAATCAATCAATCAATCAATAAATGCAAGTAAACACGCCAGGTTTACACTTTTCAGCCCGGATCTCAAGTGAGTAGGGAGATACGAAACTCACCTTGATCGGCAAAGAAGCTTAAGTCGAGTTAATAAAAGATTAATAACGAGTAATAAGATCCGCACGACCACAACCTATAAATATACATCATAATACCATACTGTCAACTATACAATCTTAAACAAGTTGGTTTAGCACAATTAGGTCAAATTGCAAACCCTAGACGCCTTTACAACTTAAACGAGTAAGAACAAGACACTTTGACTCGACACTTTTTGAAATGGAAGTAGGTTCATATAAAACGAGTGTCATAACATGAAACTAGACTCTCCTACGATTCTAACGATAGGTCATACGACTTATTTGGACTTACGGATCAAAAGTTATTAGCATTTGAAAATCGACGCGCAAAATTCACAGTAACAACTCACTGCGCCGCAGTGAGCCATAGCCAAGCTCACTGCGCCGCAGTGAGCTAGCCACGAACTGACCAAACCCTAGCCACTGCGCCGCAGTGGGCTAGCCTAAGCCACTGCGCCGCAGTGGCCCCATACTGGTCCAGAACATCAAGCAGCAGCAGCACAGCAGAAATCAAAACCAAAACCTTCAAACCCTAATTGAAACCCTAATTTGACCCAAAACAAGATTTAAGCCGATTTAGGACTTGTAAATGTTCAAGATGACTAGAAATGCATGAACAAACATAAATAGAAGTAAATGGGATGAATTTGACTTACCAAAACCTTCAAACCCTAATTGAAACCCTAATTTGACCCAAAACAAGATTTAAGCCGATTTAGGACTTGTAAATGTTCAAGATGACTAGAAATGCATGAACAAACATAAATAGAAGTAAATGGGATGAATTTGACTTACCAAAACCTTCAAACCCTAATTGAAACCCTAATTTGACCCAAAACAAGATTTAAGCCGATTTAGGACTTGTAAATGTTCAAGATGACTAGAAATGCATGAACAAACATAAATAGAAGTAAATGGGATGAATTTGACTTACCAAAACCTTCACCTAGTCTCTAACCCGAATTTGACCCGAAATGGCTAGAAATCTTGCACTTTGAAACCCAAATTTTTGATATGTTGTTAAGATGAGGTCGATGATGAAAACCCCAAACAAAATCTTGCTTAATTCCCAATATGTGAGATAGAATCTAGAGAGAGAGAGAGAGAGAGATGTGTGTTTGTGTGTGTTTCTTGGAGGAGAAAAGAGAGAAAGATAGATAGATAAGAGAATGAAAGGGAGAAGGAAAGGATAAGGAGGGGAGATTGGGTCTTGGGTGGCTGGTGGGTTGTGGGCTACCCACGGGCCGACCCGCTTCTCATCCCAAGCCAAATTACAAACGTTAGGCATTTAAACACCGATTAAAACATTTTATCGACCCGGCGAATATACCACGTTGTCGTTTAATCACAAACGACCCAACTATTTCATTAACTTAAATTGTTAGTCAGATTGCACGTAAAGTCAAATGGTCAAAATTCACGGATGTTACACCATTAGTTTAAATATTCGATTATTTTATAGATTGTAACAATCTTAATATATTTAATTATATAAAATAAGAAATTCATTATTTATAGATATCTTTAATTTATATATTCTTATTTATTATTTTATAATTATTATTTTAAATATGGGTTTTTGATAAATATATTAAATGGACACATGTCACTTTAAGCAACGCCACATGTCGATTAATAAAGACTTCAATCCTGTTTTAGTTTATTGGTAGATTGGTATTTATATTATATTATATACTTCATTAAAACAAAAGTATGTGAATAGTAACCGTCCTACGTGGCGAGTTACTATTTGCTCACGTTACAACCCGTATCATTATTCGGATTTTGCTACATTGTATTTCGTTCGAGTTTTTATACTACGAGTTACTTTTTGGCTTTTTTTCACATTTTTTTCTTTTGGTTCATCCAATCTTTTTGTGGTCACATCCTGTACCACTATTCGCATTTTGCTACATCGCATCCCACTTGAATTCGCAATTAGTATATTGAGGATTTTGCCAAATTGCAACCCGTTCGGCTTTTCTACTACAAGTTATTTTTTGGTTTCTCACACAATGATTCGTCCATGTCACACTCCGTATCACCATTTGGGTTTTGCCACATCGCATCTCGTTCGAATTTTCTACCACGAGTTACTTATTTGTTTATTTTCACACTTTTTTCCTTTTAGATCATTGAACCTTTTTGTGACCATATCCCGTATCACTATTCAAATTTTGTCAAATCTCATACCGCTTGAATTCTCAACTAATATGTCGAAGATTTTGTCACATTGCATTCATTCGGGTTTTTTTACAGGTTACTTTTTGGTTTCTGAAACACTTTTTAACAAATATATTTATGACAAAATGATATTTTATGAAGTGGTTGAAGATTCATCGCAAATACATTAAAATAACGTAACCATTTCAATAAGACGATTGAGGCCTCGCAACGCGGGGCCCGTGAAATTAACTAGTTATTATTTGTAGAAAAAGTCTTATTAGTTTACACTTTTTTGTTTTAAAAGCACGATTTACAACAAAGGGTTACTTGAATACTAAATCCAAATCAATATGAACTTCATTAAAGATTCATTTTATCTCTCAATAAAAAAAGGTACAAAATTTTCTCCCTTTTTATATATTAGTTTTGCGTATTAATGTTTAAAGTTACAATTGTCACTCAAATCAAGAGTCCTAATTGTTATCATAGAATATGAAAACAATCATAATTGTTCTCTAATTATCATAGGACATGTTATTAAAAATAAACATATTCGTGTTATGGACCCGCAACATGATCAAATACATATACTTGAATGTCAAGTATAGAATCACAAGTATGTATATATTTTAATTTTTAATTATCTTTCAAAATAATATCACATTATGAGTACAACTGGTTTCAAAAAATTCTATAAAAGATGAATTATTTAAGCATGTGTCTTGTGGAATGATTACGGCAAACAATTCCATCAATATGTCTCAGCTAATAATGACAGTGACGAACGTGTGGTTATTGTACTACAACTTGCAAAGTATAACACTTGGAACCGTATATCTTCAAAATTATAAGCTTTTATGACTTAAATATATGAAGATCTAATATTGATAATATCGTAAATCCCGTGTCCAGTGTTGGACACGGGTCTAAAATCTAGTTATTATTAAAAGAACCTTATGTCATAAAAGAAAAATATGTTAAATTAATCGATAATTGATTTATCATCGATATTACTAAATGATTTCACGACCAACATGCACTACACACAAACAATATAATATGTTTGCACTATGAAAAATTTATCAATTTATAAATGTTGACAAATGTGAAGAAATTCAAAAATTATAACAATTTTTACACTTAGTTTTATATAAAGAATATGTTTATATGTATAAGCATAGACAAATTTGAACTTAGTTATCGATTATCATTGCAGCATCTACATATTCTTGTAATTTGTAATTAACATAGTTTTAAAGTCCAAATAGGCAAACACCAAGAGAAACTATGAGCTGGCCCATTTAAGTGTTATTAAAATTTTGCAACTAGTTGTAAGTTGTACATTAAATAAAGGACATGTTTCAAACACTATCTTAATAACAACTCAGATTTAATCAATTTCAACCCTAATACAAGATTCAGTATAACATATACATATATTAATTTCATTAATCAGATAATTATTAGTCCTAATTGATGCTTAATATATAGTTTGTACACATAGATATGGTGCGTCCATTATATGTATGTATCATATTGTGTATGCCTGGCGCTCGGCTTCAGCCATTTGTTTTCAGCATGAATTTTTTCCATTTATCTTGGCACAATGATAGTTTTAGTAAATAAAACTAGTATGATTACCCGTGCGCTGCGACGAGCTTAAGTATGTTATTTACAGGCTTTGATGCTGCATTTTACTCTGTTTTATACCCTTTGTTGTATTTTATAACATTATCTGACCATAACGCTTTGACGTATCGTATAATGCTTTATACCCTTTGTTGCTTTGTATACCTTTTTTTTAGCCATAACTCTAAAGATTTTATACATATGTTTAACGTACATTTAGTTTGAAACTAGTTTTTGTACCCGCGCGTTGCCGCGGAATATGTTTTTTACACGACAATATTTTAGACTAAAATTTATGTCAAATACTCAAACCGAAATCTTCAAAAGGACAACTAAATATGTAGTAATAACAATAAAAAAATGTAAAAGAATAATAAGATGTATAAAAACATAAACAATAACTATATTAATGTTTTAAATGTTACATGAACGTAAGACGTAACGATGAAGTTATATATAAAAAGACGGATGAAAATAATCAAAATCAAATGTTTATTGGTAAAACCGTAACTGTATGAAAGTTATTTGATGAAAACATGATAACTCAAAAGTTAAGTGTCAAGAAAATGAAAACAAAAAACTTTGATGTGGGGCAAAATTAAAAAAGTAGAAACCTTAGGGGGTTAAAATGAAAATTGATAAAAATTAATTATTATGTGCTATAAAAACTTGTACATTTCATGCATAAAAAACTTGTACATTCATATAAAAAACTTGTACATTTATATAAAAAATTAATTTATGCATAAAAAACTTGTACATTTCATGCATAAAAAACTTGTACATTTCATGCATAAAAAACTTGTACATTTATGCATAAAAAACTTGTACATTTCATGCATAAAAAACTTGTACATTTCATGCATAAAAAACTTGTACATTTATGCATAAAAAACTTGTACATTTATGCATAAAAAACTTGTACATTTCATGCATAAAAAACTTGTACATTTCATGCATAAAAAACTTGTACATTTATGCATAAAAAACTTGTACATTTATGCATAAAAAACTTGTACATTTCATGCATAAAAAACTTGTACATTTCATATAAAATAATAAATTGATAAAAATTAATTATTATGTGCTATAAAAACTTGTACATTTCATGCATAAAAAACTTGTACATTCATATAGGTTTTTAGTATATATATAATATGTATTCATATATTAAAAAATTATAATTTTTGTTTATAAAACATGCTGTAAGTGCACGTTCTGGTGCACATTTTGTGTCCGATGCATCTCAATTAATGGGCTGTTTTGCTAGATGTGTTGACCACGAGTTTAGGTCAAACACGTGTTGATTGACCACGAGTTTAGACCAAACTCGTGTGGAGGCCACGAGTTTAGACCAAACTCGTGTGAACAGTAACACGAGTTTGACTAAACACGTGTTACTGTAGCACGCGTTTGGAAGCCCACGAGTTTGAAGCCCAGCCCATTTCTAGCCTATAAATAGAGATCTTAGGTTTCGGTTTTTGTTAATGATTTTAGTTGCAACAGATTTCATTCACTAGGTTCTCGAGGTAGAGATCTATACCTCGAGATGCCGCCCATATTATTCGATTATCAAGAGTCGTCTCGTTGATTGTAATCCGTAATCATCGTAGATGTATTGTAAACGGATTTATTCATTGTAATCATTCGACTAATGATAAAGGAATCAGATTTATATCTCCTGTTCATATTGATTTCGTGTTCATATATATGTGTTTTCATTCAATTACCTCAATAACGATTATGTTTGGATTCCGCACTTACATAGTCGTAGGAATCGCGAATCGATCGATCACAGGCACTTTCAATTGGTATCAGAGCAGGAGAGGCTTTATGTCTCTGATTCGTGGTTCGTTTTTAGGGTTTTTGGATGAAGAACATCGATCAGATCTGTTCTACTGGAAAACACGCGTTTGGAAAACACGCGTTTGGAAAACACGCGTTTGGAAAACACGCGTTTGGAAAACACGCGTTTGGTTTAAAAATGCGTCACTGTAGCACGCGTTTGGTTTGGAGAACGTGTTTGAGATTAGTGTACCACGCGTTTGAGTTCAAGCACGTGTTACTGTAACACTAGCACGCGTTTGATACCAAGCACGTGTTTACTGTAACACTAGCACGCGTTTGATACCAAGCACGTGTTTACTGTAACACAAGAACGTGTTTGAGTTGTCGAAATGGAATCGAGGTTCAAGTATGTTTCGATGTGGAAGGATCACAGCAGAAGACAACGATACATTGAAGCATAGAAGACAGGGTTGTAGAAAAGCTAAAAAAAAAAAAAAAAAAAAAAGTATTTTGGCGGGAAAAATAATTTTTGTCCATGGTCTTAAAATGACATGATTCATGGAGATTTGAAGTTTGGTAGCGTTCGAAAAATTTTCGGTCCGTTTTTGTGCGATTTCGGCACGTTTTGGATGAAAATTTTCGGCAATTATCAAATTTTTCCCACGGCCTTAGAAATAAAAATTTACGTGAATACCAATGTTTCACGTAAATGTGTTTTTCCTCGGAAATTTGGAGGGAAAACGAATATACCCTGTTTGGCGAAGAGCTGCTGCTGTAATGAGCTCTAGGCCATTTTGAAGAACCTCTATGAATAGGAGATCCTGTAACCTAAGCTTATACTACCTTTCCAAGTTTTGCAGAGAAAAGGGGGGAGATACTTTTATCAACCAGATTTCTGAGCTGAACTGGTAATTGGTATATCACAGAAGGGCTAGATTTCAGAATTTTACAGAGAAAAGGGGGAGATAAAAAATTTCAGATTTCTGAGTAAAATTCTGTGCTACTTGAGAGACAACCCAAGATCTGTGTTTAGATGATGGTGTGCTTAATGTGAAATATGCTCAAGTATCAAATAGATGGCAGTTGTGGAAACTTTGTCGAAATATTAGAGCAACGAAGTTGGTCATCTGTTGTTAAGTAATTGAAGATTGAACCTATTTATATTCCAAGAATAGAGATGATTATCAGGCGATCATTTATTGTGATTGCGAGATTAAAGATCTTTATATTTGGTGGTGTATACAACTGAAGGGGAGATCTGATAGGAAAGACTTCGGGTGGTTGGTGGAATTGTGAAGGTACAAGACAAAGTCAGATGCTGCTAGTTGAGACAGGATTTTTTTGGTACTGCAGTTTGTGATTCAAGCTACAGAGTTTCTTATTTTTGTGAGAGCTGATTGATTTGATGCTGATTGTTGGAAATTCAACTTCTCTATTATATGCCGGTTAAGCAAGTCGAGGAATGTCTCGAGCAAAGTTCCAAGCAAGAAGAAGATTGCATATGTTTAATTCGGAGATGGTTACTGTTGAGGGGGAGAACTACAATGAGAAGTGTTAGGTTAGTTGGTTGTCACAGAGATACAAAGATTTTGGAGTTTGAAGATCAGAGTGTTGTGTCAGAAGATCGAGTCTCAACAAAAGAAGACCCGGTATCATTAGTTAAGGGGGAGTTTGCTTTTGCAGGTTTTCGATTGCTAATGATTATCGGTGAATGAATTGAGTGCATCGGTCAAGGGGGAGACTGTAAGTGCACGTTCTGGTGCACATTTTGTGTCCGATGCATCTCAATTAATGGGCTGTTTTGCTAGATGTGTTGACCACGAGTTTAGGTCAAACACGTGTTGATTGACCACGAGTTTAGACCAAACTCGTGTGGAGGCCACGAGTTTAGACCAAACTCGTGTGGAGGCCACGAGTTTAGACCAAACTCGTGTGGAGGCCACGAGTTTAGACCAAACTCGTGTGGAGGCCACGAGTTTGAAGCCCAGCCCATTTCTAGCCTATAAATAGAGATCTTAGGTTTCGGTTTTAGGTTAATGATTTTAGTTGCAACAGATTTCATTCACTAGGTTCTCGAGGTAGAGATCTATACCTCGAGATGCCGCCCATATTATTCGATTATCAAGAGTCGTCTCGTTGATTGTAATCCGTAATCATCGTAGATGTATTGTAAACGGATTTATTCATTGTAATCATTCGACTAATGATAAAGGAATCAGATTTATATCTCCTGTTCATATTGATTTCGTGTTCATATATATGTGTTTTCATTCAATTACCTCAATAACGATTATGTTTGGATTCCGCACTTACATAGTCGTAGGAATCGCGAATCGATCGATCACAGGCACTTTCATAATTTTTGGATTTAACAAAAAATAAATATAGATGGTGCAGGTATAGAATTGGGTGAGTGATTGGGTGAAGTATATTTATGTAAACCACAAAGCTTAAAAATACAAAAAAGATTAGTGAAGTTTGTGTTTGATGGATAAAGGCTTAGGGGGTGTTTGGTAGGAGTGAATCAAAGAGAATGGAAATGTAATAGAGAATGAATATAGTGGGAAAGAGAATGAGTATTTGGAAAGAGAATAGATTCCGTCGTTTGGTACAAGCAGAGAATGAATATATGAAAAATACAAAAATTTAAATAATAATTAAATTTAATACATATAACATCATTAAAACAAAAAAAAAAAATTATTTTTCCATTCCCATCCATTCTCTACAATTTATAGAGAATGGAGGGAATGAAATCGATTCCTACTTCTCGATTCTCTTTCCCATTCTCCATTGCAACCAAACATGAGAAGTCTTTCCCATTCTCTTTCCACACTTTCCATTCCATTGTACCAAACACCCCCTTATATCTTTAGTTATAGGCAATCGAAGCATTTAGCTGGAAAAAGTTGCATCACTTGTGTTAAAATTAGTAAACGGAAGATTGTATTAGACGTATTGTACTTTATGCATAAGAAGTTGTAAATTATAAGTTACATTTTAGTATATAGATAACTAGTAAACTTACCCGCACTTTGTTGCGGGCGTAACATATTGTAAGTAAACTTCGTTAAATCAAAAGTCATGTAATGGTCGTTGACGGCTATTAGAGAAAAAGACCTGTTTTGCAGCACATTTTTTGACTACACTTAACAGTTGTTAAAGCTTTTTATTGTTTTTTGTTTTTATCCACGCGATACATAGTTGTACCTCAAGCTATACTATTAACTGCAGTTAAAGTTATGTCAAGTAATGTAATGGCCGTCAACAACCGTTAGAGAAAAAAACGTGTGTTTGTAGCAGATTTTGTGACTACACTTAATGGCCGTTAAAGTTATTTATTGTTTATGTTTTATCTACGTAATACATAGGTAGACCTGAAGCAATAAAATCTATATTATTAGCTACAGTTAAAGTTTTGTCAAGTAATGTAACGTTCGTCGATGACCGTTAAAGAACAGGACTTGTTTTGCAATAGATTTTGTGACTATACTTAACGACCGTTAAGTTATTTATTGGGTTTGTTTTATCTATGCAATACATACTTGTACCTTGTATGCATAGAGAACTTGTAAAAGCATATAGCTTTTTAGTATATAGATAATGTGTATGAATATTTGTGACATAAGGCAAAAAAAAGAAAGAGAAAAAAGAAACAAAAAGAAACTCGCGTTACCATGCTCCATATGTGAATCTACTTGTTTCTGCTTTAATATTTTATATATTTCTTTTGAACAGCCAAGTAAGATAACGCCGGATTCTTTGTATGTAACGTCCCAATGGTTAAAAGTATGCACAATCTGACAATTGTTCTACGGAAACTCTAACCCACTTAACTCCACATTCTATAAAAAAAACCACTAACCCCGCCACTCATAAGCATGACAATCTTTACTTAAACAAATTTCTTAAATATAATTCTTGAAAGAGAAAATTACGTCAGTAGTCAGATTTTGTTGCGATTGTAGTCAGCTTTTTTGGATTATCAAAAAATAATCCGAGAGTGATAAGTTGGATTCTTTTGACACCTTTAGTTAATGGGCCAATACATCCACAAAGTGGTCAATTGCATAGTTGTCGACTCGTAACTTTTGACTCGACTCGAAAAGATGATTTTTTGACTCGTGACTCGAAACGTGAGTTGGGACATTTTTAAGTACTACATAATATAGTATAATTATATATATATGTGACGTCTTTAGAAAGCAAAATATAAGTCCGTTATCTTAATAAATTTACCAAAATATTACATAATTAATAGTTTTGAGACATAAACTTACAATTTATCTCCAAATTCGCAATAAAATGATCAAAACTACATAGATAACACACAAAATAATGTAGCAAATTAAGTATAATATATAATATATAACCATATTATCAAATTACAATAATTATAAGTTTACGACTCGTGACTCGATCCAAGTTCACAAAGCGACTCGTAAGAGTCTGGACAAAAACGAGTCACGGTATAAATAGACTCGACTCGTAAGAGTTTAACGACTATGGTCAATTGTACATACCTATTGCCCTGTAGGGCCTTTAGTCCCCATAAGGGTATTACGGTAATTACCAAACTCCAAGAAGATAAGTCATTAAATCCAAAACTCTTTCAAAACAAAGAAACGGTTCACCACCAATCATTTTAGTTCACATAACATAAAATGCATTGAAACCCAAACCCAGGAAATGGAAGCTACTGCCTGCTGTTCATTCCATCTTTCGTCATCCCCAAACAGCTTCTCTAAACTCCCAATTCCAATCCCGAAGCCATTCCACAAAACCCACCGGAATCACCAATTCCAACTCTCACCAATCAGCTCCGGTTGTACGGAAAACAAACCAGGACCTTACACAGAAGACCCATGATTACGATGAACATGGCCGGAGCCATCTGCATCTCTCACCCGCTACAGCTTACCCATCATCCACACCTAGTATTTCTTTTATTAATCTTCTCTTCATTTTCCTTTACATTTTTTTCTTGAAGTTCTTTACATCTTAAATTAAAACCATATAATTACAATTTCCTCTGCAGAAGTTTCATAAAGGTATTCGGTGTTCGAATACGAATGACGACGCGCCACAAGTGTTGAAGATTGTTGTTAGTGGAGCTACAGAGATCCTTAGGCTCTTTTCATCTTTCAACAAAAATCTGTAAGAATTTACAACATTGTATAAGAGGGTGTTTTGGATTGCTTATTTATAAGCGCTTTTCTGCTGAAAAAATAAGCAGCTACCCACCTATTTATTCTTATCTGCTTAAAAAACAAGCAATAAGCAGATAAACAGTTGTATGCATAATACGCTTTCCCAAATACCCCCTAAATTGTTATTATCTTAAAAATATATAGGCTTATAGCTGATGATAAATAAAGTGTTTAAATTATCTGTACCAAAGTAGATGGCTTGAATTGAATATTACATTTGGAGAGTCTTGATTGAATTGAATATTACATTTTTTCAAATGGGCCAAATGGGTACCAAAGAAGTGCAATATCTTCCTTTGGAGAGTCTTGATGGATCGTGTCCCCACAGCTAAGGCGCTCCAAGTTAGAAACTGTTTTAATGGGAATCCCATGTGTGGGCTGTGCGACGAGGATGAAGAAACAATTGAGCACATTATGTGCTCGTGTAGGGTTGCGAACCAGGTTTGGGGAATGATCGGGTCGTGGTGCAGGACTGGTTCACCTATTCTTTTCTCGACTAGGGACCTACTGTACTTGCATAAACATATGGGTTTTGGTGGAAGAAAAGGGAAGGTCTATAAAGGAGTCGTATGGACTACGTGTTGGTGTCTATGGAAAGCAAGGAATGACAAGAGGTTCAACAACGTGGAGGTTAGCCCGGTGAAGATCACTCAAAGCATTAAAGCGCTCGGGTACCTTTGGTTCAAGAACAGAGCAAAGCAACATAGACTTAGTTGGGTAGAATGGGTAAACTTTTTTTTTTTTTTTGGGTGAAATGCGAAGTATATATTAACTAAAATTCAAGCTATTTACAAGTAGACTTCAAACTGGTACTATGGACATGCCCATATACCACATAAGAAGCCAAAGCTATAGAAATTACATTTCATATTCTGCATAAACCATATTCATTCTCAAAAACAACTTGCACTTGATCTGTATTCAACTTCTATTCAACTTCTGGATGCTAAACTCATTCTGGTAACAGATCCATTCATAATCACAATTTCAGTCCTCATTAATCCCACACCTTGTCCACATAGTTAGGTTGTATACCCCATCTTTTGTATTCCTCATCCACTTGATAAGTTCTGCATACTTTTAATCCCAGAAGCCTCAGCTTAATGCTATTACTTATAGCCTCAATAACTGCATTTTCATCTCTCTTCTCATTCACAAAAAGCCTCTTGTTTCTTTCTTGCCAAATATGGTATACGGTTGCCCCTAGAATGAGCCTTCCCACCACATTAGCAACAACATTATTGGTACATTTGTATGACATTACATTGATGATGCCTCTCCAATTTCCAGAAATACCTTGCAAAGAACTCTTCTTAATCATTTCTCCCCAAACTGTTCTAGAAAATTGACACTGGTAAAAGAGATGCTCGTGTGAATCTTCACAACTGTTACACAATGGGCATTTCATATCATCAGCCTTATTCCATATTCTTATTCTATCTTGTGTCAGCAGTCTGTCTTGCACAGCCAACCACATTATGAACATGTGACTTGGTATGCCTTGTGTGAACCAAACAATCTTGTTTCAATTAACAACACTCTCATTTCCTCTCAAATCTTCCCATACCTTGTGCACAGCAAATTCAACCTCCTTTCCATCATTCATTTTCCAAATAATTTTATCATCATTGTTACTCTCTTCAGGAATTGGTATTTCTGCCAGAAATGGGTATTGTTCAACCCATCCATTAGGCCATCTCCACCTTCCATTTTCAATTATGTCATTCACAGTCATTAAAGGTGATAACCCAGCTTCATAAATTCTTCTTCTGCTTATATATCTACTCAAATGCCCATTATTACACCACCTGTCATACCATAAAGAAGTATTCCTACCATTTCCGACCTTATGCCAAACATGATATCTTACTTTTTCTCTTAAATCCAATAGATTTTTCCACATCCAAGTATCAGAATATTCATGTTCAATCTCCCAAAAATTCCTATCCTTAATTCTTACGGCATGCACCCACTTTATCCACAGGCTTTCCTTTCTGTTAACAATATTCCAAATATGCTTAACAAGTAAAGCTTCATTCCAAATTCCCAAACTTTTCAATCCTAACCCACCTTGAGTTCTAGGTTTACAAACAGTTTTCCAGGCTACCTTAGCTTTGCCTCTACCAAGTTCCCCTTGACACCATAAAAACCCCTTGAATATTCTTTCAATGTCTTTCACAATGTGCTTAGGAATGAGGAACACAGATGCCCAATACACTTGTAAAGAAGACAGAACAGAGGCAATCAACTGTAATCTCCCGGCAAAAGACAGAAACTTGTTTTTCCAATTACCTATTCTTATCTTGACTTTGTCAACCAACTGCTTACACTCATTAAGACTTAATCTTTTGGTAATGAGTGGTACCCCTAAGTACTTGACTGGTAGTTTTCCTACTTGAAAAGGCAGTATCTCCAGCATCCTTTCTTGATCGTCACTATCAATATTTCCAAAGAATATAGTGCTCTTATTCATATTTGGCAATAAACCAGACATTTGGCTAAACTCAAACAAAGATTTCTTGATAGTCTCTACTGAATCCGCATTCCCATAACATAGGACCAAGAGGTCATCCGCAAAGCATAAGTGTGTTATTTTAAGCTCAGAACATCCAAAATGGTACTTGAACCCACTAGAATTATGCACATTGTTGGCCATAGTGTGAAAACCTCCATTACCAAGGTAAACAAGTATGGTGAAATAGGGTCACCTTGTCTCAATCCTCTTCCTCCTTTGAAATAGCCATATATACCCCCATTCACACATATAGAAAATGTAGAAGATGTCACACATGTCATAATCCAATTCACCATCTTCTTATGAAACCCGAATTTGACCAAAATTACTTTAAGAAATTCCCAACTCACGGTATCATATGCTTTAGCAATATCAATCTTTAGAGAACACCTCTTAGGGTAAACTTTAGCATACTGTAAATGTGTTTGATACAGTGTAATTGATTAGGTCGCTCGTATTTGCGAGGACTGTGAATACATGAATACAACATACCTTTCAAAAAAAAAAAATTGAATATTACATACAAAAGTCTACAACTTTTAGTTTGATTATTGTATCTTGGGAAATCTGCCTAGACTTTTAGGAAATTAAAGATAGCTATAGGTTAAATATTCATAAAATTTTGGCATAAAAACCAATGCCTTTTTAACCATTTTGTATACGGATATTGAAAAGATGGTAAAATCATGTTGATTTGGATATTAAATGAAATGATTTAGCCTATAAAATCGTGATAGTGTTACAGGATTTTTTGAAACCTCGGTTGAATGGCATTCATGAGTCCAAATGGACCAAATCCAAGTTATTAGAGAACTGAAATTGTGTGGCAACATCCTTGCAAGCTAAGTTATGTCATGCCCAAGTGTTCAAGAGTCCAAATCCAAGTGATTATAGAGGGACATGGCGAAAAGTATGTTGTAATTTTAACCCCTGATTTAATGAGACCAACTATAAACAATACTTGGCCCATTTCAATATCTTAGAAAAGCCATTACGCTTTGATCAACTAATTGGCTCAAGTAAAACCTAAGATAACTTTGAAATTGATGAAATTAATTGATGCAGACCCCGATGTGTCAAACTTGCCAAGTGACCAGCCCTAATATGTCAAGTCATATAATAATGTCCAGTCTCTATATGTAGAAATATCACAGTCCAAGTTAGAACTTTCGAATATCACTTTTACACTCTCCCGTGGTGGAAGTCAGAAGAAAAGATTTGGAATGTCATAGAAGGTGAAGTGTTATTCTTGGTTAGCAAGAATCAGTTCGTTTTGTGTCGTATTAGCAAGAATTTTCATCACTGGCATGCGGGTCATATATATCATTCAGTTCTTCTAATAGTAGCCAACATCAGCTGGTCATTATATATTTCTTCGATCCCTATTCTTTGCAGGTTAGATGAAGTGGTACCTGAACAGAAGAATGAAACATATGTGACTTCCGTAGATGATATTATTACGATATTGAAGTCAGATTATGATGATGCTTATTTCGTTACAGGTAACTTTTTGCATTTATTTACGATGGTTATAAATTGGAAATATTAACTAGAACACTATGCAGCTAAGTTGTTGTCACTTAACGGAGGCAGATAACAATCTTCCGTATACTACATAATATTGAACTTTGTATGCTACACCCAGTTTGCAATATAACATATTACCATAATGTTGCGTCTTCTTTATTACAGTTTGATCAACCGTTTTACTTGTTCCCATACTTGACTTATACTGCTATTTCTGTATGTATTAGGAAAGTTTACTTCTGGAATATATACAATAGATTGTATCTTTGAAGATCCAACCATTAGATTTCGTGGTAAGGGACTTAAATCTGTATCTCTTACACAATAAAATTTGTGTGTGTGTGTGTGCCAAATGAGTATATCCTTATAGTGTGATCCATCCAGGTAGGGAGTTATACTCACGCAACTTAAAGTTGCTTGTACCTTTTTTTGAGCATCCATCAATCTCGTTACACTACATCGGTAAGGTATAAGTTCTTTATAAGTTGCACTCTGGCAATTCAAACCTATAAATGCTTGCAAACAAATTGAGGCTACACTTCCACTAATACGTTTTGCTTAAAAAAAAGCCTTCTAATTATCTCACTTAGAAACCGGAAAGAATCTGCGAACTTAATCAATATGAAAAAACTAAAATAACTACAAAAGAGAGATTTTGTTGCAATCTTTGATGCAGCATTTGCTTTCATTCTTTAAAGAAACTGTTCTCATAAGACTCTTAAGGTTAGTCCATTGCGTTCATTTGCTCACATATGTAATGCTTCATAGTGCATCTCATCATCATTTCTGAACATGTCTCAACGGCACTTTGGAACAAATATGAATTAAAGCAAACAATCCAAACCAGATTGCATTGATGGCTAATATTAAATAAAGTAATTATACTGTTTTCATATTACAGTAACTCTAGAAATATCAAAGATGGATTAGCAGAAGTTTAATTGTTATACTTGTTTTAATGATTAAGAATATTTGGATGTGCCACATCTTCAGAAGTATGTAAACTGTATTTCTTATTTATTTTACCCATAATATATAATTTGGTTCCATCTGCGTGCTTTTGTTGATGACATGCAACACAACATGATACAGGTTCTAAAAGGTGAAACAGAGTCTGTAACTGCATCATGGACTCTAAGGTGTTAGCAAATTTCAGTTTTAACTTTTTACTTTAGATAAACTTTATCACTAGCTCTCTTTCAAAGGCTGATCTTTCACAATTCAAAGTTAATCATCTAAATACATATTTACAAACTAAAATCTGCAGGACGTATCTTAAACTACCTTGGAAGCCTCTCATTGCCATTGATGGGACTACAGTCTATGATCTAGACTATCAATTTAAAGTAAGCAATGTTTATTAAACATTTATCTTGGTTGAATGCTTGAAAAGTTTGATTGGTATTGGGCTCACTTTTTTTTTTCTTGACAGATTGTTAAGCATGTTGAGAGTTGGAGTGTTTCCCCTCTTGAAGCAATCGGTCAGATATTCACTCCTAGCTCTGGCAGGCCCGTTTAATTTGGTAAAAACTAGTAATAATCTTCTGCGTGAAACTGTGTTTACGTTGGTTCCATGTTACTACATGTGTGAATTCCAACTCATATATGAGTTGATATAATTTATGTTTTAACTTTAACAGGTGAAACATGCCAAATAAGTAATTATTGGTTAAAATGGAAATCAGATCAGTTGAAACATAAAAGTATATTTTGAAAACAGACCAGCTCGTAAATCATTTACTAAATATATGTACTGTGCTTTTTTGTTGAAATGCTAAAAATTTTGTAATCATGCTCTACAGACTTGTCATCTCTGGAAAAAGATGTAAATAAACATTGGGCATTAAGTGGTACGGCCTCACTGGTAAATCAGGTTTAAAATTTTCTGCTAGACCCATTTACCCAACAAACCCACCCCGCCCATTTTGTCACCTCCATAGGTAACATATTTTATACTCTATTTTACAGGATAAGGGCAAGAAGCTACGGATTGAAGTCATGTATAATAATTTATGTCAGATATATTCACAATGATGGAAATCAGCATCTCTCTTCTCTTGCATTTTTATTGGCTGATTACATTATTGGCTGGATGCCTGGATAGACATTATTATACAGTATATAGTTCTATTCATTTGTTCTTGTTAACGCAAAAGAGGGAATCGATCTTTAATATTTGACATTGTATGAATCTATGTCAATGAATACCTGTATTCCAAAACCTTGCATGAACTATCATTTTTACCATCTGACTGTCTTTATGAGGGACTTGTTGGAGGTTAGCCAAGAAACCTTTAAGTAATTTGGCCAAAATAGACACCTCTATTCTTCGACAGCC
>CM067167.1:203480790-203610790 GCA_034093135.1 Erigeron breviscapus | reverse complement strand
TGCTTATGTAACTCGTTCTATACTTCTATAGTTCTATGTAAATGTGTGTCCAGACAATTTGGCACCACGATTGTAAATTCTTTAGATCAAATTTCTCTAAATGAATTGTATACTAAAAGGTTTTACTCTTACTCATGTTATTCTCTCCACTTTATATGACCAGTGGACACCATGTTTGTATATTTTGTCTATCACATGAAGTAGCCTTGAAGAAACTCAGGTTTATTCACATGCTTGTCAAATTTTTAGCACCATTAAAGAATGGTGGTACTAGTCAAGCTTATCGTGGATATGGTTAAAAATGAAAGTTGAATGTGTGCTGCATTGCTGTTGATTTTTTGTTTTTGTGTGATGGATCATCAAGTAATTGTGAATTGTGATAAAGATAGGATAAATGTGTAATGTCAGCATATTTTATCTATGTTCAGTTGATATTCTATGATGTTTTTTGTTATCTGCAATGTGTTCATGTGAAGTAAGTCTTGTGAATTACAGATGTTTGTTGTACATAGACTAGTACTATAAGTATTGATAATGTGATTGGTAGAAATATGTTATGATAATATTAATAGTTCTCACTTCTCAGACCATAAGAGATTTGTCTATAGTTTTAAAATTTAACCACCAAATAGAACCCAGTTTCTTCCTTGTCAGCTTTGTGGTTATTCATGTTGTCTCTAAAGCTCTTATATATTTGCTGTTTTAAAAGATTCAAAACCAAGCATGCCTGCAAACAATGGATGAAGTTGAGAAGGAATACAAGAAGGTGAATGATCGAATAAAAGAAAGTCGTGATGCAATGCAGGTGGTTAATTAGTATTATGCATCAATATCTGGTCAGATCTTTTCATAATGTTGAACTTTCAAATGTATGATAGACTACATTTTTTCAGGCATCATATATGGAGCTCATTGCAGAATCACAGGCTAGCACTAATCGTGGTATGTTTTTATGACCTAACTTTTAGGAAAATGTAAGTATTTCACACTAGTTAGCACCACTGCGACTGGATTAACCTTATTATATCTTAAAAATACAAGCAGGTCCTACTAAAAAGGTATGTGTTAATCGCTGAAAGTATTTTGCATTATGAAAATGTTAAAGGAGACCAGAACGACACATTTTGACTCTTGGTTGTATCTATTATACACTCAAAAGTAAGAAGCGTGTTTGTATTGGAACTTTTAAAAGTTAATGTGAACTTGGTTTTTGTTAATTGCAGTATGCAAGACCATCCTCCCTGAACTTCTGCAGTCTATGGACAAAGCTGTTGATGGTCTAAGGAACCGATATGGAATTGCATCTTAGATTTACTTTAGCTACCAGTTGCTATTAGGTGAGTAGCCACTAGGCCTCATGAGGAGTATTTAATAGTCTGCATATTTCTCACAAACTAACCAGTGAACCTACTAATATGTCTGATAAACACTTGAAATTAATAGTTGTATGACACATTCTGGTTCTGATGTTTATCTGCATGTTATTATAAATTGAACCACAAATGTGATTTTGAAAACAAATTCAATTTTTTTCATCATGTGAGTCTGCTTTTAGATTGCAATTTGCATTCCTGGTCATATCTAAATTGTGTGATTGTGGGTTTGATCACTTGGTCTTATAGGTCAGTGAACACATTACACACCCAATCAGATTGTCTAATAACCTACCTTTTGTATTCCCTTTTTTACCAGGAATGAATCTCAGAGTGAAGCAAAAGTATACAAACGAGATCTTGTTAGTCTCACAAGGTGATGAAAGTTACTTTTTCTTAAACTTGCTGTTCATTTAGTACAAGTACAATTCAAATAAATGGAGTTCTTACTTAGAATGCAAAGACTTCAGTACAGAATGAAATAGGTAGATCATCAAGTGGCTCCACTTGACCGTATATGGCATATATCTAGGTTTTAAATAATATGTAATGACTGAACTGGAAAAAGATTGGGAACGGCAGACATTCTTGAACTCTAATGTACATGAAAATGTTTGGCTTTGTATACAATCGTCTGGATGCTTTTCGAATACATGTTTTTGCCTATTACTATTACGGAATTTTGCAGATAAAAAGTAGAATTTTTTTTAGAGTATCTAAAAAAGCATATTAACTACAATTCAATCATCAGATATTCAGATTATTACGTACTAGCTTTTGTTGCCAACTTATCAT
Organism: Erigeron breviscapus; assembly: GCA_034093135.1. Classification (NCBI taxonomy): domain Eukaryota; kingdom Viridiplantae; phylum Streptophyta; class Magnoliopsida; order Asterales; family Asteraceae; genus Erigeron; species Erigeron breviscapus. The sequence goes on along the minus strand of CM067167.1, from coordinate 203,608,622 downwards.
CAGTCTGATCAATGTATTGTACTTCTTTGTTACCAATAAGTACTCCATATGTAGTTTTAATATCAACTTCTAACTCCATATGTGAATCTACTTGTGTAGTTGTGTCTGCTTTTATTAAACAAATTTCTTATCTAATCTCTGAAAATCAACCAAATGAAACTGATCACTGATGTAAGTTGGATTTTTTTTTGTCTTTTGAGCACCTTAAGTTAATGGGCCAATACATCCACAAAGTGGTCAGTTTTACATTCCTGTTGGGCCTTTAGTCCCCATAAGGGTATTACGGTAATTACAAACTCCAAGAAGATAAGCCATTAAATCCAAAACTCTTTCAAAACAAAGAGACGTTTCACCACCAATCATTTCATTTCACATAACATAATGCATTGAAACCCAAACCCAGAAATGGAAGCTACCGCCTGCTGTTCATTCCATCTTTCTTCATCCCCAAACATCTTCTCTAAACTCCCAATTCCAATCCCGAAGCCATCCAACAAAACCCACCGGAATCGCCAATTTCAATTCTCACCAATCTCAGCCAAACTCAATTCCCCAAAAGGCTTCGGCCCTCCACCTCCCAAAAAAGTCACCAAAAAGCCCCTAATCCCAAAGAAGATCAACACTGAAGATGAATATGAAGATGAAGATTATGAAACAGAAAGAGAAGCAGGTGTGATTCCCGAGATAGTGACCAACAGAATGATTGGTAGGATAGGCCTTTCAGTTGGACTTCCATTGTTTATAGGACTCTGTTTCTTTCCATTCTTTTACTACCTGAAAGTAGGATTGAAGATTGATGTGCCAACTTGGGTACCTTTCATTGTGTCATTTGTGTTTTTTGGGACAGCACTAGCTGGTGTTAGTTATGGGATAGTGTCCACTAGTTGGGACCCTATGAGGGAAGGATCTCTTTTCGGTTGGAACGAGGCTCAAAAGAATTGGCCTGTTTTTTGGCAATCACTTTGGGGCTCGCCTGGTTCAAGAAAGAGGTTTTAAACCCCTTTTTTTTTATAAATAAACATCTGTATACTTCTCTTAAGTTATTTCCCAGTCATAATAAATATACACACTTTGAATAGATTTCTGTTTGTTTATAGTTATGCTTTTCAGTTGCATATATTTGATAATGCCAAATAGCTGGGAGATCAAGTTAACAGTTTGAATGCCGAACACCTAGAGTACAAGTTCCAGCAGCCAGTTTTAGATTAGGGATGGGCATGGGATGGTACTTATCCCGAAATTAACCAAAAGTAGGTACCGATCCCGGTCCCATATGACTCGGTACGGGACCGGGATTTCGGTACCAAATCCCAACTAGTACCGAATTTGGCAAATTATGTCTAAACTCTTCGATTTACATACTTGCAGTCATTCTCACAATGAAGATACATAATGGCTTACGAAACTGTGACAATTAAAGCCTTATTACATCAAAGATATAAGCATTAAATGATGGCTTTTTCATCCCAACGAATTATATTGAGAAAGCAGATGGTGGAATATATTTCCTGAAGCAGTATAGTTCCCTCTAAAATTCATTTTCACTCCACCATATTTATAATTAATAATAAAATATATACTTGCATGGGGAGTTATAATGGCTTTTTTTCTTTAGTTTATAGAATATGATGGCTGGAATAAGAAGAAAGTATTTTAAATTTATTAATCAGCCACTAGTACATAATATGGATTATGGACTTCATATAATGGCCCAACTCACTTGAAAAATAAGCTTTTGCATCAGCAACTACTCCAAAACTTGAAGAAATTGAATAATAGGGACTATCGGGACTATTCGGGATTACGGGATTTTCCTGGTCCCGGTACCGATTGGTACCGGTCCCGAAAACTAAGAAAAGTAAGTACCGGTCCCGGTCCCGTTCGGGATTCGGTACTAATTTTCGGGACCGGTACCGGGACGGGATCGGGATTTGAGATTTTTGGCTCATCCCTATTTTAGAATATCAAAATTTCCATATCTGTTAACATTGTAATGTAATAAATTAAAAAGAACCAAATGGTGTCAATAATCTATGCCGGAAGTAAAATTATGAATAAAAAACAAGATTTTACTCGAAAGGAAAAGTTTAAAGTGAATACCAAACTCTAGTAATAAGTTATACCAATTGTCCATGCGATTCAACTTTTATTATCTGTTTTTGTTCCTACGAGAACGGTACCCGCGCATTGCGGCGGTGATGGAGGTGATGACGGGGTGGTGATGTAGTGGCGGCGGTGTCGGTGATGGAGTGATCTACCTGACGGGCTCCGCCTCGGATTTAAAAATTCGTCGAAAGTATATCGAATGACCACTCTAATGAAAGAGCATGAAATTTTAAGAACACCCATATAATTTTTATAATTTATCGATGTACGGTTTTTGAGATAAATTTTTTTGAATGAATTAGAAGGATAAAATGATTTATGGAAGAGAGAAAAAAAAATGATTGGTTATGTCCAACATCTTAATGTCCAAATATATCATTCCTCACACGTGTACCTTTAACTATATCCACACATCTTAATGTCCAACATCTCCATCTCAATCCATCATAGCATAATTATACTAACTACAAAACACACAATAATCACACATTGCACATACACATATAACACAAAATGAAACAATATGTACCACTTACGCCGCATACCATATTCGTGTATCACAATGTCTTGCACCCTTCCTATGGGTGACCACCTATTCCATCAATGTACATTTCCTTACGTACATAACATCCATCATAAACAAATCTTAATTGATCTCACGTTATCATCATAATCTTGCAACGGATAAATCGAGAAAATTAGAGGATTATGGGCTACCAACATAATTTACTTCAACAAACACTTCCCACCTTGAACCACTACAACTTGCATCACATATATCACGTAAGGATGTAATACCACATAGCATATCACTTCGTTCATGACAATCCGTAAATTCGTGTATCTCCGAGCTCTTTGTCACATAAGACATCATCAAGTTTCAACATTTAATAATACTACAAGCATATTCCACATAATTCTTTAATAACATATCGTCATACCATTAAGCATCAATATTTAGCAACGGGCTCAACAAGAGGTAAAGAAATTAAGGCAAATCAACCTTCTTTATGCATAATCCACAAATAACTTATAATACCTTAATCTTACACTCTCACTCTGTTAGGTCCAGATTTAGTCCAGATTTACTGGACTCGCTCCAGACTCGACTACTGGAGCCTTACTGAAGATCTGTCCAGAAACGTGTTCTACTTGACCTACTCCAGACTTGGAATCTGGAGTCCCTCTGATGATTTGTCCAGAAATAATGGAAGACCAGTGAGCAAATACTTGTATAGGAAATCTGGAGTATTCTCCAGATGAGCTCACTGGACTTCACCCCAGTCCAGATCAACTCTACTGAAGACATTCTGACTGAAGTCAAAGACTGAAGTCTGAAGAAAGAAGACTGACAAATGGCGGAGTCCACTGGAAAGTCTTACCAGATCTGTACACTGGAGGATTGTCAGTGTTCTAGACCCTACAAATCTGAACACTGATATCGAGGATTGACTTTTCCCTTTACACACTTTCCAAAGAACAATCCACTTGTTCTTTACCAAAGTTTGTGTGTGTAAAGGTGGTTGGATAAAAGGACACAAAGTCATTTGATGTGACTTTATCCTTATTCCTTATCCAATACATTTAATGTTCTTGTCGGATCATTAAATGTATGCAACCATATTTGTACGGCACAAAATTCACTGGTGAATTTTGTTGCCTATAAATACATAGTCATTTCCTTGAGAAAAATACTTTTTAAGCATACACTTTGCATGAAAGTGAATTTGTCCAAATACTCTCGATCTTAAACAGGGATACTTCACAACTTTAAGTATCTCGATCCAAAAGAGTTATTTGACAAATATAGATCATTTGTAACTCATAGGTTGTTAGGATACATACTTATTTGTATTATCTTGATTCCGCACAACCTTGTATTTTATTTAACATCATAAATAAAATATACAATTGAAAAATACATAATGGTCCACTTTTCTTGTTTATTGCTTTAAGTCTTGTATTACTTTGTTTATATATTCTTGCATTTATTTACAAGTAATACTAGTCCATTCTAGTGCTTATTAGACTTGTTGTATTTTACACTTTCCTAGTTAACCATCGAACTTAAGGGACTCACATTTGGTATCAGAGCAGAAGGCTAAACATTGCCTAGATCTGTTTCTTGATGGCTAACCAAGAAAATACACAAGGTTTTAGTCTTGGTCCCGATCCTAATGCAAATATTAATGATCAAAATGAACCACCTATTGTTAATAACACTAATCCACCTCCTCCTCCTACTCCTGCTTCTCCACACGTGCATGTGCACTACTCAAATAATCCTGTTCCTAAATTCAGTGGGAACAGTGATGAATTTGGTACGTGGAAGGCTAGGATGGTTTTGCATGTTACTGGTATTGAGAGGAACATGATGAAAATTTTAAACGAAGGTCCTTATGTACCAACATCACCTCTCAATCCCCTTCTTGATCCTTCTGGATCTAGAAGAGGAAGGGAAAAAAGGGAGGAACATTGGTCTGAAGAGGAGAGGAGATTGGTGAATCTAGACACCCTTCTCAAAAACATGATCCTCGGGGCCGTTCCTGAAACCCTAATTCCCACACTAGTTCTTTTTCCTAGTGCTAAAACCATGTGGGATGAACTTTTAAACCAACATGAAGGTGGAGATGACACCATTGTCACCAGAAAGGTCTCCTTAAACAAGAGGTATGAGTCATTTTTTGCTCAGCCTAACGAGTCTCTCACTGGTACTTACACCAGATTTATGAGTATCATAAACCAATTGAGAGGTCTTGGGGTTGAGAAGGACAAGGATATACTTCTGGAGAAATTTTGTGATATTCTACCCACCAAATGGTCTCACATGATCCTGGTCTTACGACAAGGTAAAACTCTGCACACACACACACTCTCTCAACTCTATATGGAGCTTTCAGGTACACTGAAGAAAATCAAGCCCAGAGAGTGGTGGCAGAACAAGATGCTTTTAACCATGCCTCCAGTAGTCCTAATGTGGTTAGTCATACTGAACCACAAGGTACAGCACTGATATCTTCTGAGAATATATTTTCTATGAAGAATATGGTGTCTGAACTCATGGATTTTGGAGAGACCAGTCAAATCTCTCCAGACTGTTGTGATGAAACTGAAGATGATGACCTTATTGCAATGATTGCTAAAACGTTTAACTGTTTCAAAGCAAGAGCAAATAGGCCATCTGGACAATTTGCATCCAGTTCTTCCACTGATAAGACCAATTTGACATGCTTTAAGTGTGGCAAAAAGGGTCATTTCATGAAAGAGTGCAGGGTCCAACCAGTTTGTATCCAAGCCTGGTCCATTCTCTTCAAATAATAAGCCTGATGATAGCTATAAACTGAAATATAAAAAGCTTAAGGCCCAGATTGCTCTCATGGCACAACAAATTGAAAACAATAATAAGTGCATGATTGCAACAACTGAAGAGAAGTGGGTTCCTTCTGATGAATCATCTGCTGATGAAGAAGAAGAAAGAGATTGCTGTTACATGGCTCTGGCAGACGATGAGCACCTGGTGAAGGAAGATGTCACATCTTGACGATGGGTAGACATTGTTATTAAGAAGGTTAGTGATTATGATTGTGCAACTGACCAAGAACTAAAACTGGACATAGCTGAAGCTCTTAATTTTGATTTGATATTTGTAGAAACTGTTAGATCTGATTGTGTAAATGGTCTAGAAACAGATTTTTCTGAAATAACCGTCTTAAAATCAAAATTGAAAGAACTTCAAGACATTGAACTGGCATTTCAAGCCAAGGTTCTGGTAACTGAACAATTGATTCAAGAAAAACAAGATCTTGAAGTCATTTTAGAGAAAGAAAAACTGGTAATTAAATCATGGCTAGAAACCAAAAAGCCATATGATGCTGGAGTAAATCAATTTCCTGCTCAAAAACGTGCATACTTAGATGGAAATACTCATGTAGCATCATTAATACCAGTAATCGATCGATTACCAGAGGAGTTCAGACCCACCACTGTTTATGATGAGCCTGTAACTCCCAAAACCAATTTTTACCCAGTTCAATCCCCAGAGGTCAAGACTGGAGCATTCCAGATGACTGCTCCAGTTAAAGAGGTTTATCGGAATAAACCTTTGCCTCAGACCAATCCCCTACCTAAGCCTAGGACTGGAAAGGCTAAGGTGTCATCTGAAGAAAATATTTTGTCCAGGTTAGAGAGCCAGATTCAAATTCTGACTCGTCAATCTCAAAGTTTTAATGCAAGATTAAACTTTATTGAGGGTACTTCATCTGTCCCTAGACAAAATACAAAACCTTTTGCTAAGAAAGTTAAATCTATTTCTCCAGTTGAGAAAAAGAAAAAGGTTTCAAAACTATCAACCCCAGTGGTCTTTTCAACTAAGACCACTGTTGAAGAAAGTGAACTAAACCAGATTGCCCTAGGGACCTATAAGGGAGGGTCCAGTGAACCCATCAGTTGATGGGTTCCCAAATCTAACTGATAAGTATCTGGTGTATGTGCAGGGCGATCGAAAGAAATATATCTGGTATCTTGACAGTGCTGCTGGCAGGATGATGACTGGATGTAAGACCCTGCTGGAGGAGTTCACCATTTCTGATGGACCCTCCATTACTTTTGGAAATGATGGTTGTGGAAAGACTGAGGGATACGGTGTTCTGAACAATGGACAAGTCCAGTTCAGACGTGTTGCATTTGTGAATGGTTTGAAATACAACCTGATCAGTGTAAGTCAACTGTGTGATGATGGCTATCAAGTTCTATTCAATATTGCTCAGGGTATCGTATTCAACAAGGACTGGAAGGTAGTGTTGATTGCTCCCAGAAAAGGGAATGTGTACGTGATGGATATGGAAAGCTCTCCTTCAGAGCAGTGTTTCTATACTCAAGCTGATGAAGACACAAACTGGTTATGGCACAAAAGGTTATCCCATTTAAATTTCAAGAATATTAATAAGTTGTCCAGAAAAACTTGCAGATGGGATACCTTCAGTTTCCTTCAAAAAGGAAAGGCCATGTCCAGGATGTGAGATGGGTAAGCAAAAAACGTACCAGTTTCAAGACCAGACAGAATTTCAGCATATCTGAACCTCTTCATATGCTTCATATGGACCTCTTTGGTCCAGTGAATGTTCAGACTCGTGCTGGTAAAAGATACACCCTGGTGATCGTAGATAAATTCTCCAGATATTGTTGGGTGATCTTTCTTAGGTCTAAAAGTGAAGCTGTTGCTGAAATCATCAGTCTTATCAAGCAAATTGAGCTCAAGTACAGTCGAAAAGTGTGTCAATTAAGAAGTGACAATGGAACAGAATTCCAGAATGCAACTCTGGAGTCATTCTGTACTGACACTGGCATCTCCCAGAATTTCTCATTAGCCCGCTCTCCAGAACAAAATGGAGTGGTGGAAAGGAAGAATCGAACGCTGATAGAAGCTGCCAGGAGTATGCTTGCTGAATCTGGTCTGTCTACCAGTTCTGGGCGGAAGCAATTGCAACTGCTTGCCACACCCAGAATCGATCAGTGTACATCAAAAGACACAAAAAGACAGCCTATGAAGTCTTAAGAAATAGAAAACCAAATATTGGTTATTTTCACGTTTTTGGATGTCCAGTTTACATCCTGAACGACTCCAGTCAGCTAGGCAAATTTTGATGCCAAAGCTGATGAAGGGTATTTCTTAGGCTATTCAGCCATTCGCAAGGCCTTCAGAGTCTACAACAAGAGACTGGAGAAGGTCCATGAGTCAATTCATGTCACATTTGATGAATCAAATGCTGCAATCAACAAGAAGCCAGCCCTTGACACTCCCCCAGTAACTCCAATTGTCTTTTGTGAATCTGATCCTATAAACGACAAAACTGAAGATTCAAAAGACACAGTTTCCAGTCATCCTGATCTGGAACCTGTTCAAAAAAAGAAACTCTCCAGTAGTACTCCATTCTATCCTTCTATTAATTTCAAACTACCCTCTGAAATTAATATTGGATCAGATGTTCGTACTACTCCCCCGGTATCAGTGTCAGTTGAGAATAGACCAGAAATGTCTTCTTATGAAGAATTCCAAACTGAACCAGTACTTTAAGAAATGCCTTCAAATGAAGAATTTCATGATGTAAATCGTGATTTAAATGACTCAGATGAAGATACTGAAGTAGTCTGGCAAGATCCTCCTCCAAAAGCAACTCCAGAGGAGACTCAACTGAATTCTTGCACTGATATTGTTGTTAGTAACAATCCTGGTCAGTACTCCAGATGGACAAAAGCTCATCCTATTGATCAGATCATAGGTGACTCCAGTAGAGGAGTTCAGACCAGAAGAGCCTCCAGTAATCAATGCTTATACGTTAGTTTTCTATCTTTGATGGAACCAAAGAAGATGGACGAGGCTATGGAAGATCCAAGTTGGGTGACTGCTATGCAAGAAGGGCTTCACCAGTTTGAAAGGAACAAGGTCTGGTATCTGGTTCCTTTCCCAGTTGGAAAGAAAGAACCAATTGGAACAAGATGGGTCTTCAGAAACAAAGTAGATGAAGATGGCCACGTAATCAGAAACAAGGCCAAACTGGTAGCACAAGGCTACTGCCAGTCAGATGTCGACTTTGATGAATCATTTGCTCCAGTGGCTAGACTTGAAGCGATCAGAATATTCTTAGCATTCGCTGCTTATCATCAGTTCAAGGTCTACCAGATGGATGTAAAGAGTGTTTTCTTGAATGGAAAGCTTGAAGAAGAAGTTTATGTCAGACAACCACCAGGTTTCGTTGATGAAAAGCATCCACATTGGGTATATCGTCTGGACAAAGCGCTTTATGGCCTCAGACAAGCCCCACGTGCCTGGTATGACACTCTGACTAAACATTTGTTGAAAAATGGTTTCAAACGAGGTGCAATTGACAATACCTTATTTATTCTTCATGAAAAAGGTAATTTGTTAATGGTACAAATTTATGTTGATGATATTATTTTTGGGTCTACTGATGAAAACATGTGCAAGAAATTTTCAAAAATAATGTCAACTGAATATGAGATGAGTTTGATGGGTGAACTAACATATTTTCTTGGACTCCAGATTAAACAAAACAAAGATGACATCTTTATTAATCAGGAAAAATATGTTAGAGATCTTTTAAAGAAATATGACATGAACTCTTCACCATCTAAACCAACTCCAATTTCTGCACCACTGACACTGGACTCCGATCCAGATGGAAAACCAGTGAACACCACTGTCTATAGAGGCATGGTTGGTTCACTGATGTATTTAACTGCCAGTAGACCAGATATTATGTTTTCAACATGTTTATGTGCCAGATATCAGTCTAATCCAAAGGAATCTCATATGCTTGCTGTAAAGCGCATACTGAAGTACCTTAAAGGTATCCCCAGTCTAGGTCTTTGGTATCCCAAAGGCTCAGGCATGGATCTAATGGGTTATTCAGATTCAGATCATGCAGGTTGTAAGATAGATAGGAAATCCACAACTAGTGGATGTCATTTCCTAGGTGGCAAACTGGTCAGCTGGACCAGTAAGAAGCAAACTTCAGTTTCATTGTCCACTGCTGAAGCTGAATACGTGTCTGCAGCCAGTTGTTGTGCTCAGATACTCTGGATGAAGAACCAGTTGCTTGATTATGGTATTAAATATTCAAAGATCCCAATCTTTTGTGATAATACCAGTGCCATTGCTATCTCAAACAATCCAGTCATGCACTCCAGAACGAAGCACATTGATCTCAGGTATCACTTCATTCGTGATCATATTATGAAAAACAACATTGAACTCCATTTTATTCCCACTGGCAAACAACTCGCTGACATTTTTACCAAACCTCTGGATGTCAAAACTTTTGAATATCTTGTTGGTGAGTTGGGAATGCTAAACCCTTAAATCTGGTAACTGCTCAGATATTGAACGCCTTTGTGTACTATCTTTGCATTATTAGATTTCTAGAACATTCCAGGGAAAGACTTGAAAGATATTTTTTTTTAAAATGTTTTAAGTTCAGGGGGAATTTATTAATTTATTTTCTCACTGGACAAACTCTTCAGAAAATATTACTGGTGCTTTGTAAATGTGTCCCTCTCACTGGTAACTGGACAGGTTGAAGTGCGTGTTTGAGGTGACTTATGTCTCCTTGTAAATGTGCCCCTCTCATTTGTCTGAATTAGTTGACGTGCACGTTTGAGGTTACCAGTCTTTCAAAAATGGTTTTCACTGGTACTTTACTGGAGTGTCCCTCCAGAGTACCATCAGTACATGTTCACTGGACTAATCCACCAGTGATACTGGAGTGTCCAGTCAACCTCCAGATGCACTGAAATATGTCATAATATTTTCTAAATACTTGGTCATTGTGCGTGCCACGTAAGCAAAGTTTTTTTAAAGATATTTTAATCCTACGTGGCATGTAACTTTTTCAACGTAATGATGGTATTTTTACCTTGGGAAGTGAAAAAGTACAACTTGTTACTGTTTGTGGGCTGTAAACCGTCATGCATTTATGTATGATGTGATGTAATTAATGCGGATCTCAGAACCCGATCAAAAACTTTATTTGATAATTTCAAATAAACCGTTTGAGTTCCACATTGTCTCTCCTATAAATACCCACTTTCAATTTCAATTGCATTTACTTCGAACATATTTACTTCCAAATCTTTCAAATTCCTTCATTTATTTCTTCATTCAATTTCCAATCATATTTATCTCTCTTATTTACTCCATTTCCATTCAATTCCTTCATTTATTTCTTCATTCAATTTCCAATCATATTTATCTCTCTTATTTACTCCATTTCCATTCAATTCCTTCATCAAATCTTCATCATAACCTATACATATTCAATTTCATCTTCATCTATTCTTTATAATGGCACCTAGACAGTCAAGATCGCCTAAAAATCTGCTTGCCACTGAATATAATCCTTCTGAAAATGTTGACAGGCACCTCATATCTCTCTTAGGCAAGTGCCATAAGAATAAATATGAACAACTGGATGGCCAGACTCTCTTTGTCCAGTGTTCATGATGCCCAATCGATTATTGGGAGATTAAACTCATTTTTTCTCTCTTGCCCATTATATGGTGCGTTAACACTAAATCCAGGAAGGATGTACCACGATTACCTGTGTGAATTCTGGTACACTACAAAATATGATGATGAAACTTCATCTATCAATTATACTCTCAAGGGAGGTACCAGATCCCTTGGTTTCACTGCTAGTCTACTCAGGTCTGTTCTACAGTTAAACTATTTTGACCAGAATGAGTTGCCAATCGAACTTCCCTCTGGTATTAATACAAGGGAAGTGTGCAGACTGATGGGGCACACAGATATCATGGATGAGCATGTCCAGCTATCCAGGAAAGGAACTATCTACATGAGCAAACTGTCAGACTCATGGAGATACTTCTTCACCCACATTGTTGAATGTCTAGGAGGTAGTTCTGGAGGGTTAGACCAGATAAATCAAACCCATCTCCAGATTGCCTACTGCTTATGGTTTGGGCTTAGAGTGGACTTTGCTCAGATTCTTTTTGATGATCTGGTAGAGCGCATTAGAGTGAAAGCAAGAAAACCGTTTGTTCCTTATATTCGTTTCCTTTCACTAATGTTTAAAAATGCTCTTGGAGACCAGTATGATTTTGATACTACTCACTTTTCTGTGAGTGAGTATATGAGGGATCTGGTCAACCTCAGATCTCCACTGGATGAGGTAGATATTCCTCAGTCCATGCTTTCCTTTCAAAGGGAAGAAGCTGGGATGGCTCCAGATAGAGGTCAAGCTGTTGAAGGACCATCTGGAGACCAAGATGTACAGATAATAGAAGCTGTACAACCCATCAGACAAGTTGCTCCAGAAGGTCAAGGTACAGAAGTTGTTGAACCTTCCAGACGACCTAAAACTAATAGGCGTCTGATGAGAGCTGAACATCAGGTGAATCCAGAAAGACATCCTGGTGATGTTATGAATCTGGATGGGTCACCAATTTTTGAATCTGAAGAGGTTGTTGGGCAGGTAACTGATGAACAAATTGAAAATGTTGCCCAGATTGTAGAGCAGGTTGTTGAGGAAGTTGAAGAAGATGTTCAGACTGATGAACGTATTTCTGGTGAGCAAGAGGCTCCAATTGACTTGAATGTAGAGGCTGGTGAATAAGTGAATGTAGAGACTGGTGAACAGTCTGGGGAACAGACAGTTGGGATGGCTCCAGAATGGGATGACGTAGATTCCCCAATGTCTGAAGGTTTTGATGCAAACTTGAATTTTCTGGGTGAAGATGTACAAGAAGAAGAAAATCTAACAGAAATGCCAACACCTCCACCAGAAATGCCACCACCACAATCAAACATGCCACCACCACCACCACCATCTTCAATTCCAGAACACACTCAATACTTCACTCCAGCAACCAATCAACCTTCAGAATCTTAACCTCCACCTCGTGCGCCGGAGTCACCAGTTGCAACATCTGAAGCTGCAACTGAAGAGGACTGGGCACAAGTTCCTCTATGACCAGATTGCCTTCAACTCTTGAACCTCCTAGTGGTCTCTCCACTTCATCTTCTGCCGAGGTCCAAGGCCTTTTAAGTAAGGTGGCGGACCTGGAGAGATCACTCCAGACTTCATCTCAGGTTATTTCAGACTTCAAATCTTTATTATCAAATAACCTTGCTTCTGAGATGAATGTCTTTGCTGGGAATGAGAAGCTGGTTTATGAGAAGCTTGATGAACTGGTACTGGCCACAAACAACAACACTGAAAAGATCAAAGTGGCAGTCCAGGGTCTAGAGACAAGGTTGGTTAATTCTGTTCAGACTGCAGTCACTGGCGAACTGGCAGGTCTGAAAGAAGATGTTCAGAATTTGGTTTTTAGGGTCAGTTCTCTAGAGACAAGACCCACACTAGACCAGGATGCAGTTGTCAGCACTATAAGTGATGAATGTACAAGGAAGTTCAGAAACAATATGTTGAAAGAATTATGTGAAGAAGTTTCTGGTACTGTTCTTCGTAGCATTCATGATGGGGTGTTACCCCAAGTAGAAAAGTTACTGGATGAGAAGTTGCCAAAACACTTGCCTAAAGCAGTTGCAAATGTTCAGAAGGAAGTGCAAGCACTTAAGAAAGTTGTGACTGAAACAACTCCAGTAGCAGGTACAACATTTGGTGCACTGGACAGACTCATGCTTGAAGAATTATGGAATGATCTCAAGTCAAGGACTGGTGATCATTCCAAGGGGGAAAAGTCGTTTGGTGACCAAACACTGAAGCAATTGTCACAAAGAGCATATGGCACTGAAGCCGGGCTAACTGAAGGAGCTACTGTTACTGAAGCCAGTGAGCCCCAGTTTGAGTCCTTCCCAGATATTCCATCAACTCTGAAGTCAGTTAAGGGAAAACAACAAATGGAATCTGGAGAGGAAGAGCAAACTGTTGAAGATGCTGATGATGAAACATCCAAAAAGCTTGAACAAGAATGCATCATGATAGAGATTTTCAAAAGAAATCAAAATGATGAACTGCTGGCCCATCAAAGGGAGATGGCAACAATGGGTACTCTGGATTCTTACAATGCTGGCAGGTTAGGCATTAATATTGAAGTATATAAAAAGATGAAGGATGACCCCAGAGTTCATCAATGTTTGAGTTTATTGGATGATGTTCATGTACGCTCTTTCTACGCTGAAGAAGAACAAGTCTATGATTCAATTATTTATGGCGTGAGTGTACCAGAACTCATCAGACAAAGGAAGAATGAACTGGTAAGTCTCCAGAAAAAGATCAGAAAGAATGCTGGTGCTCTGGAGATAGAGTACAGGAAAAGACTTACTGGTTTACCAAAATTGACTGCCAGACAAATCAAAGCAATCAAAGATGCTGATGTAAGCAATTTCATTCCCCTGGACACTTCTCGAAAAATCAATCGTCAAGAACTCCAATCTGCTGTAGAGCAAAGGAGAGTGTCCAAGGAAACTGAAGCATTGATCCAGCAAGCCAAGCTGAAAGAAAAATATAATGAAATGTTAAACTTCAGGGCTGATGCTAGAAGGATCACTGGTGCTGAAATCAAATTGGCTGAAAATAATGAAGGCATGTCTAAGTTTGAAGTAAAGTTGACCAGGGAGGGTAACTTTACTGACGAAAGGAAAAGTACTTCAGTCCAAGCTTTTGGATGGAGTGAACTGAAGGAAATCGCTTTAACGTTCACGGGGAAGTCAGATGTGTCGACTGATGTTAAAGCATTTCTGAAAAGGATTGAAAAGGTATGGAGAAGAAAGCAACAGATGGAAGTTGCAATGGGCATAAGAACGCCAGAATCAATACCATCTTCTCCATCACCAAAGAGAAAGGCTACTGAAGATGCTCCAGGACAGACATCAAAAAGAAGGGCCTGACTCTTATCATTTACTTATTGTAAATTATTGTCTTATGAAAATTGTATACTATTTATCAGTTGATGTATGTAATAATAGTTGCATTTTTTTATTCTTATAAGTAAATGATCAGATTTAGTCTAAGTTAGAACTTAAAAGATGAAACTGAAAACACTCATGATCTATAAAGTGTTTTCCAGTAACTTGGATTTTTTAGACAAATCGAAACTTGTGTTTTTCAAGCATACAAAATGTATAGATTCAAGCTTGAAAACACTTGCATTATTTCTAAACAAATAGGGGGAATTTGTTAGGTCCAGATTTAGTCCAGATTTACTGGACTCGCTCCAGACTCGACTACTGGAGCCTTACTGAAGATCTGTCCAGAAACGTGTTATACTGGACCTACTCCAGACTTGGAATCTGGAGTCCCTCTGAAGATTTGTCCAGAAATAATGGAAGACCAGTGAGCAAATACTTGTATAGGAAATCTGGAGTATTCTCCAGATGAGCTCACTGGACTTCACCCCCAGTCCAGATCAACTCTACTGAAGACATTCTGACTGAAGTCAAAGACTGAAGTCTGAAGAAAGAAGACTGACAAATGGCGGAGTCCATTGGAAAGTCTTACCAGATCTGTACACTGGAGGATTGTTAGTGTTCTAGACCCTACAAGTCTGAACACTGATATCAAGGATTGACTTTTCCCTTTACACACTTTCCAAAGAACAATCCACTTGTTCTTTAACAAAGTATACGTGTGTAAAGGTGGTTGGATAAAAGGATACAAAGTCATTTGATGTGACTTTATCCTTATTCCTTATCCAATACATTTAATGTTCTTGTCGGATCATTAAATGTATGCAACCATATTTGTACGGCACAAAATTCACTGGTGAATTTTGTTGCCTATAAATACAAAGTCATTTGATGTGACTTTATCCTTATTCCTTATCCAATACATTTAATGTTCTTGTCGGATCATTAAATGTATGCAACCATATTTGTACGGCACAAAATTCACTGGTGAATTTTGTTGCCTATAAATACAAAGTCATTTCCTTGACATAAATACTTTTAAGCATACACTTTGCATGAAAGTGAATTTGTCCAAATACTCTCGATCTTAAACAGGGATACTTCACAACTTTAAGTATCTCGATCCAAAAGAGTTATTTGACAAATATAGATCATTTGTTACTCATAGGTTGTTAGGATACATACTTATTTGTATTATCTTGATTCCGCACAACCTTGTATTTTATTTAACATCATAAATAAAATACACAATTGAAAAATACATAATGGTCCACTTTACTTGTTTATTGCTTTAAGTCTTGTATTACTTTGTTTATATATTCTTGCATTTATTTACAAGTAATACTAGTCCATTCTAGTGCTTATTAGACTTGTTGTATTATACACTTTCTTGGTTAACCATCGAACTTAAGGGACTCACAACAGTATAGATCTATGTGTTTGAAAGTCGACACAACCCCTCCTTACATCACCGCCACTAGACCACCACAACACTGCCGCCACTCCCGTGGAAAGGAGATGAGGAGGTGAAAGACGGTGTCGGAGGTCCAATGGATTTAATGGCGTCTTGTGCTTGAAGTTTGCTATGATAAAGGTAATGTTTGGCGGCGGCTCGATGGCCGGAAGCTAGTGACGGATGGTGGTAGTTGGTGGTGTAGGTGGTGGCCGGATCTGCGCCATTCGTCTTTCTCGTCTCGATCTCCACCTTTAATCTTGTTTGGTGGTCGTGGTGCCTGTCGAGATCCCCGGCTGCAGTGAAAGCGGTGCTAAGTGATGTATAATTAATCCGAGCGAGCTGTGTGTATTTATATATATATTTTTTGAACAGATATGTATTTATATAATTGTATATATATGTCTTTCATTTGTATGGTATATAGATTTAGATAGATGGTGGATTTGAGATATAGAAATATGGTATATATGTATAGAGAGAGATAGATCGATGATTGATTTGATGATGATGATGTATAGAGATAGATATAATTATATAAAGTAGATGTAAGAGATATTTATTTCATTTTAGGTATTTAGGTTTTTTGTATATTGAAGATGAAAAATTATCACTGATGATCCTTTAGTATGGAAAAGACTAGAATACCCCTCACGTGGGTGTCACGTGGGGGGTTTAACGGAGAGAAAGTGACGGTCAAATAGTCAAAGGACCAAACGTGATCCTTATCCTCCTATAAAGGACTGTCCTTGAGGTTTTTGATTTTAAAGGACGAAACGTGACTATTTAAGTAAACCACATGGACGATCCGTGTCATTAACTCTTTTTTAATTACGTCCTTTTGGCCAACAATGCCTAGCTCTGTGTATTAAATATCCTCATTGCTTGCAGTGTGAGGGTGTTTTTATCCTTTTTCCATACAACTCCCCAACCTTCGTTCCTTTAAATGATATCAAACTTCCTCATTCTGTCTCAACTACATTCCACATTCTATTTAGTTTGTGTAGAATCTGGAATACAAGCTATTTAGTTTTTAGTACTGGATAGGTCTAGATGCAATGTTATTAGTATAGGTTTAGGTGGATGACAGGATGGGATGTAGATGGGCGAATCCCTCTTGATTGTATGCTTATATTTTTTACATGATTAATAAAAATACATTTTGAGTTTTTTTTATAAAAAAACATCCTCTTGAAGTGTCTTTGAATCTTTGATGAAGTTGGTTCGGCAGAAGAATCAACTTTGGGCTCATGAGTTTGAGGTGGGTTATAGATAGATGAAATGAAATTAGCAATGGATTATGGATCTGTTGCTGTATTGGTAGAAGATGTTGAAGAAGTCAGACTTTGAAAAATAAAATAAAATAAAGGATAGTGAATGTTCTTTCAGTGTCTTCCTCAATTGCGATATAATAGAGTAAGATTCACCGTTAAAAAAATATATATATAATAAGATTCATCAATAAATAAAAATAAAAAAAGACCAAATTTAATCATATAAATTCCAAGCATATCTTGGAAAAAACAAATGAATTTTTTCACAATTTAAATACACATAGAATATTATCAAACTAGGAAATTTCCGGCCCTGCGTTGCGGGGCATCAATTGTCGTGTTGAAACGATTGTGTTATTTAGTATACTTGCGTTGAATTAACAAACATTCTGTCATGGATAGGTTTGTTTAAAAGTTTATCATATCAAATATATATTTATTTAAAGGCAAAACCACAATAGTTTCCGTCTGCGCGTTGCGCGGTTTCAATTAGTTCGATTACTTTTTGTTATTGATGATTTATGTTTGCTAGAAACTTTGACATATGAAATATATAGTTATTCAAAGACAATACCACAAAAAAATTAATAAAAGCTTTAATATATTGTTTGGAAACCTGGAAACGATTATGTTTTGTTATTAATGATATGTCGCTATATATGTTTGTTAAAATCTTTGACATATGAAATAGATATTTATTCAAAGGAAATACCAAAAAAAAATAGTTTTGATATACTATTTGAAAACCCAAAAGAATAAAAATATGTAAAAAACCAAGAAGTAACCCGTAATTTTAAACCTGAAAGGGATCCAATGTGGTAAAATCTGAATATTGTTACAAAAAAGAATAAACGTTTTCAATATATATATTTGAAAACCCGAAAGGAAAAACATAGAAAAAAACCAAGAAGTAACTCGTATTAAAAAACCCGAACGGGATACGATTTGGTAAAATCCGAATAATAGTGCGGGTTATAGCATTGGACGAATAGTAACTCGCCACGCAGGCGAGTTACTATTCACATTGTATTCTCTTAGTATAGTATAATATATAAATATAATTATTATACGTTAAATTGTATTTATAAATGTAACTAATAATACTATTTTATAATCTACTGAGAATGTTGTATTCTTTTCAAGAGAATAAAAAGTTTTCCTAGCCGTCAAACAACTCGTGAGACCCACATAAAAAGTCATCGGATGTTACCAATATAAAATATCTACTCATATTTTATTCTGCGAGTTATTGTATATACAACCAATGTGTTACCATTAAATGCATACATCAGCATAATAACTTTAATATATATATATATATATATATATATATATATATATATATATATATATATATATTTATAATGAATCGAAGAATGCGTGTACGGGTCAAAACCCGTCACTGTACAAACCCGTGACCCATAGATGCACCAAAATGGGAACCATGACTCGGCCCGTTACCATCTCGGGGGGGGTGGGTTGTGTACGAACCTATAATTCTTTACACAAGTTTAGTCGGCTTGATTAATGGAGCCACGATATTATTATTAAGAATATAAGAACAAAATCAATCTAAACAATATGTTTAGATTGATTGATACATAATACATACGAATAGATATGATCAAGATGATCAATCTATCAATACAAAATACAAGAAAATATAAAGAGAATATCGATAACAACAAGATAGAAAAATATGTGTTAACCCGATTAGGGTTTCATCTCTTGGTATTTATACTACCAAGTTACAAACAAGACCTTCATCTTCTCTTAATGCCACCGCCTTCCTTCTACTTCTCCTTTTGTCAAGAACAGTCCCTTTACTTACCTGCAATGACACTTATGCAACATAATAAGTAAACATATTTAAGTTTAATACATAGTTTGTATATTTTTAACATCCCCCCTCAAACTATGTATGAAACAAGTTTTTCAAGTTCAATTTGTTACATAAGTAATGATGAACACTTATGTTCAAACCTTTTGTAAAAATGTCAGCAGGCTGCTCATCAGAAACTATTTTAACAAGTTTAATCAATCCTGCTGCTACTTTTTCTCTAACCAAATGTATATCAATCTCAAAATATTTAGTTATCTCATGCAAAATAGGATTACCAGCTATTTGTATTGCTGGTTTACAATCACAATACAACTCAACTGGTAATAAGTCTTTTACATTTAGATCATTGAGCAATTTTAAGATCAACATTATTTCACAAGTAGTAGCAGCAAGAGATCTGTACTCAGATTCTGGTGAAGATCTAGACACAGTAGACTGCTTTTTACTTTTCCAGGAAACTAAATTTCCATCAAGAAAGATACAAAAACCAGATACGGACCTTCTTGATGTTAAACACTTACCCCAGTCTGCATCAGAATATGCAGTTAGACCTTTTGCATTATTTCTTTCAATAAGAACACCTTGACCTGGTGATGACTTAAGATACCTTAAAACTCTTAAAGCAGTTTTAAAATGAGATTGAAGAGGAGCATGCATATACTGGCTGAGACACTGAACAGAATATGCAATGTCTGGCCTGGTTATAGTTAAATATATAAGCTTCCCTATCAACTTTTGATAGACAGAAAAATTCTCGATTAAAGTGTCATTTTCTGAAGCTTTTGCTGAAAGAACAACATTGGCTTCAAGAGGAGAGTTCATAGGCTTACAACCCAAAAGACCAAATTCATTTAACAATTCAAGACAATATTTTCTTTGAGATAGACACAAGCCTTTCTCAGTTTTCAGAATTTCAATGCCTAGAAAATACTTCATTTCACCAAGATCTTTTATTAAGAATTTTTCTTGCAGAATTTTCTTAAAATTCTCAATTTCTTTCACACTGTTACCAATGACAACAATGTCATCAACATAAACTAAAAGAGCAAGAAATATACCATTTTCATTTTTGGTAAACAAAGAAAAGTCATTCTTACTTTGAACAAAGCCCATATCAACAAGAGACAATGTTAACTTTTCATTCCACTGTCTAGGAGCTTGCTTAAGCCCATATAAAGATTTAGTTAACTTATAAACCTTACCATCTTGTTTCTCAAAATAACCATCAAGAAATGTCATATAGACATCTTCATTCAAAGAAATGCATTGTTTATATCTAATTGAAACAATTTCCAATTATTTTGAACAACAAGATTTAAAAGACACCTAACAGTTACCATTTTAACAACAGGAGCAAAAGTTTCTTCATAATCTAACCCTGCTCTTTGATTATACCCTTTTGCAACTAGTCTAGCTTTATATCTCTCAATTTCACCAGAAGCTTTATACTTAATCTTATATATCCACTTACATCCTATTGGTTCTCTTCCTTTAGGAAGATCAGTAATTTCCCAAGTGTTGTTTCTATAAAGAGCTTCCATTTCATTATTCATAGCTTGAACCCAATTAATATCTTTGCAAGCTTCTTGAAAAAATTTTGGTTCAATGCTTTTATTTAAACTTGACACAAAACTAAAGTTATCTTTTGAAAGATGAGTATAATTTACAACTCTTTCTAAACCATATTTAACTTTACCCTCAACAACATAATCACCATACTTGATAGGCATATGCATATGGGTTAAGAATTTGGGAGTGTATGTAACTTGTCATCTTTTACTATTGTATGTATGTATCAAAAAATTTGAACGTTTTATGGAATCAACCTGCTAAAATGGTTCGAATAATGTAATTTACCGGCTGATCTTGATGTTTGCCGGTCATTGATAGAGCCACGTCATATATTTTACAGTTTTCTAAAAAAACATAATATCATCATCAAAAATACATTCAAAGAAACATTCAACCCAGCAAAACCCAAACACTTCCTCAAAGTATCATCGGTCCCATTTTTAAGAAACAGATAACATAATCAAAAATACATTCAACCCAAACACTACCATCAAACAAAAGGAACAAATTAAAAAAAATTGTGAGATCCAAGTTTTCAGATGGCAACATCCATTGTTATTGGATCCACCATGAGGAAGATGTTTCCGACCAAATATGCATTTTCTGATTAGATCTACATGTTCTGATCAGATCTACGTTTTTGAGATCTATGTGTTCCTACCGAATCTATGTGTCACCGGAAGAAAACAGTAAACAAACTACCATGTCGACGGCCATTTCCAACGGCGACCATCTCCAAGCATCAGATCTTAAAAACGGCGCCGTCCTTCTCCGTAAAGCCACCATCAGATCTTAAAAACGGCCGTCCTTCTCCGTAAAGCCACCATCAGATCTTAAAAACCGCTGTCCTTCTCCGTAAAGCCACCATCAGATCTTAAAAACGGCCGTTGTCCTCCTTCGTAAAGCCACCATCAGATCTTTAAAAAACATATACTAGCGCCGGGATTGGTGGTGGTGGTTTAAAGCTACATCGGCAGCGACTATGGTGGTCGGCCACCCATCACCACCGGATATCCAATTTGGAGATTGGATTGATAATAATGGTTTTGTGTGTTTATTTTGAAATTAAGAGTTATGAAATGTTATATATGTTTCTTTTTTGTATATGTGTAATCACTTGGATACACTTTGTTGGTTTCATTTTGTATTTGATTTTTTCTTGATGATGATGATATGAAGGTTGATCATTCTGGGAAAAAAAATAACAACTTTAATTATATTGGAAATTCTGGGAAAAAATAGCAAATGTAACCGGCT
The DNA here is from genome assembly GCA_034093135.1 of Erigeron breviscapus. Classification (NCBI taxonomy): domain Eukaryota; kingdom Viridiplantae; phylum Streptophyta; class Magnoliopsida; order Asterales; family Asteraceae; genus Erigeron; species Erigeron breviscapus. The sequence goes on along the minus strand of CM067167.1, from coordinate 203,586,711 downwards.
AACCATCAAGCAGGTCACCACTTACACGATTCGTTCAAAATTTGTGAGCTACTTCCATAAAACGTTCAAAAAATTTTATGCATACATACAATAGAAAAAGTTGACAAGTTACATACACTCCCAGATTCTTAACCCTATGCATATTTCTTTCAGACCTTCTTAAGTTAGCTTGGTCAGCAGGAAAGCCATCAGTACTTACAAGATTTTCATTTAAAACAATACCCTAAGAATTATTGGTCTCATCAAGTTCATGGTTAACCTCAGTACCTCCACCACTAGTTGCTCTTATAGAACTGCCAAGTGGGGTTGCTCTGGGTTCACCATGATCAGAACCATCTCTTCCTTCATCATAGGGATTTGAAGAATTTATGGTTGTATTTTCAGGAAGAACAAGTCAAATTTTTTTGCATGATTTGGTTCATTTTTTTCAAGATTAGATATATTTTTAACTTTTAAAGGAAAGATTTCTTCATAAAACTTCACATCCCTTGAATAGAAAATATCTTTAGTACTCAAATTATACAACTTATAAGCCTTTTTAAAACCAGAATACCCTAACAAAATACACTTTTCAGACCTTTGTGAAAACTTATCATGCAAATTCACATTAGTAGCAAAACATAAACAACCAAAAATTCTTAAGTGGAAGAGATTAGGTTTAAAACCATGAACTAACTCAAATGGTGACTTTCCTGCTAACACTTTAGAAGGTAACCTGTTAATTAAATACACAGCAGTCAATACACATTCAGTCCAAAGATTAAGAGGAATTCCCCCTGAAACATAAGAGATCTAGCCACATTCAAGAAATGTCTATGTTTTCGTTCTACAATACCATTTTGTTGAGGTGTATAAACACATGAAGTTTGATGAATTATCCCATTCTTATTTACAAACTCAAGCATTCTATGATTCACAAATTCTGTCCCATTATCACTTTTAAAACATTTAACAAACTTATTAAATTGATTTTTAAGTAAACTAACAAAATTTGTAACATTTTCAAACACTTCATCTTTACTTTTAAGAAGATAAACCCAAACAACTCTTGTATAATCATCAACTATAGTAAGAAACAATTTATAACCATCTCTACTAGTAATCTTATATGGTCCCCAAACATCAATATGTATTAGTTCACCCAAACTTTGTGTTTTATGATTACTTAAAGGAAATGGCTCTCTAACTTGTTTAGCTTTGTGACAAACCTCACAAGGACCATGACTAGAATTAAATTTAAGTTTTAAGTCATCTTTTAACACAAATAAGACTTGGTCTGCAGGATGACCAAGCCTGCTATGCCACAAGTTTTGAGACAGATAACACACAGAAGCATTGCAAGAAAGAAAAGAATTACCTATATCCACATTGTCAAACACATACCTATATCCACATTGTCAAACACATAGAGACCGTCATTACAACTACCAGTTCCCAGAACCTTTTTTGAAGTCAAATCCTGAATATAACATTTTGTCTCAGAAAAACCAATATACAATTTACTATCTCTAGCAAGTTTACTAACAGATAACAAACTAACACAATATCCAGGAATAACCAAAACATCAAATAACACAACATTGGAAGACAATCTTAAGTTCCCAATTTTAGTAATTGTAGCTTTAGTTCCATTAGGATGTGAAACAGTTAGTTTTAAATCAGATATATCAACAAGATCAAACATATCCTTTTTTGAACCAGTAATATGCTGATTAGCACCAGAATCCAAAATCCACCCAAGCAATTCAATTATAGCACTATGATAATTAAAGAATTTTTCAAAGTTACTATTAAAGTGCACATTAGCATTGAAAAAATTACCTGCCATATTGGCATGGGTAGGAGGAGGCAGAGGACAAGAGGTAGAACCAGAAGGTGTCTCATTAATAAGACTCATGAGTTTCATTATCTGTTCATTTGTAAAACACATAGGAGCAGAAGAAGTACTAGGCATACATTGATTAGAAGAACTAGCAGCATTATTAGCAGAAACAGTTTTACCATTTTGATAATTAGTTCTTTTCTTAAAACCAGGTGGATAACCAAGTAGTTCATAACATCTATCAATAGTATGACCCAGAAAACCACAATGAGTACATTTCAAATTAGGATTAGGACCTCTCATGTTACTAGTAGATTTCTTTTTCATATCAACAAATTTAGACACAAAAGCAGTAGACTGTCCTTTATTAATATTAGTAGCATTACCTACTCCTCTATGTGATTCTTCTCTAGAAATTAAAGCAAAAGCAGTTTTCACACTAGGCAGAGGTTCAGTAGTAAGTATTATACTTCTAATATTAGCATATGTATCATCAAGGCCCATTAAGAATTGCATCAATTTCATCAAGTTATTATGATTCACAAACCCTTTAGCAGCTTTACAAGTACATACAGGCAGTTTAATCAAAGCATCATATTGTTTCCAAAGAGAATTAAGCTTATGATAATATTCAGAAACTAGCATACCATTCTGTCTTAAAGAATTTATTTTCAAATGTAAGTTAAAAGTGACAGAACCATCAATTTTATCATAAGTTTCTTTCAATTCTTTCCACACAACAGCAGGATCAGTAGAGAAGATTTGACCAAGATACAATTCTTCAGAAATAGAACCAAGTAACCAAGATAACACAACAGCCCTACATCTATCCCATTGATTAGCAAGTACATCATCATCTTCAGGTTTTTCATAAGAACCATCTATAAAACACACTTTATTCTTAGTTTCAAGAGCCAATTTTAAAGCACAACTCCACACATTATAATTTTCTGTCTCTTTTAGTTTGAAACTGATTAATGGTGTATTAGTAGTATCACTAGGATGTAAATAGAGAGGATCACTAAAATCCAACTTACTTATTAAAGTTTCATTAGAACCAGAATCATTAGATTTAGGAGGCACAGTTTCATCAGGCATGATGACAAATATTTAACAAGAACACACAATATCACAAATATCGAAGCAACTAAGCAAACAATCTCACACAAATAGCAAATAATAAACCACACAGACAGAATTAAGAACCAATCACACAATATGAAGAATAAAGAAAAACTTTTAAAAGAAACACTTAATAATAAAATATAAATAATATATATATATATATATTTTTTGAAAAATACGAATCTAATCTCGTATAAGTGCCAGTGACAGGATTCCGTACCTCTCAAGGAGGCAGGTCAAGTATTAACACAAATACTTTTGTGAGAATTAGATTAAAAAAAAATTTGAAATATAAAGAGAATAATAAGACTGAAAAGTAAATGAGGTGTTACAGTGCTATTGGATGAAAGGTAGAGGAACCCTAATTATTCTTTGATTCACTTAGTCAAAGATATAATCAGGATCTGAAATAGGAACCCTAATTATTCTTTGATTCACTTAGTCAAAGATATAATCAGGATCTGGATCTGCAGCGGAAACAAATCTGTCAATTAGGGTTTTTTTGAAATTAGGGTTTCAAAAGTGAAATACGCCCCAAAATCAAAACCCTAAACAATGAATCAAATCACAATAACCAAAAAACACTGGAACCTGTCTCTGATACCATGTACGAACCTATAATTCTTTACACAAGTTTAGTCGGCTCGATTAATGGAGCCACGAATTATTATTATTAAGAATATAAGAACAAAATCAATCTAAACAATATGTTTAGATTGATTGATACAGAATACAGACGAATAGATATGATCAAGATGATCAATCTATCAATACAAAATACAAGAAAATATAGAGAGAATATCGATAACAACAAGATAGAAAAATATGTGTTAACCCGATTAGGGTTTCATCTCTTGGTATTTATACTACCAAGTTACAAACAAGACCTTCATCTTCTCTTAATGCCACCGCCTTCCTTCTACTTCTCCTTTTGTCAAGAACAGTCCCTTTACTTACCTGCAATGACACTTATGCAACATAATAAGTAAACATATTTAAGTTTAATACATAGTTTGTATATTTTTAACAGTTTGCGCGGGTTTTGGTTTCGTTTTTGGGTTTAAGGAACTTTTGTTCATTCACGTGCCAAAACCGGCGGACCTAACCCGAAACTGGAAGTGCACCAAAACGGGAACCGTAACCCGGCCCGTTGCCCTCTCGGGTGGGTCGGTTCGGGTTCAGGCGGATCAAAAACGGGTTACGGATTTTCGGGTCAATTGCATATCCTTAGATTTTTTTTTTAAAGGTGAATTTCGCTGAAATCTTCGTGTCGCGATTCGACAGCGGGAGGTTTAGCATACGTTGTCTTAACCAGGTTCGCGCTAGAGTGCTCCCTCGAAGTAGAATTGCCTATTTCAAATACCCGATGGGGATAAAACCCCCAACTAATCCGTCCGAAAGCACGACGATTAATAGGGGCAAATCATGTCCCCTCAGACTTGAACATGAGTATACCCAAACCAAGTTTTCATAAAAAGACTTAATTCCTATGTCTTCCTCAATGCTTGAATACAAGACCTTATACAAAGGGATGGTATTTCAACCATTGAGATAAAGCTCAAGGACATTGTATATCCTTAGATAGGTGAGGTGAGGGGCTTACTTTTTTAGGTTTCATGTTCAAATCTAGATATGAATGTTTAATCATTAATTTTAATAAAATGTCAAATTTTAGCTATTAGATTTTTAATAAAATGTCAAATTTTAGCTATTAGATTAGCTTAATAAAATTTTTTGTTAAAAAAAAAGTTAGATTATACTAGTATTCCTTGAGGGTTGAAAAGAAAAATCAAAGCATTCGGGAGTTGAGGGGGCTATTTATTGATATCCCTTCCCAAAATATTTGTATGTATATACTGCGTTGGGTGTTACGTCGCGGCAAGTCGTCCACCACACATATATAAATACCAGTCAAAAATGAGTTGTTAGTATATAAAGCCCCCGCTCAATTCTGTATTAACTGAAAAACAAACAAAACAAAAGCTTCAGAAAGATAATTCAATTCGATTGAAAAGAAAAAGGGGGCATGGGCACCGTTATTGACGACCATTTCTTGGCACTCACAGCCATCGTTACCGTATACACACAAACTCTTTCTTTCTTATTCCAATTATTATATTTATATATATCATTTTCTTGTACTGTGAATCACTAAATCATTTTTTTTGTTTGTTTATAGTTTGGATATCAACTATTGTTCTTCATAGTCACTGCACTCCTCAAATTCGACAAAGTTACCGATTTTGCAGGTATGTTTTTACTATTATTCCTTTTCCGTTGTTTCATTTCTACTCCAAGTATCTTTTTATTTATAGGATTTTTTTATATAATTTTTGTGGGTAATGCTTAGACCAAATTATCATATGAGATTAAATGTAGTTACTTGTGTTTATTGGTATATCTATAATTTTAATTTAGGGGTGTTTTTGTGTTATTTGCTTGTTGCATTTTCCAAAAAACCTGTAACCACTTTTGACTGTTTAAATTAAGGGAAGTGCTTATTATAGGTAGAAATAACCAGTTTGATATTGCTTTTTTACGAACTTAATGTTTGTTTACAATAAGCTACTAGTTATATTCTTTTACTTATAAGTATATGCATAAAATTAAGCTTAAATATATTGAATTTTTGTTAGAATTTGATCATTCTGATGTTAGGATTTTATCTTTTGTGTTTTCTAATAGGAAGCACAAATTTTGTCATAATCGCTCTATTAACTTTGATTGTAAAAGGATCATGGCACTTTAGGCAGGTACCTATCCTTTCCAACTCTTATGTTATCAAATTTTAGGTTCACATTCTCTTTTGTCTCGATTAATATGTAAATATATATTTAAATATGAATAATTAAGTTTAGTCTTCTCAGTTCTTGAATTACTTGAGCATGTTTATCTACCTTACACATTTTATTTGTATCATCGTGCATTTCAGGTGGTTTTGAGCTTTCTTGTTGTAGTATGGGGTCTTCGCCTTGGGTTGTTTCTGTTGATGAGGTAATTATTCACAAACATCTTATTATGAATCTTTCGAGTTCTTATCCTTGTAAAAAATCATCCCTGATCAAGTGGCATTACTTGTCAGGATCTTGAATTGGGGAGAAGATCGGCGTTTTGATGAGATGCGTGCTAATTTAGGGAAATTGGCGGTTTTCTGGATTTTCCAGGTTTCTGTATCAGATTTATACCTAATATTATTTTTGTTGCTTTCTTTATATGTTTCCTGGGAGTATGGTATCGCTTTTTGACACTACCTGTCTGAATGATTTTGTTGGGATAAAGATACTTTTTCCTTGGAAAGGTCTGTACTTTCCATACTTGTGATAAGAAGTCAATTTCTTCACTAAAAAGTTTGTGTTGATTTGGGCTGTTTTATATCTCTACACATATAAAAATCATAAAACTTGAGCTAAAGACTAAAAGAGCCAAAAGTCGTCCATATTGATCTCAGATGATGAAGACCTTCTGATATTTTTAAAAAGAATTGATTTTTATTGTGAAATATGTTATAATCATGACAATAAGAAGATGAACAAATAAGTGTTGACAGGTTGACCCAACCGGTAACCTGTTTGGTCACGTATTAAAAAGTCAACAGTTACCCAATACTTTTACATGTAGTTGATTCTTGTTCTATTATGGCAGGCTATATGGGTTTGGACAGTAAGTTTACCCGTGACAGTTGTCAATGCAACTGACTCAGATCCAGGTCTTAAAGCTCAGGACATCATTGGGTGGATTATGTGGTCTGTGGGTATCTCAATCGAGGCCACTGCTGACCAGCAAAAGTTGACATTCAAGAATTCTCCTGAAAATAGGGGAAAATGGTGTGATGTTGGACTCTGGGGGTACTCCCGTCATCCAAACTATTTTGGCGAGGTTAGTGGTTAAACCCCCCGTTTCACATATGTCAAGTTTGGATCATTCCAGTCTTTCAATGTATTTAGTGAAAAATGTCAGGCAAATTGCATGATAAGGTAATGAACTCTGGTCTGATACTCTGGGAGTTGGGGCAACTCATTTTGTTTCAACCACAAACAGGCTCAAACTTTCTTGGCTCTTTTTTATTAATGTAAATGAAGCGTGTTGCCCCAAATAGAAAGCATCTAAAAGTCTGTTGCCTACTTATGCAATTTGCCCACTATTGTATATGGACATGTATCTTCTGTATGCAAATTCTTGAACCTTGCTACCCTATGTCCCTATCCTTATACATTTCAGTACACTTTTATTCAGTCATGCTCTGGAAACTAATTAAATCTACTATTTAATGGCAGATTTTTCTATGGTGGGGAATCTTTGTGGCCTCTACACCTGTACTGGAAGGTGCTGAATGGCTTGTTGTACTCGGGCCATTATTTCTAACATTGTTACTTCTTTTTATTAGTGGGATACCGCTGCTTGAGGTTCTGTATTCATAGCTTTTGGTTTCTTATAAATAATTAGAGTTTTTCATCATTCAAACATTAATTGATCTAATTTATCAAAACATGGATTCAGGAGTCTGGAGATAAGAAGTATGGAAATGTGGCGGGATACCGACAGTATAAAAAGACAACAAGGTTGAATATTCTCATACATTTAAAAACATGTATTTTTGAATATTTTTCATAAATTAGACCATGAATCAATTGTTTTCCGTTTCAGTCCTCTCGTTCCGCTGCCTCCTGTGGTGTATGGAACCTTGCCCTCTTGGTTCAAAGTAGCCTTCTTGTTTGAGTTTCCATTATACAATCGGAATCTTCCTAAAGAAGAATCATTGGGCTGGTAAGTCATATTCCTATAATGATCTAATATAATCTGTGAATTCTTGAAACTTCATGGGTGTGACTATAATTTGCAAGGTATAGAGCTGGAAGTGCAGAAACAAAAATGGGTTAATTCCTTTACCACTAGTTTGATGTAATTGTTTATAAAATTCCTTGTATTCATCTTTTTGTTTGTATTCTTGATGCCGCGGTCTGTGATATTTTTTGGGGATAGTTCACAGTCAGCTATTTTAACACCCTGCATTGAATTGTTAGAGTGATCTTGTTTTCATTTTATGCTTTTTTATTGTTATACCTCAATGACCAAATGTGTAAGCAGGACAGACAGACTTGATGTCGAGACAAGCATTACCTTTTTTTTTTGAACGGCAAATGGAACTTTCATTAAACACCAATAACTCCCGGACGCCCCCTAGCAAGTCGCTAAGGCAGCCACAGGTTAATACATCAGAAGAACAGTTATACCACAACAAAGTTGCACCTTTTTTTTTTTATAGTATTATTCCTAGAGGTCTAGATTAAAACTACGCCAATTATTCCACGAGACACCTGAAAGCTTTGCACGATGGAGAGCACACTCGTAGGAAGCCTCTTTTATCTCCTCCACCACTCTAAAAATAGAGGTATCTTTGTTGTTAAACACTTTCTCGTTCCTTTTAAGCCATATGCTCCAGATTGTTTGTAAGAAGATTGCATGAATAATCCTCTTCCTTTTGACTGAGTAGTTCAAGCCATTAACGCTTTGCAACAACTCATCCAACAAATCAAAACTTTGCCAAGCAGGAAGTTTTAACCAAGCATAGATTAGTGTCCAAACTACATTTGCCACTCCACAATGCAACAACACATGGTCCGTTGTTTCCTCCCTATCACCGCAAAGTTTACAAACCGTAGATTGCAAATTCAAACCTCTTTTCTCTAGTTCTGTAGCAGTAGGAATCTTCCCATCCACAGCCCTCCATGCAAATAGATTCGATTTTTTTGTAGCAATCCTGTTCCAACCAAAGCCATTTACATGGATGTTCACGTCAACTCTGTTCGAAAGGTCATGTCTCACCATTCTAACTAAGAAACCTGACTCCTTGTCATCATTCCAGTTCCACCGGTCGCCCCTAGTCTCAAGACGTTGCTGTGAAAGCAAACTAGTCAGATGAGCCAACTCCTCCTTTTCTTGGGTAGTGCTCGGTGTTCTACTCCAACCCCATTCCCAAATAGTGCCTCCATTAATATTTTTATAGCAATCTATCACCAAAGCTTTCTTCTTTTTTGCTAGATGATAAAGTAATGGGTACTGATCCCTAAGCGGCCCATCCCTAGTACACCTGTCTACCCAAAACATTGTTTTATTACCTGAACCCACGTTACTCGACAACCTTTTGTACACATTAATACCATATTTGTTGAACTCCTTATCTATCCCTACAATGGTCCTCCATAGCCCCGTACAAGAACGCTTCAACGGCATGGGTGCTACATCTCTAGCGTTATGGTGGATGGCTTTAATTGCCTTAGCCCACAGTTGGTCAGGTTCTGTTTTGAAGCGCCACCACCACTTCAACAATAACGCGAGATTTAACTCTTTGATTCCCCCTACTCCCAAACCACCCATCTTCTTTGACGCAATAATCTTTTCCCATTTTACCCAACGAATTTTATTAGTAGATCCGCATCCACCCCATAGAAACTTCCTCCTGATCCCCTCAAGTGTTTTTACTACTGCAACCGGCGCTTTATATAACGATAAATAATAGTTAGGAAGGCTCCCAAATACCGACTTTACTAGCGTTAACCTACCTGCAAAGGATAATAGTTTCGCCTTCCAACTTGACAGCCGCTTATGAAAAGTATCAACTACCTCCTTCCAACTCGAAATTCTATTCATATTGGCGCCAACCATCAATCCTAAGTAGGAAAATGGTAATTTGCCCGGCTTGTAATTGAACAGAGCTGCCATGTTTTCTACTTCCTGGTCCGCAATGCCAACTCCAAACAGATTGCTTTTCCCATGATTGACTTTCAAACCCGAAACCAAATAGAAGCACCTTAAAATCCTTCTTAAATTCTTTAAGTTACTTTCATCCCATTTATCAAGAAAAATGGAATCATCGGCAAACAACATGTGACAAATATGGTCCGTTGTTAGGCAATAAAACACCAGCATATAAGCCCGAATCAATTGCTTTTACCATCATGACATGAAGTGCCTCCATAGCGATGATGAATAGAAAAGGGGATAGGGGATCGCCGACGAAGTCCCCGTTTATAAGAAAATTCACCTGATGGTGAACCATTTACAAGAACCGAGGCCCTCCCCGAGAAAAGAATGCCCATCACCCAATTCCTCCACTTAGAAGGGAAACCCATAAAAGATAAGACTGAAATGAGAAATTTCCAGCAAAGAGTGTCGTATGCTTTCTCAATATCTGCCTTGAAAACAAACATGGTTTTCTTGGATTTTTTTGCCCAGCCCACAATCTCATTCACAACCAGTGACCCATCAATGATATTCCGCTCAGAAACGAAAGCTGATTGGACATCAGAAACAACCGACTTTATAACACCTTTTAGCCGAATAGCAAGCACCTTGGAGACAATTTTGTTAATAATACCAATCAAAGATATCGGTCTAAAATCCGACATAGTCATTGGGTCATTAACCTTTGGTATAAGTGAAATAAAAGACGAACTGCATGACTTATGGATCGACCCATGAACATAAAATTGTTGCAACATATCCATGACTAAAGGTTGAAAATCCACCCAGAACTTTTTTATCAAGGCAAAAGACATACCGTCTGGCCCCGGTGCTTTGTCAGATCCACATTCCCAAACTGCCAGCTTAACTTCCTCCACAGAAAATGGAGAAACTAACCCATTTGCTTCAGCGTCACTCAATTTTTTGAAGCCATCAGAAGACATTCTCGGACTTTTCTTGACTGGTTCACTGAATTTTCTTTCAAATGCACATCTAAACTGTTCTTTTACCTCCTTAGGATCTGAAACCCATGCCCCATCGATCCATAGACCGTTCACCTTGCTTCTTGCTACATGACTATTGACCACTGCGTGGAAGAATGATGAATTTTCATCCCCTTGACTGATCCACTTTACTCTCGACTTTTGATACAAATCCTTGGCCCGGTTTGAATTCCAACACCTCACAACTTGCTTGCTTTCTTGCCACAACACAACTTCATCATCAGTTAGGTCCCTATTTTCAGCTATGTCATCCATTAGGTTAAGATTAGCCAGTGCGGTCCGGTAAGATTGCTCCTCTGATTCCTTAACTTTGAATCTCCAACTTTTCACCTCTTCTTTAATTGCTTTTAATTTACATCCCAACACAATATCTTTGAATTTCCCATCACAATTATAGCTTAAGCCCTTACTCACAGCCTCGGGAAGCCCTTCCATGCCCAACCAACTATTGAAAAAACGAAAGGGAGAGGGACCATAATTATTCTTAACCGTTGAAAGAATCAATGGGCTATGATCCGAAATATTCCTATCCAATGCAAGTACGGTCGCACCTGGCCACCGACTCATAAACCCCATACATACTAATGCTCTATCGATCTTGCTCAATTTACTCCCATCCCCTAACATAAACGTGAATTTCTTCCCCGCCATAGAATACTCCAACAACCCGCACGAAGAAATAAAGTTATTGAAGCACAAAGCATTATTGACATCAAAAATAGAGTTCATTCTATCTTCAGGAACTCTCACCTCATTGAAATCCCCGATCATTACCCATAACCCTTGTAATGAGTTACGAATAACCAGTAATTCATCCCACAACCTTCTACGATCAGCAGAAGCGTTTGGAGCATAAACATTAACAATGATAAGGTCAGACAACTCCCCCACCACCTTACCTTTTACCAACATGAAGTTTTGGTTCATTATATGGAGCTCTTTTTTAAAAATAAGTTCCACAAAGCCAATAAGCCACCCGAGCGACCATTGGCATCAACTTTCACATACTCCGTAACAGTTCTATCCCAAAACCTTCTCACTATACACTCGGACATATTTCTTAGTTGAGTCTCCTGAATAGCCACAAAAGACAAACTAAACTCTTTGACGTACCTGCGCTGCCTTACCAGCACCCCCAGCCCCTTTAATATTCAGGGAACCAATATTCATTTGGTCCCGACATCCACCTGTTCCTCGAGTAGAACGTTCTCAATGATATCACAACATCCAAGTAGACCCACCCCTACTATGCTTCCTACCTTCTTCGTCTCGTTAATCTCTTTTAACATAACTTTTGGATCATTTTCATCAATTCCGCCGGTGCCACTAGCTTCAGCACCTGGAACCACCGAGCTCTCAGAAATATCCCCTTCCTCCCGATCAGAGTTGTAGTCATCTTCAAGTGAAGGTCCAACATCTTCAAGTTGATCCTTGTTAATAAGCAACACCCTCTCCTTGTTTTTACTTCTTCTCAATTTGAAACCTTTAGTCATTGCCCTCTTTTTAGGGTTCAATCAAGATTCATCAGAAAGGTCAAGGTTTAGGTCAGGGGACTTAGACTTTCCAATCTTTGGGTTAGGCTTAAGATAGATATTTTGGGCCTTGGAATCAGACGCTCTTTTCCTTCTTTTTTTTTGGGGCGTATTAAGCTGCTCACCACCACTAGTTTTTTCTTTCCCAACACCACAGGCCTTTGACACAATACCCCACACCATTGCATTCACATCAAAAGACTCTTCACGAACCTTAGGAAGACAAGAATTAATGCCATCGCACACGTTTACTGTCTCAACAACCTCATCTCCCAACACTTCTCTCACCTGCTCATCATCCCCACACTCCTCACCTACTCTTTGTTGATGATCACCGTCCTTGACATCAGGCAAGCTTTCAGTATCGTCGGGAACTTTCTCTGATATGTCATTTTCTACCCCAATAATGACCGTTGCCTCCTTCTTGACAAAATCGGGTACCCACTTGACATCTGCTTCCGCAACCCAACATGTAAGACTCTGCTTCTTCCATTCCAACTTCAGCTCTTCACAAATTGTTTTCCCAGACTTTGTTAGAACACCTACATAAGCTTGAGCAAGATTAGCATCCTCTAAACCATTCTCCACCTCTCGGACTATATTCCCAAAACGTTCCCCAATCTTATCCACATGTAGCTCGCTCCGAAGGTTAATGGGAATACCTGAAATCCTAAGCCAAGCGAGCCTCTCATATTCCAAAAGCTGTCCTTCCCAACGAAAAACATATGATAGATAGGTACCCCAACACTCTTCTAATTGCAAGAACTTTATGGCGTCTTCGGAAGACTTGAAGGAAATCAAAACCTTCATCCCTCCTAAATACCTCAATTCCATGTTTGGTATCTTGACATTCTTAAGACAATCATCCATTACACAAAGTTCGGCAAAGCTTTTTGCCTCACCAACAACAGATTTGTTTTTCCACTTCTTCGCCAACTCAGATTCCTCCTCTTCCATAACTACTTTTCGGTCCACATTACGCACTTCTATTTTCCCAGTAAGAGCCTCCTTGTAAGATACATGTCTGTTGTTTGTATTTACAGGCCTGTACCCTGTTTTGTGTTGCCTACTCCTTTCCCTGGTGGTATGGAATCCACCTTTATTTGAACGGGGTCTTGGCTGTACATCTTCCTTGTTGAACCTTGCCACCTTTGCGAAGACCTTCCGACCAAGAATGGTCAGCCTATTCAACGCCTTCCCCATTTTATCCACGTCCCTTACCTCAGCAAATCTACCAAACGCGAATAACTTCCCATAAACGTCCCTTTTTCTTGCAACATAAACGTCAACAAGACATCCACGTCTTCTACATTCTTCCCTCAAGACCTCTGTTGATATTCCTTCCGGTAAACTGGACATAAAGAATGTTGTTGTACGTTGATTTGTACCACCTCCTGAATCCCCCTGTGGTATTTCGCCCTCCTCCAGTGTGCTCGCCATTTTATTTTTATTTTTTAATTAAAATTTAGTTGAGGCTTTTTATCAAACAGTTGGTGGGTGTGTGTAAAACTTTTACAAACCGAAATATTTGTTTCAATTAGAGGAATCCATGATGGTTGGAAAGGGAAAAAAGATAAAAGGATTGAAATTTAGTTGTGTTAATCGATCATATGAGTCGTGGTGTACTGGAATTGTTGTCATGGCAAATGGAATTAGTTAATGAAGAAATTTTTTGTTTTTAAATTTTGTTAATAATAGAGTAGAGTAGCTAAAAGTAAATCAAAGATATAATAAAGATTATATAATTATACGGAGTAGCTACATGGCTGTAATTATTGCTCCGATGGATAGGTTTTTCGTGTTTTTCCTTCACTATGAATCCTATACTCATTTAGACACGTGCCTCAAAAATGTGGTCATAGTCCTAAGATACTTTTCTTGAATGATTTGATATGTTTTTAGCGTTTTACAGTATATAGAAAAGGACCGATGGAACTTTAGAGGTCGGTATCTATGAAATATCACGTGTGCTTTAAATTGTTAATCTTAAATGGGTTAATGAAATATGCACCAAGCAAAGAACAAATTTTAAAAAAATTCACACATTAACCAATTTTTTAAGTATAAACACTAATTAGCTAAACCTAAATGCTAGATAATCTAATAAGTGCAAGTACAATCATGTCACACACCCAACTCAACAAAAAGTTTCATCTAACAAAATATTCACATTCAAAAACATTCACGTACCATTCAGATTGTAATGAACAATATAAAGATAAGGACAACCATATTCTACTATTTACTCTGAAAATTCTACTGTATGTAATTATCACTATCTTCACTACCGTGAACAGCACGGGCACCCTTTCTAGTATTTATAGTTTAGACATAGCGTAATACCAAAAATATGGAATCATATTTCTAAGATGGAGGATATGTTTGAAAGGCTTAACAAATTTCAACCAAAGCTAGTGATAATTTAAACTAATTAACCAGGAAAACCTGTCTTCAAGCTAGAATTGTATAGGAAAAACTGTTCATATTATAATCTGTATACCGAAGAAAACTGTCTTCAACTTCCAATACGGATCAAATCAATAACCCAAGAATTCCTGTGCAAAAACAAGCAGCCGCTGTAAGGTACTAGGAGCAAATTTCCTTGCAAACAGAAAACATACTGATGAAGGCTCATCATTATAAAGACATTCCCGCCCTTCGTGAAGTTTCTTCATGAATGCCTCTGTAATGTCTGATGCCCCAAAGGTTGCAGGGTGTGGCCCACCCCTTGACCAGTCAACCCAAGTCAAACTACGATTTGCTAGAAGATTTGGTGCCAGGATTGTTAATAGAGTTGGAAAATAATGTTCATCCACATAACAGGCGGGCCTGCAAAACTCCAAGAACTTCGGGTAAAAGGTAGCATCGGATATGATGATGGTTGCAAGTTTACGGTTGATTTCAAACCACTGGGACCCTTTTCTCCATTGGGAGATGTTGACTTCGGGTAACATGTTGGGGTTGTAACGGCCCCGGCCAAATGGACCGGGATCATCAAAGGCCCCCATAAAACTGTATTTGGATTTCGTAATGTAACGATATGTTACAGTGAAGTTGTAGATGGGAACACATGATTCAGAGACAAGTATAAAGTATTCATTGGAGACATCAAGAAGGGCATTTGCCAAAAGTCTCCTCTCGGCATCACACATGGTCATTCTACCCCATTCAGCTATCTGCAAGGACGAGCCAAAAGCAAAATAAAAATTAGTTACATTTTATTATATATGATTATATATACTGTGATTGCTAGTCGAATGCCTAGAATGTCATTTGGTAAAGACTTGGAAACATAAGTTGTAATCACATCGGGTCTTATTGTTGACAAACTATAAATATGTATGCATAAATTGATAAATTATTACTATAATAATTTAGTGAAGTTTCTATACATACTTTTCCTATAGAAATTTAGATTTTTCAAGATAAACTCATAATACTAGATCATAGAAGGAAAAATCTTACATCACTCACTTCTAATCCTAATGATTACCAGTCAACAAGTTGAGATCTTTTGAACAACAAATGTCAAAACTTCAACCATTGAATGAAGATGCCATATACATTTCATGCTAATATAGCATGACTATTATTAAGAATTGTTGTATAGTGATGCCTACTGATCATAAAGGGTTTCTTACTGTCATAAAAAGGCCTATACGGATTGCAGAGACCTAATTGCCAACCAACAACACAAAAAAACCTCGCGACCAACTAAATTTATATATGGGAATAAGAAGAGAACATATGGACAAAGTTATATTCAAAAGATCTAAGCTACAAATACAGCAAACTGGATTCTTTACCACTCCATAGAAAAACCCTTACTATAGTAGATTTACTACTTCTCCCATTGAGACAAGTCCAAAGGCCCAAAACTGTGTGTAGTTATTGTTTGCATGTTATCAGCATTATCACTTTACTACAAGGCTCAACTAGAAAATACTGAGTAATAATATATAGACCTCAATAACTAGCACTAAAAGCATGCCTAATCCATTTAGAAGATTGCACATCGATTATAATTTTTCCCTCTCTCTACATCATTTCCATTTGATCTTGCCACAAGTCTTCATCATATTAGGCCCATTTTGATTTTTGAGGCATATAATTAGGCCTATCAATCATTTTCCACACTGTAGCATTCTCACAAACGTGTGTGATGTGTGCCTAACCATAATACCATATTCACAAAACCTATAACTGACAGTTACAGTAACATAGAAAACTTGGTTTCTGTACTCACTCTATCTCGACTCTCGAGAAGACAAAGATACAAGCTTACAGGAGCATCTCCAACGTTAACACTTAACTGTCCGTTCTTACACTAATTTTGGTGTAGAAGTGAAATAAAAAAAATAGACAAAGAATTGCACCATTTTGGTGTGATACATGGTATGAACCAAATTATGCCAGGTTTGGTGTAACACTATTTATCACACTGAACACTACTCATTGTACTTCTCATAAAGATAAAGGATTATACTAAACCATCACATCATTCTAACATGTTATGTACCGTTATATTTGATTTAAGAATAATTTAGTGTATAAATTGGAACAAACTTTTTTGGTGTGAGCGTGTTTCTTAATCATTCACTTTTTACTTAACACTTTAGTGTGCACATTGGAGATGCTCTAAAGGTTACCATCAAACCAATGTCTAAATTGTAAGTTCAAACTTCAGTTCTCTACATTTCAAGATAAAACTCAAGGATCCTATTAACATTTACACAATGTAATGAGTGGACAATCCAACTCTCGAGGGGAACCGTTAATACAAAACCATTCAACTTGATTAAAAAATTATTCACTTTTCTAACAAAAATTCATAACAATGCAACAAATCATCCGAACATGGGGACAGATAGATCTTTCATCGACATACATAACTCCACAAAAACCACTTTGAAATGAAGGTTGAAGTGATTATCTACTGAATTATTTTGCAAAGATATAACAAAAGCAACACAATAATGTAGATGGTTTATGGTAAAACGTACCTGACTTGGTATTTGTCTCTGATAGAAAACAGATGTGGATGGAACCCGGGGTTCATATGATGGAAGCGAATGAATGTATATAGTATAAAGGCTCTTGTGTCCCTTAAAAAACCTCTCCCATAGAGGAGCCAATGGTAACGGGCCTTTGGTCAAAAACATAAAAGCAATCTTTGGAAGTCTTGAAAATGGATACTTCTTTACTTGTGGCACAAATGAAGCTCTCCAAAATAACTCTTTATCATTCATTGTATGAATCAGATTTGAAGGAGGCATGATCCAACGGTCAAGATTGTTCTTTGGCTTTTCTTCAATACATGGTGTTAAAATGGGGATGGCTGAGGTTACTGAAGTGACAACCCCGGTTTTACGAATCATATATATACTAAAAAGAGAAATACTAAAACATAATACTAGAAACAAAGCAAGTAATTGTATAAGCCTTTGCGGCAAAGCTCTTGATTGGTTTGCTCTACTTACAACTGCACTAGTTGCAGGGTCTTTGCCTTCCTCCATTTGTAAATATATTTACAAATGTTTACCTCAATAACATGATACTATGAAATTTCGCTTGTGGGTTTTTTGTTTTATGGCTCATCAAGTCATTCGGGCATCTTCTTGGAACCTGAAAATTAAAAATAATGGAAAACTGTTAAAACAGAAGTTAAAGCATGTAACTTTGTTAAACAAAGTGAAAAATATTCACAAGAAAAGCTAAAAACAGAAGATAAAGCATGTAACTTTGTTAAACAAAATGAAAAAATTTACAAAATAGTTTTGTAATTTTGGTTTATGGCTCATCAAGAAATGCACTTTTTTCTCACAAAATAAGCTAAAATCAGAAGTTGGTAAACGCGTCCAAATAAATGCTTTGCGGCTTTCAAAAATCGCAATAAGCACTTAAATATGAGCAATCCAAACATCTATTAGTCATCTAAAATTGGATTCTAGGCACACTAGAAAAAGTTGTATAAAGAAAAAGATTAAAGGGAAAAATACTTCAAGGCTCTTCTTACCTCGAGATCTCAAAATAATTTCACAAACAAACAAAAATAAGCTAAAAAACTCAAGGATTATGAATCTTGGGGAGTTAAAAATTACATAAATATACAAATAAAGGAAAAGGAAAATGAAACTGGTATATAAAAACAGCATTAAAAACAATCAATCAATATCAATATATATACATAAACAAACAAAAACCCAATAATGACATCTTTTAACATGGGTGATAGATAAATATATCAAATTTATTTATCCAATAATAATACTCAAAAGCAATTAAAAGAAAAAAAAAGGATCGAAAAGAACATACCATACCAATAACTGATGACAAAAAGTGACCATCTATCTAACAATATACTAATAATTTTTTTTATATTTTAACACTTTTATTGATTGAATGGTATATACTTTTGCAGTTGATGTGTTTGTATTTGTAAATGATAAAAAGAAAGAATTGAGTGCAGGAGTGTTGTTGGAGTAAATATAGGAGACACAACACACACAATATCAAGTACTAAACGTATGATGGGAGAGAGATCTATGGAATGATGTTTTGTTTTAGAATTTGCTTACAACACCGCACGATGTGTGTATATTAATTTGCGTGTCTGTGTGTGTGTGAGAGAGAGAGAACAGTTTCTTTTTGAACTTTTAGTCAGATAGGAGTATTTCATTTGGAGTGTTTTTGTTGAAATGAATAATTGTGCATTTTTTTCCACTTTGGTGTTTGGTTATTTCAACAAACTGCTAAATTATTGAATGCCTTTGAACTCTTGAAGGCTTGGATAGATCTTTTAAACTTACTTACCGTTAGATTAAAATCAATGGATCTTTTAAACTTACCATTAGATTAAAATCTTAATGATTAAAATTAAAAATTTAAATTTGAATATGAATTTTGATTTTAACCTAATAATTCAAGTTGCTTAAACTTTACTTGTAAAATTGAAGAAACTTTAAAATATTCTTATCGTATAACCATTTAGTAGTAATGCTTTTTCTTATAATTTTAAAAAAAATGTTTATGTTACTATTTATTTCTTGTATCTAAATGCCCATCAATCTACAAAAAGTAGTTTCCTCAATAAAAAAATTTTAATCATCCTTTGGTATTTTATTCCATGTTACATCAAATATTCTCAAGTTGTAAAAAAACTTACCACTTGGTGTTAAGATGTTCAAAATTTGGGGTTCTCTTCAAATCTCTCATATGCAAATTCATCGTAAGAGGATTATGAATAGTAACGGATTACACAGGCTATATAGCTTATGTGAATTGATTTCAAGCCAAAATATTTCAGTTGATATACATCTCAACTGAAACCTTTAGTCAAGCTTTTCTAAACACTGCATATTTTATACGTATTAGATTAAACTCTCATTTAGTTTGCTCAAACAAACATATTCAAGTTGGGATCTTTGCACCTGAGGTTGGATTACCTAGCAGTTCTAGTGGAACAGCTTTAGGTCAAGAAGACTAAACCAGCTAGCAGATCAAGCACTTTTCAAAACAAAAAAAAAGCTAGCAGAAGCCTGAGCATAACCTAACATCTTTGAGTAGAGCTTCACATTTCTTTTTATGGACGCAAATAGGCACTGTATCTACTTTCTTTGACATTTATCAGTTCCTTATGAAACAGTTGCATGATTCTTACCAGATTACTGGCATTAATCACTATGGGTTACAAATCCATTTCATGGTACCAACCATTATGGGCTTGGTGTCCATCCGTTGATACTTTACCACTAACTCGCTAAAGGCATCATACACACTAACCAGGACCATAGTCATTCATAACAGGTTGATTCTAGGTTATTTGCCCAATCATGATCTCAAGTCACGTATTCAAATCCAAATATTGCAACTAGTGAAATCTGGTGTAAAATGTAACCAAATGCACTTCAATTCTAAATGGGCACATTGAACCCCATGAATCTAACTGGTTAACACGCAACATTTCAAAATTTCAATTATAGCATATGGCAAAACAATCTAAGCAATTCAATCCTGAACAGATGTTTTGCAATGCACGGCATCTGTCTTAATAGTTGCCAGCCACTTTTTACACAGAGTACGAAACCACAGGTTTCGGCTCAACATTAGAGAATTCACAAGTCAGCTAAGATCTGTTCCAACGCATGTCATAGACAATGCTATCTACGTGGTAGCTTATTTAATAAATCCTTTTATTCGGATCAACAACTTTGAACTCAGCACGCAGGTTAGAGATCATGACTGGGCACTTGCCCTCCTCATCATACTCAGCAAATTCCCCTCCAGTCAGGTCAATGTCCACAAATCTGGTTCCTTTGAGCTGAAAAGGAGAAACAAAAGAATGTGAGTCAACATACAAAACAGACCATATTCTGCAGAGGTATGTTATGTCCCATTGCAATTTATAGCGGGTTTTCCGTTTGTGGGCATAAATGTATGAATGACTTTCATTCCCTAAAAATTCGTTAAGTCAGTGGGATTTGACTTGAACCCATTAACTTAGGAAGACTCTAAACCTGGTGTTGAGATTAAAACTCATTCCAATTCAAAACGAATAGCCATAGTGACTCTTATTCTCATACCCAACACCCCCCCTAAAGGCAAGTGTTCCAAAAAGTGTTTGTATATCTTTAATGTGTTTTTCATTAAAACTAGCTAGCGTACCTCTGCTCCTATGATAAGTTCATATATGTACTTAAAAGTTAAAACTACTGAATTATTAGAATGTCACAAGACTGAAGAATTTTAAATTAAAGATTAATTTTTGACAGACAATTCCTGACTTGAATTTACAATCTCTTGGAAAATGGGTTTCCTTGATCCCGCAAGGCTAAAGGCCTACGGGTGAAGAGTTTAAAAGTATTACTCAAATATACTTCATGACTTACAGAATCAGCTTTCCAGCCACTGTTGAATGCAAAGTCCAGTGGTGCAACACCCCTGCACTCAAATGTCATCAAAGGGGCAGGCTTCTCTCTCTCACTGAGACTGATAGTAAGCGGATATCCTCTGCCAGGGATCATAGTAATGTTTCCTTCCCTTTTGCAGAACTTGCACTGAAAAACCACAAACACAAATGATTTTTACTAGATAAAAAAGAACAGCTTCGTAATAAGAGCAATCTACATATGAACCATAGTTCATATGCCCTCCACTGGTCTATCTACAAAGTGAATATTAGCCGTGCATGATGAGAAGGATTTACATGCATAATAGCAAAAGCAATTACTAAAAATTAGACAGTCTGCAATTCATCTTACTATAACAAGGTAACTTCAAGAACTCTTTTACCAATCAACAAACTAAGATTTTCAATTGCGGTGTACCTATATAGCCTAAGCATGCTCTATCCAAGACATGATCACTCTCTTCTAACCATGGATGCCTTAAACTACTTGTTTTCTATTAGTCAGGGTAAGCCTGGCAAATGAGTTGTACTGTTTCTGCTGCAGGTTATTTATCAATCGTTACTGCATATCAACTAATTATGAAAAAGTATAAACTATATCTAAGCTGGCAATTAGATTAATTTACTTCTCCTAGGCCAGATACAATGATTCTTTTTCTGAGTAACTTCTAACTATGTCAGTTTTCTAACTGAACATGATCTCATGGTTCATACCTCCAAGTCCTAAAGCTCAACCAGACATCCCACCCTCACCCCCACCCCGGACGGGTGAAGAACCCACCAGTTGATATTATTACAAACCAGGTCTTATGATTCTATTAATCAGATAATATGTACAGCAGGAGGGGTTTCCCGAAGCAGTCAAGATAATGTGACTTTTGCAGAATACTACTCAGAATCTCAGAGTAGGTAAAGTTAGGGTGATGCTAAAAAGGTTCTCAATTATCCAGGAATGGGGTATAAAAACTTGTACACTTCAACAAAATTTATAGCAATACTCCTTCACACTGTATTACATTGTTACAGAGAGACAAATTTTGTTGCACACTACCAGGCTAAAGAAACAGATGCTTGCAAGAACAATCGCTTATGCACAAGTCTAAAATACCTACATGCAGATTCTTTAAGGCCTGTTGAAGCTGATTTATATGTTGAAACATATCACCCCTGTAGTCGTACTCTTTGGTATATATGTCTAGTTTAATAGCATGCAAGCCTTTTAATATTTAGTTACTTCTGCTAATTCTTAATGGGTGTAGGTCTTTTGTTCTTTCTGTACTTTTTTGTATCAATTTTATGATTTTAATATTTAGTTACTTCTGCTAATTCTTAATGGGTGTAGGTCTTTTGTTCTTTCTGTACTTTTTTGTATCAATTTTATGATAGTCCATGTATAGCTCCTACAGTTCAAGGTAATATGCCCTTGTACAAAGTTGCTAATATGATATCTCATGCTCATGAATTTTGCAAGGGTTTTTGAACCCATATGAAAGAAACCAGATAATCCCCAAGGGTTGGAAATTTGGGATTGCATATAATAATATAATTTAATCTACGTGATCAGTTACAGACATCAACATGTAGATGCTTTCAATAAAGAGATCAAGAGATAATAACCTTTTGCATGAGATTGATGGTGCCCCTTTTTGCTCCAGGAACTTCCTCGTTCAGGCTCACACATGTCTCTTTCTCCGTCACCTCACCACAGTTTTCACATTTCAACTGCACAGCAGAATGTTAATTACAAAAAGATCACCTGAAATACAATTAACTCTGAAAGTGGTTTGTATGGAAGTTATTACTGATGGGAGTATGTGGCTGATACTCAAATAACAATCTTAAAGACAAACAATTAAGACACATCTAGATATCCTTAAATTATAAGAGGCAAATTAAGAAAAAAAACATCAAATTCAGACAGCAGTGTTCTGACCATTGGAGGATTCTGTATCAGCAATTTTTAACGCACGATAAGGTACATCAAATAAATCTTGATTGAGAGGGAGATTACAGCTTACACTGAGAATAATCATTAAATCTGGTTAAGGAAAACTAAAGAGTGATATGACCGGAAGTAACTTCTGGTTATAATTTATTGGTGTATTGAATGCATGAGCTATGTCTCAGGTACATGATTTGTGAATCAGGTGCAAAGATTTATCAACATGTATGCTTTGATCATAATTTCTGAATAAACAATCTGATATGTCAAACAAACCTACAATCATTAAACTTATGGATAGAAGGGTGATGTATGCTATAATCCTTGAAATTTCTTGCTAAAAAACTGTAAGATAAATGCATTTTTTTAAAGTAAAAGCTTTTATTTGTCAAAAAGATTATGGAAGAACTGAATGAAATCTGGCTCTCACAACATAGTGATGCCTAACCTATATAAATGTCCATGGACACAGAAAAGAACTCTATACAGAAATCTATACATATATAGATATTCAAATAGAAACAAATGCTGATAAAAAACATACACATATAGAACGATATACATCACAACATATTACAGTTACAGTGACTAAATTTGCTGTTAAATGAATCGAATAACACTCGCTCTATATCATGTATACACATGGATTCAGAAAAAGCTATAAACGGAATAATGATAACTGCATACTCAAACTTCGAAGAGGTTACAAAATCCTAATTTCTAAACAGAATCGATCGAACATAAATATCCATCAAGAAACTATACAACAGCATACAGATACAGATATATACATACAGAAACAAAATAGCATAATATTACCTGTATGTACAGCCAAACATGCTTAGAAACAAAGCTAATCAAATACTCGTACTACACATATAGAACGATATACATCACAACTTTTTACAGTTTTGGTGACAAAATTTGCTGTTAAATGAATCGAATAACACTCGCTCTATATCATGTATACACATGGATTCAGAAAAAGCTATAAACGGAATAATGATAACTGCATACTCAAACTTCGAAGAGGTTACGAAATCCTAACTTCTAAACAGAATCGATCGAACATAAATATCCATCAAAACACATAGGTGAATAAAAGCAAAAGGCATCAACATTCAAAAGTTTGAGACACATATTATTTTCTATACACACAACCACATCATGAACGTAGTCAAAAGTAATTAAATATCAAACAAACAGAACGATAGACATCACAACATTTTTATGGCTAAATTGACATTTCCAAAATATCATGCTCGGATTATTGTTCCAGAACCGCCAGACATAGATATAGAAAAAAAAAAGTGGAAATATGTCAATATATTACAGTATTGCAGTTCTACACCAAAATTTAACCTAGCATAGCCAAACACATAGGTGAAAAAAACACATCAAAGTATTAACTAATCAATTATCAAACAAATAGGGCGATATACAATTGCAACATATTACAGTTACAGTGACTAAATTTGCTGTTAAATGAATCGAATAACACTCGCTCTATATCATGTATACACATGGATTCAGAAAAAGCTATAAACGGAATAATGATAACTGCATACTCAAACTTCGAAGAGGTTACAAAATCCTAATTTCTAAACAGAATCGATCGAACATAAATATCCATCAAGAAACTATACAACAGCATACAGATACAGATATATACATACAGAAACAAAATAGCATAATATTACCTGTATGTACAGCCAAACATGCTTAGAAACAAAGCTAATCAAATACTCGTACTACACATATAGAACGATATACATCACAACTTTTTACAGTTTTGGTGACAAAATTTGCTGTTAAATGAATCGAATAACACTCGCTCTATATCATGTATACACATGGATTCAGAAAAAGCTATAAACGGAATAATGATAACTGCATACTCAAACTTCGAAGAGGTTACGAAATCCTAACTTCTAAACAGAATCGATCGAACATAAATAACCATCAAGCTATAATCATGTACGGCAACATATAGATACAGATATATACATATAGAAACATATTAGCATAATATTACCTGTATATGCAGCCAAACAAGCTTATAATCAAAGCTAATCAAATATTAAACAGATAGAAGAAATTAAATAAAACGCATAACAATCGCTCTAAATCATCTATACATATCGATTAAAAAAATCTATAGATACAGATATATACATAAACATACAAGTCGCACATAAACGATTCATGTATTTCAGCTAAAAACATCGAGAATAATATATGAATATGTGATTAAGTGTAAATAAAATTGTGAATGAAAATAGAGAGAGGGAGAAAAGAAAGAAGACCTTGAAGAAGTAGGTGAAGGAAGGATCATCAACACCAAAGCGAGGCGAAAAATTAGTGAGGTTTTCGAGATCTGCAGATATATACATACAGAAACAAAATAGCATAATATTACCTGTATGTACAGCCAAACATGCTTAGAAACAAAGCTAATCAAATACTCGTACTACACATATAGAACGATATACATCACAACTTTTTACAGTTTTGGTGACAAAATTTGTTGTAAAATCACATAACAATTGATATAAATCATCTGTACATATCAACTTACAGAAAAAACTATACATACAGAATAATAATAATAGCATAAAACTCCAAAGAATAGCATATGAAAACCTAACTTTTAATTAAATAGAATTCACCGAACAAAAATCTCAATCGACGAACTATACAACAGCATATACATACAGATATATACATATAGAAACATATTAGCATAATATTACCTGTATATGCAGCCAAACAAGCTTATAATCAAAGCTAATCAAATATTAAACAGATAGAAGAAATTAAATAAAACGCATAACAATCGCTCTAAATCATCTATACATATCGATTAAAAAAATCTATAGATACAGAATAGCAATAACGTACTCAAACTTCGAAGATGTTACGAACGCCTAACTTTCAAACTAAATCGATCGAACATAAATCGCACCAAATTCATGTACGGCAACATATAGATACAGATCGCACATAAACGATTCATGTATTTCAGCTAAAAACATCGAGAATAATATATGAATATGTGATTAAGTGTAAATAAAATTGTGAATGAAAATAGAGAGAGGGAGAAAAGAAAGAAGACCTTGAAGAAGTAGGTGAAGGAAGGATCATCAACACCAAAGCGAGGCGAAAAATTAGTGAGGTTTTCGAGATCTGCAGAGATATACAATACGAAGTTCACCATTTTTTCACACACACCAATGAATGTTTTGCTTTCTCTCACCAACTAATATCTGTAGATAGATAGATATAGAAGTAGAAATAGAAACAGAAATAGAAATAGATGCCTTTTTATTTTACAGTTTTCTTTTTTAATTTATTTATTTGATGGATTGGGGAACAAGATATCTTTCAGGCCCGTTTGGCATTTTTGACAACTGTATCCATCCTTGTAATAAGGGTAAAACAACTAATTATGATTTTAATATTTATTTGGTCCTAAAAGTATAAATCGAGAAAATGAAAAGTTTAAAACACAGATACATTTTGATGCTAGTTAAATTCATAATCATTTTTAAACTTTGCAAAGTGTTAAGTGTAAACTTCTATGATGATTCAAAGATTACAAATTTCAACTACATCAAAAAAAAAAAAAACCTTAAAAACTAACATAAAATCATAGTTTCATTATATTCAAAAAAAAAAAATTTTTTTTTTCCTTTCCATCTTTCTGGTGATATTAAAATTAATTAATAGATATAGTAATTTACATAAAAATAAAAGACAAACGGGCAACAAGCTGCGCCGCCAAAGTTTATTTTTTCAAAACAAACAGAAATAATTGTTCATATAGTTATTTAGAGTGACTAATATATAAATTGGAAGTTATTTTAAAGTTTATATAACTCACTTTTTTGTGGAGGGGCTACAACCCCCTTTTGTTCTTAAGATAGATCCGTCCACGTAAGTAACATCGTAACCATTTATTTGTATTTGACAGGCCAGTTTTCTATTTATTTTTTTTAGTCATTCTATTAAAAGATATGTGTGATTGTTTCTAATAATGTCTAGTGATTGATTTTCAAAACGTGATTTGAGGAGTGCTAGTGTAGCGACATCTTTGTTGAAAGTATATGTGCACATATATCATGTACCCGTTAGAAATCAAAACAAATTGGTATTTGAAACATAGATGTGATTTTGATCAAAACAAAAAGACACAAGTGGCGCGCAAAAGTTTACAAGGGAATATTATTTGGATATGATAGACATTTCTAACAATAATAGTGACAACATAACAGATTTGATGATGTTATTGAATCACTCCATTTATGATTTAACTCAATATATTCAAAGTTCTTTTGCTCTCCATCTTCAAATTCTTTTTTTTTTTAAAACGTCATGAATTTTATTAAATGAAGGACCAACTAGCAAGGTATTAGAGGTCAAAATACAAATATAAAAATCTAGTAATCAACAAATTACAAAACAATGATAATTGGAAACTTAAAATATTGACCAATGATACAAATACAAGTGTAAGTTTAATTATACATAATGATCATCAATTAATTAATATAACCAAATATTTGTTTCTTGGTCAAGCACCAAAGTAAAATATCGACATTTCCAAATTGCTGGTCAAACTTAACCTTCATCGACATAGCAATTTGATATAAGTGGTTACTACTTTTTGATTATGATCAAAGTTGTAAGCCCAATACTATGGAAACAAGAATGTAAGTCCATATACAAATATCAAATCATATAGTATATTTAAATGAAATATTCGGGTCATCCGAATGTTTATATGTTTAATGTCACACCCCGTTGTAGCGGAAATACAGGGTTAACAAGTAATTGCGTACTAATCAGAAGGTAAATAGAGATTACATCCATTAATCCAAATACAAGTTTATTACAAGTATAATCGTTCGGTAGTGGACCCCAATACACGGATACAAACTATCCTCAATTGGAAATGGGCCCACTAAATACAAATATAACATATGGACAGCTAAGTACAATTAGGACTAATAAAGCTATAGTCCTCAGAGGTCTGACGCTAATTGTACGTCCAATGTTCAAAAGATGGCTTCAAAATGCCATATACTTCCAAATACTTACTGTTGGTTCCCTGAAAAGCATGAAATTTGAGAGGATCAACTATCGAAATAGTTGGTGAGTTTACAGTATGTTTGACCAAATATATATTCGTCATTGATACAACACAATGACATATAGTTATAAAAGACCAAACAGTCAGTATATCTAAATCTGACAACACTTTATATCACAATTTAAAATAAGATAGTCAGTATATCTAAATTTGAACTCATCTTATATCACGTCAATCAGTATATCTAGATCTGATGACATAGCATATGCCTCGCACAGGATTTCCCTTCAACAATGGGGTGCGGACCATAACCTCGCACAGGATTTCCCTTCAACAATGGGGTGCGGACCATAACCTCGCACAGGATTTCCCTTCAACAATGGGGTGCGGACCATAACCAAGACAGTCGAGATATCTAGATCCGACAATACAACTAATAGGGGAAACATTTTCGTTTGTCAAACACAAGAAACCATTTAATCAGCCATCACACGGCAATTCAACGTTATTTCATTCAACATTTAATAAATGACACGTATACACATTTTCGACAGCCCAACATGGCAAATTTAAGTCAAATGATTTAAGCATCCATATCACATGGCATACACAAAAACAATCATTTATTTAATAAATAGTGTATACAACAGTACATGCTTTTCAGGCCCAAAGTAAAAGGAAAAAGGGCGCCATAAACTCACCTTAGCGATAACAGAGCTAAAAGGTGCAAAGAAGCTCGAGAAGATTCAACAACCAGTTCTCCACGTTATCCAAAACCTATGATATCATTACCAATAATGAGGATCAAATCTCTTGACGACGAGTATCCTACGTACAACTACTTAGCTATAGACCCTAGAATGCCATAACCGAGAATGTGACTTAACTTCCATTTTACTTAACTTTAGTTGGTAATATCAATGACATCGTCATTATAAGGTAGTTTAAAGTACCATTCGATATTCACCAAGTTCAAACGTTCAAGTTATCGAAAACTGAAAATGTCAAACAGTCACAAAACTCGCGGCGCGACCAGAGGTCCTCGCGGCGCGACCTTGCTATATTCCTCGCGGCGCGACCTGGAGGTTTCGCGGCGCGAGTCAAATCAAGTGCAGGTTTCTGTTCGAAATTCGTTACACCTCGCGGCGCGACCTGGAAGGCTCGCGGCGCGAGTTCCACCTGACCAGGTGAAAAACCTGGTTTATGACCATTTTTAGCAAACCATGTCGACTCCAAATCGATTCCTTTCATTTTTAATAAGTGTTAACCTGTTCAAAAGACTTTGAACTTAACATTTCATCAAACATTTCGTAACTTCAATCATTTTGACCAAAAACTAAATTCTAAGTCAAAATTTCCTTTAATTACCAAAACCCTAATTTCATACTACTTTCATAGGCTTCTATTTTGAATTATATAACTGAAATAAACCCTTTAATGAATTTAAATAAAATCAAAAGATTGAATAAAAGTTAACTTACCAAAATGGTGTTCTTGAAGAATTTGATGAAGATGATGAAGATTATGATGATGTTAAAGCTTGATTATCCACTAAAATGATAAACCCCTTTAAATTTCTCTTAAGATTTCTTCTTGCAAATTGATTCAGAGCATAAAAGATATTTGTGTGTGTGTTCTGTGTGTGTGTGTGGGTGTGTTTTGTCAGGAGGTTTTAAGAAAAGGGTGATGGGGGGGTTTGTTGTTTCCCTCCCAGCCTTTCGAACCAATTTAAGCCCATGTGGCTTCTTTTAGAAAATTTTAATACCCTTAATTTGGTAAAAGGCTTACAACTAAATACCGTTGGATCTAAAAGTCAAAATGTAAAGTAAAGGTATTTTCCCTCGTCTCATTTTAGTCGAGACAAATAAATAAATTAAATAAACTAAACTTTTAGAAATATTTAGTTTAGACAGTCTATTTACTGGGTTCAATTATAACATTTAATCTCCTTTTGGAAGTGGCGTTTGATATATTAACTCGTACCCTGATCAAAGATGGGACTTGCCATTCACTTGCCATTCAGGCTTAGACAGATGCAATGACATGGGAGCTGCACACAAACAATAAAGAAATAAAGATTCAGTTCCAAAACCACTTGTAGAAGAAAAGCGAAAAAAGTAATGATTGATATACAGGCAACGTCCGGCAAACTTACTATTTGCGAATGCCACCATAACGCATCACTAACAGAGTCCTACAAAAGAGTAACTTGAACTATAATACAATTTATTAAAGTCACCAAATAGACAAATATGTTTTTAAAGCAAACATGGCATATTAAATTAAATAACCTCCCCCAAAATTAGAACCAATAGAACTGCCAAAGCATCATTATATTGTTACATAAGCCCATTGAAAAGGCAGCTCTAAAAAAAGAGACCAAGCCATAGATAATAGCCTAGTGTTTCAGGTTTGGGGTTGAAATGCCAACCATGGGCCTATTTGTTTTAATCCTATTTAACACATTAAAAAAAGGGTTGAAGCAAGGGACCCTGCCCCCGGTATCCCTTAGCTTGGATACCCACCTATACCACCCCGTAAGGCTTTGGGTGCCGGTGAAATACCTCCACTTAATTCCCACATGATATGGGCATCCGTGAGGATCAAATCCTCGTCATTTAAGACTTCCCTTGTGGGCCCCAAGCATCATGGGTGACGGTTACCACTGGGCTATTGCCACATTGGTTATTTAACACATTAATAATTTACCAAAATTCTAAAAGTGCGTTGAGGTTATGCTTACAGGTAACCCGACTGAACCCGTTTCATGTTAGGTCACTCGTGAATCTTAAAAAACAGAGTGGTTCATTTATATGTAAGAACTCCGATTTTGTATTATACAACCATGAATCCTTTAGTAGATTGAACATTTTAAATATTAAGGCACTTAAACTCACCATAGGACTCTCCTTATGTGTCTTAACTACATTACTGCATCGTTTTTTTAAGGATACACTTTCATGAAACCAACTCGTAACTGGTGTAAAGAATCCGTGCTTGGGCCAACCCGTCTATCCCACCCATTTTTCTACATTTTAGTCCTTATAATTTCTGTTGAGATAAATCAATTTGTATTATTCTATCCCATCCTTAATAACTTAGGATTAAAACTCTTTGTTCTACACGTGGCCAAAAACTCTGTATGTCAAGTAAACCTTAGGTTGGTAAAATCATTTTAAGCCGAAGTAAATACAGACTACATATTAGCACTCAGTTCAACGAAGATGGAAACAAACAATCTTAGCCCGGTCCAAAAAGAAACTGATTTTTAGCCTGTAGGCTGAAAGCTCAAGTATATTCAGATTCATAGATTTCGAAATTATGAACAAAACTAACCCTGCATTCATGTATTAGTTAAAGTTTTTGTAGTCATACATGTATTCAGAGGTTTTAGTGTGTATGAATGTTTTGCTGCTAGAATTCCCATTTTTTTGTTTTTATTATTTAATTTATTTGCAAGCTTACTTGAGTAGCTGATGATCCTCATTGCAGCAACTGCTATGATCACTGGTTCCTTTGCCTTTTCTATGGTCTCCCAGTAGCCGCTGCCTCCCTGTAGTCAAGTATAATTTTTTTGTTAACATGAGTGACTTCTTCGATAATAAAACTACTGCAGACAATTAGTTCTGAAATTAAATGCACATTGAAGAGATTAGAGTAGTTAATCTCACTAATGAAAAATAAAGAGACAATTTTTTTTCGTGATTGTGATAAAATTGTATTATCTCAAGACTTTCATCAAACACCTTCAAGGCACAAATCATGGGCATCTTATTAAAATGACTAATCAAGAACTTCGATATCAAATCAAATATGATGATAAATATAAAAGATAATTGGAACTTACCTGTCAAGAATTACTCAAACAACATTCACCGGGGTAAATCAACCCTTTACCCAAAAAAAGAATTACTCAAACAGTAGGCATGCCCTTTTCAATCTACACAAAACCCAACAACAAAAATATACCAATTATTTTAAGAAACAAAGAAAAACCCAAATGAATTACTATCTATATTAACATCAGGGAAAATGGAACCTAGAAATACACCATTATCATCAATAAAGTCCCTTTTTCTGTCTTCTATTTTCATCAATAAAATTGGACGGAAGAAGCATTTTGAAACCTAAAAAGGAATTCCTCTTTGAGATCACAGCCGATTAAAAGCAGCAAAGGAAAGTATTTCTCATTATTAAAATCTTTCTGTCTCTCAAAAATGAACACGTATCACTGATGCCACTAATCTATTGTATCTTTCTGCCAGCATAACTTTTAAAAGATTGAAATTAAAATAATGATCAAACTAAAAAAAAAACAAAAAAGTTGGCCTAAGTTTTGAACTCGGGTCAAACCAAATAAATCAGGGTACTTAAACCAACTCATCTAATATTAACTTTGTTTAATTTTACGTACGTTAAATATATATCTTAATCAAGCTTAATCACTGTTCACATTCAATTGCAATATTAAAGAAGTTAATTTTGGTCGTGTTAATCCCAACCCGCCAAAACCCAAAATCAAAACCTGAATGAAGTGACTCATATGACCCAAAACAACTCAAGTTAAGTAAAGTCGGGTTATTTAAGTATGAATACTTTTGACACCTTTGGCCTTTGCGTATGAACATGTGTCGGGGTAACATGATATGTGTATTAAAATTTGGGAAAATTACCTAAATGGTCAAATATAAAAGTATATATCTAGATTTAGACACCTACAAAATTTTTTACCAATTTGGTCAATTAATTCTTCCTACTTAACACTTTTAGTAAGAAATAAAACTATCCAATAAAACTATAACATGTGTCATAATGTGAGGTCCAAACGTTGCAATTATCATCACTTTCCGATGTTTCGATGTTGCTAATAAATCTCTCAATCTGTTTCTTAAGGCCATAACAGACAAATTTAGGTCATGACTTAAGGCCATGACAAATTTATAAGTCGAACACCATTATCTTATAGTTTTCTACATTTCATGATTTCAACCGATGTCATATTTGGAAACATACTGCAGAAAAACTAGGCTACAAACTATTAGAATCGAGTAAGTATAATCAAAGTTCTTATGAGACATGATGAAAAGTTATGTTCAATTGGAGATTGACTACCACAAAAAGAGCATAGTATGTTATATTCCGGGAACAAGTAACATACACAGCTAATGAGTAATACGTGAGCATAAGTAACATGTATATATAATAATAATATAATCAATCTATATCTGTATATATATATATATATATAATTCTCTATCTCAAAGCGATGTGGCATATCTCTGTTTCGCCACATCATCTTTTTCCTACATGGCGTTTGTTGTTTGGTCTCTCAAATATTGACACGTAAGCTGCCACCTATACATGTTGTATTTATATAATCTCTATTAATAATAAAAAATATTTACCATTAACTGGGACTCAAACCCGAAACCTCATACAATACAAACGTGAAACGTGTACGTCAAACCAATTGGACTAAAATAGCTATTGTTTATTTTTTTGGAACCCATACTTCAAAAAACATTAGTTTTGTCACCCTTAACTTTATATGTGGGTTTGTGAAAATTTTCAATTATATCAACAATAAAATCAGCACACACCATGTTCGATAAACCGAAGTTTGACTCATTACTCATATGTGTTTGAATTCGTTTTATCAGAAAAAGAGAGCCACACAGATCATCTATACTTCTATACTTACATATAAAAAGAAATAGCACACTTTATTTATGAAAATATTGAAAGTTACTCTATGCAATATGACTAAAATACCCTTTATTTTTTCTCTAAATCATCTTCTTTTTTCACTAATTTAATTATTTCCACTAATATACCTAAAATATCCTTAAAGAAATAAATTACACTACCAGTCCCTCAACTCTTAAAATAACTACACTAACCATTATATTAATTACATTTACATCAATAGTTTAATTGGGGGATTTTTCTCCTACAAGGTATTGAGTATGAGGGGGCTCTCTAGCGCAAACCCGATTAAGACAACGTAAGATAGATCCCCTGTTGCGAGCAATTGATCCACACCTTTCAAAAAAAGTTATTACTTTTTTTTTTGAAATGTGAGGAAAAAGGCGCCCTCGATTAATAAAAATTCATCACAAATATATATTAAAGACACATTCCAAATTTATAAAAGTTGTCATCTTTATAAGATTTTGCCTACTTATCAATAAAATGTAACACCCGTTTCGTAAAAATATGGATTTCCAAAAATTTCGCCTAACGGCGTTAAATCATGCGGAAACGATTTAGGAAAATACTCAACTAAGGAAAACAGTTGAGAAAACATTGGTGGTGTTACTAATAGCATCAAATCTGTAATAAAAGAAATCCATAAGATTGCCCAACATAAAGCAATCATAACATATCATATCGTAAACATATCATTAACCACCGTTCATCATAACATATCATATCGTAAACATATCATTAACCACCGTTCATCATAACATATCATATCGTAAACATATCATTAACCACCGTTCATCATAACATATCATATCGTAAACATATCATTAACCACCGTTCATCATAACATATCATATCGTAAACATATCATTAACCACCGTTCATCATAACATATCATATCGTAAACATATCATTAACCACCGTTCATCATAACATATCATATCGTAAACATATCATTAACCACCGTTCATCATAACATATCATATCGTAAACATATCATTAACCACCGTTCATCATAACATATCATATCGTAAACATATCATTAACCACCGTTCATCATAACATATCATATCGTAAACATATCATTAACCACCGTTCATCATAACATATCATATCGTAAACATATCATTAACCACCGTTCATCATAACATATCATATCGTAAACATATCATTAACCACCGTTCATCATAACATATCATATCGTAAACATATCATTAACCACCGTTTATTAAGGAAAGACAATGTCGATCCATGAGTAGCACGTTATGTTCATAACATTAGGTGGGTCATCAGGCCACCCGAACTACTCGCCACATATGACTGGTTGCAAGGAGCCACCCGAACAACCATTTTAACGTACCCTCCCACATACGGGCACTACGTACTCTCCCACATGCGAGCACGACGTACTCTCCCACATACGAGCACGATTTATACGTACCTATTACCACATCAGGCACGGGTTATGCATAACACTTAACATCTAATTAGCTCGAGCATTTATCATATTTAGTTTAGATTTCCACCTTTAACCTAAACTAATCCATACTATCATCTTTTCACGTTAGGGCCCTTAAAACGTGCACGTGTCATGGCAACCTAAAAAGGTCTAGTGTTCTAGATGAACAAGCCACATATACATGCACATAACAACATTACAACATATCATTAACCACCGTTCATCATAACATATCATATCGTAAACATATCATTAACCACCGTTCATCATAACATATCATATCGTAACCACATGTACGGGGAAACATTTTAGGCATAAACATCGTCATCATTAATCCCCGAGTACCTCCCATATCAACCCAACCACCTATGAGTTATACATTACTGTTATGGAGGTTATAGTTTACGAACCATTTTCGTTGCACCCTCAGCGTGACAAAAATAGTGTATCTTACCTGTTGGGAGTGTGCGCGCGTAATGAAAGGCTAAAAGTGCTTAACAATAATCCCCGACACCTAAGATACATTAATATACAAAATATAAGTCATTTGGGACCCAAACGAACTTTAAAACGAACTTAGGTTTGTTCTTACGAACTTAGACTCACTGAACGAACTTAGTTGCCTTCAAACGAATTTAGGACATACTGAACGAACTTAGCAATGCCCAAACGAACTTAGAAGACCATAAACGAAGTTTAACTTCGTTTGTTGAACGAAGTTAGGGTTTAACTCAAACGAATTTAAGTCTCAAAACCACTTAGACATTCACTTTAAACGAATTTAGACACCTTAGGGTTCAAACGATTTTTGAAGGCTTCAAACGAACTTAGTTTGGGTTCAAACGAACTTAGGCTCATCTTCAAACGAATTTAGAGTGTTCCAAACGAACTTAGGAAGCTTAGAACGAACTTTAAGTTCGTTCGGAAGCTGTTGACATCAGAAAAACGAATTTAAGACTCAATTTCGACCAGAATTCATAAACGACTTTGTTCTTCGATTTTTCCAGAAACAAACGACTTGGGCTTCACCCAAAACATGATTTTGACATTGTTAAACATATTTTGATCATTCATATCGATTACAAACTCGTTTGACACCGTTTAGATCATTAATTAGCCAAAGACACAACATGAACCCTAATTAAACAAAACCCTTTTAAAATCAGATCTGAAACATCAATTTATGACCTTTAAATCTGTAAATACATCGATGAATCATTAGTTACCTGATAATACAATGACCGATCCAATCCAATGCCAAAACACACGATCGATTGACCCAAAACTTGAAGATTTGCTTAAGAAATTCAAGAAGGATTGAAGGAACTTGTTTTCTTGACTTAATTATGATTAATGGCTGCAACTAATGAGAGATTAGGTTTCCCTAATCACTTAACCCGTTTTTAACTTTCCAACATTGGCAAAATTGGTCCCTGGACTTCATATCGACTTTATTTCGCTTAAAAACACTTATTGGGGATACATATAACACACTAAAGCACTTTCACACACTACAAAGGCCTTTTACACATCATTTAATCCACTTTATTGTCACTCATTAAAGATAAATAAATCTCACATATAGGGCACATAAACATATAAACACACATTTTATCACATATCAAATCACGGACTTAGAATTTGACCTAACGACGTTAGTCAACATAAACGATTAAGTTTTGGGATGTTACAATTACCTCCCCCTTAAGAGGATTCCGTCCCCGGAATCACTTCATCATCAAAAGGTGGGGATAGGTCTCCCGCATTACGGACTCGGTCTCCCAAGTCATACTTTCGCCGTGATTGTGTTTCCACTTAATGAGAACTAGATCGATAGTCTTTCGTCGTAACTTCTTTTGTTTCCTTCCCATTATAGCAACAGGTTCATCAACAATCTGCTTGTTTGGATCAATACTTACGTCCTCGAGTGGAATGACATCCGCTTCATTTGCATAGCATTTACGTAGATAACATACATGAAATGTGTTGTGAATTCCATGAAGTTCTGGAGGTAATTCCAGTTGAAATGCCTGTTCATTAACCTTTTTAATGATCTTAAAAGGTCCAATGAATCTAGGGCTTAGCTTTCCTCGTTTGCCAAATCGTAATACACCTTTCCAAGGCGACACCTTGAGTAAAACCATTTCACCTTCTTTAAAATCAAACGGCCTCCTTTTCTTATCGGCATATGACTTTTGCCTTTCGCGAGCAATACGCAGGGCTTTCTTTGCAACATTAACTTTATCGGCCGTAATTTGTACTAATTCGGGTCCAGCAATTGCTTTTCCCCGGGCTCCAACCAACAACTAGGAGTCCGACACTTTCTACCATATAACATCTCATACGGTGGCATTCCAATGCTCGCATGATAACTATTGTTATACGCAAACTCAATAAGAGGTAGGTGTTTATCCCACGAACCACCATAATCCATCACACAAGCTCTGAGCATATCTTCGAGCGTTTGAATGGTCCTTTCACTTTGCCCATCGGTCTGCGGATGATAGGCTGTGCTCAAACGAACTTGAGTACCAAATTCCCGTTGAAAACTCTTCCAAAATTTGGAAACAAAGTGAGCATCACGATCGGACACAATCGATAACGGAACACCATGTTTAGTAACCACTTCTTCAATATATAATGTAGCAAAATTCTCCATAGGAGCATTCTCACGAACTGGGAGGAAGTGAGCACTCTTCGTTAATTGATCGACAATAACCCATATCATATCGTGACCACGAGGCGTCCTTGGAAGTTTGGTTACAAAATCCATCGTAATGCGATCCCATTTCCACTCAGGGATCTCGAGTTGCTGAAACTTCCCATAAGGCTTTTGGTGTTCTGCTTTCACTTTAGCACATGTCAAACACTTCTGTACGTACATCATCACATCATTCTTAATACTGGGCCACCAATAAATCGGCTTCAAGTCTGCATGCATCTTTGTGGCACCAGGGTGTACAGAATACTTAGTTTTGTGAGCTTCATCCATTACTAACTCACGATTGCCTCCATATAGAGGAACCCATATTCTACCTTTGTAAGTTCGAAGACCGCGACTATTTTCTTCCATTTCAAGTCTATTTTTCTTCTTTTTCCCAATAGACTCCTCTTTCACATTCTCCTCCTTCAACGCTTCAATTTGAGCTAATCGAATAGGTTCCATTAAGTTCGACTCAACCTTCGTAATCATTGCACATAACCTACTCTTCGCATATCCTTTGCGGCTTAAGGCATCAGCAACCACATTAGCTTTGCCTGGGTGATATTTAATTTCACAATCGTAATCCTTTAATAACTCCATCCACCGCTGTTGTCTAACATTCATGTCCTTCTGAGTAAACACGTACTGTAAGCTCTTATGATCCGTATAAAGGGTACACTTTGTACCATACAGATAATGTCGCCACAATTTCAGAGCAAAAACAACCGCAGCCAGCTCAAGGTCATGAGTAGGATAGTTCCGCTCATGGGGCTTCAGCTGTCGAGAGGCGTAAGCGATAACTTTGTCTCGTTGCATTAATACACACCCTAACCCGTGATGGATGCGTCACTATAGACCACTAAATCATCGGTTCCTTCGGGTAAAGCTAGAACCGGAGCTTCACACAACTTCTTTTTCAACGTCGTGAAGGCTTTCTCTTGAACATCGGTCCACACAAACTTCACACCTTTCTTCGTTAATTCAGTCATTGGCTTGGCAATGCGCGAGAAATCTTGAATAAAACGTCGATAATAGCCAGCCAAACCGAGAAAACTCTTAATTTCAGTAGGAGACTTAGGCTGCTCCCACTTCGACACCGCTTCTATCTTCGAAGGATCTACTTTTATACCATCAGAGGAGACGACATGGCCGAGGAAATGAACTTCCTTTAGCCAGAACTCACACTTGGAGAACTTAGCATAAAGCTTTTTCTCTCTGAGGACTTGAAGGACAGCCCTCAAATGCTCTCTATGTTCCTCTTCCGTCTTTGAATACACAAGAATGTCGTCGATGAAAACAATAACGAAATGATCCAAGAATGGTCGACAGACACGGTTCATCAAATCCATAAACTTCGCTGGAGCATTCGTCAAACCGAATGGCATGACAAGGAACTCGTAATGACCATAACGAGTTCGGAACGCTGTTTTGGCTACACTTTCTTCTTCAACCTTTAATTGATGATAGCCAGACCGTAAGTCAATCTTTGAAAAACAGGAAGCACCTTGAAGTTGATCGAACAAATCATCAATGCGAGGGAGTGGATATTTATTCTTCACCGTTCTTTTATTCAGCTCGCGATAATCGATACACATGCGCATGGATCCGTCTTTCTTCTTTACGAAAAGGATAGGAGCACCCCATGGAGAGGAACTCGGACGAATGAAACCTTTATCTAAAAGTTCCTGAATTTACGTCATTAACTCCTTCATCTCCGTCGGAGCTAATCGATAGGGAGCTTTGGCTACAGGAGTAGCACCAGGAATGAGGTCAATAGAAAATTCAACTTCACGATCAGGAGGAAGACCTGGAAGATCTTCAGGGAAAACATCAGGAAACTCGGAAACAACTTCGACATCAGAGACTGTAGGCTTCGCGATACGAGAATCGATGACATAAGCTAGAAAATGTGACTTAGTTTGCCGTATACAACGAAGTGCTTTCATCATCGAGATCACCTTAACATTTCCCAGCTTCTTGTCACCATAGACACAAACACCTTTTCCGTCAGGGGTAGCGATACGAACTATTTTCTTTGCACATAAGACGACAGCATCGTTTTTAGACATCCAGTCCATACCGAGTATAACATCAAAACTATGGATAGTAGCAGGTTAGCAGTAAACAAACGACCCTCTATTTCTAAAGGACAATCAGAGTAACCTTCCCGAATAATAGACGTTGCACCATTAGCCACTTCTACTTCTATAGGGCACCTTAAGGGACTCGTAATCATGTCTAATTTAGGAGCAAACAGAGTAGACACAAAAGATTTGTTCGCACCAGAATCAAATAACACATTAGCAAGTTTGGAGTTAACAATAAGGGTAGCAGTAACTACCTGGTCGTCATCTTTGGCCTCCTCAGCCGTCATCTGAAAGCACGGGCTTTGGCTTTGGAAGCTTCCGCTTTCTTTCCCTCATCTTTCTTCATTTGGGGACAATCGGCAATACGGTGCTTTGTATCTCCACATTTATAACATCTTGCTTTATCAGTGCATTCATCAAAAGTATGACCCTGTGCTCCACACCTATTGCACCTGCGGGTCTTAGCAGAACACTGACCAGAATGAAAAGCCTTGCAGCTAGAACACCATTTTCCATCCTTGTCTGTCTTTCCCTTATCAGAGGACGAAGATCCCTTGAACTTCTTACCAAAACGATTTGACCCACCAAACCTCCTCTTATTGCCAGACTTCTTCTCATCCTCTTTCTTTTCCACTTTCTTATCCGCAGCAAAATCATCATCAAGCTTCTTAGACTCTTTGATAGCTTCAGTTAGAGTCTTATGCTGCCTACAAATACCTCGATAACTCGGAGGCAAACCATCAACATAGCAAGCAACCTGATCTGCATCAGTACGGAACAGATGGCCCACGAACTTCATCTTCTCCATAAAGGAACGAGCATAATCATTGATTTTACCCACTTCAGCCGTCAAGGCACGAAACTCTTTTTCCATCTTGCGCTGCTCATGAACTCCAATATACTCTTCAATAAATTTCTGTCTGAAGTTAGCCCACGTAATAGCAGATACCATAGCTGGAGTCATCGAAATGGTAATGCTCTTCCACCAGTCCCGAGCACCTTCTTTCAACATCCTACTAGCACACAACACTTTCTTATCCTCGGGACAATCACAAGCTTCAAAAACCATCTCAGTATCATCAAGCCATTCCATGCAACCTACTGCATTAAGTGTTCCATAGAATTTCTGAGCTCCACACTTCTGGAAACTTTCAAACTTGAATCGAGGGGCGTGAACATCATTAGGAGGAGCCACATTAACATTAGCATGGGGAATAACCACATCGTCGACC
Organism: Erigeron breviscapus; assembly: GCA_034093135.1. NCBI lineage: Eukaryota > Viridiplantae > Streptophyta > Magnoliopsida > Asterales > Asteraceae > Erigeron > Erigeron breviscapus. The sequence goes on along the minus strand of CM067167.1, from coordinate 203,545,357 downwards.
GGTGGCTCAGTGTGGTGAGAAGGCACAGAGTGACTGTTACCAGTTCCTTCTGCGTTAGCTGCCAACGCCTGATTCAACTGTTCTTGCGTTTGGGCCAACTGGGCCTGAAGAGTTAGCACAAGATTATACATCTCCGCCTGATTGGGAATCTGATCCACCACTACATCGTTAACTCTCGGAGGATTACCAGGTGGTGGAGGCATCGGACCCAATGAGCCTGGTTGATTAACACGGCGGGGTTCACACGATTTACATTAGCATTAGCAGCAGCATTAGCAGCATTAGAAGCACCTGCACCCGGATGGACAGGTGGAGTAACGCTAGCAGTAGCTCCGTCGCGTTGGATGTTGCGGTTGCGAGTGTTAACCATTTTCCTTCAATAAAATAGTGGAGTCGATAAGCGCAAAATAAAACAAAAAGCTCGTTGAGATAAGGCTAAAACATATCATATCGTAAACATATCATTAACCACCGTTCATCATAACATATCATATCGTAAACATATCATTAACCACCGTTCATCATAACATATCATATCGTAAACATATCATTAACCACCGTTCATCATAACATATCATATCGTAAACATATCATTAACCACCGTTCATCATAACATATCATATCGTAAACATATCATTAACCACCGTTCATCATAACATATCATATCGTAAACATATCATTAACCACCGTTCATCATAACATATCATATCGTAAACATATCATTAACCACCGTTCATCATAACATATCATATCGTAAACATATCATTAACCACCGTTCATCATAACATATCATATCGTAAACATATCATTAACCACCGTTCATCATAACATATCATATCGTAAACATATCATTAACCACCGTTCATCATAACATATCATATCGTAAACATATCATTAACCACCGTTCATCATAACATATCATATCGTAAACATATCATTAACCACCGTTCATCATAACATATCATATCGTAAACATATCATTAACCACCGTTCATCATAACATATCATATCGTAAACATATCATTAACCACCGTTCATCATAACATATCATATCGTAAACATATCATTAACCACCGTTCATCATAACATATCATATCGTAAACATATCATTAACCACCGTTCATCATAACATATCATATCGTAAACATATCATTAACCACCGTTCATCATAACATATCATATCGTAAACATATCATTAACCACCGTTCATCATAACATATCATATCGTAAACATATCATTAACCACCGTTCATCATAACATATCATATCGTAAACATATCATTAACCACCGTTCATCATAACATATCATATCGTAAACATATCATTAACCACCGTTCATCATAACATATCATATCGTAAACATATCATTAACCACCGTTCATCATAACATATCATATCGTAAACATATCATTAACCACCGTTCATCATAACATATCATATCGTAAACATATCATTAACCACCGTTCATCATAACATATCATATCGTAAACATATCATTAACCACCGTTCATCATAACATATCATATCGTAAACATATCATTAACCACCGTTCATCATAACATATCATATCGTAAACATATCATTAACCACCGTTCATCATAACATATCATATCGTAAACATATCATTAACCACCGTTCATCATAACATATCATATCGTAAACATATCATTAACCACCGTTCATCATAACATATCATATCGTAAACATATCATTAACCACCGTTCATCATAACATATCATATCGTAAACATATCATTAACCACCGTTCATCATAACATATCATATCGTAAACATATCATTAACCACCGTTCATCATAACATATCATATCGTAAACATATCATTAACCACCGTTCATCATAACATATCATATCGTAAACATATCATTAACCACCGTTCATCATAACATATCATATCGTAAACATATCATTAACCACCGTTCATCATAACATATCATATCGTAAACATATCATTAACCACCGTTCATCATAACATATCATATCGTAAACATATCATTAACCACCGTTCATCATAACATATCATATCGTAAACATATCATTAACCACCGTTCATCATAACATATCATATCGTAAACATATCATTAACCACCGTTCATCATAACATATCATATCGTAAACATATCATTAACCACCGTTCATCATAACATATCATATCGTAAACATATCATTAACCACCGTTCATCATAACATATCATATCGTAAACATATCATTAACCACCGTTCATCATAACATATCATATCGTAAACATATCATTAACCACCGTTCATCATAACATATCATATCGTAAACATATCATTAACCACCGTTCATCATAACATATCATATCGTAAACATATCATTAACCACCGTTCATCATAACATATCATATCGTAAACATATCATTAACCACCGTTCATCATAACATATCATATCGTAAACATATCATTAACCACCGTTCATCATAACATATCATATCGTAAACATATCATTAACCACCGTTCATCATAACATATCATATCGTAAACATATCATTAACCACCGTTCATCATAACATATCATATCGTAAACATATCATTAACCACCGTTCATCATAACATATCATATCGTAAACATATCATTAACCACCGTTCATCATAACATATCATATCGTAAACATATCATTAACCACCGTTCATCATAACATATCATATCGTAAACATATCATTAACCACCGTTCATCATAACATATCATATCGTAAACATATCATTAACCACCGTTCATCATAACATATCATATCGTAAACATATCATTAACCACCGTTCATCATAACATATCATATCGTAAACATATCATTAACCACCGTTCATCATAACATATCATATCGTAAACATATCATTAACCACCGTTCATCATAACATATCATATCGTAAACATATCATTAACCACCGTTCATCATAACATATCATATCGTAAACATATCATTAACCACCGTTCATCATAACATATCATATCGTAAACATATCATTAACCACCGTTCATCATAACATATCATATCGTAAACATATCATTAACCACCGTTCATCATAACATATCATATCGTAAACATATCATTAACCACCGTTCATCATAACATATCATATCGTAAACATATCATTAACCACCGTTCATCATAACATATCATATCGTAAACATATCATTAACCACCGTTCATCATAACATATCATATCGTAAACATATCATTAACCACCGTTCATCATAACATATCATATCGTAAACATATCATTAACCACCGTTCATCATAACATATCATATCGTAAACATATCATTAACCACCGTTCATCATAACATATCATATCGTAAACATATCATTAACCACCGTTCATCATAACATATCATATCGTAAACATATCATTAACCACCGTTCATCATAACATATCATATCGTAAACATATCATTAACCACCGTTCATCATAACATATCATATCGTAAACATATCATTAACCACCGTTCATCATAACATATCATATCGTAAACATATCATTAACCACCGTTCATCATAACATTTCATATCGTAAACATATCATTAACCACCGTTCATCATAACATATCATATCGTAAACATATCATTAACCACCGTTCATCATAACATATCATATCGTAAACATATCATTAACCACCGTTCATCATAACATATCATATCGTAAACATATCATTAACCACCGTTCATCATAACATATCATATCGTAAACATATCATTAACCACCGTTCATCATAACATATCATATCGTAAACATATCATTAACCACCGTTCATCATAACATATCATATCGTAAACATATCATTAACAAAACCCTTTTAAAATCAGATCTGAAACATCAATTTATGACCTTTAAATCTGTAAATACATCGATGAATCATTAGTTACCTGATAATACAATGACCGATCCAATCCAATGCCAAACACACGATCGATTGACCCAAAACTTGAAGATTTGCTTAAGAAATTCAAGAAGGATTGAAGGAAATTGTTTTCTTGACTTAATTATGATTAATGGCTGCAACTAATGAGAGATTAGGTTTCCCTAATCACTTAACCCGTTTTTAACTTTCCAACATTGGCAAAATTGGTCCCTGGACTTCATATCGACTTTATTTCGCTTAAAAACACTTATTGGGGATACATATAACACACTAAAGCACTTTCACACACTACAAAGGCCTTTTACACATCATTTAATCCACTTTATTGTCACTCATTAAAGATAAATAAATCTCACATATAGGGCACATAAACATATAAACACACATTTTATCACATATCAAATCACGGACTTAGAATTTGACCTAACGACGTTAGTCAACATAAACGATTAAGTTTTGGGATGTTACAAAATCATGAATCTTAATATTGTACATCTTTTTATATAAAATTTCTTATATTTAAAAAAAAATAAAAAATTGTTAACTATTCTGACCTTTAGTTGTTTTATTACATTTTTTTTTTGACAAGTGAATTTTACCACAGACGCGTATGATGTGTGCTAATCGCACAACGAAAGAGTCCCGCACTAAGCGGATCTTAAATAGTCTTTCTCACCATACCACCTCCTTAATTGGAAAATACCGTCGAGGAGAACCTACCAAGGTTCGAACTTGAGACCTTGAGTAAACTCCCCCGGGGCCCCGCATAGAAGGTTTAGTGAAACACCCCTGGCCACTGACGTTTAACCCAGTGGTTTTATTACATAACGAGTCACCACGGAAAATTTTATCTTAATTTAAAATGAATTTATGTTTCTATATTATCTCCGTTTAGTTCTTTGATATTTACAACTTTTCCTTTGTAATAATGTTTATTACTTTTTACTTTGTTGACATTTTATCTGGATCTATGTAACAATTCTTCCTCGGGATCGTCGCGGGTATGTCCAGGTTACAAGAATTTCACAAAAAATTATGTCTGTTTTTCAATGAAAGTTGTTTTTTTATATTGAGTTTTTGTTGAGTTATTCGTTAGAAATTTATGTTACTCGTGCAACGCACGGGGCAAAAACCTAGTTAACATGTTAATAATAATAATAAAAATAATAATAAAATAATAATAATAATAATAAACACGTGAGCATAATTACAGCTCTTCGTCGATCGGCAAACGCGTTTACCCCTCTCCCACCCCACCCCCTACGTGTAAAAATAACTTTTGGGTCATCTTTTTGTTGGATAATGTTATTCCTTACTAAAAATACTAGATAGTAAAAATTAATTGAACAAATTGGTAAAATTTTTTTATAGGTGTCTAAATTTGGATACATGCCTATATATTTGACTATTTAGGTAATTTTCCCTTAAAATTTTATCTTTGTTGCATGTGTGAGATCTTTCTATGAATATAAAGCCAACCATGAAAGAATTGTAAATAAAAATAGTTACGTAAGTGGTTTATGAAGAGAAAACCGAGAGTTAAAATAATGAAAGAAGAGTTTATGCATTTATAGCGACGAATTGATGGTTATTATAGATAAAGTGCATGTAAAGAACTAAGATTTATAAACTAAAACTCGATGAATAGAACTTGTGGCATGCTAAACCCGAATCTTAACCGAGAACAACATTTTTGTACCGAACTCTAGTTCTCATTATCTATAGAGATGAGAAGTTTAATCTGCAAGGGTAATTGGGTAATGAGATATCTTAATTAGTGGTAGATTATGGGCCAAATCGAAAACCTCTATACGTACACTATGGGTCTTGCCAAATTTCGAGCAACTTACTTGGGCGGGGGTGGGTAATTAGAGACCAAAGCACCTGTCAAAGACTCTTGAAAAGTGGACCACTTTTTGAAATATTTAGGGGTGTATTTAGTTGTAAAAAATATTTTCTAGTTTTTCATTTCAATTTTTAGAAAATTGAAAGAAGTTTTCCATCTCTACAAAACAAATGAAAATTTTGAAAACGCGTTCAAAACTAGAAAATGGAAATAATTTGAGGTTTTCAAAATTTAGAAAATGGAAAATAAAAAGCGGAAAACAATAAAAAAAAACGTTTTCTAATTTTCCATAAAAAGGTGAAAAACAGTGTTTTCTGTTTTCATGAAAAACATTTTTGAAAAACTATGATTTGAACGCGTTTTCTGTTTTCTATGTTTTGTTGTAAAACAAAAATAGAAAACAAGAAGTGTTTTCCACAACTAAACGCACCCCTAGACTTTTGTGATGGGTTCATTGATAAATAGATATATAGAATACATACATATGCATTAATTAGTTTAGGGATCCATCCCATTAACGAATCAAGGTAGGAAGATTATCTACATCATGTGTACATATATTACATCGGCTTAATTCCAAATTAGTAACGATGGGTACAGAATTATGCCAGAAGCTTGGGTTTAGGTAACAACAGTGGCAGAACTATGTGGTGGCCACGGGTGGTCATGACAACCCCACAATATCTATAAAACTTCATATTTTTAGTATTATTTTATATATTTTTTAGTTTTAAAGGTAATTGGTAACCCCAGACTGAGGTAATTTAACTTTGTAGTTTAATTTTACTCCTGTTAGCATTATAAAAACGGTTTGGCGACCCCAGGATGAAAATCCTAGCTCCGCCACTGGGTAACAATCAAACTATAAATGATGACTTAATAGAGAAATGAGAAATCAAACCATGAATTCATGAAACACTTACCAAAATTTAAGGCCCGTGTTTGTTATAACAAGTGATCGAAAGCTTAAATGCTTAATACAGAATTAAACTCTCGGCACATTAATTAATTAAGTCACAGTCAATAAGTTGACAACCTCAATATTTCTAATAGAGAAAATTACACTTTTGGTACCTCAAGTTGGCAATTTTTGCACTTTTGTATCTCAAGTAAAACTTCATATTTTTAGTATTATTTTATATATTTTTTAGTTTTAAAGGTAATTGGTAACCCCAGACTGAGGTAATTTAACTTTGTAGTTTAATTTTACTCATGTTAGCATTATAAAAACGGTTTGGCGACCCCAGGATGAAAATCCTAGCTCCGCCACTGGGTAACAATCAAACTATAAATGATGACTTAATAGAGAAAATTACACTTTTGATACCTCAAGTTGTCAATTTTTTCACTTTTGGTATCTCAAGTAGACAACATATTTTTATTACACTCTCTACTTTTCATCTCACACATTAGCATCTATCAAACAACACACACTCAAAAATCAACACACATTCCGATCATCCATATATCCATGTATACCTCTTTTGGTTATTATTTGGTACTGCCTATTATATGGTACTTCAAGCTGTCAATATATAGATATATATTCCTCTTTTTGAGCAGAATATATCTATATATCAATATCAAATCATCCATATATCCATGTATACCTATATCTCTATACCATACCAAATCCAATACATAAACATGCATAAATAGATTCAGATCTCTTATATGAATCATACACCACCAGAAAGGGTTGCCGACTATCTCCCTCCCCACCAGGCACCACGACCTCCACCTTAGCTAGAGATTCGAGATTCCGATCTAATCTCGTTTGTAGCAAATATATTCATCTGTAACATATTCCGTTCAGATCTCGTTTGTAGCAGATTCCGATCAAGTTTCATTTGTAGCATATTCCGATCGAGAAGAGGGTAATTTAGGGGTGAGAGGGTTTTCAATAATATGAAGAAAAAAGATCGATGGTGGGCGCATTTTCTTTCGACTTGAGTTTTTTTTTTTTTTTTTTTTTTTTTTTTTTTTTTTTTTTTTTTTTTTTTTTTTTTTTTTTTTTTTTTTTTTTTTTTTTTTTTTTTTTTTTTTTTTTTTTTTTTTTTTTTTTTTTTTTTTTTTTTTTTTTTTTTTTTTTTTTTTTTTTTTTTTTTTTTTTTTTTTTTTTTTTTTTTTTTTTTTTTTTTTTTTTTTTTTTTTTTTTTTTTTTTTTTTTTTTTTTTTTTTTTTTTTTTTTTTTTTTTTTTTTTTTTTTTTTTTTTTTTTTTTTTTTTTTTTTTTTTTTTTTTTTTTTTTTTTTTTTTTTTTTTTTTTTTTTTTTTTTTTTTTTTTTTTTTTTTTTTTTTTTTTTTTTTTTTTTTTTTTTTTTTTTTTTTTTTTTTTTTTTTTTTTTTTTTTTTTTTTTTTTTTTTTTTTTTTTTTTTTTTTTTTTTTTTTTTTTTTTTTTTTTTTTTTTTTTTTTTTTTTTTTTTTTTTTTTTTTTTTTTTTTTTTTTTTTTTTTTTTTTTTTTTTTTTTTTTTTTTTTTTTTTTTTTTTTTTTTTTTTTTTTTTTTTTTTTTTTTTTTTTTTTTTTTTTTTTTTTTTTTTTTTTTTTTTTTTTTTTTTTTTTTTTTTTTTTTTTTTTTTTTTTTTTTTTTTTTTTTTTTTTTTTTTTTTTTTTTTTTTTTTTTTTTTTTTTTTTTTTTTTTTTTTTTTTTTTTTTTTTTTTTTTTTTTTTTTTTTTTTTTTTTTTTTTTTTTTTTTTTTTTTTTTTTTTTTTTTTTTTTTTTTTTTTTTTTTTTTTTTTTTTTTTTTTTTTTTTTTTTTTTTTTTTTTTTTTTTTTTTTTTTTTTTTTTTTTTTTTTTTTTTTTTTTTTTTTTTTTTTTTTTTTTTTTTTTTTTTTTTTTTTTTTTTTTTTTTTTTTTTTTTTTTTTTTTTTTTTTTTTTTTTTTTTTTTTTTTTTTTTTTTTTTTTTTTTTTTTTTTTTTTTTTTTTTTTTTTTTTTTTTTTTTTTTTTTTTTTTTTTTTTTTTTTTTTTTTTTTTTTTTTTTTTTTTTTTTTTTTTTTTTTTTTTTTTTTTTTTTTTTTTTTTTTTTTTTTTTTTTTTTTTTTTTTTTTTTTTTTTTTTTTTTTTTTTTTTTTTTTTTTTTTTTTTTTTTTTTTTTTTTTTTTTTTTTTTTTTTTTTTTTTTTTTTTTTTTTTTTTTTTTTTTTTTTTTTTTTTTTTTTAAAAATATGTTGTCTACTTGAGGTACCAAAAGTGAAAAAATTGACAACTTGAGGTATCAAAAGTGTAATTTTCTCAAAAAGAGGGGTGGTCAAAAGACTAAAATACCCCTCACGTGTTTGTCACGTGATGGCGTTAACGGCAAAAATTAACGGCGTATGAACGTGGTACCAAAAGTGAAAAAAATACCCAACTTTAGGTATGAAAAATGTAATTTTTTGAGTTGGAGACTAAAAGTGCAAAAAGTGCCAACTTTAGGTACCAAAAGTGTAATTTTCTCTTTCTAATAAGTTGTGGTGAGAGCAAAGTCGACATAAATATCTTTGTGATCTTTTGGTACATGTACACATCAAAAAATCACGTCCGAGTCATTAGCTCTGTTTTCTTTTTCTTCTAAATCATAATTTCTTGATGATATGTTCACCGGTGCTGATTTGTTCTTCGAAACAGCTAGCCAAAGAGTATATATTAAAGTTGAAAGCCAATAGGCAAAGAGCAAAAGCGAGATACAAGGGAAGGGGTCTCCAGTATGGAGAATTAGAGATAGCCCATGCATACAAGACACCTGGATATAGCGATGCTGATAACTCAAGTGCATCCACTATTTTATCAAAACTTCAGTGGCCTATCTCAACATTACGATGACCACATGGGCTAATGGGGTCAAATTGAAAAAATTATCGAAGAGAATCAAGAACGAACAAAGTAATTATTATTTAAGTCGTATGACAAAACAATCATATAAAAAGGTTTTGTTACAAAACACGAATCTGAGAATATTCCATCAGATTGTGGATGGAACAAGTACAAAAAACGATCTACATGATGCTTAAATTTTTAGTATGTTTGGATATATTTTCTGGGTTGAAAAGCTGCTCCTTCTTGTGCTGATATATATGGATATATAGACAGATGAACGTTACAAGTGCTCCAAGTACTAACGGGTGTCTTGTAGTTATATAACCCACTCATATTTGACCCTTTTATCTTCAAGTAAAATACACTTATAGCCCTTCAACTTGATGATAAATAACATACTTTCTTGCACACTTTTAGATGGAACCAAAGCTAAGATTGAGGAAACACGACCACTTCTCAACACCCCCCCACAATCTTAGCGGCGGGTAACTCAAGATAAACGAATTTGACCAAAAAGTAACGTTCTCACCAAATGTAGAGTAATAGAATAGAATGTCATACTACCTTGACCGAATGGAACAAGAACCGAGTCAACCAAGAAATTAGATCTCAAAAAAAAAAAGGTTTACAAAGGCCGGAACACTTAGTCACACCGAGGGTCTTTATCCCCAAATGCACTAAATGGGGGCAGCCCGAATGTCAGTCATGTCGAAGGTCTTTCACCCCAAACACACTAACACGGGCTAAAACCAAGATAAATAATAATAAATGAACTGCTCCAGCCCATTATAATAGTGCACACATATGACATTCAAAAACTCTCTGACACTTTTGAGAATGATGTTATCCAACACCTAAATGGTGACCAACAATCTAAATCCAAACCTTCTGTCAAATAACTGAATGGCATATAATAATAAGAAACAAGTCCTTGCTAAGAAAAAGAGTTACCGACACGCGAAAAACTGAGACCATTTATTCGGAACTGCTCACTAGCATTGGCCAGCCCACATATTTAACACAAGCCTTGGTCAAACCTTTGATCAGCTCGCACTTTAGACTCAAAAGGTTTTAAGAATTAAAGATTCGAAATAGAAAACCTCATCAAGAAACCTTCCCTTCACAAACAGATCCCCCCCTCAATCTTGTTGTTAGATACCAAAAAAAAAAATAATATAAATAATTAATAGATCACAACAAGATTGAAGAGGCATATTGAAAGATGAAAACCAGTTATAGACAAAGGAAAACTTCCCTGATTTCCAACAGCAAATAACTTAAGTCATAAGAGCAAAGGAACAACACAGAACATGTCATAAACATCATCGATTCAACTACCAGAGATAAAAGACAAGCATAACATCATAAAGGAAATGTTAAGAACAACATCACACAAACACCGATCAATCTCGAGTGGGAGGAATATAAAGACTAATCCAACTTAACCAAAAACTTTTACAACTCCACAAGTAAGGCAAATAACCAAATATGCAAAGAACTTAAAGACTAATTTGAGTTAAGGGGAAACTTTTATGACCTCACCACAAAAAAGGGGCAAATTTAACCCAAACTAAAACACCAACACCTTGCAAACATAATGTAAAGATAAAACAACCAACGGTTTTCTTATAAGTAAAAAACCACCTTACTGAATGTGAACTTTGTATCCACACCCAAATAAGAAAAAAACCCCAATCATTGCCTGCAGCAATCTGCACTACAGTCAAATGGTCAACAACAAAAAATCAAGACGAAAAATATGCAACCAAGTGTTTGAACGGAAAAACTTCAGTCCAAAAACCATTTTGGAACTGTAAGACTAAACATTTATATAATTCAAGACCAAAAATAATATATATTTTTTTTATTTTTAATACTCTCTCCAACCATAAAGAAAGGTTTAAAAATCTCTGATAGATTTAAGATTTGATCAAGATAAAACGAGGTTAAAGATTAAGAGATGATTTAGACTCAAAAGGTTTTAAGAATTAAAGATTCGAAATAGAAAACCTCATCAAGAAACCTTCCCTTCACAAACAGATCCCCCCCTCAATCTTGTTGTTAGATACCAAAAAAAAAAAAATATAAATAATTAATAGATCACAACAAGATTGAAGAGGCATATTGAAAGATGAAAACCAGTTATAGACAAAGGAAAACTTCCCTGATTTCCAACAGCAAATAACTTAAGTCATAAGAGCAAAGGAACAACACAGAACATGTCATAAACATCATCGATTCAACTACCAGAGATAAAAGACAAGCATAACATCATAAAGGAAATGTTAAGAACAACATCACACAAACACCGATCAATCTCGAGTGGGAGGAATATAAAGACTAATCCAACTTAACCAAAAACTTTTACAACTCCACAAGTAAGGCAAATAACCAAATATGCAAAGAACTTAAAGACTAATTTGAGTTAAGGGGAAACTTTTATGACCTCACCACAAAAAAGGGGCAAATTTAACCCAAACTAAAACACCAACACCTTGCAAACATAATGTAAAGATAAAACAACCAACGGTTTTCTTATAAGTAAAAAACCACCTTACTGAATGTGAACTTTGTATCCACACCCAAATAAGAAAAAAACCCCAATCATTGCCTGCAGCAATCTGCACTACAGTCTCATGGTCAACAACAGAACATATATGATTTAAAAAACCAATACAAGGTAAATTGCACCAAACAACCATCATACTAACCACAATTCAGAAATATCCAACCAACAAGAGTCACACACAAATCATTAGCACCAAACACGATTCCTCACGATTTTGTATTAGACATGGAATCACAATATTAAAATAACTTCTAATAAGACAACAAAGATAATAGTCACATAATTCACCAAGACATACAAGACATTGGGTGAGCAAATAATAAGCGGGAGCAAGAATCAAATATGATTAATAATCCGACTAACTGTTCAAAAAAATATGATTAATAATCCGACTAACTGTTCAAAAAAATATGATTAATAACCCATCAATAACACACAAAAGATTGATTAATAATAGAAAGGCTATCAAAATTTCCTAAGACGACGCCACATAAGGCTAATGCCCATAAGGCCAAAACACACAAACTAGGACAGCCATATAGGCTAAGAATGCCCATACCAACCAAAGAGAGGTTGTAGACTAAAAGTGCCAATAACAGTATAACACACATAGTGGGGCTGCCATATAGGCAAGAATCCTCATACCAAACAAAGAGAGGCTGCCATAAAGGCTAAGAGTGCCGAACAAAAAAGTAGTCAAAAAATACAAAGAATGCCCAGATAAAGAAACTATAACATCTATGATCAAGTTACCATGCACTTCAAATAACAACTTGCAGAGAAATTCTACACCAAATAACACATTTCTGATAAATACTATAAGAAATAATGTGGATAAGACAAGCAACAATTGGCAAGAAATTGGTACAAATCATTCGAAAACATAATAACATCTGATTTCACACGACAATACTACACAAAACCTCATTAGAAAAATAAGATGGGCTTTTTAGAAACAAGGTCGCACATGATAACAGATGACAAATATGGGCAGTCATAAGAAGCAAGTATCCCACACCTTGGATCAACAATTTTCGATAATAGATAAAGTCTACGAGAACAAATGGAAAGACTTTCTCACATGAAAAAGGTACTCACAAAAGATTTGAAGATCCTTATTCAAAGGCATGCATAACAACAACAAAAAAACATCAGTGAAAGTACATCAGAAACTCAGCAAATGGTTATATAAAAAAAACTTTCCTCTACCCAACAGAAATTACACAAGAGTGATTTAGATCTCAAACCATACTTCATGCATTCCAACAGCGTAGACATATATAAAGATGGACATTTCATGAAACAAGCAGTTAAAACAAGAGTTTGATACAAGTTGATCAATATTGCCTGCGAAATATAAACCAGACAACAGTGAATATCAAGTTCAAAAAATGCATCTTAAGGGCTTTTCCTTTTTAACGAGTAGACTTGCAACTAGATATTAGGATGCCAGAATTTTTCAAAGACACAAGATCATACTAGACTTTTCCACAAACATCAACTCGTTCAACTTATAAAAAATAATAAACCGGCCACCTAATAATCTTCTTGTCAATTACCGTACAACAAGTAGATGCATAGAACCTAATCTCAATCCTTATAACAACTTCACTAACCGTAATGGACACAATTTGAAACTGGAAACCTAACAGCATAGTCGATCAGTAGTACAACCATCATGCATAAACACATTAACCATATATAACTAAATATTTCTTCTTGAATCACCAAAATAACCATACACAAATAAACACATACGCATGGACAAGACAAAGTAAACCTAGACTAACAGATTCATCATGCTTACATTAAACTCATAAACGAACACAAAGGCAACACAAAACAAACATAAATTAGACCTTCCTGTATACCAGATTATGATTAACAAGCTTATAATTCCTAGATGCAACAATAACAAACAAGCAGGAAATGTCTCCCCCTGTATTTGCCCTTGTCTCACACTCAAAACAAATGTTGATCCACCTAACCCAGACATGTGCCTAATATCAACAGAGAAGAAATAACATTAATATTATCAACCATTAAAATAAAGTTCATAGAATGCAATTTTAAACAAGACTTAACAAATAGCAATTAAAACAAGAGTTTGATACAAGTTGATCAATATTGCCTGCGAAATATAAACCAGACAACAGTGAATATCAAGTTCAAAAAATGCATCTTAAGGGCTTTTCCTTTTTAACGAGTAGACTTGCAACTAGATATTAGGATGCCAGAATTTTTCAAAGACACAAGATCATACTAGACTTTTCCACAAACATCAACTCGTTCAACTTATAAAAAATAATAAACCGGCCACCTAATAATCTTCTTGTCAATTACCGTACAACAAGTAGATGCATAGAACCTAATCTCAATCCTTATAACAACTTCACTAACCGTAATGGACACAATTTGAAACTGGAAACCTAACAGCATAGTCGATCAGTAGTACAACCATCATGCATAAACACATTAACCATATATAACTAAATATTTCTTCTTGAATCACCAAAATAACCATACACAAATAAACACATACGCATGGACAAGACAAAGTAAACCTAGACTAACAGATTCATCATGCTTACATTAAACTCATAAACGAACACAAAGGCAACACAAAACAAACATAAATTAGACCTTCCTGTATACCAGATTATGATTAACAAGCTTATAATTCCTAGATGCAACAATAACAAACAAGCAGGAAATGTCTCCCCCTGTATTTGCCCTTGTCTCACACTCAAAACAAATGTTGATCCACCTAACCCAGACATGTGCCTAATATCAACAGAGAAGAAATAACATTAATATTATCAACCATTAAAATAAAGTTCATAGAATGCAATTTTAAACAAGACTTAACAAATAGCCAATTAAACAACTAGTAAACACATAAACACAAACAAGAAACCTGGTTATAGGCCAAGTATGACTCAATGGGGGCAGTTGATCCCTGTAAGCACAGAAACACCCACGAGCAGGTACTTGCTACCACACAGGAAGGAAAGAAAAAACTTACAGAGTACTCCACCTATTAAGAACTTTCATATTTTATCACAACGGAAGACTTATAAAAGATTCGAGCCCAGATTCCTTTATCTTGACCAACAAAAGTTAGGATTTCAAAGAGGGTACCTTTCTTCGTTGATTAAAGAAAAACTCAAGATTGATGACCAAATAATCAAACGAAAATAAGTACACGATAACCCCAAATTCTAAAAGAGGGTTTCAGATCGAAGCCAACACCAATACCAACGGACTTTGTCGAACTCAAATAAACCTAACTGAAGCTTAACCTTAATCTAATCAAAACCCAGAAGCTGTATAAAGTCAACAAATTTAAAAAACCCCAAATAAACTATCCAAGCCCTAGAATCTAAAACCTTCAAAATCGAAACCCAATCAGATCCAAGAACCTGGCTTTGATACCATGAAAAAATTATCGAAGAGAATCAAGAACGAACAAAGTAATTATTATTTAAGTCATATGATAAAACAATCATATAAAAAGGTTTTGTTACAAAACACAAACAAGAAACCTGGTTATAGGCCAAGTATGACTCAATGGGGGCAGTTGATCCCTGTAAGCACAGAAACACCCACGAGCAGGTACTTGCTACCACACAGGAAGGAAAGAAAAAACTTACAGAGTACTCCACCTATTAAGAACTTTCATATTTTATCACAACGGAAGACTTATAAAAGATTCGAGCCCAGATTCCTTTATCTTGACCAACAAAAGTTAGGATTTCAAAGAGGGTACCTTTCTTCGTTGATTAAAGAAAAACTCAAGATTGATGACCAAATAATCAAACGAAAACAAGTACACGATAACCCCAAATTCTAAAAGAGGGTTTCAGATCGAAGCCAACACCAATACCAACGGACTTTGTCGAACTCAAATAAACCTAACTGAAGCTTAACCTTAATCTAATCAAAACCCAGAAGCTGTATAAAGTCAACAAATTTAAAAAACCCCAAATAAACTATCCAAGCCCTAGAATCTAAAACCTTCAAAATCGAAACCCAATCAGATCCAAGAACCTGGCTTTGATACCATGAAAAAATTATCGAAGAGAATCAAGAACGAACAAAGTAATTATTATTTAAGTCATATGATAAAACAATCATATAAAAAGGTTTTGTTACAAAACACGAATCTGAGAATACTCCATCAGATTGTGGATGGAACAAGTACAAAAAACGATCTACATGATGCTTAAATTTTTAGTATGTTTGGATATATTTTCTGGGTTGAAAAGCTGCTCCTTCTTGTGCTGATATATATGGATATATAGACAGATGAACGTTACAAGTGCTCCAAGTACTAACGGGTGTCTTGTAGTTATATAACCCACTCATATTTGACCCTTTTATCTTCAAGTAAAATACACTTATAGCCCTTCAACTTGATGATAAATAACATACTTTCTTGCACACTTTTAGATGGAACCAAAGCTAAGATTGAGGAAACACGACCACTTCTCAACACAAATGAGAGGGTAAAAGAAGAGTTCATTGTAAGAGAGGGCTAGGGAGTACACTTTTTCACTTTATATATAGAGAGAATCATAAAATCATATATCAAAATCGCATAATATCATAAAAGCATGCATGTTTTTAGAGATTGTGGTGTATTGTTCCTGAAAATGAAAGAACAATGCCATAAGTGGTACAATGGACCCGTCTAGAATTTCTTATTTAGATTCAAGCTAGGCCCTTGCCCACCCTTGTTAGCTCCACAAGCAAGCAACGCACTATGCAGATCGATGGAGGAGGATGGATACTTCTCGGTTCGTGGATGTACCTTAACATAAATATATCATCCGAATGCAAATGGGTTATTATTTGTGATTCTTGTATAACTATGATAACAGGAAGATTAAGGCCTTCCCAACGCTCTTTTTCTCAACCATTTTTTCATTGTTTATTCAATAATAGTGTTGGCATGACTTTTTTTTAAGGCAATTTTTAGAGAAAGTGGTTACCATTTTCTATTGAGAAAATAAGGAGAAAATAAATGATGTTATGGATATGGGCCATCTTCTTTTTATGTTGCTTTTTTTGTTTTTGTTTTTAAGTGAGAAAGAGGTTAGAAAAGTGTACTTAGTAGTGATATTTTTTGGAATATAAAATGAGAAAGAGGTGATGTGATGCGGATATGACAATAAAAAAAATGTGAGAAAATGGTTTAGGTTGGGTGAGGCTAGCCTTTCTCAATCCTCAAATAATTGTTTTGTTTGATTCATTTTGGAGATTAACAATATCATTGATGAATATACACATAAGGTAGCATGGTTAACACTCTTTCCACTTAACTTCATGCTTCGAGGACAATCCACATGCCCGAAAGCCCGTTGTGGTAAAACCCGGTTAATGTTTGGATCAAACGGGTGGGTAAATCCGCGCCGGTATTCCTTCATTTAACATTATGATAAATAACAAATAATATTGATGACAAGACTTGAACGTTAGTCAATTGTACCAAAAGCCAACAGTAACACCCCAAGCTAGGCCTGGGATATTACCGAAAAGATATAGCATTAGCATGGAATTATCGTTGAACATGAACTATATGAACAAAAGGGATTCGATGAATCCAACATCAACAATCAAGTACAAAATACATAATGCAAAAATAAGGGTCAAATGAATCCTGGATCCATGTAAGTCCAAGCCCAAGCACAAGCATCAATCAATCAATCATCACGCCATGGATTCACTTGATTACCTGAAAAGTGTACTAAACAAGGTCAACACTAGGTTGGTGAGTTCGTAGTAATGGTCCACAAGGAACCATCATCAATAATAACAAGATATCCAAAGTAAAGGCAAGTAATCACTTACAAGTAGCCTTTAAGTAATCACACGTCAAACAAGTTAGGTTGCTTAAAGCATAGCTTTGTCACACATCAATCAATTCAAAGATTACATGAAATAATGCGAATGCAATGCAAAAGCGTGTAATGAGTATGCACATGTGATGTCAATATCAGGATATGTGTCATATGCGTGTCACAATACCATCAATGCAACGATACTCACGATGTCGTCGACCCGACCAACGTGGCATCTCAAAATCATCAAGTATATACGTCTATATACCTGGGGTCTGCGTGTGTCCCGCACAAATCAGTGTGTATGCGTGTGTCCCGCACAAATACAGTGTGTATGCGTGTGTCCCGCACAAATACAGTGTGTATGCGTGTGTCCCGCACAAATCATCAAGTGTAACAATGCGTAAATGTCCATTTCAATCACAAATCCAATATCCAACAACTCAACCAATCCACGATGCACATACATTTCATATGACTTTACTTTTAAGGAATCATAGATGCTTATATATAGGGTCACCCGCAACCTTCCCGCCACATCTATAACTCTTTAAAGGCATCATGGTCTTCCATGTATGTACAACTATCCTAATCACATCATATATCACAATTGAATGCATATTCAATCAATCCTTCAATCATTCAATGTCACCAACAAGACATGTCATCCAACTCAACCACAATGTCCACCAAAGCTCAACAAATAAGTACAAGCATACTATCATCAAGGGTGTCATAGATGCTTATATATAGGGTCACCCGCAGCCTTCCCACCACATCTATAACACTTCGATGGCATTACCGTCCACCATGTATGTCCTACTAAGTTAAATTCACATTTCATATCGAATAACAAAGCACAATCCATCAATTAAACAGTATCATCGATCAAGACAATCATACGTATGCGCAAATCAAACAACATCATCAATCAAGACAATTAACGTATGCGCAATCAAACAACATCATCAATCAAGACAATCAACGTGTGCACAATCAAACCACATCGTCAATAAAGGCAAACATATAATTTCACAATCAAGCAAAGTCAATACACAAAATTTGTACACTTTCCAGCCCGAATCTCTATTGAGTAGGGAGCTACGGAACTCACCTGTGACGAGCAATGAACCTCCAAAGATTGACGAGTACAATCCAACTTCACGACGATCACAACCTACTTTATAACATCAAATCATCACCAATGTATCCTAACAATAAGGTCTAACTTTCCATACTATGTCACAATCCCCAAAGGTACTTTAGAAGTGATTCAAAAACGTTTAAACAACAATCGAAGAGTTTTGGCTAAATACGGTTCAATGACTTAGCACCAAAATTTGACATAAAAAGTCAAAGTGTTTGGAAATGAGTTTTAACAATTTTGTTGACCTTACAATGATGATATAAGACTAATAAATAAGTTTTGGATCATCAAGAGTCGACCGATAAGCGAACGAAAAAGTTAAAGAAGGACAGAGTGAGCACGGTCGCTGGCACGGTCGGCCGTCTGAGCGGCCGTGCTATGACCTGAACGGGTTTTGACAAAATCGGCTAACCTAGAAGTGAAATCAAAGCTCCATCTTTTAACACAACTTATTACAGGTATAAACAAGCATAAACATCTATTCCTTTCACAAACCCACTTCCAAAAATCAAAAACCTAATTTTGACCTAAATGCTCAAGAACACTAATTTTGACTAAAGCTTTGTAAATAGCTAGTAATCCAAGACTTGTATCTACATAAACAAGTAATTTGAAGATGAAAAACACTTACCAAAGTTTCTTGGACAATAAATGTAACACCCGAGCTAGGATCGAAATGCACCGAAAAGCATGGAACAAGATGGAATTAACGTAGAACGAGACTATATGAAAATAAAAGGATTCCGTGAACCCAACAATTAGATTACAATGTCACAAAAGCACAAGGAGCATACAACCATCAAAAGTTTACAAAATAATATCAAAAGATGGCTCATGATCCTAAGCAAGTCCCATCAACGGGTAATGAATCACGGATCCATGGTCATAGTCCAACTCCTAGCAATGCAATCAAGCTCTTGGGTTAACTTGGTTACCTGAAAAGTGTACTAAACAATGTCAACACTAGGTTGGTGAGTTCGTAGGAAAGAAAGGACAAGAACACGTACCAATGTCATCCATCACATAAACAAACATAAAGAACAAGAATTTTGGCATCAATTAAGTATCTAACATGGCCTATGATCTCACACTTGCACACAATGTCCCTCAATTGTCCTCATGTCATCCATAATGTCATCAAGTACTTAAAGTACCCGTATAATTGTCATCAAGCACTTAAGGTGCCCGTTTATATTATCATCATGTCCCTCATGCCCATCATTGTTCTCAACACATCATAAATTGTTCATCAATGACCATCAATGTCCACACATTACCAAAACACCATGTGTATATACTTCATACGATACTACTTTTGAGAAGCCATAGATGCTTATATATAGGGTCACCGCAGCCTTCCCACCACATCTACAACCTTCAAAGGTATTACCATCTTCCATATATACACAACTAACCTAGTAAACACTCAATCATACACATACAATAATCATATATCAACCACATAATTGTACGTCAACAAACCCATCAATCAATCATTCAAATCACAATTGTCATCAAGCACAAACGTACACTTTTCAGCCCGACTCTTAAAGGAGCAGGGAAGCTACGAAAACTCACCTTTGCTCAGTAACAAACAAGTTATAAGCAAGTTAGACTCGTTCAGCAATTGTCTTGTCCGCAACCTATCAAAATATGTCACAATACGACCAATGTCAACGCTAACTCCCTAACCAATAAGGTCTAGATGGTTTAGGTCATGCCATAAACCAACAAGTGCTTTACTGGCTTCTCGACCAAGAACGAAGACACTTTAAACTAACATTTTCAGAAATGGAATTAGTTTCATTCCAAATAAATGAATTCATAAGAAAGTAGACTCTCACACGATTCCAATGATAGGTCATACGTTAAAAACGAAGTTACGGTTTGAAAGTTATGTCCGTTTCAAAATGTTATCAAATTCAGTCCTTAACGGGAGTTACCAAAAGTAACGGCCATCACACCCTTCAGGTACTAACGGCCGTTACCAAGACTAACGACAGTTACAGTAGCAAAAGACTAACGGCCGTTAAGATCCCTAACGGGAGTTACGACCTGCAGATGTGAGAAACAACCATTCTTGACCTCAAAATCGATTTGAGAAGGTTCAAACTCATTTTTAAACATATACAAACATAATTAAACATAATTAAACATAACCCACCTCACAAATTCGACCCTTGACCTCTCTTGCATGCTTAACCCGTTTTTGACCCATTTGCAACCCTAAATCGACCCAAGACCTAGTTTTTGGCTTAGAAATCGGTTTGAGAAGTTCATTGACCCGTTTTTATTCATAACTAACTTATTTGAACATAACCTGTAACACCCGTTTCGTAAAAATATGGATTTCCAAAAATTTTGCCTAACGGCGTTAAATCATGCGGAAACGATTTAGGAAAATACTCAACTAAAGAAGACAGTTGAGAAAACATTGGTGGTGTTACTAATAGCATCAAATCT
Organism: Erigeron breviscapus; assembly: GCA_034093135.1. NCBI lineage: Eukaryota > Viridiplantae > Streptophyta > Magnoliopsida > Asterales > Asteraceae > Erigeron > Erigeron breviscapus. The sequence goes on along the minus strand of CM067167.1, from coordinate 203,523,791 downwards.
GTAATAAAAGAAATCCATAAGATTGCCCAACATAAAGCAATCATAACATATCATATCGTAAACATATCATTAACCACCGTTCATCATAACATATCATATCGTAAACATATCATTAACCACCGTTCATCATAACATATCATATCGTAAACATATCATTAACCACCGTTCATCATAACATATCATATCGTAAACATATCATTAACCACCGTTCATCATAACATATCATATCGTAAACATATCATTAACCACCGTTCATCATAACATATCATATCGTAAACATATCATTAACCACCGTTCATCATAACATATCATATCGTAAACATATCATTAACCACCGTTCATCATAACATATCATATCGTAAACATATCATTAACCACCGTTCATCATAACATATCATATCGTAAACATATCATTAACCACCGTTCATCATAACATATCATATCGTAAACATATCATTAACCACCGTTCATCATAACATATCATATCGTAAACATATCATTAACCACCGTTCATCATAACATATCATATCGTAAACATATCATTAACCACCGTTCATCATAACATATCATATCGTAAACATATCATTAACCACCGTTCATCATAACATATCATATCGTAAACATATCATTAACCACCGTTCATCATAACATATCATATCGTAAACATATCATTAACCACCGTTCATCATAACATATCATATCGTAAACATATCATTAACCACCGTTCATCATAACATATCATATCGTAAACATATCATTAACCACCGTTCATCATAACATATCATATCGTAAACATATCATTAACCACCGTTCATCATAACATATCATATCGTAAACATATCATTAACCACCGTTCATCATAACATATCATATCGTAAACATATCATTAACCACCGTTCATCATAACATATCATATCGTAAACATATCATTAACCACCGTTCATCATAACATATCATATCGTAAACATATCATTAACCACCGTTCATCATAACATATCATATCGTAAACATATCATTAACCACCGTTCATCATAACATATCATATCGTAAACATATCATTAACCACCGTTCATCATAACATATCATATCGTAAACATATCATTAACCACCGTTCATCATAACATATCATATCGTAAACATATCATTAACCACCGTTCATCATAACATATCATATCGTAAACATATCATTAACCACCGTTCATCATAACATATCATATCGTAAACATATCATTAACCACCGTTCATCATAACATATCATATCGTAAACATATCATTAACCACCGTTCATCATAACATATCATATCGTAAACATATCATTAACCACCGTTCATCATAACATATCATATCGTAAACATATCATTAACCACCGTTCATCATAACATATCATATCGTAACCACATGTACGGGGAAGCATTTTAGGCATAAACATCGTCATCATTAATCCCCGAGTACCTCCCATATCAACCCAACCACCTATGAGTTATACATTACTGTTATGGAGGTTATAGTTTATGAACCATTTTCGTTGCACCCTCAGCGTGACAAAAGTAGTGTATCTTACCTGTTAGTAGTATGTGCGCGCAAACAAAGCTAACAGTGCTTAATAGTAATCCCCCGACACCTATCGTTCATTAACATATGAAGTATAAGTCATTTGGGACATTAAAATAAATCTTAGCACTACTTAAAGGCTGACCAAATTCGAACCAGCATTACACCTTACGAATTTAGCTACACCTTACGAATTTAAGTTTCCAAAAACGAATTTAGACCTCAAACGAAGTTCATCTTCATTTGATCATACGAACATAGATTCCAGAAAACGAATTTAACACATAAACGAACTTAGACTTCCATTTCATGCCAAACGAACTTAGACTCACTGAACGAACTTAGCAATGTTCAAACGAACTTAGGAATGTTCAAACGAACTTAGGCTTCAACTTAAAACGAATTTAGGGATACTAAAACGAACTTAGAACCTTAAAAACGAATTTGAAGTTCGTTTGGAATCATCAGGAACGAACTTAAGCTCAGAAAAACCCTAACTTCGTCCAGAAATCATAAAACGACTTGTTCTTCGATTTTTCCAGAAACGAACGACTTGGGCTTCACCCAAAACATGTTTTTGACATATATAAACATATTTTGATCATCAAGATCGATTACAAACTCGTTTGACATCGTTTAGAACATTAATTGGCTTATTCGTATAATAAACCCTAACTATTTATAAACCTTTATTAAAATCAGATTTAATTCGTTAATATATGACCTTTGAATCTGAAAAATACTATTAATAATCGTTAGATACCTGAACAATTGATGGTCGATCAATCCTAAAGCAAAAACACTCGATTGATTAACCAAAAACTTGAACAATTGCTTTAGAAATCAGTTAAGGGATTGGAGAGGCTGTGTATGTGTTATCAATTAGGTTAATTGCTGGAAAAATGATCCTAGATTAGGTTAATCTTAACCTAATCCCGTTTTTAACTTTACACCTTTGGCAAAACTAGTCCCTGGACTTCATATTGACTTTATTTCGCTTAAAAACACCTATTGGGGATACATATAACACATTAAAGCACTTTCGCACACTACAAAGGCCTTTTACACATCATTTAATCCACTTTATTGTCACTCATTAAAGATAATTAAATCTCACATATAGGGCACATAAACTTATAAACACATATTTCCACACAAACGTATCACGGACTTATAATTTGACCTAACGACGTTAGTCAACATGAACGATTAAGTTTTGGGATGTTACATAACCCACTCAATAATTTCACTTCATACTATCACTTTTGACCCAAAAACGATTTTGACCTAATTTAAAGACCTTGAAACCCTAAATCCGGTTTTTGAAGCTCAAAAGACCAAGAGTGTTTAGATTTAGTTGAAAGACATGATTAACAACTTGAAATGATGAATTTGAACTAGAAATCACTTACCAAAACCTCCACAAGAAGTCAAACCCGAATTTGACCTAGTTGAAGACTTTCCTTGCACCTTGAACTTTGAATTTTTGATATGTGCTAGATGTGATGATGGAGATGATGAATTTTGTTATTAATTTACTTGAAACAACATTTAATGAACTAGAATTTAGAGAGAGAGGAGTAAAGGTTCTTGCATTTAGTTAGATAGAGAGTGTGGGAGAGAAATAAATGAATGGATGGAAGAATGGATAAGGTGGGGAGGGTTGGGTTAGTCTTGGATGGGTCATGGGTTGGTCATAACCCATGGATAGGATCCATTTTCATCTCACTAGTTAAATTAAACGTCATCCAAAAGAAAAATCGATTAGCACTAACTAATGACCTCGACTAGCACATAAATCTCAAATTAATTAAATAATTGACCCATATGAACACATTGAACCCAATTGAAACACAAATTGCACTTGAATATATTGATTAACTAAATACTTAGTCAAAATGTACATGAAGTCAAAAAGTCAAAGGTCACAATTGTTACATCATTCCCCCGATAAAGGAATTTCGTCCCGAAATTAGATAGAACCCTAACCACTAAATAAATGCGGGTACTTTGACTTCATAAAGTCTTCTCGCTCCCAAGTGAATTCGGCTCCACGTCTAGCATGCCATCGAACTTTGACTATCGTATAACGTTTGTTCTTCAATTTCTTGACCTCTCGTTCCAAAATCTCTACAGGTTCTTCGACAAAATTGAGCTTCTTGTCCACTCGAATCTCTTTCATGGGCACATGTAGTGTAGGATCCGCCAAGCACTTTCTTAAGTTACAAATATGGAACACGTCATGCACGCCACTAAGTTCTTGAGGTAATTTCAATCGATATGCCACTTTGCCCACTCGTTCAATGATCTCGAAAGGCCCAATGTATCTTGGTCCAAGCTTGCCTCTCTTTACAAAACGAACAACACCTTTCCACGGGGAGACTTTCAAAAGCACATGATCACCAACATTGAACTCCAATGGTCTACGCCTCACATCGGCGTATTTCTTTTGTCTCTCACGGGCCAATTGTAATCTCTCCTTAATTTGAGAAATCACTTTTGTTGTCTCAACTACTATTTCCGGTCCAATAAGTTGGCTTTCACCAACCTCCGCCCAAGCGAGTGGAGAATGACACTTTCTACCATAAAGTGCCCTAAATGGTGCCATTTGAATACTCGCATGATAGCTATTATTATACGAGAACTCAACCAATGGTAAATGATCTTCCCAACTCCCACCAAATTCAATTGCACAAGCCCTCAACATGTCTTCAAGCGTTTGGATGGTTCTCTCGGTTTGTCCATCCGTTTGAGGATGAAACGCCGTACTCATGTCAAGTTGAGTACCCATTGCTCGTTGAAAGGCTTCCCAAAAATTTGATTTGAACCGGCTATCTCTATCGGAGATAATAGAAACCGGAACTCCATGTTTTGACACCACTTCTTTAATGTACAAACGAGCTAGGGTGTCAAACTTATCGGTCTCACGAATGGCTAAGAAGTGAGCCGACTTTGTCAACCGATCCATAATCACCCATATAGTATCACGACCATTTCTTGTCTTCGGTAACTTCGTGATGAAGTCCATTGCAATCCGTTCCCATTTCCACTCCGGTGTTACCGGTTGCACCAATAAACCGGGTGGCTTCTTATGATCGGCTTTCACTTGTAAGCAAGTAAGGCACTCACTCACATACTTAGCCACATCACGTTTCATGCCCGACCACCAATAGAAATCTTTTAAATCAAAGTACATCTTATCCGAGCCCGGATGGACCGAATAAGCCGACTTATGGGCTTCATTCATAAGAAATGTTCTCAAATTGCCAAAAATGGGAACCCAAAGCCTTTCAACTAGGTATAGCCCATTGTCTTCTTTTCTATCGAATTGTTGCTCCATGCCATCTAACCTTTCATTACCAAAATTTTCCGGTAAAGTAGCTTGCACTTGGGCTTCTATGATCCGGTCACGAATACTTTGCCCCACCGTGAGGCTCATGGCTCTCACTCTTCTCGGCTTGACCCTTTCCTTTCTACTCAATGCATCGGCTACGACATTAGCTTTGCCCGGATGATAGCGAATATCACAATCATAGTCGCTAAAAAGTTCGAGCCATCTTCTTTGCCTCATGTTCAACTCACTTTGATTAAAAATATGTTGAAGACTTTTATGATCGGTGTAGATTACACATTTGGTGCCATAAAGGTAATGTCTCCAAAACTTCAAAGCGAAAACAACCACTCCCAATTCCAAATCATGAGTGGGGTAGTTCTTCTCATGCACTTTAAGTTGACGGGAGGCATAAGCAATGACCTTGCCCCGTTGCATAAGCACACACCCCAAACCTTGACCCGAAGCATCACAATATACCACAAAATCTTCAATCCCATCCGGAAGGCTCAAGATAAGAGCATCACACAACATGTCTTTGAGAGTTTGAAAGGCAATTTCTTGTTTCTCGCCCCATTCAAACCTTTTCTCCTTTTGAGTTAAAAGGGTAAGTGGTTGCGCAATCTTGGAGAAACCTTCAATGAATCTTCGATAATAACCCGCCAATCCAAGAAATTGACGAATCTCGGATGGTGTTTCGGGTCGTCTCCAATTCTTGACCGCTTCAATCTTGCTAGGATCCACATGAATCCCGTCTTTGCTAATCACATGACCAAGGAAATGAACCTCTTCCAACCAAAACTCGCATTTAGAAAATTTCGCGTACAACTTCTCTTTTCTAAGCAATTCTAGCACCTCACGTAAGTGCTCGGCATGATCTTCCTTTGTTTTTGAGTAGACAAGTATGTCATCAATAAAGACAATAACCGACTTGTCCAAGTAGGGTCGACACACCCGGTTCATCAAATCCATGAACACCGCCGGTGCATTAGTCAACCCAAACGGCATAACGGTAAATTCATAGTGACCATACCTTGTACGAAACGCCGTCTTTGGTATGTCATCTTCATGAACTCTAAGTTGATGATAGCTCGAACGGAGGTCGATTTTTGAGAAATATTTGGCACCTTGCAAACAATCAAATAGCTCATCAATTCTAGGAAGTGGATACCGGTTCTTCACCGTGAGCTTGTTCAATTCCCGGTAATCGATACACATCCTAAAAGACCCATCTTTCTTCTTCACAAACAAGATTGGAGCTCCCCAAGGCGATTGACTAGGACGAATGAACCCTTTCTCTTGAAGTTCCTTGAGTTGAGATTCTAATTCTTGCATTTCCGTCAAAGCAAGTCTATATGGAGCTTTTGCCACGGGCGCGGCTTCGGGAATCAAGTTGATACGAAAGTCAAGTTGACGAGACGGGGGTAGACCCGGTAGGTCATCCGGAAAGACATCGGGGAAGTCACGAACAATAGGAACGGTTTTCAATTCTACCTTGGTGACGGTAGAACTAAAAACCTTGGAACTAGAGGAATCGGATGTTTCACCTTGGACTCTAAGAACATTACCGTTTGACAACGGTATTTTGACCACTCTTTCACCACAATCAATGACCGCATTCTTCGCCGTCATCCAATCCATACCCACAATGATGTCAAAGCTTCCAATATCGAAAGGCATGAGATTAATGTAAAATTCGACGTCGTTTAAAGTCAAGATACAATCACAGAGTACTTGACTAAGTCTAGTTAGAGCACCATTGACCATCTCAATATCAAGCACATAACTTAAGGTACAAGGATGAACATCTATCAAAGGAACAAAACTATGGGACACGAAGCTATAATCGGCTCCGGAATCAAATAACACCGTGACATAATGACCGTTAAGAAGAAATGTACCTGCCACCACATTAGGATCATTGCGGGCTTCATTTGCATTCACCGCAAAGGCTCTCCCCCTAGGTTGCACTTGATGGCCTTGTTGGCCACGGTTTTGGTTAGGACCGGTGATTTGAAGTTGATTTGGATGAACCGCCACTTGAACATTTTGTCCTACCCATTGAGGACAAGTATTACGGTAATGATCGGTGCTTCCACATTCATAACAACCTCCCCGTTGACCCCTTTGATTGTTAGCTTGAGGAGGGTATGCCCGGAGAGGAACCGCATGAGTAGGAGCCACTCTCGGGGCCCTACAATCTCTAGCAAGATGCCCAATTTGATTGCAATTAAAATAAGTCCCACAAGGGGTGGTGGGAGCATGATGTCGGGAGCACTTATTACAAAGTGGATGAGGACCCACATAAGCTTTCTTTGCCGGTTCAATTGCCGCAAACACCTTTCCTTTGTTAGGGCGTTTAGGGTCAAACCTACCCATTTTCTTCACCCCACTTGACTCGGGTGTATCCTTCCTTTTTGATGATGATGCTTTGCTCAACTCACCACTTCTAAGTAGGTCCTCGGTAACACTACCGGCTCGGTTTATGGCTTCCGTCAAGGAGGTAGGCATGATATTATTCACCAAGTGTCGGACTTGTGGAGTCAAGCCCATAACAAACTTTTGAATAGCTTGAGCCTCGGGAGACACCAAGTGTGGGATAAGTGTTGACAACTCTTGGAATCGCCGAATGTACCCTTTATAATCCGCTCCATTCATTTGGAGTTGCATGAATTCCAATGTTAAAGTTTGAAGCTCATAGGGAGGACAAAACCTTTCCTTCACCAAGACCTTGAATTGATCCCAAGGTATAGCATTGCCCGCCCCCACTTCCTTGTTCCACCATTTCAATGCATCACCTCTAAACATGCCGGTTGAATAAGTAACTTGATCATCATAAGTACAATGGCTCCTAGCAATCACCGCTTCAATCTCTTCAAGCCACCTTATACAAGCCGTGGGACCCCCATCCCCATCAAACTCCGGGGCTCCACAACTCTTGAAATCTTTGAAAGTGCACCCTTGACGGTACACTCCGTGTTGATTGAACATTGGAACATAGTTATCATGCATTACCGGTGCCTCTTCTTCTTCCACTACCACCGGTTGAACACCTTCATTGTTCACGTTCACTTGAGCTTCAACATTTGGCACCGTATTATTGGGCGCTTGAAGAGATGCCTTGACTTGGGCAACTATGGTAGGCATGATGTTTGTGACCGTTTGAGCGATCACGGTTGCCAAGTCGGGTGTTGGTGCTTCACCACCACCTTGACCTCTCCCTTGACCTCCCCCTCGGCCCCTACCTCTACCACCACCACGACCTCTTCCTTGAACTTCCGGTTGTGGCTCTGGAGTATTCTCTCTATAAGTAGTCCCGGCTCTTCTTGGCCTCACCATTACTATAAAACAAGGAACACGTCGACTCGAAAAGTTAGCCTCAAGATACTCGCATGTTAGTCACACAAGTAGTTAATGCTCTCATGTCGACATATCACACATAAATCATATCATTACAGTAAGGCAAAAGTACTAATGCTCTAGGGGAATCGTTATGTATCATGCCATCATACCAAGTTCACAATAATTGTTTATCATCAAACCACATACTCATGTTCCATGCATCACACAACCATGCAACTAAACAAGCGGTTTAAAGTATAATCCAAATCCGAGATACTTTCTAGTTATTGATTAGGTTTGTATACAGGGTGTACCAGAGGCTAACCCTCCACCCAACCAACTCCCATTAAGCATATCGGTTCCTTATTATACTTTAAGCCAAACATGTGCAATCCGTGATGTCATTAACTTGTTATAATACCGAGTAACCGTAAAATAGTTGATCAGGCTCTTTTAGGGTTGCCACAATATTATATCATGTTAATGCCATAACTTCATTTTGCCCTAAATCATCAATTCAAATCATCTCAATCCAACAACATGCACATGACCTCATTGACCTCAAATAACCACATTGACCTCATGCACTTGACCACTACACAACAACACATTGATCACGCCAAGCCAATTTTACTCATGTTATCACATATAATGAACCTTTCTACGAATTTCAAGCGTACACTTATAATGCTCATATAGTTCACGTTGCATACAAGATTCCTAATCATGCATGCTATATGAAGAGTTTTACTTAAGCCGTAGTCTAGGTCAATCCAACTAATTCTCTACGACCATGCATTGGGCCACCATTCTGTAACACCCGAGCTAGGCTCGAAATGCACCGAAAAGCATGACACAAGATGGAATTATCGTAGAACGAGACTATATGAAAATAAAAGGATTTTGTGAACCCAACAATTAGATTACAATGTCACAAAAGCACAAGGAGCATACAACCATCAAGAGTTTACAAAATAATATCAAAAGATGGCTCATGATCCTATGCAAGTCCCATCAACGGGTAATGAATCACGGATCCATGGTCATAGTCCAACTCCTAGCAATGCAATCAAGCTCTTGGGTTAACTTGGTTACCTGAAAAGTGTACTAAACAATGTCAACACTAGGTTGGTGAGTTCGTAGAAAAGAAAGGACAAGAACACGTACCAATGTCATCCATCACATAAACAAACATAAAGAACAAGAATTTTGGCATCAATTAAGTATCTAACATGGCCTATGATCTCACACTTGCACACAATGTCCCTCAATTGTCCTCATGTCATCCATAATGTCATCAAATACTTAAAGTACCCGTATAATTGTCATCAAGCACTTAAGGTTCCCGTTTATATTGTCATCATGTCCCTCATGCCCATCATTGTTCTCAACACATCATAAATTGTTCATCAATGACCATCAATGTCCACACATTACCAAAACACCATGTGTATATACTTCATACGATACTACTTTTGAGAAGCCATAGATGCTTATATATAGGGTCACCCGCAACCTTCCCACCATATCTACAACCTTCCAAAGGTATTACCGTCTTCCATATATACACAACTAACCTAGTAAACACTCAATCATACACATACAATAATCACATATCAACCACATAATTGCACGTCAACAAACCCATCAATCAATCATTCAAATCACAATTGTCATCAAGCACAAACGTACACTTTTCAGCCCGACTCTTAAAGGAGCAGGGAAGCTACGAAAACTCACCTTTGCTCAGTAACAAACAAGTTATAAGCAAGTTAGACTCGTTCAACAATTGTCTTGTCCGCAACCTATCAAAATATGTCACAATACGACCAATGTCAACGCTAACTCCCTAACCAATAAGGTCTAGATGGTTTAGGTCATGCCATAACCCAACAAGTGCTTTACTAGCTTCCCGACCAAGAACGAAGACACTTTAAACTAACATTTTCAGAAATGGAATTAGTTTCATTCCAAATAGATTAATTCATAAGAAAGTAAACTCTCACACGATTCCAATGATAGGTCATACGTAAAAAACGAAGTTACGGTTTGAAAGTTATGTCCGTTTCAAAATGTTATCAAATTCAGTCTTTAACGGGAGTTACCAAAAGTAACGGCCATCACACCCTTCAGGTACTAACGGCCGTTACCAAGACTAACGACAGTTACAGTAGCAAAAGACTAACGGCCGTTAAGATCCCTAACGGGAGTTACGACCTGCAGATGTGAGAAACAACCATTCTTGACCTCAAAATCGATTTGAGAAGGTTCAAACTCATTTTTAAACATAATTAAACATAATTAAACATAACCCACCTCACAAATTCGACCCTTGACCTCTCTTGCATGCTTAACCCGTTTTTGACCCATTTGCAACCCTAAATCGACCCAAGACCTAGTTTTTGGCTTAGAAATCGGTTTGAGAAGTTCATTGACCCGTTTTTATTCATAACTAACTTGTTTGAACATAACCCACTCAATAATTTCACTTCATACTATCACTTTTGACCCAAAAACGATTTTGACCTAATTTAAAGACCTTGAAACCCTAAATCCGGTTTTTGAAGCTCAAAAGACCAAGAGTGTTTAGATTTAGTTGAAAGACATGATTAACAACTTGAAATGATGAATTTGAACTAGAAATCACTAACCAAAACCTCCACAAGAAGTCAAACCCGAATTTGACCTAGTTGAAGACTTTCCTTGCACCTTGAACTTTGAATTTTTGATATGTGCTAGATGTGATGATGGAGATGATGAATTTTGTTATTAATTTACTTGAAACAACATTTAATGAACTAGAATTTAGAGAGAGAGGAGTAAAGGTTCTTGCATTTAGTTAGATAGAGAGTGTTGGAGAGAAATAAATGAATGGATGGAAGAGTGGATAAGGTGGGGAGGGTTGGGTTAGTCTTGGATGGGTCATGGTTTGGTCATAACCCATGGATAGGATCCATTTTCATCTCACTAGTTAAATTAAACGTAATCCAAAAGAAAAATTCGATTAGCACTAACTAATGACCTCGACTAGCACATAAATCTCAAATTAATTAAATAATTGACCCATATGAACACATTGAACCCAATTGAACCACAAATTGCACTTGAATATATTGATTAACTAAATACTTAGTCAAAATGTACATGAAGTCAAAAAGTCAAAGGTCACAATTGTTACAATAAATTTCGGATTTGAGACTTGAAGGTGAAAAACACACTTGATAAAATGGAAAACTTGAATCTTTGGAACCAATAATTATTATTATACTAGTTATCAACAATTTCACTTACAAAGATGTTATTAAATCAGAAAATTGGAGGGAATGTGAAGATAAAATGGTGGTGATGATGAGAGTTTCTTCCATTTTAGAGAGAAAAGGGAGAAGAGAGGATGGAGGTGTTTGGAGAGAGAAAGGGGGATAAGAAATGAAAGGAAGAATGGGAGGTTGGGGGGGTTTTGTTCCCCTCATGGGCTCTCACGGCTAGTTCCGGTTTTTCCTGAGAAATGATTCGTTTAGTTAAAACTTTTAACTCGAGTATTGTTCAAATATTTCGTTGACACAATATTACATATTTTTAAATTACGCTCCTAATGACTATTCACATGCCTACCTTTTCATTACAAAAGTTTATTTACTTCAATTTGACTAATTTCCGTTTTACGAGTTCGCTAGCGTTGACCGGTCAAAGTGACGGGTTTTACACCAACTCCTTAACCATCTCAACCAATTAAATGCCAAAGGATCTAAAACTGAAATAGTTCTATCATTTTTAGATAATTTTTATAAAAGGAATATAAATATGCTATGATTGATTTGATCAGCTTTTAGGAATGCATACAAATGCACGCTCCACAAAACCGCAGGGAACTAAATATATATATATGTGCAAGAAAAAGGGAAGACATGCAGGCCTGGGAGGATGCATTCACCAACATCATTCATTTTGCACATGCACTTTCACACCAAGATTCTATTAATTTAGTGCAGAATCTAGTCATTCTAATTCTATGCCCCCAACTACACTGTTGGCAGAAAGTATTGGTGTTGGTATGTGATCACGTTATGATAAACGCATGTCCGGAAGTAATTTAAGCCTACGGGGTCACACGAAATGACACGGTAACTCTATACTATTAATTATTATATTAAAGTAATATATTAATTAATTTGATCACGAAATGATTAATTTAAATAAATTAAAGGGTTAATTTTATTTAATTAATTAAAAGGAGGTTAAAATGTGAAATTAGGAAATTAGAGTTGGGCTCTAATTCCTAATGGGTTGGGCCGAAAATTTCAAGGCTTGGAAAGCCTTGAGATTACTTGCCCACCAAGGATAAAAACCCTAGATATATCCCTATATATAGGGATCTTAATTCTAAGGGTTTTCACATTCTTTCACATAAAAATTCTCCCCTCTCTTATTTGGTTCGGCCGTAGGTAGCAAGTCAAGGGGTTTTGGGTTTGCTTTGGTTCGACTTTTAGAGGGTACAAGCAAAGGGTTGTTTGATCGTGATTGGGGTACTAGCATACGGTATAAGAGGTGTCTAGTGTGCGATCGTAGAGGGGTTTTACTTTAAACCCTATAATAATAATAATCTTATTATTATTTATTTTATTGGAAGCTTTGCATAAGGTACACGTTTCGATTCTCTCTTTGTTAATTAATGTGATTACATATTCGATTCTTTCGTTGCGCTTATGTGAATATTTATATGATTTATGTTCGCATATTCTAACAGTGGTATCAGAGCCACATATGTGATCTATTAGTTACAAAGATCAAAACTTGAAGAGGGGTTAAGGGTTGGTTGATTTTTAATTAATTGTTAAATAATTAAAAGTTGTTTTCTTATTTTTTTTTAATTAAAAATCGGATTAAATTAAATAAAATTAAGAGTTTTTTTTTGTTTAATTAAAATTAACCTAATTCAATGGAGATTGAAACCCTCATGGCAAGTTTTGAGTTAGTGAATTGACATGATTTATTTGTATAAATTGCATGTTTTGTGTATCTTAATTATTTAAAGTTGTTAAATAAAAGTAAAATCACAAGAATTCATGCAAAATTACTTGTGATTTTTACTGATATATAGAGATATATTTAGCAAAGCATGATGATCCAATAATTAGGGTTAATTATTAGATAATTGTGTGACTAAGTGAATTTTTTTGTGTGATTTTTCTGATTTGCGACAGTTCACTAAAAATTTCATATCTTTTAATCTGTAATGAGTTAGAAGTTGTGCTATGGACAGTAGGTGCTTGGCACATAGGGCTACAACTTTGTAGTTCTGGTCGAAAGCTGAATCGGAGCAGAAACAGGGCTAAACAGGTCGTGAAGCTGCTGGAAATTTCCAGTCAGTATGTTTATGTGAATTACTTGTTAATTAAGTTGTTTAAAGGCTTACGCAATCAAGGCAACTTGATGTATGTGGTCCTCTTCTTCGGAGGGGGAGCTGGCTTAAACATATGCATGAACCACAGTGACCATGTTTAGGTGGCCTACCTTAACTTGTTACATGATTAAATTAGTTCGGTAATTAGTAATTTTATTAATTTTTGCGTGTTTATAAAGAGCTATAAAGGTGATGTGTGAGTCCCTTAAATTCGATGGTTAACCCTAAAAGTGTAAAATACAACAAGTCTAATAATCACTAGAATGGACTAGTATTACTTAAATATAAATGCAAGTATATAAATAAAGTAATACAAGACTTAAAGTAATAAACAAGTAAAGTGGAACATTATGTATTTTTCAAGGTGTATTTTATTTATGATGTTAAATAAAATACAAGGTTATGCGGAATCAAGATAATACAAATAAGTATGTATCCTAACAACCTATGAATTACAAATGATCTATATTTGTCAAATAACTCTTTTGGATCGAGATACTTAAAGTTGTGAAGTATCCCTGTTTAAGATCGAGAGTATTTAGACAAATTCACTCTAATGCAAAATGTATGCTTAAAAGTAATTTTCTCAAGGAAATGACTTTGTATTTATAGGCAACAAAATTCACCAGTGAATTTTGTGCCGTACAAATATGGTTGCATGCATTTAATGATCCGACAAGAACATTAAATGCATTGGATAAGGTACAAGGATAAAGTCACATCAATATGACTTTATTTTTTTAACCAACCACCTTTACACACGTTTAAACTTTGGGAAAGAACAAGTGGATTGTTCTTTGGAAAGTGTGTAAAGGCAAAAGTCAATTACTCGATATCAGTGTTCAGACTTGTAAGGTCTAGAACACTGACAATCCTCCAGTGTACAGATCTGGTAAGACTTCCAGTGGACTCCGCCATTTGTCAGTCTTCTTTATTCTGACTTCAGTCTTTGACTTCAGTGAGAACGTCTTCAGTAGAGTAGATCTGGACTGGGGTGAAGTCCAGTGAGCTAATCTGGAGAATACTCCAGATTTCCTATACAAGTATTTGCTCACTGGTCTTCCATTATTTCTGGACAAATCTTCAGAGGGACTCCAGATTCCAAGTCTGGAGTAGGTCCAGTAGAACACGTTTCTGGACAGATCTTCAGTAAGGCTCCATTAGTCAAGTCTGGAGCGAGTCCAGTAAATCTGGACCTAACAAATTCCCCCTATTTGTTTAGAAATAATGCAAGTGTTTTCAAGCTTAAATCTATACAATTTTGTATGCTTGAAAAACACAAGTTTTGATTTTAGTCTAAAAATCTAAGTTACTGGAAAACACTTTATAGATCATGAGTGTTTTCAGTTTCATCTTTTAAGTTCTAACTTAGACTAAATCTGATCATTTACTTTTATGAATCAAAAATTGCAACTAATATTACATACATCAACTGATAAATAGTTACAATTTTCATCAAACAATAAATTACAACAAGTAAATGATAAGAGTCAGGCCCTTCTCTTCGATGTCTGTCCTGGAGCATCTTCAGAAGCCTTTCTCTTTGGTGATGGAGAAGATGGTACTGATTCTGGCATTTTTATACCCATTGCAACTTCCATCTGTTGCTTTCTTCTCCATACCTTCTCAACCCTCTTCAGAAATGCTTTAACATCAGTCGACACATTTGTCTTCCCCCTGAACGTTAAAGCAATCTCCTTCAGTTCACTCCATCCAAACGCTTGGACTGAAGTACTCTTTCTTTCATCAGTAAAGTTACCTTCCCTGGTCAACTTTACTTCAAACTTGGACATACCTTCATGATTACCAGCAAGCTTGATCTCTGCACCAGTGATCCTTCTAGCATCAGCCCTGAAATTTAACATTTCATTATACTTGTCTTTCAATTTGGCTGTCTGGATCAATGCTTCAGTTTCCTTTGACATCATTCTCTTTTGTTCTACAGCAGACTGGAGTTGTTGACGGTTGATTTTTAGAGAAGTGTCCAGGGGAATGAATCTGCTTACATCAGCATCTTTAATTTCTTTGATCTGTCTGGCAGTCAGTTTTGGTAAGCCAGTCAATTTCTTTCTGTACTCTAACTCCAGAGCAGCATCATTTTTCCTTATCTTCCTCTGGAGCATCACCAGTTCCTCCTTCCTCTGCTTGATGAGTTCTGGTACACTAACGCCATAAATTATAGAATCATAGATCTGTTCTTCTTCGGCGTAAAAAGAGCGTATATGAACATCATTCAATGCATTCAGACATTGATGAACTCTGGGGTCTTCCTTCATCTTTTTGTAAACATCAATATTTATGCCTAACCTGCCAGCATTATAAGAGTCCAGAGTCCCCATAGTTGCCATCTCCCTTTGATGGGCCAGCAGTTCATCTTTTTGGTTTCTCTTGAAGATTTCAATCATTATGCATTCTTGTTCCAGTTTCTTAGAGGTTTCATCATCAGCAGTGGGATACTCTGATGATTCTTCAGCAGTTTGCTCTTCTTCTCCAGATACCATTTGTTCTTTTCCTTTAACAGCCTTCAGAGTAGTTGGTATATCTGGGAAAGACTCAAACTGGGGCTCACTGGCTTCAGTACCAGCAGCCTCTTCAGTCAGCATAGTGGCTTCAGTGCCAAATGCTCTTCTTGCTAAACGTGCACTGGCATCAGTACCAGTCACTTGTTTTTCTTGCACAATGCTTTCAGTAGCAAAGGCCCTTTCAACAGCACTGGCAACAACATCCTTCTTCTTTCTAATTAAACCTTCTTGGTCACCAGACGACCCCCCCCCCCCCCCCCCCCCCCCCCCCCCCCCCCCCCCCCCCCCCCCCCCCCCCCCCCCCCCCCCCCCCCCCCCCCCCCCCCCCCCCCCCCCCCCCCCCCCCCCCCCCCCCCCCCCCCCCCCCCCCCCCCCCCCCCCCCCCCCCCCCCCCCCCCCCCCCCCCCCCCCCCCCCCCCCCCCCCCCCCCCCCCCCCCCCCCCCCCCCCCCCCCCCCCCCCCCCCCCCCCCCCCCCCCCCCCCCCCCCCCCCCCCCCCCCCCCCCCCCCCCCCCCCCCCCCCCCCCCCCCCCCCCCCCCCCCCCCCCCCCCCCCCCCCCCCCCCCCCCCCCCCCCCCCCCCCCCCCCCCCCCCCCCCCCCCCCCCCCCCCCCCCCCCCCCCCCCCCCCCCCCCCCCCCCCCCCCCCCCCCCCCCCCCCCCCCCCCCCCCCCCCCCCCCCCCCCCCCCCCCCCCCCCCCCCCCCCCCCCCCCCCCCCCCCCCCCCCCCCCCCCCCCCCCCCCCCCCCCCCCCCCCCCCCCCCCCCCCCCCCCCCCCCCCCCCCCCCCCCCCCCCCCCCCCCCCCCCCCCCCCCCCCCCCCCCCCCCCCCCCCCCCCCCCCCCCCCCCCCCCCCCCCCCCCCCCCCCCCCCCCCCCCCCCCCCCCCCCCCCCCCCCCCCCCCCCCCCCCCCCCCCCCCCCCCCCCCCCCCCCCCCCCCCCCCCCCCCCCCCCCCCCCCCCCCCCCCCCCCCCCCCCCCCCCCCCCCCCCCCCCCCCCCCCCCCCCCCCCCCCCCCCCCCCCCCCCCCCCCCCCCCCCCCCCCCCCCCCCCCCCCCCCCCCCCCCCCCCCCCCCCCCCCCCCCCCCCCCCCCCCCCCCCCCCCCCCCCCCCCCCCCCCCCCCCCCCCCCCCCCCCCCCCCCCCCCCCCCCCCCCCCCCCCCCCCCCCCCCCCCCCCCCCCCCCCCCCCCCCCCCCCCCCCCCCCCCCCCCCCCCCCCCCCCCCCCCCCCCCCCCCCCCCCCCCCCCCCCCCCCCCCCCCCCCCCCCCCCCCCCCCCCCCCCCCCCCCCCCCCCCCCCCCCCCCCCCCCCCCCCCCCCCCCCCCCCCCCCCCCCCCCCCCCCCCCCCCCCCCCCCCCCCCCCCCCCCCCCCCCCCCCCCCCCCCCCCCCCCCCCCCCCCCCCCCCCCCCCCCCCCCCCCCCCCCCCCCCCCCCCCCCCCCTCTCCACTTGGGGTAACAACCCATCTTGAAGAGTTCGAAGAACAGTCTCAGAAATTTCTTCAGATAATTCTTTCAGCATACTGATTCTGAACTTCTTTGTACATTCATCACTAATTGTGCTAACAACAGCATCCTGATCAAGTGTGGGCCTGCTCTCCAGAGAACTAACCCTAGTAACCAACTTCTGAACCTCTTCTTTCAGACCTGCCAGTGGTTGAACAAGTTCACCAGTCACTGCAGTCTGAACAGAGTTCACCAGCCTTGTCTCCAATCCCTGGACTGCCACTTTGAAATTTTCAGTATTGTTGTTTGTGGCCAGTACCAGTTCATCAAGCTTCTCATAAACAAGCTTCTCATTCCCAGCAAACACATTCATCTCAGATGCAAGGTTATTTGATAATAAAGATTTAAAGTCTGAAATAACTTGCGATGAAGTCTGAAGTGATCTCTCCAGGTCCGCCACCTTACTAAGAAGGCCTTGGACCTCGGCAGAAGATGAAGTGGAGAGACCACTGGGAGGTTTAAGATTGGAAGTCAATCTGGTCATGAGAGGTACTTGTGCCCAGACCTCTTCAGTTGCAGCTTCAGATGTTACAACTGTTGAGTCCAGCGCACGAGGTTCAGATATCTCGACTGGAGTTTCAATTGGTGGAGGTTGAGATTGTGAAGTTTGGATTGTGAATGGATTGAAGTAAGGAGTGG
This sequence comes from Erigeron breviscapus, assembly GCA_034093135.1. Classification (NCBI taxonomy): domain Eukaryota; kingdom Viridiplantae; phylum Streptophyta; class Magnoliopsida; order Asterales; family Asteraceae; genus Erigeron; species Erigeron breviscapus. The sequence goes on along the minus strand of CM067167.1, from coordinate 203,505,506 downwards.
ATTGTGGAATTGAAGGTGGTGGTGGTGGTGCTTTGATGGGGTGGTGGCATTTCTGATTCTGGTGGAGGAATATTTGTTTCTGGTGGAGGTGGTGGCATTTCTGGTAGACTTTCTTCTTGTACAACATCTTCACCCAGAAAGTTCATATTAACATCAAAATTTTGATCTTCTGACATGGGAGAATCAGCCTCATCCCAAAACATTTCACCAACATTTGTTTCACCAGCCTGAGCACCAACCATTTCACCAGCCGGTTCACTTGCTTCAACATTCAAATCTATTTGAGCCTCTTGTTCACCAGATACTTGCTCATCAGTCTGAACATCTTGTTCGACCTGCTCAACAACCTGCTCAATAATCTGGGCCACATTTTCTATCTGTTCATCAGTCACCTGCCCAATAACTTGTACATTCTCTTGCTCAACATTCTCTCCAGGTTCAAAAATCGGAGACCCATCCAAATTCATTACATCACCAGGATGTCTTTCCGGATTCACCTGAACTCCAGCTCTCATCAGACGCCTGTTTGATCTAGGTCGTCTGGAAGGTTCAACATTTTCTGGTCCTTGACCTTCAGGAGCCACTTGTCTAATTGGTTGTACAGCTTCTATAATCTGTACATCTTGGTCACCAGAGGGTCCTTTACTAACTTGACCTCTTCCTGGAGCCATTTCAACTTCTTCTCTTTGAAAGGAGAGCATGGACTGAGGAATATCTACCTCATTCAGTGGAGATCTGAGGTTGGTCAGATCCCTCATATACTCACTCACAGAAAAGTGAGTAGTTTCAAAATCATACTGGTCTCCAAGAGCTCTTTTAAACATCAGTGAAAGGAAACGGATATAAGGAACAAAAGCTTTTCATCCTTTCACCCTAAGACGCTCTAACAGATCATCAAATAGGATCTGAGCGAAATCCACTCTTAGTCCAAACCAGAGGCAGTAGGCAATCTAGAGATGAGTTTGATTTATCTGGTCTAACCCTCCAGAACTGCCTCCTAAGCATTCAACGATGTGCGTGAAGAAGTATCTCCATGAGTCTGTCAGTTTGCTCATGTATACTGTTCCTTTCCTGGATAGCTGGCCATGCTCATCCACAATATCTGTGTGCCCCATCAGTCTGCACACTTCCCTTGTATTGATACCAGAGGGAAGTTCTATGGGCAACTCATTCTGTTCAAAATAATTCAACTGTAGAACAGACCTGAGTAAACTAGCAGTGAAACCCAAGTGTCTGGTACCTTGCTTCAGAAAGTAAGTGATTGAGGAAGTTGTATCATCATATTGTGCAGTGTACCAGAATTCACAAAGGTAATCGTGGTACATCCTTCCTGGATTTAATGTAAGAGCACTATATAATGGACATGAGAGAAAAAATGTGTTTAATCTCCCAATAACAGATTGGGCATCATGAACACTGGAAAGTGAAAGTCTGGCCATCCAGTTATTCATGTTGATTCTTATAGCTTTTGCCTCAAGAGTGATATGAGGTGCCCTTTCAACATTTTCAGTTGGAGCATATTCAGCAGCGAGCAGATTTTTAAGAGATTTGGATAGTCTTGGTGCCATTTGAATGATGAATAGATGAAGATGAAATTAAAAATTTAGGGTTTTGATGAAGAAATGATGAAGAATAGAATGGAAATGGAGTAAATATGAGAGATGATTATGATTGGAAATTGAATGAAGAAATAAATGAAGGAATTTGAAAGATTTGGGAGTAAATATGTTAGAAGTAAATGTAATTGAAAGTGAAAGTGGGTATATATAGGAGAGAGAATGTGGAACTCAAACGGTTTAATTTGAAATTATCAAATAAAATTTTTGATCGGGTTCTGAGATCCGCATTAATTACATCACATCACACATAAATGTGTGACGGTTTACAGCCCACAAACAGTATCAAGTTGCACTTTTTGTTTTCCCAAGGTAAAAATACCATCATTACGTTGAAAAATTTACATGCCACGTAGGATTAAAATATCTTTAAAAAGGTTTGCTTACGTGGCACGCACAATGACCAAGTATTTAAAAAAAAATATTATGACTTATTTCAGTGCATCTGGAGGTTGACTGGACACTCCAGTATTACTGGTGGATTAGTCCAGTGAAACATGTACTGATGGTACACTGGAGGGACACTCCAGTAAAGTACCAGTGAAAACCATTTTGAAAGACTGGTAACCTCAAACGTGCACGTCAACTAATACAGACAAATGAGAGGGACATATTTACAAGGAGACAAAAATCACCTCAAATACGCACTTCAACCTGTCCAATTACCAGTGAGAGGGACACATTTACAAAGCACCAGTAATATTTTCTGAAGAATTTGTCCAGTGAGAAAATAAATTAATAAATTCCCCCTGAACTTAAAACATTTTAAGAACAAAAATATCTTTCAAGTCTTTCCCCCTGGAATGTTGATCCAGAAATCTTTAAATCAAAGATCCTCAGTAGTACACAATGGCGTTCAATACCAAGGTTCCAGATTTAAGGGTTTAACATTCCCAACTCACCAACAAGATATTCAAAAGTTTTGACATCCAGAGGTTTAGTAAAAATGTCAGCGAGTTGTTTGTCAGTGGGAATAAAATGGAGTTCAATGTTGTTTTTCATAATATGATCACGAATGAAGTGATACCTGAGATCAATGTGCTTCATTTTGGAGTGCATGACTGGATTGTTCGAGATAGCAATGGCACTGGTATTATCACAAAAGATTGGGGTCTTTGAGTACTTAATACCATAATCAAGCAACTGGTTCTTCATCCAGAGTATCTGAGCACAACAACTAGCTGCAGACACGTATTCAGCTTCAGCAGTGGACAATGAAACTGAAGTTTGCTTCTTACTGGTCCAGCTGACCAGTTTGCCACCAAGGAAATGACATCCACCAGTAGTGGATTTCCTGTCTATCTTACAACCTGCATGATCTGAATCTGAATAACCCATTAGATCCATGCCTGAGCCTTTGGGGTACCAAAGACCTAGACTGGGACACCTTTAAGGTACTTCAGTATGCGCTTTACAGCAAGCATATGAGATTCCTTTGGATTAGACTGATATCTGGCACATAAACATGTTGAAAACATAATATCTGGTCTACTGGCAGTTAAATACATCAGTGAACCAACCATGCCTCTGTAGACAGTGGTGTTCACTGGTTTACCATCTGGATCGGAGTCTAGTGTCAGTGGTGCAGAAATTGGAGTTGGTTTAGATGGTAAAGAGTTCATATCATATTTCTTTAAAAGATCTCTAACATATTTTTCCTGATTAATAAAAATGCCATCTTTGTTTTGTTTAATCTGGAGTCCAAGAAAATATGTTAATTCACCCATCAAACTCATTTCATATTCAGTTGACATTATTTTCGAAAATTTCTTGCACATGTTTTCATCAGTAGACCCAAAAATAATATCATCAACATAAATTTGTACCATTAACAGATTACCTTTTTCATGAAGAATAAATAAGGTATTGTCAATTGCACCTCTTTTGAAACCATTTTTCAATAAATGTTTAGTCAGAGTGTCATACCAGGCACGTGGGGCTTGTCTGAGGCCATACAGCGCTTTGTCCAGACGATATACCCAATGTGGATGCTTTTCATCAACGAAACCTGGTGGTTGTCTGACATAAACTTCTTCTTCAAGCTTTCCATTCAAGAAAGCACTCTTTACATCCATCTGGTAGACCTTGAACTGATGATAAGTAGCGAATGCTAAGAATATTCTGATCGCTTCAAGTCTAGCCACTGGAGCAAATGATTCATCAAAGTCGACATCTGACTGGCAGTAGCCTTGTGCTACCAGTCTGGCCTTGTTTCTGATTACGTGGCCATCTTCATCTACCTTGTTTCTGAAGACCCATCTTGTTCCAATTGGTTCTTTCTTTCCAACTGGGAAAGGAACCAGATACCAGACCTTGTTCCTTTCAAACTGGTGAAGCTCTTCTTGCATAGCAGTCACCCAGCTTGGATCTTCCATAGCCTCGTCAATCTTCTTAGGTTCCATCAATGATAGAAAACTGACATATAAGCATTGATTACTGGAGGCTCTTCTGGTCTGAACTCCTCTACTGGAGTCACCTATAATCTGATCAATAGGATGAGCTTTTGTCCATCTGGAGTACTGACCAGGATTGTTACTGACAACAATATCAGTGCAAGAATTCAGTTGAGTCTCCTCTGGAGTTGCTTCAAGAGGAGGATCTTGCCAGACTACTTCAGCATCTTCATCTGAGTCATTTAAATCACGATTTGCATCATGAAATTCTTCATTTGAAGGCATTTCTTGAAGTACTGGTTCAGTTTGGAATTCTTCATAAGAAGACATTTCTGGTATATGCTCAACTGACACTGATACTGGGGGAGCAGTACGAACATCTGATCCAATATTAATTTCTGAGGGTAGTTTGAAAATAATAAAAGGATAGAATGGAGTACCACTGGAGCGTTTCTTTTTCTGAACAGGTTCCAGATCAGGATGATTGGAAACTGTGTCTTCTGAATCTTCTTTATTGTAGTTGATAGGATCAGATTCACAGAAGACAATTGGAGTTACTAGGGGAGTGTCAAGGGCTGGCTTCTTGTTGATTGCAGCATTTGATTCATCAAATGTGACATGAATTGACTCATGGACCTTCTCCAATCTCTTGTTATAGACTCTGAAGGCCTTGCGAATGGCTGAATAGCCTAAGAAATACCCTTCATCAGCTTTGGCATCAAATTTGCCTAGGTGACTGGAGTCGTTCAGGATGTACACTGGACATCCAAAAACGTGAAAATAACCAATATTTGGTTTTCTATTTCTTAAGACTTCATAGGCTGTCTTTTTGTGTCGCTTCACATACACTGACCGGTTCTGGGTGTGGCAAGCAGTAGCAATTGCTTCAACCCAGAAACTGGTAGACAGACCAGATTCAGCAAGCATACTCCTGGCAGCTTCTATCAGCGTTCGATTCTTCCTTTCCACAACTCCAATCTGTTCTGGAGAGCGGGCTGATGAGAAATTCTGGGAGATGCCAGTGTCAGTACAGAATGACTCCAGAGTTGCATTCTGGAATTCTGTTCCATTGTCACTTCTTAACTGACACACCTTTCGACTGTACTTGAGCTCAATTTGCTTGATAAGACTGATGATTTCAGCAGCAACTTCACTTTTAGACCTGAGAAAGATAACCCAACAATATCTGGAAAATTCATCTACTATTACCAGGGTGTATCTTTTACCAGCACGAGTCTGAACATTCACTGGACCAAAGAGGTCCATATGAAGCATATGAAGAGGTTCAGATATGCTGAAATTCTGTCTGGTCTTGAAACTGGTACGTTTCTGCTTACCCATCTCACATCCTGGACATGGCCTTTCCTTTTTGAAGGAAACTGAAGGTATCCCATCTGCAAGTTGTTTTCTGGACAACTTATTAATATTCTTGAAATTTAAATGGGATAACCTTTTGTGCCATAACCAGTTTGTGTCTTCATCAGCTTGAGTATAAAAACACTGCTCTGAAGGAGAGCTTTCCATATCCATCACGTACACATTCCTTTTCTGGGAGCAATCAACACTACCTTCCAGTCCTTGTTGAATACGATACCCTGAGCAATATTGAATAGAACTTGATAGCCATCATCACACAGTTGGCTTACACTGATCAGGTTATATTTCAAACCATTCACAAATGCAACACGTCTGAACTTGACTTGTCCATTGTTCAGAACACCGTATCCCTCAGTATTTCCACAACCATCATTTCCAAAAGTAATGGAGGGTCCATCAGAAATGGTGAACTCCTCCAACAGGGTCTTACATCCGGTCATCGTCCTGCCAGCAGCACTGTCAAGATACCAGATATATTTCTTTTGATCCCCTGCACATCCACCAGATATTATCAGTTAGATTTGGGAACCCATCGACTGATGGGTTCACTGGACCCTCCCTTATAGGTCCCTGGGGCAATCTGGTTTAGTTCACTTTCTTCAACAGTGGTCTTAGTTGAAAAGACCACTGGGGTTGATAGTTTTGAAACTTTTTTCTTTTTCTCAACTGGAGAAATAGATTTAACTTTCTTTGCAAAAGGTTTTGTATTTTGTCTAGGGCTAGATGAAGTACCCTCAATAAAGTTTAATCTTGCATTAAAACTTTGAAATTGACGAGTTAGTGTTTGAATCTGGCTCTCTAACCTGGACAAAACATCTTCATCAGATGATACCTTAGCCTTTCCAGTTCTAGGCTTAGGTAGGGGATTGGTTTGAGGGAAAGGTTTATTCCGATAAACCTCTTTAACTGGAGCAGTCATCTGGAATGCTCCAGTCTTAACCTCTGGGGATTGAACTGGGAAAATATTGGTCTTGGGAGTTACAGGCTCATCATAAACAGTGGTGGGTCTGAACCCCTCTGGTAATCGATCGATTACTGGTATTAATGATGCTACATGAGTATTTCCATCTAAATATGCACGTTTTTGAGCATGAAATTGATTTACTCCAGCATCATATGGCTTTTTGGTTTCTAGCCATGATTTAATCAGCAGTTTTTCTTTCTCTAAAATGACTTCAAGATCTTGTTTTTCTTGAATCAATTGTTCAGTTACCAGAACCTGGGCTTGAAATGCCAGTTCAATGTCTTGAAGTTCTTTTAATTTTGATTTTAAAATAGTTATTTCAGAAAAATCTGTTTCTAGACCATTTACACAATCAGATCTAACAGTTTCTACAAATATCAAATCAGAATTAAGAGCTTCAACTATGTCCAGTTTTAATTCTTGGTCAGTTGCAGTATCATAATCACTAACCTTTTTAATAACAATGTCCACCCATCGTCCAGATGTGACATCTTCCTTCACCAGGTGCTCTTCGTCTGCCAGAGCCATGTAACAGCAATCTCTTTCTTCTTCTTCATCAGCAAATGATTCATCAGAAGGAACCCACTTCTCTTCAGTTGTTGCGATCATGCACTTATTATTGTTTTCCATTTGTTGTGCCATGAGAGCAATCTGGGCCTAAGCTTTTTATATTTCAATTTATAGCTATCATCAGGCTTATTATTTGAAGAAAATGGACCAGGCTTGGATACAAACTGGCTGGACCTGCAATCTTTCATGAAATGACCCTTTTTGCCACACTTAAAGCATGTCAAATTGGTCTTATCAGTTGAAGAACTGGATGCAAATTGTCCAGATGGCCTATTTGCTCTTGCTTTGAAACGGTTAAACGTTTTAGCAATCATTGCAATAAGGTCATCATCATCAGTTTCATCACAACAGTCTGGAGAGATTTGACTGGACTCTCCAGAATCCATGAGTTCAGACACCATCTTCTTCATAGAAAATACATTCTCAGAAGATATCAATGCTGTACTTTGTGGTTCAGTATGACTAACCACATTAGGACTACTGGAGGCATGGTTATAAGCATCTTGTTCTGCCACCACTCTCTGAGCTTGATTTTCTTCAGTGTACCTGAAAGCTCCATAAAGAGTTGAGAGAGTGTGTGTGTGCAGAGTTTTACCTTGTCGTAAGACCAGGATCATGTGAGACCATTTGGTGGGCAGAATATCACAAAATTTCTTCAGAAGTATATCCTTGTCCTTCTCAACCCCAAGACCTCTCAACTGGTTTATGATACTCATAAATCTGGTGTAAGTACCAGTGAGAGACTCATTAGGCTGAGCAAAAAATGACTCATACCTCTTGTTTAAGGAGACCTTCTGGTGACAATGGTGTCATCTCCTCCTTCATGCTGGTTTAGAAGTTCATCCCACATGGTTTTAGCACTAGGAAAAAGAACTAGTGTGGGAATTAGGGTTTCTGGAACGGCCCCGAGGATCATGTTTTTGAGAAGGGTGTCTAGATTCACCAGTCTCCTCTCCTCTTCAGACCAATGTTCCTCCCTCTTTTCCCTTCCTCTTCTAGATCCAGAAGGATCAAGAAGGGGATTGAGAGGTGATGTAGGGACATAAGGACCTTCATTTAAGATTTTCATCATGTTCCTCTCAATACCAGTGATATGCAATATCATCCTAGCCTTCCACGTACCAAACTCATCACTGTTCCCACTGAATTTAGGAACAGGATTATTTGAATAGTGCACATGCACGTGTGGAGAAGCAGGAGTAGGAGGAGGAGGTGGTGGATTAGTGTTATTAACAATAGGTGGTTCATTATTTTGATCATTAACATTAACATTAGGATCGGGACCAAAATTAAAACTTCCTTGTGTATTTTCAGGGGTAGACATCAAAGAAGCAGATCTAGGCAATGTTTAGCCTTCTGCTCTGATACCAAATGTGAGTCCCTTAAATTCGATGGTTAACCCTGAAAGTGTAAAATACAACAAGTCTAATAATCACTAGAATGGACTAGTATTACTTAAATATAAATGCAAGTATATAAATAAAGTAATACAAGACTTAAAGCAATAAACAAGTAAAGTGGAACATTATGTATTTTTCAAGGTGTATTTTATTTATGATGTTAAATAAAATACAAGGTTGTGCGGAATCAAGATAATACAAATAAGTATGTATCCTAACAACCTATGAATTACAAATGATCTATATTTGTCAAATAACTCTTTGGATCGAGATACTTAAAGTTGTGAAGTATCCCTGTTTAAGATCGAGAGTATTTAGACAAATTCACTCTAATGCAAAATGTATGCTTAAAAGTAATTTTCTCAAGGAAATGACTTTGTATTTATAGGCAACAAAATTCACCAGTGAATTTTGTGCCGTACAAATATGGTTGCATGCATTTAATGATCTGACAAGAACATTAAATGCATTGGATAAGGTACAAGGATAAAGTCACATCAATATGACTTTATTCTTTTAACCAACCACCTTTACACACGTTTAAACTTTGGGAAAGAACAAGTGGATTGTTCTTTGGAAAGTGTGTAAAGGCAAAAGTCAATTACTCGATATCAGTGTTCAGACTTGTAAGGTCTAGAACACTGACAATCCTCCAGTGTACAGATCTGGTAAGACTTCCAGTGGACTCCGCCATTTGTCAGTCTTCTTTATTCTGACTTCAGTCTTTGACTTCAGTGAGAACATCTTTAGTAGAGTAGATCTGGACTGGGGTGAAGTCCAGTGAGCTAATCTGGAGAATACTCCAGATTTCCTATACAAGTATTTGCTCACTGGTCTTCCATTATTTCTGGACAAATCTTCAGAGGGACTCCAGATTCCAAGTCTGGAGTAGGTCCAGTAGAACACGTTTCTGGACAGATCTTCAGTAAGGCTCCAGTAGTCGAGTCTGGAGCGAGTCTTGTGAATCTGGACCTAACATGATGCAAAAATTGTTTTGGAGAAAAGAATAAACTTGACTAAGAACTATCGAAATAGAGATTTCTTTAATAAAATTGGAGTCTTACAACCTTGAGATACACCGGCTCACCCATTTGAACAAACTCTAAGAGAAGTATAAGTCGGAGTGCGCTAGCCTCCTAAAAGGGCGGGTTTTTAATTGCGTCTTTCGCAAACCTTTGCCCTTGCGCTTCTTTGTGCGTTCAAATGGAGCTACCGAGCTCTCTTGTGTTACTAAGACTATAAAATGATTTTATTAAACATTATGTTATAAAGATTTGCATGAGTCTTCATACATAAACTTTTGATTCACATCAAATGCATTACCCATTTAAAGTTAAGTCATTGACTCCCACTTTGCTAAGAACACTTGCCAGTGCTTTTCGCTCCTACGTGAGACCGTATGCGAATTGTATCTCTTCAAGGTAAATTACCACTCCACCGTGAGACCGGTGGTGGACTATTTACATGTTCTTAATTGGGCGACTTAAAACGAGTTAAGAGGTGAGATCCTTGACCCGTGGCATAAGATGGGACAAAACATGTTTACAAAACACTTAATACCCCTTTAAAGTGTTGTTGTAAGTTCCATATCTCTAGGAATTGCATGAATGTAATTATTGATCGTCGATTACCTTTTGAGTACCGTCATTTCTAGCTGATCAACAGATGAAATGATTGTATGTCAATTGGATCCTAGCCTTAATGAAATTAATTGTTAAATGAATTTTACAAGGGTAAATTACATTTCTTAAGGATTATTATCGAATATACCGATAATTGAACTTTTGTCTGTTTTGTAGATGGCAACAACAAATCCTTTTCAAAACATACACCAATCGGCTTTCAGGTCGATGCTAGAAAGAGAAAAACTTTTTGGACCTAACTTCAATGATTGGTTTCGTCAGCTAAGAATAGTTCTAAGAGCTGAAAAGAAAATTGAAATCCTTGAAGAGTAGACACCCGTTGTTCCGGGAGCTAATGCTACAACTGAAGAGTTGGCTGCATACACTGCTGCGTATGATAGACACAATGAGGTTGCTTGTCTGATGTTGGGAAGCATGAATGCTGATCTTCAAAAGCAATTTGAAAATTATTTTCCTCGTGATATGATTAACGAGCTCAAGTCTTTGTACAAAAAGCAAGCGGGAGTGGAGTTGCTCGACCTAGTTGACACACTTCATGACTTGTGACACGAGCAAGGAACACCGGTTAGTCCTCATATACTAAGATGAAGAGGTATTTTGAGCAATTGGAAAGGTTGAATTATGCTTATCCTCAGCCTATTGCTATTGGCATGATTCTCAAGTCTTTATCTAAGGATTTTGAGGAATTTGTGCGCAATTACAATATGCATAGCATGAATAAAACCATTGCTGAACTTCATGCCATGGCGAATGAGTATGAAAAGAAGCTTCCAAGGAAGTCTGCCACACCCCAAGTTCTCACGATCAAGGGGGGAAAATCCAGAAAGGGAAACAACCAAAAGGAAAGGGCAAGAATCAAGGTAAAGGAAAGCAAGTTGCTACTCCTAAACCTAAGAAGACCCCTCCAGCGAAAAAGGAACATCCCGCTAAGGACCAAACATGTTATCACTGCAATGAAGTGGGACATTGGAAGCGGAATTGTTCTAAGTATCTAGCTGAGTTGAAGAAGAAGCAAACTGGTTTGACCAGTACTTCAGGTATCTTCACAATTGAATTATATTCCTTTTCTAAGCGTAATTCATGGGTTTATGACACCGGGTGTGGTACTCATATCTGTAATTGTTTACAGGGGCTTAGAAGGAGAAGGAAACTGAAACCAGGATCTTTACAACTGTTCATGGGAAATGGCCTACCGGCAGCTGTAGAAGAAATAATGTAACACCCCAACAAGGCGGAATCATGGGGTATCACTTAGAAAAGCACAGCACGACATGGAAATTATGTAGAGTCAAACTATATGCATTCATAGGATTGAAACAATCCACAAACTCATTCAAATGTATACAATTATCAACATCAAGCAAAGATATTCAATCAAACAACATTTATAATAAAAAGTTCAAATGATAGTAGTTGATCCTAAGCATAACCCATTGAGGGGAAATAAGGATCACGGATCCAGAAAGTCCGAGGCAAGTCCAATCCTAGTAATGCAAGCACAGAATCATCCATTTTGTCTCTGATTAACCTGATTACCTGAAAAGTGTACTAAAATACGTCAACATAAAGTTGGTGAGTTCGTAGGGACAAGTAATAGGAAACAAGTGTATTGGAATAACAACCGTTAACGATAAGCGAGGATTAGAATACCTAATCACATTCCAAGGAAAACCCTAAAAGGTTTAACGTTAGCACAAATCAATAAAATCAACATTTCAATTACAATATCATTATACATAAACCGTTACGCCTTACTTGTCAAACAATGCGCCATTAAACCGTTACGACTTATATGATAAACAATGCGCCATATATCATTAACCCGTTACGACTTACATGATAAACAATGCGCCATTAAACCACAAGTAATCACATCAACAATCAACAATTAGACAATTAACATCTCGTTCCATATCATGACAAAGTGAATCAACCGACAATCGTTTAACAACAAGTATTCATAAACGAAAGCATAATTAACCGAGCAACAAGTAAATACGTTAAATCAAACAATCAATCAAACATACATGTACACTTTTCAGCCCGAATCTCAATTGAGTAGGGAGGGTTTACGAAACTCACCTTATTCTTGATAGTTCAACAACAAAATAGAAGAGATTGATGTAGTTAACGATGACGAGCGTTTCAACTGGCCACGTTACGTATTCCCTAATTTCAATGTGAATTGATTTATATTCATGCTAAATTCCAAATATAGATATACAACTATAAGGATATCTTATTAATACGCTTGTCAACGTATTTACTTTGTGAGCTTTTATAGATATTTGAATTTATCTTTAAGAATCCTTTAAAGTATTTTGTAAATGAAACCTCATTTATGTTATAAAAATTTAAAGGACTAATTTGTCATTTTTGAAACTTGAGGGACTAAATTGTCATTCTTGAAACTTGAGGGACTAAATTGTCATTCTTGAAACTTGAGGGACTAAATTGTCAAATGTCAAACTTATAAGGACAGAAATGACAACTTTGAAACTGTAGGGTAAAAATGTAACTTTCTGTATATAATACGTATCCGTAGGATATATGTACTTTAAATAGTAAGATTAATACGAAGAATGTATTAATTTAGTAACGAAGAGATACTTTAATAGTACGTATTATAATCAATACAAAATGTATTGATTACAATGGAAGAGATACCATGAATGGTGGAGGTGAAACAATTACACTTCATGCCCGGATAATTATACGGAGGGATCTAGTAGGGCGGTAACAACGGGGGCAGGATCTTTAAATCGTTTAGTCCAAACCTAGTCCGGCTACAACCCATTATCTCCCCCATCTATATAACAAAAGGACTGCGATCATGAAGTGCTTTCGTTTAAAGCTTATCAAGGATATTTTCTATCCAAAAACCAGAAAATCGAAAATACGAAATAATTCACAGATGGTGAATATTATTGATAGGATATTTAAATGCAGGTATTTATCAATTGAGTATAAAAGTAAATTGACAAGCATTTCAATACATAACATATAGTCATATAATCATAAAGCAAAGTACAGTAAGGTTTCATAGAAACACTTACAAGTATGGAGATATTATGAGTTCTAAGATCAAAGTGATGACGTAGTGAAGAACAACAATCAGTATTGAGTAGAATCGGCCATAACTTGGACTTGTTTTCTTGATACAAGATGAATAATTCCAGCCTCTATGTGGGTATTATAACTAGCCTTCTTGAAGATCCTTGGGAAAATTCCTGATAACTACGTTGTGTTTACGATTTGAACCAACGAATTCAAAACAACATTGGTTGAATTGAAAGCTTGGGATGATGAAAGGTTGTGAGAGATATGCTTGATCTTTAACAAGTATTGATCTTGGAATGATAGAGATTAAGGAAGAAGAAGTTTGATTATGTGAAATGGTAATTAGAAATGAAAACCTTAGTTTGTATTTATAGGTAAAATTTTCCATGGTTACTAGTTTAGTTAATAAGTAATCATAGTTAAGTTAATGAATACCATGGGCAAAGTTGATGGTTTTGCAATACCATGGGCTAGGAGACTTTAAGGTGCAGATTTTTTAAAAGGGCATTTTAGTCTTTTCACTTTTGACAACTTCCTAGTTGTTTCCTCAAATGTTACCAGTAGTTTCGGGTTCATTCCTTTGAGTTTTTAAACCAGATTTTAGGATATGTTTCTAAGAAGTATTTAAGTTTTGATGAAGTAGTTTATTGGAAGATTATGGCCATATCAAAGTGTTTAAAACACTAGATATTAGGTTCTAGGAAGTCTTAAGTTCATTCGAGAAAGAAACGATCGAAAAAGCAACGTTTTACATATATATCCATAAACGTTTTTCCTGTTACCACAGTTACTCAATTATCATCTATCATATAATTTCCATAACATGTACTGGGTCAATATCATAGTCTGCTAATATGTCCCTAATTCTAGAAGTTCAAATATGACATTATAATTGGCCCAATTTACAGATAAATGTACACAAATATGTCCAAATTTCCGTTTATTGAAATAGTTAATCAAATTACATGCACAGTCAAACGGTAAAAATCATGAATGTTACATTCTTCCCCCGTTAAAGAATTTCGTCCCGAAATTCAACAAACACTAATTACTAAACAAGTATGGGTATTTAGACTTCATGTGGTCCTCGCGTTCCCAAGTAAACTCGGGTCCACGTCTAGCTTGCCATCTCACTTTGACAATCGTATATCGGGTGTTCTTTAGTTTTCTAGTTTGTCGATCTAGAATTTCTATTGGTTCTTCTACAAATTTCAACGTTTTATCAACACGGATTTCTTCGAGTGGCACGTGAAGTGTTGGATCGGCCAAACACTTTCTAAGATTACAAACATGGAAAACTTTATGAACTCCACTCAGGTTTTGAGGAAGTTCTAATCGATAAGCTACTGGACCAATACGCTCCAAGATCTTGAACGGGCCAATGTACCGTGGCCCCAACTTGCCACGTTTCACAAAACGAACCACACCTTTCCACGGGGACACTTTCAATAAAACATAATCACCAACTTCAATTTCGAGGGGTCGTCGTCTAACATTATCATATTTCAATTGCCGTTCTCGGGCCACTCTTAACTTTTCTTTGATTTGTGAGATCACTTTCGTCGTTTCAATAACAATTTCGGGCTCAACGAGTTGGCTTTCACCAACTTCTGCCCAAGCTAGCGGTGACCTACAATCTCTCCCATATAATGCTCTAAATGGGGCCATTCCAATGCTAGCATGATAGCTATTATTGTGGGAGAATTCAACCAAAGGAAGATGCACATCCCAATTACCACCAAAATCAATAGCACAAGCTCTTAACATATCTTCCAATGTTTGGATCGTTCTTTCACTTTGACCATCAGTTTGTGGGTGGAACGCCGTACTCATGCCGAGACGAGTACCCATAGATTTTTGGAACGCCTTCCAAAATTTTGAAGTAAATCGGGCATCCCGATCGGATATCACAGAAATCGGCACTCCATGCTTGGATATTACCTCTTTGATGTACAAACGTGCCATGGTGTCAAATTTATCGTCCTCCCGGATGGCTAAGAAGTGAGCCGACTTAATCAACCGGTCAATTATCACCTAAATAGTGTCCCGACCACTACTCGTCCTAGGTAACTTCGTGACGAAGTCCATAGCAATTTCTTCCCATTTCCACACCGGTGTTACTGGTTGGACTAGTAAACCCGGTGGTTTCTTGTGGTCGGCTTTCACTTGCAAGCAAGTAAGGCATTCACTAACATATTTTGCAATGTCTTTCTTCATTCCTGGCCACCAATACAAATCTCTCAATCCAAAGTACATTTTATCAGAACTTGGGTGAACCGAGTAGGCTGACTTATGAGCTTCATCCATCAATTTCAACCGCCATCCTCCAAGAACGGGAATCCACAATCGATCAACGAAATACAAGCCATTGTCATTCTTTCTATCAAATTGTTCTTCTAGACCGTTTAAGGTTTCATTGATGAAGTTTTCCGGTCTAGTTGCCAATTCTTGTGCTTCAATAATGGAGTCACGAACACTCCTTAACACGGTAAAGCTCATGGCTTTAACTCTTCTTGGTTTTATACGTTCTTTTCGACTTAAGGCATCGGCTACCACATTTGCTTTACCCGGGTGATACCGGATAACACAATCATAATCACTTAACAGTTCAAGCCATCTTTTTTGCCTCATGTTCAGATCACATTGATTAAAAATATGTTGAAGGCTTTTATGATCGGTATAGATCACGCTTTTGGTGCCATACAAGTAATGCCTCCAACATTTCAAAGCAAATACCACAACTCCCAATTCTAAGTCATGGGATGGATAATTCTTCTCATGTACCTTCAATTGTCTCGATGCATATGCTATCACCTTATCCCGTTGCATTAAGACACAACCCAATCTTTGCCCGGATGCATCACAATATACAACGAAATCATCGGCTCCATCTGGCAAGCTCAAGATGGGTGCATCACACAATTTATCCTTCAACAATTGGAATGCTTGTTCTTGCTTTTCACCCCAATCAAACCTTCTTTCCCGTTGAGTCAACAGAGTCAAAGGTTGGGCGATTTTTGAAAAGCCTTCAATAAATCGTCTATAGTAACCCGCCAAACCAAGAAATTGGCGAATTTCGGTCGGTGTTTCGGGTCGTCTCCAATTCTTTACTGCTTCAACTTTACTTGGGTCCACATGAATTCCTTCTTTGCTCACTACGTGACCAAGAAAGTGGACCTCTTCAAGCCAAAATTCACATTTGGAGAACTTGGCATAAAGCTTTTCTTTCCGGAGTAACTCTAAGACTTGTTTCAAATGTTTCAAATGATCTTCTTTTGTCTTAGAATAGATAAGAATATCATCGATGAAGACAATGACAAATTGGTCTAAGTAGGGCTGACACACCCGGTTCATCAAATCCATGAACACAGCTGGTGCATTAGTCAACCCAAAAGGCATCACCGTAAATTCAAAATGTCCATATCTCGTTCGAAAGGCGGTTTTTGGAATGTCGTCTTCATGAACCCTCAATTGATGATAACCCGACCTCAAATCAATTTTAGAAAAGAAACGAGCACCTTGGAGTTGGTCGAATAAATCGTCAATCCTAGGAAGAGGATAACGATTCTTTACCGTTAGTTTGTTCAATTCTCTATAATCGATACACATTCGGAATGTGCCATCTTTCTTTTTAACGAACAAAACCGGTGCGCCCCAAGGAGATTGACTAGGGCGAATGAAACCCTTCTCCTGAAGTTCTTTGAGTTGGGCGGCCAACTCTTGCAATTCGGTCATGGCTAAGCGATAGGGCGCTTTGGCCACGGGAGAAGCGTTAGGAATAAGTTCAATACGAAAGTCAAGTTCACGAGATGGAGGCAAACCCGGTAGGTCATCCAGAAATACATCCGCAAAGTCTTTAACTACGGGCACGGTTTTCAATTCAATCTTTGTGGCCTTAGCACTATATATTTTCCCATCCCATAGTTCGGTCGTTTCGCCTTGAACCACTAATTCTTCTCCATTTTCCAACGGAACTCTCACTGCTCGACTACCACAATCAATCATCGCGTTCATGGCCGATAACCAATCCATACCCACGATCACGTCAAAACTACCGATGTCAAAAGGCATTAAGTCTATGTAAAATGGGTGATCACATAATTCTAACACACAATCACGAATAATTTGACTAATTCTAGACAATCCACCATTTACCATTTCAAGTTCAAAACAATAAGACAATGGGCTAAGATTAGCATCGATCAACAGAATGAAATCATTGGAAATGAGACTATAATCGGCTCCAGAATCAAATAACACGGTATCATATTGGTGATTGAGAAAAAAAGTACCTGCTACCACGTTTGGATCAACACGAGCCTCGGCCGCATTCACGGCAAAAGCTCTTCCACGGGGAACGAGTTGTTGTTGAGGAGCTTGCTGTTGTTGACCTTGATTTCCTCGGTTTTGATTTGGACCAGCAATTTGCAATTGATTAGGATGCACGGTCACTTGAACTTGTTGGCCGATGAGATTTGGGCATCGGTTACGATAGTGGTCTTGGCTACCACATTCATAACAACTGCCCCGGGCCATTTGGGGGTATCTAGCATTTAGTGGAGCAACATTTAATGGAGCAATTCGACGGGTAGGACAAAATCTTGAGGTGTGACCCTGATTGTTACAAATAAAGCAAGCATCACATCTCACATTAGTTCGATGATGACGGTTACACTTAGGGCACAAAGGACTTGTCCCAGCATAACCACCCTTTGGCGGCTCAACCCTCGGTTCAACCACCGCATATACCTTTCCACCACGACCATGGCGCTTATTATTACGCCTATCATCTTTCTTGGTGCCACTCGACTCGGGCGTATCTTTTCTCTTGTTATCACTTTTGGCTATTTCACCACCCTTCACAAGCTCCATGGTGACACTAGTGGTTCGGTTAATGGCTTCATTGATTGTCAATGGCATGGTGGGATGAGAAACAAGTACCCTCACTTTGTGGGGTAAGCCAACCACATACTTTTCTACCTTCTGGGCCTCAGGTCTCACAAGATGAGGAATAAGTCTAGAAAGTTGTCCGAAGCGGCGAGTGTACCCCACATGATCGGCTCCCTTCATGGTGAGCTTAGTGAATTCTTCCTCCAAATTTCTCATTTCATATGGTGGGCAATACTTGGAGATGATCATTTCTTTGAAATTTTCCCAAGGTATGGAATTTGCGAGGCCAATCCCCAAAGTATCCACTTCTACATTCCACCATTCTAGAGGATCACCTGCTGATGTGCTAAATCGAGTTTAAAAATTATAAACTAGAAATACCTAGAAACTCACTACTACACACTATCGGGCAGTGGACCCGTTCGTATGCAATATAGTTAAGAGGTAAGTCCGTGTTCGTTCTCGGGGAATGGTTTGAACTAGTTGTTTAATAAAATGGTTTGGAAAACAGGGTGTTGCTTCGAGTCTCACTTTGACAATTAGATTAAAATAAATTTAAAAGACAAAACGCATAAAAGTAAAGAAAAGCTTCAGACAATATTAATAAAAATCATCCACCTTGAATTCGCTAGACTTCAAACATGATTACATTCAATTAAGACCAAATTCATTGAGTTGAAAAGATAATCGTAAAAGGATTAAGGTGCTCACGTGGTACCACCAACCGTGAGCAAATTACCCAATCACCTAAGTTGCTAGTTTAATTACCCAAGCCAGTACCACCAATGCCTAGACAACCTTACCAACAATTAGTTTGCTTGACTATCAAATTAACAATTGTGCCTATATGAAGATAACGTGGTACCACCAACCGTTATAAAACACGTTGACAAAATGACTCATTTTATTAAAATGATATTCACTATCATACCATGAACTAGTGATAATTGCTCATAGACAAACAACCATTTGAAAATCACATATGCATCCAACTAGTACCACTAACGAAGAACACACATGCCACCAATATCATAATAATATATAAAAAGGAATTAAATCATCAAGATCTCGACACAACGATAATTGAAATCAACTCTTTGGATTAAAACATATAGCAATCACATCATTCGTCTAGTTTTCTCAAGGTGGATGATTGAATGTTTAGCCACTCATGATTAATTTAAAATAACAATCAAAATAAAAGAAGAACATGATGTACCAATCGTTCTTGAAATTGAAATTGCAAGACAATAAAATAGATACGATCTAAGTGGGTGCCCGTGAGTCTTCAATGAATCGGACGAAGAAATCTACCCTTGATCCTTGAAGGAATCCCTTGGAGAGCAGCTCTTAGAAAGAATTTGGATAAATTGGGAATTAGGTTTTTGTTTTCTATTTATACCCCTTTGAAATCTGATGCAAACATCAGCCAAAAGCCCTTCAGCCCCGTCGTCCCACTGCGGCGCAGTGGGCGAGTGATGCCCCCACTGCGACGCAGTGGATATTAACTGATCTAGGTGCTCGTTTTCCACCTTGTCTGACTGCGGCGCAGTGGGCCTTGGTCACAACCACTGCGGCGCAGTCTAAAACTGCTGACCGAGTTCCCACTTTTCCACTAGTCGACTGCGGCGCAGTGGGCTGGTGATGCTCCCACTGCGGCGCAGTCCAATCCTGCTGATCCGAAGACAACCTTTTCACTATGAACTTGCTGAAAGTTTCTATCTTCTCAACTTTAAACAACTCTCGAACTCACAAATCAACTTCTTGGTCTCAGAAATCATCCGAAATTGCACCAAATGGACACGTAACCTGTTTAGAGCCTGAAAACACTAACAAACAACATAAACGCGCCAAATGCACACAAAATCGACTTAAAACACTTAATAAAATGGCCAATAATGATGTGGGCGATATGTATAAATTGGTCACATCAAATCCCCCCACACTTGAGCATTGCTTGTCCTCAAGCAAATCCGGAATTAAAGTAAAATATTCCTTGGCAATGAAGCTATAGAAACAAATTACGAGTATAAAAAAGAAGCCACACCAAGCATGTCAATGACAAAAAGTTGGGTGAAGCAGTTTTAATCTTAAATGAAACCCCGAAATGTTTGACAATATCTGAACAGTCCACAAGCCTCAATAACACGACTAAGCAAAGTGAAACAAATGAGCCTATCAAAATCATCCTACTCCAACGAACTTACTATTGGGGATGAATATATATATGAATAACCACTCATTGCTCGGTCGTGATGCATATCTTACCATAGGCTTGAACAAGGATCATAGCTCCACCGACGTGGCATAAGCACCAAGTACATCATCAAAATAGGCATATAGGACGGTTGTATAGTTAGGCTAAGGTATATATAATGGATATTTACAATGGAGTATGGGAGTGTAGGTTAGAAATGACAGGAAACAATCAAAGTATAGGGTATGTATGAAATATGTACAAAATAGTCTAATCAAAACCCTTACCATTGATTGCCAACAAACTACCAACCCCTAAGATGTTATCCCGCTAAGACACCTCAAAAATACCAAGCAAAACCCGACACCATTGTGGTGTATTAACTTCAAACAACTTAAATTCAACCAAGTCTTCCATTCTTAATGATACAACAAAACTTTAGACATCTAAAAATGAGAAGTACCCACTAGTAGCCCAAGTTCCTTTCTTCCCTTTTTTTTTTCCTTTTTCATCATTTTTTTTTTCATTTTTTCTCATTTTTTTTCTTCATTTTTTCTCTTTTTTTTTCTTTATTCATGAACCATTTTTACTCTACTAGTAGGCACCCTCTTACAATGATTAACAATGTCTATAACAATATACTTCCTTTGAACAATCCAAGATAATCCTCAATAACTTGACCAATTGACGTATTCTCATAGACAAGAATATTCCACTAGACAATCCACTGAAGCTCTCCCAAACCATCCAAACAAACCAATGACAATCAATGACCCCCCAGATTAGACTATCGGTATAGTAAGGTATAATTAGGTAAAGTTTACATATATAAGTGGATATATACAAAGGAAAAGGCTAAGTTAAAAAGGATGTATAAGTGTACTTTGCACTAAGGATGAGTGCAACAAAGGTTTACAAAGGAAGGAAAGAAAGTGTATGTATAGTAAAGGTAAAATATACAAAAGCAAAGGTGCAAAGAAAGAAAGAAAATACGGGTCAAACCTAATATGCCAATTCGTCATCCAATGTACTTATATCACAAAAGTGATCTCACTGCGGTCTCGTAACGATCACTAGGCCAAGTTCTAGCTCAACACATCATCGGCACACTCATATCAAAGAAATGAACCCGGAAATGGAATAAATAAACCTCAAATTCGCACATCTTAGTTCAGAGTTCGAAATGGAACCCTTACCCCCGAATAAATCCAAGAGCCTAAGAGAGGGACAAATTACAAGGCAATCAAACCAAAACCGTAAACACCTAGCACATCTATAAATGAATGATGAATCTCACAACTTTAGGTGTTTGGTAAATTTGAGTATGCAAGTAATGTTATCAATCCACAAGGATCAGCCCAATAACCGTTCAGAACACATTTCGCTGATTAAAATTGTGCCAAGGAAAAATTTTGTAGTAAAATTGCTCATTAAGTTGTTATGAATTAAGTGACAAAAGCAATTTACCACAAGGACAAGCTCAACACAAGTTTCAAATCATATCATCTTCCATCATCTTACCAAATCGAACAACCAATCTCAAACATGCACATCATAGTTCAGAGTTCAAGATAGAACCCTTACTCTTGGATAAAACCCAAAAGCCTACGAGAGGGACACATCCACAAGAATGGCTAAATCTCAATGGCAAAACAACAAAAGAGATATATCCGATTGCTTAAACCTATTTGCCACCCCCCCACACTTAAGATGGACAATCACAAGGTAAATAGGGGTAAGCAATAGACAGAAAGAATGAGAACACATACCGGATCATGGACACATTCCGTTTCAAAACAAGTAAGTCGACCCCGCACCACAAATTGCTCTTCCTAAAAAGGAAGTCCAATTTGGTTGACGGGAGAAACAAACTTAGTCCAAAACGGAAGGTGTGAGAACTGTGTGTGAAATAATGTCAATAAAGATGCCAATCAAAAATGTTGCGCTGAACTTACTGCCAGCATATGCACATGACATCATAGTGAGCTACTAACATGATCACACAATCAAACAAACCAACGGGTTCTCCCCCACACTTGGGTTCCACTAGGTATTGCCATCAATCGGATCAAACCTGCTGAATAACATTCCAAAAGACCAACCATCCAAAATATCCAAAATAGTTCAAACAAAATAAAATACCATGCAGAAAATAAAGAAAACAAAGGAAATTACAAATGTTTCATCACCCCGTAGGGTGGATACCAGACAATGATAAATAAAGGAATGTCATAAGAATACCAACATAACCAATAATCATATGATTCCATCCCACGGTACCGGATGGGAATCATCTCCACTCACTGCTGCTGTCCATGATAACCATATGGAAGACCGGGTGGACCAAAAAGGTCAGTAATCCAATTGCGCTCCTCCTCTTGACCTGAACCTGAGCCTCCAGCATCTCCTCCAGACTGTCCACCACCTAAACCCGAACTCAAACCTGCAACAAAACCAGGAACAAAGGAAGATGAACCACCGGCAAAACCTCCGGATCCACCA
The DNA here is from genome assembly GCA_034093135.1 of Erigeron breviscapus. Lineage (NCBI taxonomy): Eukaryota > Viridiplantae > Streptophyta > Magnoliopsida > Asterales > Asteraceae > Erigeron > Erigeron breviscapus. Next base: position 203,482,894 of record CM067167.1, on the reverse strand, counting down.
GCATCATGTCCACCCTGAAAAACCCCAAACTGTACTGGACCACGGGGAGAACCTCCTAAATCATGGGGTCGTGGTGACATGTTCCCCGGAACAGTCTTCTGAGAGAAAAAAGGCTGACCCCCCTGACGATAATCAGGGACATAAATAGGCGGTGGAGAGAATGGAGGAATCGGGTCAGGTCAAACAAACTCCCGGCCATGATACTGAGCATCCCACATAGGCTGATAATAATCAAGGCTATAGTTAGTGTGGGCCTGCTGTGATCCAATCCAGGTGATGTCCTGATCCATCCTCCGCTGGTAGTCATCAAAATCCCGGCGGCTAGCCTGCTGATCATCATATATATTCTGAACAGTCTGTCCCAAAAGCGTAAGATCAAAGGAGCTCGGGACAGGGATGCTACGACCACGCATTCTAGGTGGCTCCTGGGAAGCATCACCCATCTCTACATCAGCAGCCTCCAAGTCTGGAGGTGGTTCCTCAACAACGCCAGTGTCATCCAACAATCTAGCAGGCTGGCTCCCCTGCTTCTTCTTCACTATCTTCCCCCGAATCAACTCTTTAACATGGAAATCCTCCTGATTAACTTGTGGAGACAGATGGGTCTGGCTCAGAATCAAATACACCCATCCTCTTGTAAATCTGGGTAATGAAATGTCCCAAAACCAACTCTGAGTCAGAATGATTACACATGCGATCAATCACAACCATCGGGGCCAATGCAAACTTCCTAGGAGCCCCCTCTGAAAACAGCTTTAACAACCACAAATCAGTCTGGTATGCCTTGTCCCAATGAGTAGACCTCTGGACCAAAAACGTAACTATCATCCTGTGAAGCAACCGAAGCTTAACACTGTGGATCTTAGACACACTAACCGTCCCACCAGAAGGCCAAGCCTCTCCTCCAGAAATCCGACCCCATTACTGTGGAATGGACTCACCATCACCCAAATCACCTTTGACATAAAAACCCTGTCTCAAAAGTTGCCTGAAGTCCTGGTTATCCAACTCTTGCCTAGAATACATACCAGCATAAAACCCAAACTCAGCTATAGACAGCTTCCTCTGCTGTCCCCCATAGTAAAACAAAACAACCCTTTCTTCAAAAATATCCTTGATCTTATTCAATTCCTTAGTCAATTTCAAACTAGAATAAAACTCAAGGCATAACTCACGATAGACAGGTTCCCTGTTAAGAAATATCTGTTGCCACATATCACTATTAACTGTCCTATCACCAACCCTCGCTTCTATACTAAACCACCTTCCAATATCACCCTGAACCCCAAAAACGAGCATCAGATTGAGCAAGATACCTGGGTGGGCAAACAACTTGCTTATGAAGCGTGTAAAGCTTGTTCAAATAATTGTTCTTGTGGGGTTGTCCTAGCCCCATCAAACTATAACCATGCATGCTTCTCGTTCAATGCACCCGGCCAATAATTAAGAGGAGGTACCGATGGTTCTCTCCTATCCGTCTTACCGGGGACATCGTCAGTCCCGCTAGATTGTCCCACCTCCGCTTGCTTCCTCTTATCAGTAGTAGCAGTCTGCAATCACAAACATTAAAGCAAACAAACACGTTAAATGTGGGATGCAAAACTTGAAACCTCATTCAACATCAAACTCAACTGCGGGTCAGAAGATTCCCACTGCGGCGCAGTGGGACTGGCTGGTCCTCACTGCGGCGCAGTGAGGCAAGTAACACGTGCAGGTCAGGTGCGGCCACTGCGGCGCAGTGGGCTAACACACAACACCACTGCGGCGCAGTGGACTAAGAAATCTGGGTAGGTTCTTGTTTTCATTACGACAGGCAGCCAAAAATTAGGGGCAATTAATCATTCCATCAGCAACAACAAGCAATAATCACCACATAATCAAACATTACTTCCCCCCCACACTTATTCATCCATAAATCCCCAAATTTTCAAAACCCTAACTTCAATTTCAAAGTCAAATTCGGAAGAACAAGTGTTTGAATTGAGAAATTAACCACCCCATTAGCATCTATAGCCCTAAAACAACAAAACCCACGAATTAATTCGGAATTGAAAACCTTAGAAATTAAAAATCAAAAATTAAGTAAGATAAAGAAAATAATCAA
>CM067167.1:203432190-203479790 GCA_034093135.1 Erigeron breviscapus | reverse complement strand
GATGATCAAGGTTCAACTACCTCATAAGTAAGCTAGGTATGCTTAATTTGTGGTATCGAGTGGAGAAGTACAGACTGCATGTTAATATGTTATGATGATGATATATGGGAAGATTGGATAAAGGTAACCATGATGAACATGCCTAGGTAGCTTTTGGTATGTTTGAAATTGAAACGAAATGTTACTAAAGAAATGTGATTTTTTTTCTTCCATTTAGCTGATTTTCACTCCATGGTGTTTCTATTCCAATGAAATGGAACGTGAAGTTACAATGTAGCTTGTTTTTTGTTCATGTTATTAGATAAATTCCTGAACTTTAACAAACTACTTCCCGGCAACCAAATTCCCGGCAACCAAACCTGATGATAGAAAGCAGTATTCCATTTTGTTCCAGTCAATCACATTAATGATTCACTAATATTTTGTTTTATGTGTTTATGTACATTATGGGGTTGTAGGATCATTCAGATGCTAAGGGGTTGAGAAACAAGCCATTTCCTTATTATGAGGAGCTGTGTCTAATATTTCAAAAGAACAGAGGCAATCACAAGACTGTTGAAGATGCATTGGAAGATAACAGAGCTCGGCAAATATATGAAACTAGTGATTATGCTGGTCATATATCAAAGGACGAACAGTTTAAAGTGCCAGAAGATGAGAATAATGAGTCCGACAATGAAGAGACAAATGGTCATAAAGGGAATGAAATGGGGGCTGATGATTCAAATGATGGCGATGATGTTTCCATAGATGATGTTACAGAGGCCACTAACAATAAAAAGGATCAAAGTCGTCAAATTTGGTCTTCTGGAATGGAAGGGTTAGTAAAGATAATTGAGGCGTTGCTAAAAAGGCAAGAGGAACAGTTTTCGGTTTTGGCATCACTAGTGGGAAGAGAAGTGGCAGCAGATAAAGAGGCTGCTGATAAAAGAGGACGGTTGAATGGAGAGTTGAAGAGGATACCCAACCTTTCCTTACAAGCACGACTTCGAGCAGCATCTTTGATTGTCGGTGATCCTGCAAAACTTGATCTTTTCTATAGTCTTTCTAATGAAGAAAGAAAAGAATGGGTGTCAATGTCATTATCTGGCCTTATTTAGCCTCATGGGAAGGAAATTAGTCAAAAAGGTTATTTAGAACTCATTTTTGGGTCTTTACTACAACATGCTTCAGTTATATAAATAATATCTAGCTTGACTAATTGATTTTGCATTATATTTCCTCTTTTTTAATTATTGCTTGAGCAAAATAATTAGTATATCCATCATAGGATATCATGTTTAACTGTGAGTCTGTGATAGTGATTTCATTTGAAAAATGTGGTGTCGGATTTTATCAGGTCTACTGTTTCCTTTAGGAAATTCCTATTGTGTTTATTCAGACTAGGATGAATATGTTGTGATGATGAATTGCAGAAAAATTAATTTACAGGTAACACTTTTAAGCCCATCATGGATTCAATAAATCAATGGAATGACCTCTAATGTTGCAATCCTTTCAGCTAACAAGTTGATGGTTTATTCATCTGTGTATCAGACATCTACTATGTTGGAGTGATGGATTTTACGCCTTCACGTATGTATGTATTTTTATAGTATATAATGTAATTGAAGATGATGCATTATAACTATATGTTTTTCTTGAAATGGCATTTCTTTGACCCTAATATTACTAAGAAATGGCATTTCTTGTCAAATCATGGAATCGTGTTAGTATCTCAATTTTTTTGATCATTGTGGATGAAAGCTTCTTTATTTGATACAATTACTCTTGACTTATAAGATATCTCGTTGTTTTTTAGTGGGTGCTGATTTTGATGACTTCAAACTTGTACATTCATAGTTTCTGCCAAACAACACCATGTATTGCATGATAAGTTGCCGCATAAATTTAGGACATTTTCATAGTAGTATTCCTCAGTGGCCATGGCTCTGAATATCATGGTAAGAACTTTCATATCTTCTAGTATTTGCAGTTAGTGCAGTTTTTGATGTTCCATTTCGGTCTGTTGTTGTGTGTTCATCGGCACCTAACACGACGACTGCCTTTGTTGGGTGTGCCTCTCAATGACCTCACTCTCTGTGCGTGCACACGCTCTAACGCTAGCAAAACGTCCTTTCAAACTCGTTGGGTGCGCACTCGTTCATGAAGTGTGTGCTAGGCTCGTTAGATATAATTCGTTACCAGTGTGGCAGCGAGGTAATGAACCGCATTCTCGCTTGCCACCGGGCTGCGTGCGTCGCGTGTGTCAGTATCGGCGCGACTACCCCTGCGGGAGACCGATCGTGAGGACAGAACGGAGGTCATAGGGAACGTGCCGTTTGTCTCTCCATTTCTTCGCTCCAACTTTCAAAAGTATAAAAAACTTATAGGTTATATAAAGAACTACATATTACATTTAGGGAAGGATAGTTGCACGCTCAAAGTGTAAAGCCTTGCCGACTGGTTATTTGACTTATTTCCAAATAAGTTTTACTTGAAGATTGTAGTCTATTTTCAAACTTTAATGTCTACTAGAAATGACCATCATCGCTACTGGAAACTTTTAATGGTTTTCTTCTTTTCATCAAGCCTGATTCACCAGATCCTTCGGCGTAAACTAACTAAAAGGTGAATCCCAATTGGAGGTTATTCCATGAATTGAATATGGTTTTGCTTAATAAGCATCCCCAGATCATCATTTTCTTCACATGTAAGTACCGAACCAAACAGCTGTGGACCGGAGAGGCCTAGAACGATTTGGAAGCTTGATTTAGAAGTCTTTGATCATTGGGCCATGTCATGATGTTGCCATGAATCTGATACGGTCTTTCCAGATCAAAAGTATGATTTTGCTTGTGAGGTAACTGTCACAGAACAAGATTCGAGCCCGAAAAAATGTTGTATAACTTAAATGGATCTAGTGTTATACTTGCTTGAAAAGCATCGTCTCCTCTAGGATCTGACTCGTTAGTTTCATGAATTGACAACGCCATATGCTCATGTAGCTTGAAGCCAGCTAGAGCCCTAAAGGGTCATAAGACCCCAGCCATTTTTAAAAGATCAATCCATTGCTTATGTTATTGATGGAGTGTTTGATATTGGTTTCATTTTTCTTCAATTACATTGTTAACTGTTAAGGTTTGTCAAGAAACGAAGGGATATCCTTAATTATTATTGTCTGAAACAACAAAACGAAACAGAACAATGGGAAGAGAAGTAACAGCAACTGATAAAAAGAGCATAGTTAAATGGAAATTTGTACCAAAACTTTGTTTACTAACATGACTTCAAGCAGCAAACTGTTATTGTCGTTGATACTGCAAAAACTTGATCCTTTTTATAGTCTTTTTGATGAGGAAAGAATAGTATCGGTGTCAATGTTACTTTCAGGATGTATTTAGAAAGAAAAGATTGTCATGAAACTTTAGTGCAGCTAACCCTTGCTAGAGCATCCTTTTCATCATATATGCTTTACTATTTTGCCCAAAAGAATTTAGTCTTAAACATTCTGATATTTATTTGTCAGTATATCTATAGGGTTGTGTGAAATCATTTTCGAAATACCAAAATTTTAATCTCTTCAAACGCTGGTAACATGTGTTATTACTTCCGTTATGCGTCAAATAGACACCACATTACTGCAGTTTATTTTTCATTATTTATGCATTTTGATACATATATACTATACAAGAAAGTACAGACGTTATTTATGATTAACTTGAGCACACATTTTCCGATTTGATTAATTCATAGATGTTCATTCTTCATCAATGTTCTTGGTTGTCCAAGATGTGGTCTGGTAACCATAGTTTGCGCCATTGGGACCTTGTCCGTAGTTTAGACCACTTCCATAACCGTGATGGCCATGGCCAAACGAGTTGCTATGGTTGTGTGAACTCTCAGAGTAGTGGCTGGGTCCATTGCCATGGTAGCCACCACCACTAGACCAACTGGATTGTTGGTGCTGAGGATAGTTTGAGTATGGCGTTGTATGCCCTGTTGTGGCTAAGAAGTTGGTGTAGCCACCATCGTGGATTCTCCCACCAGTTTCTTGGTAAGTCAAATAGTTTTGCTGTTGAAATGGGGAACCAGAACCACCGGGGCAACGTTCAGTCTGGAGAACCATTTTCTTGAACTAATTTGCTTCTTGTGTTGATGTGTATATTATTGCTCTATTTATAGGGGAGGAGCCAGTGATTCCAGCTAGAAATTATCTTTATCTTATCATGGAATCGTGGTAACCCCGAAATTCAACGGCGATAATCTATTCCAATCTTGCACTCAATTAACTTTTAAGCATCTTATCTCATGTCACTTCATACATGGCTTCACCTTCACTGATTTGTTCCATGTCCTCATCTCCTTTTGCATTTTTAATTAGCTTTTTGATGCATTCTTTATCTGTCATATGTTGTATCTTTGCTTTCTTTGTTGCAGTTTGGTGATTGTAAACCTTAATCTCTAGTCTTCATATTTGAAGGTTGATCTGGTTCAAGAACCAAATTGCCTAATGCCAAAATAAAATCAAGAGTACTGTTTTAACATTAGTTACAAGACTAATTAAAGTGACATCATAAGTACCATATCTGATACTCACTATTATTCTATAAATCACTCGGTCAAAATAGTCAAAGTCGAGTTTTCCCCCTTAAATTAAAGGATTTGAAGGTTATGTTTACGTTTCCGTTCTAGTCTACTTCTATTATACACAAATCAAGATATATTGATTTTTATATATAAAAAAGTATTCCGATCCTGAGAACTCCCAGATTATCCTGGGTACTCTTATCAAGACCCTGGCCGATCCGAGTCCGAAAAGAAATGCTTGCAACCTCGACTCTAGTTGACATTCATGAACTCGAGCATCTTCCATAGCATTGCCTTGCCTCTTTCTTTTTTTTTTCCTTCAGAAATTTGGACTTCTTCCATGCTTATCTTCATGGGTCCAAATCCATAAACCGGAACAAAAATGTGATCATTAAACAAAACAAAGCAGTAACTAAGTACACATGTTTAAAAGCGGTATATAAAGAAACCGATAAATCTCATATAGAAATCTTGAAAGATCAAACAATATAGAATCATTTTTGGCACAACCCTCTTCAAAGAAAGATATGATCAAACAGGACAAACTTTAGATACAAAGTTAAAAAAAAATAAACAGAATTTTGAATAATTATTTATGGCAGATTAGTCTCACATTCAAAATTTCCTAATACAAAAGAAGCCTGAAGCTGTCTGGATTATCTCTCTCAAAGGGGGGCCTCTCAAAATGGTGATGCCCAGTAATAAACAGGCAAACAAACCCATGAATCGCAACTCCATGGAAGCACAGCTTCCCCCCGACCCAGTAAATCAGTATGCCAAGATTCTGAAAGAAAGCCAACTCTACCAAGAACAAGCGAAAAACAAAGACTATATACATTACCACCCCCACAAAATCCATCAAGAATACATACCAGAGTCGACTATTCTTTTGGTCAAACTTGCAGGATAGTCTTTCAGATTCAGAGCATCAACCTTTACATAATAGAAGACATTACCCGCTCACCCACTTTCTCGTATGCAATTTCCGGGTAACAGAAATCTGTATCTATCGGCGTTTTCAATAAGATGTGCAGGAAGATGAACAGCCGAATAGGAATGTGGTATGGGTCCCATTTTCCTGATGATTTCTTTAAAAGTATACTCTTCTGGTAACATATCAAAAAGATCAGCCCCTTTGCAGATTACTTTCTGAACCCTAATAGGGTTCAAGAATTTATTAAATCTTACTCTATCAACATGACTGTAAGCTTTCATTTTGAAGATGAACTCGCTGATGTGGCGGAAACAAAAGCTACAGTGCCACCCTGCATCTGCCAATATTGTGTCAGACTGTCGGTAATGAGCATAAGTTGTTTTCCCCGACTGATAACGATGTACAGACGCCCTCCAACTATTATTATCCAAAAGGAATTCGAACGAATATAAGTAGTTCTTCAACCGAAGGTGAAGAACTGGAGGTATGTCATCACACCATCTTAAAAGATTGATGGTGTGTCTACTTGGTATCTCATCAACATCTGACATGATCAACAAATCATCATCTTGAATTCCGGCTTTCTTTAAAAGAAAATCCAATGCAAGTCTCTGATATGCCTCTTCAACAAACGGATTTTCTCCTTTCTGAAACCTCCCAGGAATTTGACCATAAGTTAACCTCGGCTGAACAAATTTAAACTGATCTTGATGACTGGCAAAGACCAGGGGCTTAGGTAAGCCTGTAAATGTCGAATTTGACTCTAAGAGAACAAACTCATTAACGTAAGGGTACAATTCATGCCATCTGATTGTTAAAAGATCTACTTCATTACTAAACAACACAGCATCAAACACACGTCTTGGAAACTCACGAATTCCCCATCCATGAAGCTTACAAAGATTTTCCATTGAAACGTTTTCGTGATAATAATGTGGGATTTCATGAAACGGTTTTGGTGGTGATTCCCATAAGGGTCGTAAAAAGTAGGATACTTTTTGTCCATGAACATACAAACCGAGAATTATAGTTGGAACCATTACTAAAGAAATTATGATCGTTTTAAACTCTAGCCCGCGTAGAATGCAGCGTAATCTTGTCATTGTGGATGGCTTTCCCGAATCCTGCAAGACGAAATGTGCACTTTCATTTAGCTGGCTATACAACAATAACAGATTAATTCTAGCTGGAAAGAACATCTATAGAGCATCAACATGGATCAGTTGCAAGTAAAAAGTAGTAACACTTTTTTAAAATTCCACAAAATATTCCTTCATTGTAAACAAACTTTTTTTTGAAGCACTTGTTTTTCTTGAATCTATAAGTCATGTTTATACAGAAGGAGAAAAAAAAGTTATCTTTTTTGTGGGTTCTTGCTTAAAAAAGACCCAAATTTTCACAAAATTAAGACACTTGTTGTTAAAAAAATAGAAAAACCCTAAGAATCTATAATCAAATACAATTAAAAAATCAATGAAACAGAAAAAGATACAAAAAATGATAATGATAGTAGAAAAAAATGATTAAAGAAAATAAACCTAAAAACATACAATGAAATAATCAAATCCATTAAACAATGAATCCAAACAAACAATGCAAATAATATAATTAAATGAAATAGATAAATAAATGATATTACCTCATCACAAATATCACCACAAAAATCATCTGATTTTTTAGAACAATAACGAGATCCCCCTTCTGCCATCATATAAACTTTTTCCATTACTTTATTTATGTCATTCAAATCTCAATTCCAAAAACACAATTAAATTATATATTAAATTAAATTCAAAAATAATGATAAAACCCCCCACACATACACGCACTTTATTATAAGATCTCGAAAAAAAATATCAAAAAATAAATAAATGTAGATATAACGCTAGATCGTTGGCTTAAAGATTTGATATTTATGAATACAAATATAAAAACCCAAAAAGAAAGGGAAAAAAAAAAGAGTTAAAATAAGAAGAACATTGGGGATGTGGAAAAATAAAAAAAATGGGGGTGTGAGGTGTTACTTTTTTATTTTCTCTCTCTAGAAAAATGGGTGGTTTCTTTCTCTCTCTAGAAAGCCAACACAGCACAACATACAGTACGCACCTAGTATATTTTAGGATAGATAGATGTGTCTGTGATTAACGGGTGGCAGTTGTGCATTGCCTCTACAAGAAGACGTTTTTGTTTGGTTGTATACTTCGCCAATCAACCCTCTATTTTCTCCAACTTTCTATTTTAGTGTTGTTAATTTAGATATTTTTAAAATAAACAACTTTCAGTGTCGTTTTCATATGTTACGAGTTTTAATACTGTCTTCAAAAGTATTAAGAGTAGATCGACATGTACACAATTTTTATCTAAAATAAAAGAGGTTACTATCAAATTGTGACTTGTATTCCTGTGCACATGGGGTTTTTGGTGCAAACAAATGAAGAGATCGGAGCCGTTGGATCAACAAGAATCAAGGGTCAAGATCAAATCAAAAATAACACTGGAAGGGTATTTAGGTCATTTAGCATATTCATATATATACCGCTCAAACACACACTCGTCTCACAAAACACATAGTAAAACACACACAAACACACATCGAAACACACACACTGCTAGAAACTCACCGGAAAACCGATTAACCGTCAAATAACGATTGGAAAACAGTTTTTGTAGTCAAAATCGTTCGCATAACAACAGCAGAAACAAATTGATAGTAACACTACATCAAACAACAAAACGCCGACGAAAATTCAAAACCTAATCGGAAAATCAATTTCACCGGAAATTGAAGCAATCAATAGCAGCGGCTCGCCGTTAATTGACTTGAACAGTAATCAAATAGTCGTAAACCGTTATATTGATCGTCAAATAAATGGATGTAGAACGCGAAATTTCCGATGAAGAAATCAACAAAATCGAAGAGGTTAGAGGTAAATTACTTACCTAATCATATATCTAAACGTTTATTTTTCAAATAAGTTGTTGATTTTGTATCTAAATCATGTGGATTATTTGAATGCACGTCGTTTGTATAACATGCGGTCATACATCCATGTCTGAATGATTTATGTTACAATCACCAGGTGATTGTAGTATAACAGTCCATAAGCATAAGATAATTACAGTTTAGGCAGGAACAAATTAGTTTTTTGTGCTGAAATCCTATGGTGATTGAATGTATTAATTGATTCTGCATGCTATAATCACTTGATGATTTAACATTTGATTCATGTGGATATATGGCAATGTCCGGATGCTTTGTGTGCCAATCACTTTGGGATTGAACTATAATCAGTTGTTTATTTTCTCAGAGATGCATGACATGTGCTTTTTTATTTACTTTAAACAGGTTCTAGTAGGAATGTCACACCGAAAACAGTTTTCAGAACAAAGAAACATGAAACACCGGGAGGAACGTGTTATGACAAACCAATTGTTGACAAGAAGTTGAAACCGTTTGTTGGACAGGTTTTGGAAAACCTAGATCATTGTGTGAAAATGTATCGGAAATATGCATTGGCTTCAGGATTTGATGTTAGAAAATCAAGTCAAACCACAAATGACTTTGGGGTTGTTGTGAAGAAGTATTATGTATGTAACATAAATGGTAATCCAAAGCCAATGGGAGTGGACACATTGCAAAGAGGTGAACAACCAGTTAGAAAATCAAACTTGGAACGTACATGCTGTAAGGCTCAAATCAAATTTGTGAAGATAACTGGGAGTTGCAAATACAAAGTAGCAGATATACAACCAATACACAACCATGAATTGTTGAGACCTGAATACAAGCATCTGTCAAAGCAAGAAAGACAACTCAAATATGCCGAACAAATCTTTATATACAATGCCTCAAAGGCGAATATTGGTCCGACAAAGGCACATCAGCTCTACTGTAAGATGAAGGGTTGTGAAGAGAACGTGAATGGAACAGTTGTCGACTTTAGAAATTGGTCACGTGATCTGAATGTGTTCATCAATGAAAGTGATTCGCAGATGCTTGTGAACAAAATGCTAGAAAGAAAAAAATACGCTCCAGGGTTTTCTTTCTATTACAAAGCTGTAGATAACATACTACACTCTCTTTTCTGGGCGGATGAGGTGGCGAAGTGTAACTACAACTGTTTCCATGATGTAATGTCTTTTGATGCCACCTACAGAACGAACAGGTATATGACTAACAGAGAATCACCAAAATATTTACATAAAAATAACATTGACTTAACATGATTATTTCATTGACAGGTACAACTTGATGTTCGTTCCATTCACTGGTATTGATAACCACCGTAAATGTGTCACCTTTGTGGGAGGTCTGATACATGACGAGACGGCATAGAGTTACATATGGCTTCTTAATTGTTTCATGGATGCATTCAAGAAAGAGCCAATCATGGTGGTTATAGATCAAGACAAATCAATGGAGAAAGCGATAAAGACTGTGTTCAAGAAAGCAAAACACAGATTGTGCATGTGGCATATTACCCAAAAGCTGCCATCAAAGGTATGATTGACAATCTGCATACGCCTTAGTTATGAAATAGGCATAAATAATTTATTAAATTTGTTACCCAGCCACTGAATGATTCTAATTATCTTGAAATATGTACACGTGCCATAGGTTAGGGATGCCATTCCTAGTATAGAGGATGAGTTAGAAAGTGACTTCAAGAGAAGATTTGATAGCATAGTTTGGAATATGCACATTGAACCAGCTGAATTTGAAATGAAATGGGACAAGCTGATGAATGACTTCTCATTGAAGAACGATACCTGGTTCAAACATATGTTTGAATTTAGATCGAGTTGGATACCCGCATACTTTATTGATACAGAAATGTATGGGTTGATGATAACAACTTCAAGATCCGAAAGCGAGAACGCATTCTTTTCTCATTTCACAAAGTCTGGATCAAATTTAGTGAACTTCATGAGCGGGTTTGAGTCTGCTATGTTCAAGCAGAGATCAACTCAATCAAAACTGGATGCCTTTACCATAACAAAAACAAGACAACTGAAAACACAACTGAAGATGGAAAAGCAGGCGTCCAATGTGTACACACATACAATGTTTGAGTTCATCCAAGAGGAGATAGAAGGTTCATTTTACAAATGTACGTTGGATCAGATGAGCAAGGATGAGGAAACCAAAACTTCTGCTTGTGTTATCAATGATTGCAGTATCAATTCATCAAAGCCGATTCAATACAAGGTAAACAAAACCAAGTTGTAACATGCAAATTGTTTCCAACAATATAATGATTACATTTGATAATTAAGTGATTGCTTCAATAAAAGTTGTTTTTTTCCCCCTTGTTTGTGTTTGCTGAAGGTACTTTTCAACCAACAAGAAGGTGACATCATTTGTACTTGCAAAAAGTACCTTAAACTTGGGCTTCTATGCAGACATTGTTTTTGGGTGTTGAGGAACTTCCAAATTGATGAATTACCCAAAAAATACGTCATGAGACGTTGGATGAAGAATGTTATTCCCCCAGAATTAAGGTCAAGAAGAAACAGATATGGAGACGAGAACATACCTGTTCAAAACTCGATAAATGAAGCAAGTTCAGTTATCGATGTATACGGTACGCTTTAGGGTTTAGGGTTTGAAGTTGTAGGGTTAGCCTACAATTTCAAACCCTAAACCCTAAAGCTTAATTGCTAATCCGAAGGGAAAGCTACATTCTAAAAACCCTAAAATCTAAACCCTAAAATGCTAAAGCCTAAAGGAGGGGGACGGATGTATACGGTACGCTTTAGGGTTTAGGGTTTGAAGTTGTAGGGTTAGCCGTTAGCTTAATTGCTAATCCGAGGGGAAGGCTACATTCTAAAAACAATAGAAAATCTAAACCCTAAATGCTAAACCCTAAAATGCTAAAGCCTAAATGAGGGGGACGGATGTATACGGTATGCTTTAGGGTTTAGGGTTTGAAGTTGTAGGGTTAGGCTAACCCTACAACTTCAAACCCTAAACCCTAAAGCTTAATTGCTAATCCGAGGGGAAAGCTACATTCTAAAAACCCTAAAATCTAAACCCTAAAATGCTAAAGCCTAAAGGAGGGGGACGGATGTATACGGTACGCTTTAGGGTTTAGGGTTTGAAGTTGTAGGGTTAGCCTAGCTTAATTGCTAATCCGAGGGGAAGGCTACATTCTAAAAACAATAGAAAATCTAAACCCTAAATGCTAAACCCTAAAATGCTAAAGCCTAAATGAGGGGGACGGATGTATACGGTATGCTTTAGGGTTTAGGGTTTGAAGTTGTAGGGTTAGGCTAACCCTACAACTTCAAACCCTAAACCCTAAAGCTTAATTGCTAATCCGAGGGGAAAGCTACATTCTAAAAACCCTAAAATCTAAACCCTAAAATGCTAAAGCATAAAGGAGGGGGACGGATGTATACGGTACGCTTTAGGGTTTAGGGTTTGAAGTTGTAGGGTTAGCCGCCCTAAAGCTTAATTGCTAATCCGAGGGGAAAGATACATTCTAAAAACACTAGAAAATCTAAACCCTAAATGCTAAACCCTAATTAAATGCTAAACCCTAATGGCTAAAATATATGGGCCAAAGGCCCAATAGTCTTGTTTTCATAAAATAAAATGTTAATGTTGAAAAATTCAATTGCAGATTTAATGAAGATTAAAGTATCATTTCAATTTTGTGACCAATCACTAAGAGATTGTGTTGATCACTATATGATTGATGATACAAATAAATGTGTTTTGGTCATCCAATCACTATATGATGGTAGGATTCACTTGGTGATTGTTGAAAATAATCCTTAGGTGATTGTTAATCACTAAGAGATTCTGTTAATCACCTTATGATTGTACATATAAGTAAATGTGTTTTGATCATCCAATCACTATATGATGGTAGGATTCACTTGGTGATTGTTGAAAAAAATCCTTAGGTGATTGGTAATCGCTAAGAGATTGTGTTAATCACCTTATGATTGTACATATAAGTAAATGTGTTTTGGTCTTGCAATCACTATATGAATGTAGGATACACTTCATGATTGTAGAAATAATCCTTAGGTGATTGGTAATCACTAAGAGATTGTGTTAATCACCATATGATTGTACATATAAAGAAATGTGTTTTGGTCATCCAATCACTATATGATGTTAGGATTCACTTGGTGATTGTAGAAATAATCCTTAGGTGATTGGTATTACCACCCGGTCAATGTTGGGTAGGTAATCACTAAATGATTTCAGTAGATAATTACCTATTCTGTTATGTTGAATGATCCAGTAAAATAAATAACCAAAGAACAGTTGTACATTGAACAAAACATAACTCATTTAACTGAAATATTGCATTTTAAAAAACAAGAAATAATTTGATCACATTTTTAAAAACTTCACAATAACAACTACAAACATACAATGGAAATCATGAAATTTGAATACTTTAACTCATTTTTCTTCATCTTTCACGTTCAGCCCTAAAAAAACAAGTTGCTTCATTTCTTCCTTGTCGTAAGCATTTACAAAGTCATATGCTCTTTGTAAATTATCAGCAGCCATTTGGTTCAGTGGGTGTGTCAAAATCCTCGATGCATACCTGCTCCTTAACCTCCCCAGTTTAACTCTTTGTTCATTAGACTCCTTGGGTAATTCACAATCCCATCTACTCTCATCCTGTCCCATGTAAGTCTCCATGTGTCGCATAATGAAAACTCCACAATCTAGACTGTTTTGTTTTGTTTGCCATTTGAGTTAAAATAGACGATGCTTCACTTGACCCATAGCATCAGCATGTTTGTGACCAAATTCTACGAGAAGGTTTTG
The DNA here is from genome assembly GCA_034093135.1 of Erigeron breviscapus. Lineage (NCBI taxonomy): Eukaryota > Viridiplantae > Streptophyta > Magnoliopsida > Asterales > Asteraceae > Erigeron > Erigeron breviscapus. The sequence continues at coordinate 203,466,489 of CM067167.1, read as the reverse complement.
CATGAATTGTTTCTGTAAAAATAATTTAGTCAAAACATAATAAAAAAACTAACAATTTAAAAAATAACACATAAAAACTTTATTTAAACTTACTGCATAATTCATGACCCTTTGGTATTTAGAGATGAAGTCTGATCCAGAATAAATGTTATCAATAATAGACAATTCAGGTTTTCGAAGGTCAAACACAAAGAGGAAAAAGTGACGATTTCTACACACAGGAAGGAAAACCTGTATGTATAACAGAAATATAGTTAAATAAAGAACAAAATTAAATGTAACAAAAAATTGTACAGTACTTAAAAAGAGTTACAAAAACATACCAGATCTATTTTATTCAAGTCAAACTTGTTTGCATAGAATAAAGGATCCAAAGATCTACGAAAATAATCATACATTTTCCCTTTCAAGGTTATTCTCTTATCAGAATTGAGGACATCATTATGCTGTCACAAAAGTTATTAAAGCAAAAAATTAAAAAAATTAATACTGAAAATCAACTTGGAATTATACAAGAAGGGATTATAACTTACAAGGACACCAGTGGGAAGAAACAACCTATGAACCCAGTGGGCTTTTCTTGACTTCTCTTCATAATTCAAAAGAATTCCCCACAAATCAACCACAGAAGCTTCTATCATCAAGTTGGGACATAAAGTTTCCAACGAAACTCGAACTGCAACTATTCCATCTTCTGATTTAAAAACAGTATCCCTGTCATAAAGACAAAACATAATTAAATGAATTTCAACAAAATCACTAAGAGATTATTTATCCAATCACCATATAAATCAATAGAAACAAATGGAAAAGAAAGCTGGTTCATAGAAACATACGTTCCATGTCCGAAACATGCGAACAGATGGTTAGCAACAGCATACTCAGATGCTGACAGACGCTCCGAGACAACACTTGTATGACTCACATACGGTGATTTAAGAACCATTGATGGCTTAATGGATCTCTTTATACAAACTGCTTCAACAATTTGAGAAGTTGAGGAAATACCAGAAACTTCAGCCAATAATTCTGATCTTTTTGGAGGAGCTGGGGTTAGAATATCAAAACTCGGTGCATCATCACTCGTAAAAAGTTTTTGTCTTGTGTAACTGTTCTCTAGCTGCTGTCTCTTCAAATTTAACAATGACATATCACATGTTTTAAATATCTCATCAGCATTCTCGATCCACCATTGGCTACAATATTCTTGTTCTTGCTCATGAGAAACTTCAAAAACAAAAGTTTGGTCTTTATCATCTTCTACAGCCCGGCCAACAACATCCCGATTCTCCTTCACATCATCAACTGCTTCAACACCAACAACAGTATCGACATCAAGATTCTGTTTGTCACCATGATCAACCTTATCAACATTAACATCTTCATTCATAGAAACTGTAAAGTCCCTCACACGATGGTTTAACCCACGAGTGTAAAATACAAGACAAGTATGAACTAGAATCGGACTAGTATTACTTCAATATAAATATGCAAGAATATAAACAAAGTAATAAATGACTTAAGCAATATTTAAACAAGTAAATAAATGGTGGAACACAAATGTAGTTTTCAAGTGTATTTTCTTTATTGATGTATAAACAAAATACAAGATCGTTGCGGAACCTAGATATTACACGTATGTAATTATCTAAACAATCTTTGAATTACAAGTGATCTATACTTACTAAATAAACTCCTTTGATCGATATACTTAGAGTTGTGAAGTATAACTGTTTAGATCGAGAGTATTTAAACAATTTCACCAATTTGCTAAAAAGTGATTTTCTCAAGGAAATGACTTTGTATTTATAGGCAACAAAATTCACCAGTGAATTTTGTGCCGTACAAAGATGGTTGCATACATTTAATGATCCGACAAGAACATTAAATGTATTGGATAAGGAATAAGGATAAAGTCACATCAAGTGCAAGTGTATCCTTTTATCCAACCACCTTAGCACACGTATACTTTGGTAAAGAACAAGTGGGTTGTTCTTTGGAAAGTGTGTAAAGGCTTAAAGTCAAATCCTCGATATCAGTGTTCAGACTTGTAAGGTCTAGAACACTGACAATCCTCCAGTGTTCAGATCTGGTAAGACTTCCAGTGGACTCCGCCATTTGTCAGTCTTCTTTATTCTTCTTCAGTCTTTGACTTCAGTGAGAACGTCTTCAGTAGAGTAGATCTGGACTGGGGTGAAGTCCAGTGAGCTAATCTGGAGAATACTCCAGATTTCCTATACAAGTATTTGCTCACTGGTCTCCATTATTTCTGGACAAATCTTCAGAGGGACTCCAGATTCCAAGTCTGGAGTAGGTCCAGTAGAACAGCGTTTCTGGACAGATCTTCAGTAAGGCTCCAGTAGTCGAGTCTGGAGCGAGTTCCAGTAAATCTGGACCTAACAAATTCCCCCTATTTGTTTAGAAATAATGCAAGTGTTTTCAGGCTTATAGATATACAAATTTGTATGCCTGGAAAACACTTGGTCGATTTAAGTCTAAAAAATCTAAGTTACTGGAAAACACTTTATAGATCATGAGTGTTTTCAGTTTCATCTTTTAAGTTCTAACTTAGACTAAATCTGATCATTTACTTATATGAAATTAAAAATTGCAACTAATATTACTATCATCAACTGGAAAATAGTTACAACTTTCATCAAACGATTAATTACAATAAGTACATGATAAAAGATTCAGGCCCTTCTTTTTGATGATGCCCTGGTGCATCTTCAGTAGCCTTCCTCTTTGGTGATGGAGATTATGGAACAGACACTGGTGGTCTCAAACCCAACACAGCTTCCATTTGTTGTATTCTTCTCCAGACCTTCTCAATTCTCTTCATAAAGGCCCTTAACATCTGGAGATAAATCAGTTTTACCTTTAAATGTCAATCTTATCTCCTTCAGTTCAGTCCATCCAAAAGCTTGGACTGATGTATCTTTCCTTTCATCTGTAAAGTTACCCTCCCTGGTCAACTTTATTAAATCTGGTCATTCCTTGATGATTTTCAGCCAACTTAATTTCAGCATCAACAATCCTTCTGGCATTAGCCCTGAAATTCATCATTTGATCATAAGATGCCTTCTGCTTCGCCATCTGGACCATATATTCAGTTTCCTTGGATACACCACTCTGTTGTCCTTCAGTGGACTGGAGTTGTTGGCGATTAATTCTTAGAGAAGTATCCAGGGGAATGAAAGTGCTCACATCAGCATCCTTTATTGCCTTGATTTGTTTGGCAGTAAGCTTCGGCAGACCAGTCAATCTTTTTCTATACTCTAACTCCAGAGCACCAGCATTTTTCCTTATCTTTCTCTGGAGACTCACCAGTTCCTCCCTTCTCTGCCTTATCAATTCTGGAATAGTGACACCATAAATTAATGAATCGTATACCTGTTCTTCTTCAGCGTAGAACGAGCGTATATGAACATCATCCAATGCATCTAGACATTGATGAACTCTGGGATCATCCTTCATCTTCTTGAAAACTTCAATGTTAATGCCTAACCTTCCAGCATTGTATGAGTCCAGAGTCCCATGATTAGCCATATCCCTATGATGGGCCAGCAGTTCATCTCTTTGATTTGTCTTGAAAATTTCAATCATGATTCATTGTTGTTGCAGTTTCTTCGAGGTGTCATCATCAACATCTGGTTCAACATTTTGTTCTTCTTCTTCAGATACCTGTTCTTTTCCTTTTCTTTTAACAGATTTCAAAGTTGTTGGTATATCTGGGAAGGTCTCAAACTGGGGCTCATTGGCTTCAGTACCAGCAGCCTCTTCAGTAAGCCCGGCTTCAGTGCCATATGCTCTTTGTGATTGGTCACCAGACAACTCTTCCCCCTTGGAAGGATCTCCAGTTCTTGACTTGAGATCATTCCACATTTGTTCAAGCATAAGTCTGTCCAGTGGACCAAAAGTACCTTCTACTGGAGTTGCTTCAGACACAACTTTCTTAAGTGCCTGCACTTCCTTCTGAACATTTGCAACAGCTTTGGGCAAGTGCTTTGGCAACTTCTCATCCAGTAGCTTCTCTACTTGGGGTAACACCCCATCATAAATACTACGAAGGACAGTCCCAGAAACTTCTTCACATAATTTTTTTAACATGTTGTTTCTGAACTTCCTTGTACATTCATCACTTAGAGTACTAACAACTGCACTCTGGTCCAGTGTGGGCCTAATCTCCAGAGAGCTTACCCTGAAAACCAAATTCTGAACCTCTTCTTTCAGACCTGCCAGTCCATCAGTGACTGCACTCTGAACAGAAGTAACCAACCTATTCTCTAATCCCTGAACTGCCACCTTGATCTTTTCAGTGTTGGTGTTCGTGGCCAGTACCAGTTCATCAAGCTTCTCATAAACCAGCTTCTCATTTCCAGCGAAGACATTCATCTCTGAAGCAAGGTTATTTGAAAGTAAAGATTTGAAGTCTGAAATAACCTGAGATGAAGTCTGGAGTGATCTCTCCAGGTCCACCACCTTACTTAAAAGGCCTTGGACCTCGGTTGAAGAAGAAGTGGAGAGACCAGTGGGAGGTTCAAGAGTGGAGGGTAATATGGTCATTAGAGGAACTTGTGCCCAGTCCTCTTCAGTTGCAGCTTCAGACGTTGCAACTGGTGACTCCGGCGCACGAGGAGGAGGTTGAGATTCTGAAGGTGAAGTATTGGGTGTTTTCTGGAATTGAAGGTGGTGGTGGTGGTGGCATGTTTGGTTCTGGTGGTGGCATATCTGGTGTAGTTGTTTGCATTTCTGGTGAAGGTGTTGGTATTTCTGGTAGATTTTCTTCTTCTTGTACATCTTCACCCAGAAAGTTCAAGTTCACATCAAAGCCTTCAGACATTGGAGATTCAACAACATCCCATTGTTGAGCAATCCCAACTGTCTGTTCACCAGACTGTTCACCAGTCTCTATATCTACCTGTTCACCAACCTCAACATTCAAGTCCAGTGGAGCCTCTTGCTCACCAGAAGCATGTTCATCAGTCTGAACATCTTCAACAACTTCTTCAACAACCTGGGCAACATGTTCAGCTTGTTCATCAGTTTCTTGCTCAACAACCTCTTCAGATTCAAATATTGGAGACCCATCCAGATTCATAACATCACCTGGATGTCTTTCTGGATTCACCTGGATTCCAGCTCTCATCAGACGCCTATTAGTTCTAGGTCGTCTGGAAGGTTCAACAACTTCTTGACCTTGACCTTCTGGAGCAACTTGTCTAATTGGCTATACAGCCTCTATTATCTGTACATCATCACCAGATGGTCCTTCAACATCTTGAACTCTAACTGGACCCATTTCAACTTCTTCCCTTTGGAAGGAAAGCATGGACTGAGGAATATCTACCTCATCCACTGGAGACCTAAGATTGACTAGGTCCCTCATATACTCACTCACAGAAAAGTGAGTGGTATCCATATCATACTGGTCGCCAAGTGCATTCTTAAACATCAGTGAAAGGAATCGAATATAAGGAACAAATGGCTTTCTTCCTTTCACTCTTAGGCGCTCAACCAGGTCATCAAAAAGAATTTGGGCAAAGTCCACCCTAAGCCCAAACCACAAGCAATAGGCAATCTGGAGGTGTGTTTGATTAATCTGGTCTAATCCTCCAGAGCTGCCTCCTAGACACTCAACAATATGAGTGAAGAAATATCTCCATGAGTCTGACAGCTTGCTCATGTAGATAGTTCCTTTTCTGGATAGCTGGCCATGCTCATCCAATATATCTGTATGCCCATCAACCTGCATACTTCCCTTGTGTTGATACCAGTGGGAAGTTCGATAGGCAACTCATTCTGTTCATGATAGCTTAACTGGAGAACAGACCTGAGAAGACTAGCTGTGAAACCAAGGGATCTGGTACCTCCCTTGAGAGTATAGTTGATCGATGAAGTTTCATCGTCATATGTAGCCGTGTACCAGAATTCACACAAATATTCATGGTACATCCTTCCTGGATTCAATGTTAATGCACCATATAATGGGCAAGAAAGGAAGAATGAGTTTAATCTCCCAATGATCGATTGGGCATCATGAACACTGGACAGAGATAGTCTGGCCATCCAGTTATTCATATTTATTCTTATTGGTACTTGCCTCAAGATTGATATGAGGTGCCCTATCAACATTTTCTGAAGGAGCAAATTCGTTGGCAAGCAAATTTCTAAGAGATCTTGACTGTCTAGGTGCCATTTGAGAATAGATGAAAATGAAATTGAATATTTAAGGTTATGATGAAGATTTGATGAAAGAATTGAATGTAAATGGAGTAAATAAGAGAGATAAATTATGATTGGAAAAATGAATGAAGAATTGAATGAAGGAATTTGAAGATTTGGGAGTAAATGTTCGAAGTAAATGCTATTGAAATTGAAAGTGGGTATATATAGGAGAGACAATGTGGAACTCAAACGTCTTATTTGAAATTATCAAACAAAGTTTTTGATCGGGTTCTGAGATCCGCATTAATTACATCACATCATACATAAATGCATGACGGTTTACAGCCCACAAAACAGTAACAACTTGTACTTTTTGTTTTCCCAGGTAAAAAGACCATCATTGCGTTGAAAAATTTACATGCCACGTAGGATTAAAAAGGTTTGCTTACGTGGCACGCACAATGACCAAGTATTTAAAAAATATTGTGACTCAATTCAGTCCATCTGAAGGTTGACTAGACACTCCAGTATCACTGGTGGATTAGTCCAGTGAAGCATGTACTGATGGTACACTGGAGGGACACTCCAGTAAAGTACCAGTGAAAACCATTTTGAAAGACTGGTAACTTCAAACATGCACGTCAACTAATACAGACAAATGAGAGGGACACATTTACAAGAAGACAAAAGTCTCCTCAAACACGTACTTCAACCTGTCCAATTACCAGTGAGAGGGACACATTTACAAAGCACCAGTAATATTTTCTGGACAATTCGTCCAGTAAGAAAATTTTGTCCAGTGAGAAAATAAATTAATAAATTCCCTTTGAACTTTAAACATTTTTTAAGAAAAATATATCTTTCAAAGTCTTCCCCCTGGAATGTTGATCCAAAATAAATTTATGAATCTTTAAATCAAAGATCCTTAGTAGTACACAATGGCGTTCAATACTAAGGTTCCAGATTTAAGGTTTTAACATTCCCAACTCACCAACAAGATATTCAAATGTTTTGACATCCAGTGGTTTCGTAAAAATGTCAGCGAGTTGTTTTGTCAGTGGGGATAAAATGGAGTTCAATGTTTCCTTTCACAATATTATCACGAATGAAGTGATACCTGAGATCAATGTGCTTGGTTTTGGAGTGCATGACTGGATTGTTTGAGATAGCAATGGCACTGGTATTAATCACAAAAGATTGGAGTCTTTGAATACTTAATACCATAATCAAGCAACTGGTTCTTCATCCAGAGTATCTGAGCACAACAACTGGCTGCAGACACGTATTCAGCTTCAGCAGTGGACAATGAAACTGAAGTTTGCTTCTTACTGGTCCAGCTGACCAGTTTGCCACCAAGGAAATGACATCCACCAGTAGTGGATTTCCTGTCTATCTACAACCTGCATGATCTGAATCTGAATAACCCATTAGATCCATGCCTGAGCCCTTGGGATACCAAAGACCTAGACTGGGGACACCTTTAAGGTACTTCAGTATGCGCTTTACAGCAAGCATATGAGATTCCTTTGGATTAGACTGATATCTGGCACATAAACATGTTGAAAACATAATACCTGGTCTACTGGCAGTTAAATACATCAGTGAACCAACCATGCCTCTATAGACAGTGGTGTTCACTGGTTTACCATCTGGATCGAAGTCCAGTGTCAGTGGTGCAGAAATTGAAGTTGGTTTAGATGGTGAAGAGTTCATATCATATTTCTTTAAAAGATCTCTAACATATTTTTCCTGATTAATAAATGCCATCTTTGTTTTGTTTAATCTGGAGTCCAAGAAAATATGTTAATTCACCCATCAAACTCATTTCATATTCAGTTGACATTATTTTCGAAAATTTCTTGCACATGTTTTCATCAGTAGACCCAAAAATAATATCATAAACATAAATTTGTACCATTAACAGATTACCTCGTTCATGAAGAATAAATAAGGTATTGTCAATTGCACCTCGTTTAAAACCATTTTTCAATAATGTTTAGTCAGAGTATCATACCAGGCACGTGGGGCTTGTCTGAGGCCATATAGCGCTTTGTCCAGACGATATACCCAATGTGGATGCTTTTCATCAACGAAACCTGGAGGTTGTCTGACATAAACTTCTTCTTCAAGCTTTCCATTCAAGAAGGCATTCTTTACATCCATCTGGTAGACCTTGAACTGATGATAAGCAGCGAATGCTAAGAATATTCTGATCGCTTCAAGTCTAGCCACTGGAGCAAATGATTCATCAAAGTCAACATCTGACTGGCAGTAGCCTTGTGCTACCAGTCTGGCCTTGTTTCTGATTACGTGGCCATCTTCATCTACTTTGTTTCTGAAGACCCATCTTGTTCCAATTGGTTATTTCTTTCCAACTGGAAAGAACCAGATACCAGACCTTGTTCCTTTCAAACTGGTGAAGCTCTTCTTGCATAGCAGTCACCCAGCTTGGATCTTCCATAGCCTCGTCAATCTTCTTTGGTTCATTAGTGATAAGAAACTGACATATAAGCATTGATCACTGGAGGCTCTTCTGGTCTGAACTCCTACTGGAGTCACCTATGATCTGATCAATAGGGTGAGCTTTTGTCCATCTGGAGTACTGACCAGGATTGTTACTGACAACAATATCAGTGCAAGAATTTAGTTGAGTCTCCTCTGGAGTTGCTTCAGGAGGAGGGTCTTCATAACCTACTTCAACATCTTCATCTGATTCATTTAAATCACGATTTGCATCATGAAATTCTTCATATGAAGGCATTTCTTGTAGTATAGGTTCAGTTTGAATTTCTTCATTTGAACACAATTCTGGTATGCTCTCAACTGACACTGATACTGGGGGAGTAGTACGAACATCTGAACCAGTATTAATTTCTGAGGGTAGTTTGAAATCAATAGAAGGATAGAATGGGGTACTACTGGAGAGTTTCTTTTTCTGAACAGGTTCCAGATCAGGATGACTGGAAACTGTGTCTGGTGAATCTTCAATTTTGTCGTTTATTGGATCAGATTCACAAAAGACAATTGGAGTTACTGGGGGAGTGTCAAGGGCTGGTTTGTTGATTGCAGCATTTGATTCATCGAAAGTAACATGTATGGATTCTTTTACTAACTCCAGTCTCTTGTTGTAGACTCTGAAGGCTTTGCGAATGGCTGAATATCCTAAGAAATATCCTTCATCAGCTTTGGCATCAAATTTGCCTAACTGACTGGAGTCGTTCAGGATGTAAACTGGACATCCAAAAACGTGAAAATAACCAATATTTGGTTTTCTATTTCTCAATATTTCATAGGAAGTCTCCTTGTGTCGCTTCACGTACACTGATCGATTCTGGGGGTGGCAAGCAGTTGCAATTGCTTCAGCCCAGAAACTGGTAGGAAGACCAGATTCAGCTAGCATACTCCTGGCAGCTTCTATCAGCGTTCGATTTTTTCCTTTCTACCACTCCATTCTGCTCTGGAGTGCGTGCTGATGAGAAGTTCTGGGAGACGCCAGTGTCAGTACAGAATTTCTCCAGAGTTGCATTCTGGAATTCTGTTCCATTGTCGCTTCTTAACTGACACACTTTTCGCTTATGCTTCAGTTCAATCTGCTTGATAAGAGAGATGATTTCAGCAGCAGCTTCATTTTTAGACCTAAGAAAGATCACCCAACAATATCTGGAGAATTCATCTATGATTACCAGGGTGTATCTTTTACCAGCACGAGTCTGAACATTCACTGGACCAAAGAGGTCCATATGAAGCATATGAAGTGGTTCAGTAATGCTGAAATTCTGTCTGATCTTGAAACTAATCCTGAACTTAAATTGGACATCGCTGAAGCTCTAAATTCTGATTTAATTTTTATGGAAACTGTTAGATTTGACAGTCTAAATGGTCTAGAAACAGATTCTCTGAAATAAATGCTTTAAAATCAAAATTAAAAGAGCTTCAAGACATTGAACTGGCATTTCAAGCCCAGGTTCTGGTAACTGAACAATTGATTCAAGAAAAACAAGATCATACTCACTAACCTTTTTAATAACAATGTCGACCCAACGACCAGATGTGACATCATCCTTCACCAGATGCTCTTGATCTGCCAGAGCCATAAAACAACAATCTCTTTCCTCTTCTTCATCAACTGATGAATAATCAGAGGGAACCCATGCTTCTTCAGTGGTTGCTATCATGCATTTGTTATTGTCTTCAATCTGTTTAGACAAGAGAGCAATCTGAGCCTTAAGCTTTTTGTATTTCAATTTATAGCTATCATCAGGCTTGTTATAAGAAGCAGTTGGACCAGGCTGAGAGACAAACTGACTGGACCTGCACTCTTTCATGAAATGACCTTTTTCTGCCACACTTAAAGCATGTCAGATTGGTCTTGTCAGTGGAAGAACTGGGTGCATGTTGTCCAGTGGGCCTATTTGCTCTGGCCTTAAAACGGTTAAACGTTTTGGCCATCATTGCAACCAGGTCATCACTGTCAGTTTCATCACAGTCTGGAGAGATATCATTACAGACTCCAGAATCCATTAGTTCAGACATCACCTTCTTCATAGAAAATACATTCTCAGAAGATATTAATGCCGCACAAGGTGGTGCAGTATTAGTGACCACTGTGAACTACTGGAAGCATGATTAAAAGAATCTTTTTCTGCCTCAATCCTCTGGGCTTGATTTTCTTCAGTGATCTGAAGGCTCCATACAATGTTGACAAGTATGGGAATGCAAGGTTTTTACCTTGCCTCAAGACCAGAATCATGTGAGACCATTTTGTTGGAAGAATATCACAAAATTTCTCCAAAAGTATATCCTTGTCTTTTTCTACCCTAGTCCTCTTAACTGGTTTATGATTAGTTTATTGGCCAATTCATTTGTCAATCATTTGTATCTAATAGAGAGATTGTCCCTATTCTTTTTGATGACTGTTTATTAATAGCCAATTCAGAGAATTGATCGAAATGCTTTTTCCATAACATAGCTAGATATGGATCTACTGAGGGTATTCCTTCAGTTTTTCCTTTCAGAGTTTGTTCAGCTAAGAATCTTGCATTTTCAGGAGGGTTTCTCAAGCTTTCTTTCACATAAGGGTAATCGTAAACCAATTCAGAAGAAAAATGATTTTGAGATTGCTCGGACATGATTTTCTTAGAAAAAGTTTTTCGTGAAACACAAAATCTTTTTTAAATAAAAAACTTTGTTTTTATGACAATGATCTAATTTGCAAAAACACCTTTTTGCCCCACGGTGGGCGCCAAATTGTTTCGGTCAAAAATTACCTAAGATAATTTTAGGAAGGATTTTAGATAACTCAAGTACCGAAGATTTGTAAGTGGGGTTTGGTGTTTTAGGATCTTCAATTAAAAGTAAAGTTTTCTTAAATATAATGACTAAAACTAAGAGTTTTTATCAAAAGAGTTTTATGAAAGCCTTTGAGACAGAAATACTTTGAGTAATTAATAAAACTGTTGAAGATAAAAGTAAAGCACTGAAAATTAAAGCTAGGATCTTAAAGAAAAAACGAAAAGCACAACGACACCAGAATTTTGTTGACGAGGAAAAACCCTTTGATCCAATTAAGAGATCTTAGGTAAAAAACCCCGGGAGGATTCAATCGATCCTACCTGCTGTTCTTTTATTATTATTGTTGTTTTGGAATGATTACAATGAAATGAACGAATGAATGAATATGAAAACTAATAATAGCTAGTAAACTAAATTGTTGTTGTGTGTTTGTAGAGCGGATGAATGCTTGTGTGATGATTGCTTGTGTGTGGAACGTATATGTGTGTGTATGGAACGTATATGTGTGTGTGTGATCTTTCCTCTTCTGAACGACATCCTTTCCGATTTATAGAGCTAGACGTTGAACTGTATCTCCGAAATATCTGGGATCTTCTTGGACTTGCTCTTTAAGCTGAAGAAATGGCATAGATTACCGTTGAGCATTATTCTTCACATGGTAAAACTGTTATCAATTCCGATTCTTGTGGTTGAAGTGGTAAACTATCCGTTGAAACACGTTTTCTTCTTGTAACACGTTTGTACTTCAATCCTGCACATAATATCTACTGTACTAGACATATATTTGTTAGTGAAATCACGGATCCTGAAGATATCAAGATCCTGTTATATCGAGATAATAACATAACACAATCAGAACTAATAAATTAACAGGGACTAAGGATCCTTTAAGACAACATATTGTTAAGTATTTATCATAGAAGGACTAAAGTGTAAATTCTTATCAGGATCTTAGCAGCGGAAATTCTACCCCAAACAACAACACCATGGTATTCACGAAAAGCATGAGCACGTTCATTATAAAAACCCTGTCTGCCAGAAAATCCCCATTTATCCTAGTAGATATCATCCTATTCCTAACAAATTTGGTACTAACTTGAAACTGTCTCGACCATAGGCTAACAAAATCGGATTTCTCAAGTGATGGAGTATCAAGTATCACAGTCTCACCCTTTGGAATTCCAAACACGTCATAGACCGCATCCCACAAGGTATATCACCCCTAGCAGTACTAATAACCATCCTTTCCGGATCGAAACTGTCAACTACATAATAAACTAACCTTCCTGGTAAAGAGCTTATATTAAACCCCAATAAAGACCCAAATCCAAAATCTCTTAATACCCGCTGCTTATTCGGACTAAGACCAATCATAACAGCACAAAGTTGACTTGGTGAACTCCTTAATTTCATTGTACGGAAACCATCATTCACATCCAACTCCGTCTTCAAAGACGGCTTTTCTTCATTCTGTGACAACTTAGACCTCTTATTCGATGTAATCAATGCTTTCGAAACATCTGAATAAACAAAAATACAGTATCAGAAAACAATACACAATCACCTAAAAACTCACACAATAAATGACAGATTAGACTAACACAATAACATAAATGATTAACAGATCTGTTTGTGTTTTTTAACACCTAATCACCATGGGATACTAACATGCAACATCAATTAATACCTTCAATCACCAAATGATTACAACACAGAACATCCAATTTATGCGAACCTAAACTACAATAATCTCATGCTTCGAACCTAAACCATACGCACTTGGATGTATCAACACATGTAAGAACTAAGTAAATCAATAAGTGATTATAACATCTACCATCAGTTAATACATTAAATCACCATATGATTAAACACAAACATATTATTATGAACAGACGGCTTGCATTCATCAAATCAAAGTCACTCAATTCATAGATTAAGAAGGAAACAACCGATAAAATACAACGAATTTGATTTAATTACCTGAATCCGCAGACGATTTCAATGATATGACCTCTGGATTCACAACTATTGAACGATTACGCTTAAGCTTATTCATTATCAACAGCCGCCGTAAATTGTCCGGAATCGATCATTGGAAACAGTTACAAAGACGGATATGATCGAAAAAATGTAAAAATTGTAAAATCGAATAAACTACAGCGACTAATATGATAGATAATCGTAAAATCGAATAATCGAATACATTATGAAATCGGAATCAGTTAACAAGACGGATCTAATCGGAAATATTGAAATAACCTAATCGGAATTTTAAGCGTCACCAGAAAATGATAGAGTTTGTACGTGTTTTTGTGTGTGTAAATCAACTAACCGGTATCACTTACCGGAAATTTAAACGTCGCCGGAGAAGGATAGAGTATGTGTGTGATTGTGTGTGTTTGAGCGAAAAAGAAAGTGACTGGGCGGGAGAGAAGCAGCAAGGGTTTGGGGTTTTTTTGGCAAAATGTCTAATTTGCCCCTCCGTGTTAATTTCTTAAGGGGGAAATCCATCAAATCTGGACCATAGATCTCATTGATCTAATGGCCACAATTGAATCCCTCATATGCACTTAAAAGATTGTGTGCAAATGAATATTCCACATCAAATTGTACCTAAAATAGAATAAGACGATTTTGCATTAAATAAGGATTGAATTTATAGCATTTATTTCTCAACACAAGTATGTTAATTACTTGATTTAAATTTTGCTTGTTTAGGGATGTTAATTTTGTAATATCAATATTTCTTGTATGGATCAAAATGATCCGTGTAAAAATCACTAGCCATATCAAATAGTGGTTATGAATCTTTTACCATTGAAATCAATTTGATAAACTATATATATAGGGAAAAGATAAAATGAGTCCAGCTCCTAAAAAAAGTCCAGGGGTCCAATATGTTATCGTCCGATCTAAATTTGAGCGGCTCAGATTGGATCCGAGAGAAATCAACGCGCGTGTTTTTTAGGCTGCGGGGGTACTTATGTAATTTACTATAAAACAAAATTTTATCCTCTCCTTTCCAATTAAGATCCACGCATACTAATCCTTCCTCTTCTCAACCAGCTTCTTCCTCTGCCATCATTTCTCTGTCTTCATCATACAAATCCGACCAATTTCTTCTTTCATTCTGGAATCAATATCTCCGCCATTAACATCTCAACCGTCGTTATTCCGATCGATTTCAGTTTATAACAGAATTTGGAGCTCAAAATTGGCAGCTTTGTGACCGGGTTTGGTGACGCCGGCGGTGATGAATCGTCGTTGACGGAACAGAGTGGCGGTGGTCGAAAACGTAGAGATTCTGATTCTGAAGATGAATCTTCTAATCTTCTGTCTACTAGTAGCGACACTGATTTGGTAACTTTTAATTAATTTTATTTTTCTATTATTTAACATTATTTAATGTCTAATTAGGGTTTATAGTGTAAGGCATCAGTGACATATCAAATACTCCCTCCCTCCGTCCCATTAAAAGTGTCCAATTTTATTTTGTCAAAGTCTTTCTTTTGTATCTTTGACCATAAATATTTTTTATTGCATTATATAATATTTGATGAAAGTTATACTCAATGAAAACATATCGAAACCTCTATCAACTCATGTAACTTTCACCAAATATTATACATTATAAATAAAAATACTTAAGGTCAAAGTTGCGAGACAAAGACTTTGAAAATTCAAAAGTGGACACTTTTTTTAATGGGACGGAGTGAGTATATGTTATTTTTTGTATTTAGATAGCTGTGACAATTAAAATTGCGATCGAGTTTATATAACTAATTTGTATATTGATACATCAATTTGAGTGGGAAAAAGATGAAGATATCGGAATCAAAATACAATTTAGTCTGAATCCAATCCAAAAACACTTTCAAATAGTTATAATCCCACAATAATACTAATTGTAAACCTTATAATGACATAAAAGATGTACGTAAAAAGACCTAAACATAATTGGTATCTTTTGTAATTCAAATTTCTCAACTGTTAGTCATCATATATTCTTCAACTCAAGTCAATTAAGATGGTCATTTGTCAATAATTGCACCAATTTGTTAATTAAGATGGTCATACTCGTGGTAGATTTTCATAAAAAAGTAT
Organism: Erigeron breviscapus; assembly: GCA_034093135.1. Taxonomy (NCBI): domain Eukaryota; kingdom Viridiplantae; phylum Streptophyta; class Magnoliopsida; order Asterales; family Asteraceae; genus Erigeron; species Erigeron breviscapus. The sequence continues at coordinate 203,450,922 of CM067167.1, read as the reverse complement.
CATCATTTTATAAAAATGTATCATCATTATTGTATATACTCAAGTGAATGCATACCCATGGTAGACTTATATCTGTAGTTTTTTTCATAAAGTATCATCATTGTATATAGTCAAGGGAATGCATATTGGGTTTATACTCTAAACTGAAGAAAGATGTTGGGTACCTTTGTTTAGCACTAGTTAGGCTTGGGTTGGGTGGACTAGTCCGTATCAAAAATTCAAAGACACCCTGCTAACTGGCTTTATATACATTATGAATAGAGCCATAGAGGAGGCTTTCTTGTTATTTGAAAAGATGAAGGAGAATGGCATTGTCCCTAGCTCTTTTACTTACTCTATTCTCATTGACGGCTTTTGTAAAACAAATAGAGTGGAAAAAGCCTTGTTGCCCGGCTGCTTATTGTAGTCTAATTAGCACTCTTGGAAAAGCAAAACGTTAGGAAGCTGCAAACGAGTTGTTTCAAGAATTAAGGGAGAATTGTAGGTCTTCTACTTCTCGGGTTTATGCCGTCATGATTAGAAATTTGGGGAAATGTGGGCGTTTGGGTGAAGCGAGGGATCTTTTTAACGAGATGAAAAAATTGGGTTTGGTTCCAGATGTTTATGCCTACAACGCACTCATGTCGGGCATGGTAAGGGCGAGATTGATAGATGAAGCATATTCCTTGATGAGGGATATGGAAGAAAATGGTTGTGTGGCTGACATGAACTCGCATAATATAATTTTAAATGGATTGGCAAAGAGTGTGGTCCACGGGCAATGATTATGTTCGAAAAAATGAAGCGATCAAATATAGAACCGGATGCTGTCACTTATAACACCCTTCTTGGCTGTCTCAGTCATGCAGGCATGTTTGAGGAGGCATGTCTCAGTATATGATCCTTAATAACTGGCTTTATATACATTATGAATAGAGCCATAGAGGTGGCTAGTGGCAAAAATGGTCTGATTGGATGGGTCAGGTAATGGGTCACAAGGGATTATTAATGTACCAGCCGAAACTGGTTCTGAAATCAGTGTGCAAATATGATTACAAAATTATATGGTTTCAATAGTATTTTAGAATAATCAGTTTAAGAGGTTTTATGCATTAAAAATGCCCTATAGATGGTTTTCACCTATTTGACGTGTTACCTTTTAACTTAATCATTTCTATCCTACCTGTTTGATCCGTTATAGATACTACAAAACCTGAATCAACCCGTATGTATGTATATTGGTTGAAATTGAATCTTGTGTTTTTATGAACTCAAGTTTTGGTTTCATGTTATGTAGGCGATCAGGAGGAGAAAAAATTTACCATGTTTTTGAAAGCCAGCTGCCTTCTGCCCTTAAGAAGTTGCAGTTTGATAAACAGCTATCACCGCAGAATATCAAGAAACTGATCACAGAAGCTGACGGATATCAACCACATCTAATTGCTCCTGAACAAGGATATCGTCACATTATTGAGTCCTCGTTGGTTACCATCAAAGGGCCTGCGGAAGCCTCAGTGAATGCGGTAACTCAAAATACAAAAGCTTCTTATGTTTTTCAATTACTAGTTTTAAATCTAAACTAACATGACTTTATTTTTAGGTTGATGTCATATTACAGGAGCTGGTTCGAAAAGCAATCAGTGAGACCATGGTGTGTTTCTTGAAGTGCACTCTTGTATTCCATAATGTTGTACCTGTAATAGATGTGGCAAGATAGGAGGGTTGGATGGTTTGTGTAATGGGTCAAAAGGACTTCGTATTAATATGGGCAATGCTTGGTTACCTTGACGGGCTAATATTTTCTTTTTTACCTTGCTCATTTTTATTTGATAAATAACAAAAAATTGTGATTAATACTAATGATTTGAAAGAAAAACAGAAGTTCAGATGGATCCAGTCATAGATAAATATATAGGTCAAGATTGCCCCTTCTTTTTTCTATCTATAACAAAGATTACTTGATCAGGAGTTGAAGCAGTACCCAAGTTTGAGAAAAGAAGTGGAACGGGCTGCAAATGAGTCTCTTGAAAGAATGAAAGCTGAAAGTAAAAAGGCGACACTTATGCTAGTTGATATGGAATGTTGTTACTTGACGGTTGACTTCTTTCGCAAACTTCCTCAAGACATGGAGAAAGGCGGGAACCCAACACAATTCATTTTCGACATATATAATGAAATGTATCTTAGAAGAATTGGTCTGGAACCCTTAAATCATTATCATATTTTTCCTAACATGTTACATATTTGAAAAAGGAAAATGGTCGCTAACTTAGCCTGAACTGAATACAGGAACAACTGTTTTGCAGTACGTGAATATGGTTCTTTCAGGCCTGGTGAACTCGGTTCCAAAATCTGTGGTTCACTGTCAAGTGCGTGAAGCCAAACGCAGTTTACTTGACCGCTTCTTTGCTGAGTTGGGTCAAAAAACAGTAAGTTACTGATCAATTATGGTTTAGTTGGTAAAAGTTTTTCATGTTGACCCATTAATTGTAGAAGTAGCCCTGCCATCATAACTATTTTAGGTGGCAACGTGGACCGGTCACTGGGGTTTGATAACGGGTCAATATGGTTTGGGTCAAAAAATTTAACATTTAGGCATAGGTTGGGTTGACCTGAAGTGCAAATTTACTGAAATCTTTTCAATAACTAATGTGGCAAGTTTGATTATAAAAAAATATTAGTTCAATAATTATCCTTTCTATTTTAATAAAATGATCTGGGATGTGACATACAATTATAATACACTTTTAGAGACTTCTGGCTCATTTCTTTCAATCTAGTTTTCTTTTAAGTATACAACTATGAGAAGGCTAATAACTAGAATAAGGGGCTTTCTTTTGTCTGATTAATGACGTGATGAAATATGTTTATTTCTGCAGAGGAACTATCTCCGTCTTCTATTATGAGATCATGAACTCTCCGGAAAGGTAATGTGGAATCCTTAACAATCTTAATGTACATTTTATATGAAATATCTTATTAAATCTTTTGGTTTATCATAGCCTGCCACCTGGCAAAACAAGCGTTTGATGAAGCTATCTCAGAGCTCGAGTCTTTGAGTGAGGAATCATACAAAGATGGCACTTTGATTATACAGATCCTTAGGGATAACCTCACTTTGTGGACTTACTGACATTCCAGAGGATGAAGGTATAACCCATCTATAACTTTTAATTTCCAATTAATTATCTCTGGTTTAAATTGTTGTCTTACTTGTTCCCGTGCTTTCAGAAGACCAAAAGATGGAGATCACCAAATCTGGCGTAGATATGCAGAGGTTAGTGATCCATGCTTTCCCTTTTAACATGCAGACCCAACTGCAATTCTGAAAATCTTTTTGCAAATTGAAAATCTCACCCAATGGGACCCGGGTGCTCAAAAACTATTTTTCGCATCTGCCCCAATTTGGACCCGTTTACCATAGTTGCAGCCTCCCAAACTCCATGAAATTGCCGGTTACGATAGTAAGTATGGCAGAAAATACAGAATGATAAGAAAGGAAAGAAACATACTACTTCCAGTCACTTAGCAGATAATCCCTATAGTAACTAGCATCAACCTGAATACACTTTTCAACTCCTTCCAAACCTTCCTGGGCATACATGTCCCTATAGTAACTAGCATCAAGCTGAATACACTTTCTTCACATATATATTTTGATTTCTTTCTTTTCTCTCATACGTAAAAAGTTTCGAATTACATAACCACGCATCATCAGCATGAATTGCATATATCGTGGCTAAGCGATTTTTTTTCTTTTCAAAATAGAAATATTTTTTCTTCTTTTTGTAGTGCTAAGTACTTGGTGACTTAGTGTGTTAAATATGATTACACAAATAATACTGTTTCACATCAAGTAATATTTTGAATACAAAAATTTAGGAGGTTACAATTTCGCTAACTTTTACTCCTTTTAACATGGTTTCGGTCATTTTTAACACGTGTTGGGTCCCTGCTTGAAGCATACCTTGACGCCTAGAGCTTTTAACACTACTCTTATTTGAGTTGTTTCTATTATGCTTGTTTCTTGCTGTATTTGTTTATGCTTTTTGCTAGTGGTTAATTGGATGTAGCTACTTAATGTATATATAGGTCCTACATGGATATCCTATATTTTTAAGGGATTATATGGGATCGGCTATCTGGGCGGCCTGCTACCTCTGGTGACATTTCTGCCATTGGCTTGAGGTTGCAGCTTCACGGAATTTGCTTCTACTGCTGTTTTGTCTTGATGGGCTTTGGTTAGTCAACTACTTGAAGCTTCTATCAAAAATAATCAAAGTTTGGTTATTTTTCCCATCCAAAATATTTCTATCTTGATGGGCTTTACAGATTATCTTAATGTAGCTTGTGAGGTAGACTCAAGTTGATTTAGAAAGAAACTCTGAAATTAACTTATTAGCCTTGACAATTAGTATTGGTTTTCAAGGTTGTTAATAGAAAAATAATGTGTATAAACATCCTGATACATTTTTATGAAAATTTGATACATTATTAGCCTTTTTATATATTTACCCACATATTCTTTATGTATAAGCTAATTAACTTTTAGAATCTCAAGTGACAGTTCTAAAGTCGGTTTTCGTTTGCTATCATATGTTTAATGTCCAAAACTTTATGATTTCAAAATAACAAAGTCTTATATTATTTAAAATTCATACAACATAAAATCTATTCCTTATAGATTGAGGTTCATTTTTATGGTTTTAGAAAAAAATTTAGAAATTATTGTGTCGAGACATAGATAGCTTACTACAAAATCCTAAATCTTAAACCTGTACAAATCAATTAATTTCACATGTGTAAACCAATTCATTTGCTTTTGATATTTAACTTACATATGTTTAAACCAATTCATCTGCTTTTTATTTATAACTTACACATGTGTAAGTTATACTTACACATGTGTAAGTACCTGTTCTGAATAATCATTTGTCTTGGATATCTAACTTACACATGTGTAGATTATACTTACACATATGTAAGTATCCAACTTACACATGTGTAAGATATACAACTTACAGTTCTCAATAATCATTTGATTTTAATACACATGTGTAAGTTATACAACTTACCATTCTGAATAATCATTTGATTTTGATGCGTAACTTACACATGTGTAAGGTATAATATTCGTGAATTACATATTTATTTATAACAAATAATAACAAAATAAAAAAACTTATGTGAAACAACAATATATTACATCATATATTTTAAATCATAAAAGCGAAAGAATGATCAATATAGGACAGTCGCATATTATTATTTGTATTTACATAGGTACATAAATATCATGATACATTTTTCTCAAGGAACAACAACTTGCTTACTTCTTGTTTGGGTTTATACATCATGGTTTTGAGATTAGATAGTTTTCTCGATTTACCAACCTTCACATCATCCCAGCTAAACTCTGCACATAAGTAACACAGATAATGTTAATACATAATTTACACGTAGTTAAAAGTAAACTTCTTGTATTACAATGTGACACACCATTTCTCTCAAAAGAATTGCAAATGTAAAATTTATAATGATAACATAAGTCAGTCCAAAAAGCTATTGGCCTATCGCCTTTAACACTTTTGAGTCCAATTAAGCACATCTGTACAATCTACTGACTTAAATGGATTGACATTAAATAACAGTGATCATAATCATACATAAAAAACAATAAAAGTACAGCAAAAATCCAACCGAATTTGTTTCTGGCACACAAACATACACATTTTGAATATACATGACAACATAGCATTGAGTGTATGAACAAGAATACCTCTTCTATAGCCATGATAGTTGCGGGGACATAGTCAAGTTGACGAGATCCATGACTGGATACAATAATTCCCGCAGCTCCAGCTTGAATATCTAACCTTGCTGTAGGATCAAACACACTAGTAAAAACAATTAAGCTTCAACTAACCTGAAATCAAACAAATTGAGGTGGCTATATCTTACATTTTGCTTATGCATATGTCAATTTGGGTGGAGTAGTTATCTCAAACGGGTCAAACTAAAACTATTAACTAAAAAGGGGACTGGATGAAGAGGTTAACGAGTTGAAGCTGCTAAAAGTACATTTATAATGCAAACACCTCCTAAATTTTCACTAATACATATAGAACTATAGAAGATGGATTTCAAGCAAGCAGTCTACCACATATATTTTAGTTGTTAATAACTACGATGTAGTGGCAACATGACCGGGGGCAATAAGATAGACGCTGGGAAAAACACTTTCAAGAACGATGAACTAACCCATGAGTAACTAAGTTTACAGTTTACCTGTACACCATCGAGGCACCTTTAGCCTAAGTAAAGCTAATACATATTACAGTTATGTGGATATAACCACCATAGACTATTAGATATTTGAAGAACTACTAATTATGTGTCTACAACAAGGTGTAATAGCACATCTCCATATCATATGGCACTCATGGTGAAAAACAGCTACCTTGCTACCGTTCGGAATATATGATAGGCACAGTGGAGAATACTCCCTTCGTTTCACAAGCATGACATTTTAACACTAGACAGACATTTTTGTAGTGAATGAAGTACTAGAAAAAATTGACTTGTAGCAAATTCAATGAACCAAATTGAACCCACGGTCTCTTAGCAAAGTTTGCTATGGTGACAATAGACCCTTTCAGTTATTACATCAAGTATGTGATATTCTAAAACAGGGAAAAATTTTACTTGAATGATAGAGGAATGTTTTACAAGTGCATATGTTAAAGATGTTATCCTAGTGAATAATTTGTAAGGATCTACCTCTGAGCATTGTCATGTATAAATGACTTCCTGTAATGCACGATCACACTGTTGTAACGGTACTTGATCTCCTCTATAACCGGATCCTTCTGAACTTCTTTATCCATCTTGTAGCACATAAACAAAATACAAACAAAAATTAGATAACATATTGATAGATAGAGATCTTGTCAGCAATCAAGCATGCAACAATAATTAAACAAATCAGATCACAGAGCCAATGAAAAGAACAGCTGGAATCACCAAATTCATTTGAACGTGCCTTATGTGCACATCCCATCCATACCTTCTAAGACATTATACTTGCCACATATAGAATTACAGATACACGTATTTAGAATCTTATATTATAAACTCATGCCTTTCATATATTTCTAATTCATGCTGAACCCCACCAAGTAGTTCATCACACATTTCCGTGATACTAACATCTTCCTTTTAGCCTTTTAGGAATAGTTCCATTTGGAATTTCTATCTAAAATTAATAACTATATATTAATTGATGTTGTTTCCTTGCATGGGTTCTTTTCTTAGCTGCATATATGTCATACTTCCTTTGTTCAATACCAATATCAGGTCCATCCACTCATCTATCAAATTCTCTTTAAAGAAGTGACACCTAGGTTGCGTTGCCATTAAACTAAGAAGTGACACCTAGGTTCAGATTACAAAGGGAATACAACTAACTTTCAGATCAATATTAAACATCATGAGCAAGCATACAAACTCAAACCAGGCACATTAAATATGGATGATAGGCAGACATGTTCTTATTAGAGAACCTCAAATTGATATGTCATATGGAAATTGTGCTACAGTAACATCATGGATATAAAAGAACCAGATACCAAATGTCAACACCTTATTAACGATAGTTTTTGCATCTTTAGTTCATTGGACATTCATATGCTTACCAGCAACGCACAAACACCACCTTCCATTGCACCAGCATACCAGAAGTAATCCCCAGTCAGCCTAGCAAGCTCTAAGGCAGTAGAATAATGAGCATTAGCATCCACAGGTGATCCAGCTAGTAAACAGTAATCTCCTATCGTTTTCTGTGCTCGGCCAAGTCTCCTTTTTTTCGCTTTGATAACCTGAAACAGTTGGTTAAGTTGGCTTTCATAAATTGTTGGTATGTGATCACGTTATAATAAACGCATGTCCGGAAGTAATTTAAGCCTACGGGGTCACACGAAATGACACGATAACTCTATACTATTAATTATTATATTAAAGTAATATATTAATTAATTTGATCACGAAATGATTAATTTAAATAAATTAAAGGGTTAATTTTATTTAATTAATTAAAAGGAGGTTAAAATGTGAAATTAGAAAATTAGAGTTGGGCTCTAATTCCTAATGGGTTGGGCCGAAAATTTCAAGGCTTGGAAAGCCTTGAGATTACTTGCCCACCAAGGATAAAAACCCTAGATATATCCCTATATAAAGGGGCTTAATTCCAAGGGTTTAGATATTCCTACACACAAAAATTCTCTCCTCTTTTCCTCTCTTATTTGGTTCGGCCGTAGGTAGCAAGTCAAGGGGTTTTTGGTTTTGCTTTGGTTCGACTTTAGAGGGTACAAGCAAAGGGTTGTTTGATCGTGATCGGGGTACTAGCATACGGTATAAGGGTGTCTAGTGTGCGATCGTGGAGGGGTTTTACTTTAAACCATACAACAATAATAATCTTATTATTATTGATTTTATTGGAAGCTTTGCATAAGGTACATGTTTTGATTCTCTCTTTGTTAATTAATGTGATTGCATATTCGATTCTTCCGTTGCGCATACTCGTGATTATATGTGAATATTTATATGATTTATGTTCGCATATTCTAACAGTGGTATCACGAGCCACATATGTGATCTATTAGTTACAAAGATTAAAACTTGAAGGGGGGGTTAAGGGTTGGTTGATTTTTAATTAATTGTTAAATAATTAAAAGTTGTTTTCTTATTTTTTTTTTAATTAAAAATCGGATTAAATTAAATAAAAATAAGAGTTTTTTTTTGTTTAATTAAAATTAACCTAATTCAATGGAGATTGAAACCCTCATGGCAAGTTTTGAGTTAGTGAATTGACATGATTTATTTGTATAAATTGCATGTTTTGTGTATCTTAATTATTTAAAGTTGTTAAATAAAAGTAAAATCATAAGAATTCATGCAAAATTACTTGTGATTTTTACTGATATATAGAGATATATTTAGCAAAGCATGATGATCCAATAATTAGGGTTAATTATTAGATAATTGTGTGACTAAGTGAATTTTTTTCGTGTGATTTTTCTGATTTGCGACAGTTCACTAAAAAATTCATATCTTTTAATCTGTAACGAGTTAGAAGTTGTGCTTTGGACAGTAGGTGCTTGACACATAGGGATACAACTTTGTAGTTCTGGTCGAAAGCTGAATCGGACCAGAAACAGGGCTAAACAGGTCGTGAAGCTGCTGGAAATTTCCAGTCAGCATGTTTATGTGAATTACTTGTTAATTAAGTTGTTTAAAGGCTTACGCAATCAAGGCAACTTGATGTATGTGGTCCTCTTCTTCGGAGGAGGGGGAAGCCGGCTTTAAACATATGCATGAACCATAGTGACCATGTTTAGGTGGCCTACCTTAACTTGTTACATGATTAAATTAGTTCGGTAAATTAGTAAGTTTATTAATTTTGCGTGTTTATAAAGAGCTATAAAGGTGATGCAAAAATTGTTTTGGAGAAAAGAATAAACTTGACTAAGAACTATCGAAATAGAGATTTCTTTGATAAAATTGGAGTCTTACAACCTTGAGATACACCGGCTCACCCATTTGAACAAACTCTAAGAGAGGTATAAGTCGGAGTGCGCTAGCCTTCTAAAAGGGCGGGTTTTTAATTGCGTCCTTCGCAAACCTTTGCCCTTGCGCTTCTTTGTGCGTTCAAATGGAGCTACCGAGCTCTCTTGTGTTACTAAGACTATAAAAATGATTTTATTAAACATTATGTTATGAAGATTTGCATGAGTCTTCATACATAAACTTTTGATTCACATCAAATGCATTACCCATTTAAAGTTAAGTCATTGCCACCCACTTTGCTAAGAACACTTGCCAGTGCTTTTCGCTCCTACGTGAGACCGTAGGCGAATTGTATCTCTTCAAGGTAAATTACCACTCCACCGTGAGACCGGTGGTGGACCATTTACATGTTCTTAATTGGGCGACTTAAAACGAGTTAAGAGGTGAGATCCTTGACCCGTGGCATAAGATGGGACAAAACATGTTTACAAAACACTTAATACCCCTTTAAAGTGTTGTTGTAAGTTCCATATATCTAGGAATTGCATGAATGCAATTATTGATCGTCGATTACCTTTTGAGTACCGTCATTTATAGCTGATCAACAGATGAAATGATTGTATGTCAATTGGATCCTAGCCTTAATGAAATTAATTGTTAAATGAATTTAACAAGGGTAAATTACATTTCTTAAGGATTATTATCGAAAAAACCGATAAATTACATCACCAAACTCTTTGTAGTTACACTTCATTGTCTCATCGGCCCAAAATAAACCAATTAACTCATTATTATCACATTTGTAATCGAACGAAAACTCAGGAAGACATATTTTCCTATTTCTAAACTTATCCACCACCATTTGGGCGTCCCTGTCACCAATGAACATATTCAACTTCGCCTTCCAGTTTTTAAAGTCAGTAACCGTACCTCGCACTTTATCATATCCTCCTTTAAGGGCAGCACGCAAACGATGAGCTTTAGTCGCACCAATATTGTTTGTAGACACGGACTGAATAAAGACTTTATCATCAAATGTCAACTGCCTCCGTGCCCGAGATAAATGGCTGTGATTATCATCAATGAACGGATGGTTATGTGCCTCAACAAATTCATATAACTGGTAGCTTTCTGTCCCTTTTATCAACTTCAACTTAATACGGGCCTTACAATTAGTAACCTTGTAATTAGAGTTCCGCTGCAATCTACCTGTATCATTATCATCATTAACAAGTGTGTCTGCAGCGTTCTTTTTCTTTGGCTCGCCTGCCTTATGGCAAAGAAAATACTTGTGTGTTACAACACCATGAATCCTCTTTACAGAACCTCTGCGTACATCAAATCCAGCCTTCTCCGCATACGTCTTATACATGGCTAAGGCATCCTCTGGGTCGGCCCATACAGATTCAAAAACAGGTTTGAAGTCTTCGGGGACATGATCTGGTCTCCAAAACCGGGTACCATTTGGTGTTTCATGACTTTCGTCTTCACAACTACCATTTGAATCAGAGATAGATGTAAAATCCCCATCTACAAAAGAGGAAAGCGTGTGAATTTAAGCAAATAATGTGAGTCCCTTAAATTCGATGGTTAACCAGGAAAGTGTAAAATACAACAAGTCTAATAATCACTAGATTGGACTAGTATTACTTGTAAATAAATGCAAGAGTATATAAACAAAGTAATACAAGACTTAAAGCAATAAACAAATAAAGTGGAACATTATGTATTTTTCAATTGTGTATTTTATTTATGATGTTAAATAAAATACAAGGTTGTGCGGAATCAAGATAATACAAATAAGTATGTATCCTAACAACCTATGAGTTACAAATGATCTATATTTGTCAAATAACTCTTTTGGATCGAGATACTTAAAGTTGTGAAATATCCCTGTTTAAGATCGAGAGTATTTGGACAAATTCACTTAAATGCAAAATGTATGCTTAAAAGTATTTATGTCAAGGAAATGACTTTGTATTTATAGGCAACAAAATTCACCAGTGAATTTTGTGCCGTGCAAATATGGTTGCATACATTTAATGATCCGACAAGAACATTAAATGTATTGGATAAGGAATAAGGATAAAGTCACATCAAATGACTTTGTATCCTTTTATCCAACCACCTTTACACACGTATACTTTGGTAAAGAACAAGTGGATTGTTCTTTGCAAAGTGTGTAAAGGGAAAAGTCAATCCTCGATATCAGTGTTCAGACTTGTAGGGTCTAGAACACTGACAATCCTCCAGTGTACAGATCTGGTAAGACTTTCCAGTAGACTCCGCCATTTGTCAGTCTTCTTTCTTCAGACTTCAGTCTTTGACTTCAGTCAGAATGTCTTCAGTAGAGTTGATCTGGACTGGGGTGAAGTCCAATGAGCTCATCTGGAGAATACTCCAGATTTCCTATACAAGTATTTGCTCACTGGTCTTCCATTATTTCTGGACAAATCTTCAGAGGGACTCCAGATTCCAAGTCTGGAGTAGGTCCAGTAGAACACGTTTCTGGACAGATCTTCAGTAAGGCTCCAGTAGTCGAGTCTGGAGCGAGTCCAGTAAATCTGGACTAAATCTGGACCTAACAAATAAGATGACTTGAATTAAAAAACTAACATACACCTCAACCATTTGAACAAAAAAATGACTGATTAAGTTTAAACTTTTAATTAGGGAGACTTTTAATCCTATGATATATGACTGCTAGTTTTGTCTCAAATACATGTGTATGGTAACTACTCATAAAACAAAACACAGAATGAGGATATGATATTTCATTCTTAAGCGTGCAAAAACAACAGGTAGACAACTGAAAAAATGTGCCAGGTACATGAATATACTAGATTACTTCAGGATGACCAAAAACAAACGAACAATTAAAAGATGATGATATATACTAAATCAAAATGAATACTACTTAAGAACAAATATAAAGAATATTTAATATTAACAAAAACCTTCAATCATCTCATGGCTTTGAACACCGACAATTGAATCATACATTGAATCCAATCTATCCTCTTCTTCCCTATGAATTATGATATCATTATTATAATCCATCTTAACCTTTTTTTGAAGAACACCGAAAATATAACCTCTGGTAAATTGTGACGGTGAATTGAAGAAATCATTGATATAAAAGGGGGGAGATCTTGTAACTGGTGGGAACTGGAAAAGCGATTCTAATGGGGTGAGCGAGATTCAGGGGAGAGATACAGGGGTACGACCTTAAATCTCTTATTTGTTACTGGTATTATTGATTTTTTTCTTTTATAATTTACCAACACATTTATCTAATTACCATATTGTCCCTTTGACTTTTAATTAAAAGCTGGTTCTCACGGTTCTCGACCTTTTGTTGGTTCTCATTTTATCTTTTTACTATATATATATATATATATATATATATATATAGTAAAAAGATAAATCGAGAACCAAAAATATGTCGAGAACTATGAGAACCAATCTTGACCATTAAATAAACAAATCAATGGTTACAATTACTCATGGCTTTTAATTAATTAAAAAGTATTTAATACACTATTTTATAATAGGAAAAGGGTAGTTTAGGAATGCTCGTTCCATTAAAAGCGTACAACCGTTTCTATTTCATTTTTTGACTCACGATTTAGATGCATATGTTACCTTTTCCAATCTTATTCTTAATTGTCACTTGAAAAGTACTCGTATATCATTACTCAGATGTCTTTCAAACACACATGACACCACATTACACAACCAAGATACTTGTAAATTGTATAAATTTCCAACTTATGAGTCACTTGACTTGTACACTTGTAATTTATAGATTGAACATTAGGATTGATCATCATTCCACTATCAAATTCAAAACTAAATATCGTTAATCAATTATGCATGTTACATTACTACATTAGTAACATCCATACACAAATTTTTCAAAACTTTTTTTTTCTATTTTTAGCGAAATCGTAGCCATCATCTTCTTAATAACAATAGTCTGGTCAATAAGTTTGCCTCAGTCTGTATAAAGAAAAAGCCTATAATTGATTTTTAAAATAATTGATTGGTGCCTCGGTGGGTTTTCGTGTGTTGCATGTTTCGCTTGCTTTGAGAACAATATTGTTTAAAGTTATTTAAAGTTTCATTAATTTTAAGTGTAAGCGTATGCAGCTGATGTTCACACGTGATCATATTTGTTCACACGTGCAAATCGAAATTAGTATATAAACGCTATTGTGCACTTGTACACATTTAAAATCCACTATATCCATAGACTTACATAAAAATGTAACTTGCAAAAATATATGAATTGTTCAAGTGTACACATGTACTCCATCAAAGAAATTTTATTAAAAAATTGTAAGTGTACATATGTGTACCAACTCTTTTTTTAGTTACATGTGCACAAATTCACATATAACTTTACAAAATTAATTAGTATCAAACGTTAAAAAAAACTTCAACTCATATGTTCACACCTCAAATTTTAATATATTTAACAAAATTATATTTGTTTACATGTACATATAGGTTGTGCACTCATGCACACCTTGAAACGAATAGTATAGAAGAAAAGGTTACATAAATGAACATTTTAAAACAATGTAGTCCACATGTGCACAGTAATAATAATCATATTCATATTTGTTCACATGTGTATGTAACTAATGTTCACACGTGAACATACTTGTTCACATTTTTTGTTCACATATGCTAATCGGAATTAGTATATATACGCTAAAGACTTTCGGGTTTGAAGAAATTGAATGTTCACTTGTACACGACTAAAATCCAATTATCTTAGGTAAAAATATAACTTGTAAAGAAATACGATTTGTTATAATGTACATATGCGCACTTCATCGAATAAATTCTATTAAAAGTGTTCATATGTGTACAACTTATAATATTTTTAGTTACATGTGCACAAATTCACATATAACTTTACAAAATTAATTAGTATCAAACGTTAAAAAAAACTTCAACTCATATGTTCACACCTCAAATTTTAATATATTTAACAAAATTATATTTGTTTACATGTACATATAGGTTGTGCACTCATGCACACCTTGAAACGAATAGTATAGAAGAAAAGGTTACATAAATGAACATTTTAAAACAATGTAGTCCACATGTGCACAGTAATAATAATCATATTCATATTTGTTCACATGTGTATGTAACTAATGTTCACACGTGAACATACTTGTTCACATTTTTTGTTCACACGTGCAAATCGAAATTGTTCACATGTGTAATGTTCACACGTGAACATACTTGTTCACATTTTTTGTTCACACGTGCAAATCGAAATTAGTATATAAACGCTATTGTGCACTTGTACACATTTAAAATCCACTATATCCATAGACTTACATAAAAATGTAACTTGCAAAAATATATGAATTGTTCAAGTGTACACATGTACTCCATCAAAGAAATTTTATTAAAAAATTGTAAGTGTACATATGTGTACCAACTCTTTTTTCTGAACGTTTATAAACTTCATTATAATTTTGTTTATTCTTTTTATTTACATAATTGATTATGTATTAGTCTAATTTCCATCATTGCTATTATTTAAATAAGATTTATGTGTTCTTATATTAAAATACACCTGTAACAATTTTGTTAGGATGTTGGAACGTGCAGGGGATAAGAAATCAAATACCAAAACCATGCATTTAATTTTTGAAACAATAAAGTAGCAGAAAAAAACAGACAATCCTAATAAATAGGTTAGGAGAAATGTTTACTAAAATGCCCTTTTAGTTTTTAAAGAAACTTTTAATAATGAAAAAAAATGATTGGTCTAGAATAGTTCTCATGTTTCTCAATAATTTTTTCATATTCTTATTCATGTATGAAAAAATCTCCAAAAGAAAAACTTCTATTATCAACTGCTCTATGTTCAAAGAATTTAGATTTTCAAATTATTGTAGCTCCTCCCGATTGTAAGACAATCATTTGTAATCAAGATTTTCAATCAATAAATTCAGGTATTATTTAAATTTATGTTGTCTTTAATAATGTTTATTGCCATCATTCATTTTTAATTCAATCTTTCATGTCTATATCTCGATCCTGTCACTAATGGTATCAGAGCCAGATTTTCTATCTAATTAAGGATCTTTATAATTGAATCACTATGAAAATTTATTTAATACAAGAATTTAATGAACAAATAAAGTATAATTTTAAGGTATGGGTAAGTATTGCGTTGGTAAGCCCTGTCGACCGACGGTTGGATTAGCGTAAAGCCCGTTATTTGATTTGAAAAGGGTGGCCGGACCACGACGGTATGGGGGTGTTCCCGGAATATAAACCTATTACTTTAAAATTAAACTAGATTTTTTCATTAAGATCTTTTGTATTAAAAACTTTTTATTATGAATCAATTATCTAGAATCTTAAATAGACGGAATCATAGTTCAAATGCTATAGAGCAGGAAGAAGATATAGACATGAACTCTTTACACATGAATTCAGTTGAATTAAACATTTCTCAAATTGAAAATAATTTATTAGATTGGAGTATTCCAAAACAAAATATAAATACTATTTACAAAATTGGTACTTTTGATTTTTTACAAGATTATTCTATTAAAACTCATGAACAAACTATACCTATAAATAAAGAGTATCAAAACATGCAATTATTATCAGCAGAAGCTATTAAAAGACATAGAAAACTTTATAAGTTTTTACATATAGGATTAATTCAAGTAGCAGTAAAACCCATGTTTAGATTAGGAATAGATGCTCCAGTATTATTAATTCTAAGAGATGCTAGACATACGAATTTTAATAATTCTCTATTAGCTATGGCTGAATCAAATATATCAAATGGTCCTATTTATTTTAATTGTTATCCTAATTTTACAATTGGATTATTTGATCCAAATATATTAGATACTTTAACTCTAACAATTAAGACAAAAAATTTAGAATTTAAAGAAAGAACAAATGCTGTTGTAGTAATATATAGAATATATTATAAGACTATGACTACAACTATAGAACCTAAGACAAAGATAGTATCCCCAAGAGATGAAACTATTATATTTGAAGCTAATACTATGCATACAAAGGTAAAAACACCTAAGAGATTAAGATGGAATGAAATAACTCAATCATTAACATGGAATCTTCAAGATATTAATCCACCAAAACCAATTGAAATAGAAAATCAAACGTCTACTATTATAGAACATTCAGATGGTTCAATAGATATTTCTTTCAATAATCATGAATTACCAAGAAATTCTATAGGAACTAGTACATCTAGAAATACTATAGATGAAAGTATATTAAGAAGATGTCAATCAATGAAAATTAAAGGAATAGATTTTTCAACTAATATTCCCAGACCTTTATATGAAGAAAATTTAAGTGAAACTAATACTTATAATCCAACTAAATCTGATATGGAGAATTATGAAGAATTAAATTGTTTGATTCTAAAGTACAAGTAAGAAGAAATCATAAAGTATTTTTTATAAAATATTGTGATCAAAGAATAAAATGGTTAGAAGAAAGAATAAAAGTAGAAGAAAGATGTTTTTATTGGTTAGAAAATAATCAACATCTTAACTTTTTAAAATTTAGATTAAAAGAAGAACTAAAATATAAGAAGAAACTTTCTCAACAAATTACTGCAACTACTTGTTAAAAATGGATAAAGAAATGATAAAAATTTTAGAAGAAGAAATGTTCAATGAATATAATAATAAAAATTTAATATGGTACTATATGACTTTTGATGAAAACGAAAGATTTTTACATAAAATTGATTGGCATTTATATATGTTACAAAATAATGAAAATATGCCATTTTTCTCATGGTTTTCTATATATTGTGTAGAAAATAAGATTAAAAACCCATTTTTCGAAGAATCAATAATTTCGACTAGTTCTACTATCACCAAAAGATATACTATAATAGGTTCAGATGAAGAAGTTATAAGTATACACCCTCCACATGATGATATAAAAATAATAAATAATAAAACAGAATATGTTGCAAAACCTTTAGCAGAACTAATGATGATGTAAACAAAAATATAAATACAATTATTTTCCAAAATAATTATACAAATGAAAAGTTAAATACAATAGGAGAACAATTAGAAAGAATAGAAGTAAATAAGATAAACAATAATGATCAACCTAGTACTTCAAATTCAAAAAATATTACAATAACCTCTAATACAATTGAAAGACCAATATTTAAACCTTTTAACATAGATATACCAATTAATTTAAACAAACAAAATGATTTATTAAAAGATATTTCATCAAAATTATCCAAATTAAATATAAATACTATTTCAACAAATATTAATACTATTTCAGGAGACGAAGAAGAAGATTTTCAAGAAATTGAAAATCAATTTAATAATTTTAAAATAGAAGATTCTATAAATAAGCTTAAAGGAAAAAATTATTATAATTTTTCAAAAAATAATTCTTATTGTAACATCCGTGAATTTTGACCGTTTGACTTTACGTGCAATTTGACTAACAATTTAAGTTAAGGAAGTTTTGGGGTCGTTTTGTGAGTTAAAATGACAATGTGGTATATTCGGGTCGATGATATGTGTTGATCGGTATTTAAAGGTGTAGCTATTGTGTAGTGACTGGTGAAGGGAAGCGGGTCGGCCCGTGGGTAGTCCAAGACCCACCAGCCACCCAAGACCCAAATCCCCCTCCTTATCCCTTTCCTTCCCTTTCATTTCTTATCTATCTGGCCTAGCCACTGCGGCGCAGTGGCTTGGCCTAGCCCACTGCGGCGCAGTGGCTAGGGTCTGGCCAAGCCACTGCGGCGCAGTGAGCTTGGCCAGCCCACTGCGGCGCAGTGGCTTGGCCAAGCCACTGCGGCGCAGTGAGCTTGGCCAGCCCACTGCGGCGCAGTGGCTAGGGTCTGGCCAAGCCACTGCGGCGCAGTGAGCTTGGCCAGCCCACTGCGGCGCAGTGGCTAGGGTCTGGCCAAGCCACTGCGGCGCAGTGAGCTTGGCCAGCCCACTGCGGCGCAGTGGCTAGGGTCTGGCCAAGCCACTGCGGCGCAGTGAGCTTGGCCAGCCCACTGCGGCGCAGTGGCTTGGCCAAGCCACTGCGGCGCAGTGAGCTTGGCCAGCCCACTGCGGCGCAGTGGCTAGGGTCTGGCCAAGCCACTGCGGCGCAGTGAGCTTGGCCAGCCCACTG
>CM067167.1:203422190-203429690 GCA_034093135.1 Erigeron breviscapus | reverse complement strand
ATTGTTTGATTGATTGATGGTTTGATTGATTGATTGTTTGATTGATTGATTGTTTGATTGATTGTTTGATTGATTGATTGTTGATTGATTGTTTGATTGATTGTTTGATTGATGATTGTTTGATTGATTGTTTGATTGATTGATTGTTTGATTGATTGATTGTTTGATTGATTGATTGTTTGATTGATTGATGTTTGATTGATTGATTGTTTGATTGATTGATTGTTTGATTGATTGTTTGTTGATTGATTGTTGATTGATGGATGTTTGATTGATTGATTGTTTGATTGATTGATTGTTTGATTGATTGATTGTTTGATTGATTGTTTGATTGATTGATTGTTTGATTGATGATTGTTTGTGATTGATTGTTTGATTGATTGATTGTTTGATTGATTGATTGTTTGATTGATTGATTGTTTGATTGATTGATTGTTTGATTGATTGATTGTTTGATTGATTGATTGTTTGATTGATTGATTGTTTGATTGATTGATTGTTTGATTGATTGATTGTTTGATTGATTGATTGTTTGATTGATTGTTTGATTGATTGATTGGATTGATGGATGTTTGATTGATTGATTGTTTGATTGATTGATTGTTTGATTGATTGATTGTTTGATTGATTGATTGTTTGATTGATTGTTTGATTGATTGATTGTGATTGATTGATTGTTTGATTGATTGGTTGTTTGATTGATTGATTGTTTGATTGATTGATTTAGTCGTTGGATTGGTGTGATGGTTCCTGTCGTGAGATTGGTTAAATTGGTTCGAGTATTGAATTGTTGTGACGATTATCATGTTTGAATGACTTAGTTTATATTTGTTAAGTATCTAGTAATAATAGGATAGATGTACATACATGAAAGTCGGTTATGCCTTCGTCGGGTTTTAGATGTGGTGGGAAGGCTGCGGGTGACCCTATATATAAGCATCTGAAACTCGAAGGAAGTAGAATCCTCTGAAGTATATGTACGTATAGTTGGTTTAAGTTGTGGTTGATGGCTTATGGTTGTCGAATGATGATTAGTGGGTTAAGATTGACGATTATTGATTATTAGTTATGGTTCATCATATGTCGATTGACTTGGTTAATATTTTGGTTAAGTATTAATGGCTGATGTTGAGGAATGGTGATTATTGGTTTATGATTGACGATTATCGATTGATGGCTCAGATTTGGCGAATTTTGATTATTGATTCATATTCATCGTATATCGATCGTTGGTTTACGATTTATGCATTTACATTTGATTGTAAGCATTGCATACATTATTGTTGGACCCTCGGCAGGGGATTTGCCGGCATCCTGGTGCATAGATGTATGCACCCATTTTGGATGTAGACCTGACCCCGAGTATATAGACATATATATCTCGATGTTTTTGAGATACAGCCTTGTCCATGGCGATGGCAGAAGGGTATCGTTGCATAGGTGACTGAAGGTCACGCTCAGGATAGGCATATTGGCTTATTCATGCATTCCGGCATTTGCATTGATACTCATATCATTTATGCATTCCTCATTACACATTTACTTGTCTTGGGTAATCTTGTTGTTGGACGTTGTTGTGTTATGTAGAGGCTCGCTGTAAGTCATGTCTAGCCTCTATTCTTATATTGTGATTATTGATGTTGGTTCTTTACGAACCATTACTACGAACTCACCAACCTTGTGTTGACTATGCTTAGTACACTTTTCAGGTAACCAGGTTATTCAGGACATGGAGGTTGATTGTTTGCTTACTGTTGAACCCGGACTGGACTGATATGGATCAAGGATCCATTTGCCTTATGTTGCATTGTATTTAGGATTGATAGCCTTCTTTTGTTATCGATTGTAATCTTGATGTTTACTTGCTCCTGTTGTATTTTGTTACTTGTTGCCGTTTTGTATGGATTCACTGAATCCTCTAATTGCATTTAGTTTGTTCTATTGTAATTCCACCTGGTGCTATATGATTTCCGTGATATTCCGAGCCTCGGCTTGGGGTGTTACAGAATGGTGGCCCATGCGTGGTCGTAGAGAATTAGGCGGTTTGACCTAGACTACGGCTTAAGTTAAAACTCTTCATATAGCATGCATGGTTAGGAAATTCGTGTGCAATGTGAAATATGTGAATCCCCTTGTGAGTTCGTAGTTAAGACCACTTATGTGATGGCTTGAATTCAACGTGATGAATGTGGAATGGATACAATGTGGTTAATGTGTGCTTTGATTAAATTTGATTGTCATTAATATGGATTGTTGTTATTGATTGGTGCTAGTTTGATGATTTAGAGCAAAATGAAGTTATGTTATTAACTTAGTATAATATTGTGGCAACCCTAAAAGAACCCGATCAACTCTTTTATGGTCACCCAATATTATAACAGGTTAATAACATCACGGATTGCGCATGCTTGGCTTAGAGTATAATAAGGAACCGATATGCTTAATGGGAGTTGATTAGGTGGAGGGTTAGCCGTTGGTACACCCTGTATACATACCTGGTCAATAACTAGAGAGCATATCGAATTCGGATTATACTTTAAATCACTCGTGTTAGTGACTTGTTTTAGTTGCTTGTAATGAGATGTGTTTAATTCGAGTAATTGGTTTTGACGATGGTAAATTGTTGTGAACTTAGCACGAGAAAATGATAGGTAGCGATTAATTGAGAACTTTGATATACTGTCCTTAGTGTAGTAATGTGAAACACGTAGGGTATGTGGTATGATAACATGATATATGACAGTTAGTTGAGAATAAGTATGTGTTGGCCTTAGTAAGAAACATAGAACATGTGTAGTGTGTCGGCGTTAAAACACTAACTAATAAGACGGTTAACATGAGAGAAACTGTGAAGCTAACCCCCAGGTCATAAACTCTAGAACTACTACTATTATTGGATTTAGCAGTGGAATGACATGTCGACTAATATGATTTAGTAACATATATGTTATGCATGTGTGATGTGTATGTATGTATGTATGGCCCGTAGTGGTCAAGTTGAGATCGTAAATGCTTTTGTTGTAATTTGACTTAAACGTGTTGATAAACGGTTAGGATACAACGTGATAGATATGTTGATATGCACCCTAAGAGAGTATCGAGGTTGTAAACATCCTAACTCATATGTATTATAAACGAATGATTTTCCAACACTAATAATGTTAATCATAATCGGTGAACAATAGGGATATGTTGCTTAATGGTATGTGAACTTAAAAACGTATGAGGCCTAGTTAAACTTGATTATATGCGGATTATGAGGTAATTGGTAATGCACGTGTAAAAGGTATTAGTAGACGGGCGATTGTAGGAATGAAGTCAACAAGTTAGTTTTATTGTATGATGTATTGACATGATTACATGAATTAAAGGTAACCAATGGTAATGAACTTAACATGATAAAATAATGAATAACAATTTCATAGGATTCTAACACTCTTACCTTAGTATAATAACATGAAATGAGTATGTTATATGGTATGAGAGCATTAACTACTTGTGTGACTAATATGTGAGCATTGTGAGGCTAACTTTCGGGTCAACGCGTTACTTACCTTGTAGAAAATGGTGAGATCAAGAAGGAATACGACTAGCCATAGCGATGAGCCGGATTTAGCAACCGTGATTGCCCAAGCAGTGGTAAACGCCATACCTACTATCGTAGCCCAAGTCACGGCAAGCCTCCAAGGAAACAACGAGACGCGTGAAACTAGAGTAAATATGGGCGATGAGAAGGTGTCGGGTAGAGCCTCATCAAAAAGGAAAGAAATCGGAGAACCTAGTGAGGCAAGGAAAGCGGGCAGGTTTGACCCCTATGGTCATAATAAGGGTAGATCCAGGGCGGCGAGGGGATCGGTGAAGAAAGCTTATGTAGGACCTCATCCGTCATGTAAAGGATGTGACAATCACCACCCCATCAACTTTCAATGTCGGGCGTGTTTTAATTGCAACCAAGTTGGCCACATGTTCAATAATTGTAGAGCCCCGAGGACGGGCCCAACGAACGTGACTCCTATTCATGTCGTCCCTCCCCAAGGTAATCAACAGAAAGGCGAGTGTTTCGGATGTGGTAGTCGTGCACACTACATAAGAAATTGTCCGAAATGGGTTGGACAACAAGCTGAAGTGGCAGAGCCGGCAAGGGAAACTTACGTGGGACCTCACCCCTTGTGTGGAAGGTGTAATCGCCATCACACTCCCACTATCCAATGTGGGACTTGCTTTAATTGTAATCGAATCGGGCACGAGGCTAGGATTTGTAGAGCACCGAAAGCGACACCATTGAATGTAACGCCTCTTCAAACCATCTATCCCCAAACTGACCACCCTCGGAGCCATCAAGGTGTTTGTTTTGTGTGTGGTAGCCCCGACCACTACAGAAATGCTTGTCCTAAACGGACCGAACCACAAGCCCAAGTGGCGATTCCTCGTAATCAACTACAAATAGTCGTTTATAACCAAAGCCGTGGCCAACAAGACCATCAAGTTCAACTTCGTAGCCGAGCTTTTGCAGAGAATGGCGAAGGAGACCAAAGTAATCCTAACGTTGGTTAAGGTACATTTCTCCTAATAGTTGTTATGTTACGACACTA
Organism: Erigeron breviscapus; assembly: GCA_034093135.1. Lineage (NCBI taxonomy): Eukaryota > Viridiplantae > Streptophyta > Magnoliopsida > Asterales > Asteraceae > Erigeron > Erigeron breviscapus. The sequence goes on along the minus strand of CM067167.1, from coordinate 203,425,098 downwards.
TTCGATATCGAAACCGACTATGAATCTCGTTTATTCTAACGTTACTCCTTTGAGTTACATTCGTTCGTGTGTTTTGGAATTATACGTTTGCAATTTTGACTGTTTAGCGACTCACTAACTAAATTTATTCAAATACCCCGTGTATCTATCTCGACTCTAAAAGACGACAAAACTCCTCATTTACTTGGTGCCTATGATCTAAAGATTCTTGGCGAAAAAGTGAGCGTAATCTGGATGCCACCGGGTAAGGCAGTTCTAAAGTTGCGTAGTAGGGTTACTAGTGTAAAATATCTAACGGTAGGATTCTTAGGGTTCCGTGTAAGTCTTCCAACCTAGGCGTCCTTAGAGCTACCGTCTCAAGAATCTGAAAGCTGACGTCATCCTTGTTAATCTTGAGTCTCCCGAGGACTTTCCGGGTGACTTACCGGGCTTGTCCCATCTCGATAACTTAAATTTCGTTTATGCTCAACTTCCCAACATCGCGCGCGTAGTCAAAGCCCTTATAGACTTCTGAGACGTGGATAAGCATGTAGTGAAAGACGGGAGAGAGATTGGAAGAAAAACGAATTTGAATGGACTTCGCCGCGAAGTCGCCGACGTCAAGAAGTGATCATGATACGACGAAACCGGTAAAATTTGACAACTCGGCACATTAGTATGAAAGGAATGGGTTAGGTGCACGAAGACTCGATTTCTGTCCTTCCAGATAAAGAAAGTCGCTTAACTCCAATTCAGGGAGCCACCCAATGAACGACGGGCACTCAAACCGACTTGAGACTTGATCACATGTGAAGATAACGTACTTATAACCATGACGGCAATCCTGTGCAACGACGGTTGTTACGCGAGTATTCGAATGACACTGGCCGAAGAACTAAGTAGAAGAGATGCTACTCCCCATTGGGACGAACCAAGAATCAAAGAGAGCCGAAGTAGCGGGTTAGGATTTCTAATAGGAATGACAAGAATAACTTCTCAAGTTAAGAGAATAGCCCAGCTAGCTCACATGCTAAGTAAGGAGTATGCCAATGTGAGGCTGAGACCGTTAGAGTTGAAAGTGGGTGACTTGGTACGTTTGAAAGTATCACAGTGGAAAGGCGTCATCCGATTCGTGAAGCGAGACGAACTCGGGCCAAGGTATAATTGTCCTTACAAGATCCTCGAAAAGGGTTGGAAAAGTCGCTTATCGATTAGAATTACCACAAGAGCTTAGCGGTGTACATGATGTGTTTCATATTTGCAACCTACGCGAGTGTTTGGCGGATCCTACATATCATGTGCCTATGGACGAAATTAGGGTTAAGTGGAAACGCCAGGCGTGGAGCCGAGTTCAGTTGGGAGCGAAAGGATTACATGAAGTCTAAGTATTCGCATTTAATTGCCAATTAGGGTTTTGTTGAATTTCGGGACGAAATTCTTTCAACGGGGGGATAATGTAACATCCGTGAATTTTGACCGTTTGACTTTACGTGCAATTTGACTAACAATTTAAGTTAAGGAAGTTTTGGGGTCGTTTTGTGAGTTAAAATGACAATGTGGTATATTCGGGTCGATGATATGTGTTGATCGGTATTTAAAGGTGTAGCTATTGTGTAGTGACTGGTGAAGGGAAGCGGGTCGGCCCGTGGGTAGTCCAAGACCCACCAGCCACCCAAGACCCAAATCCCCCTCCTTATCCCTTTCCTTCCCTTTCATTTCTTATCTATCTATCTTTTCTCTCCTTCTCTCTTTTCTCTTCCAAGAAACACACACAAACACATATCTCTCTCTCACTGCGGCGCAGTGGCTTGGGCCTAGCCCACTGCGGCGCAGTGGCTTGGGCCTAGCCCACTGCGGCGCAGTGGCTTGGGTAGCCCACTGCGGCGCAGTGGCTTGGGCTAGCCCACTGCGGCGCAGTGGCTTGGCTACCCACTGCGGCGCAGTGGCTTGGGCTAGCCCACTGCGGCGCAGTGGCTTGGGCCTAGCCCACTGCGGCGCAGTGGCTTGGGTACCACTGCGGCGCAGTGGCTTGGGCTAGCCCACTGCGGCGCAGTGGCTTGGGCTACCCACTGCGGCGCAGTGGCTTGGGTAGCCCACTGCGGCGCAGTGGCTTGGGCCTAGCCCACTGCGGCGCAGTGGCTTGGGCTAGCCCACTGCGGCGCAGTGGCTTGGGTACCCACTGCGGCGCAGTGGCTTGGGCTAGCCCACTGCGGCGCAGTGGCTTGGGCCTAGCCCACTGCGGCGCAGTGGCTTGGGCTACCACTGCGGCGCAGTGGCTTGGGCTAGCCCACTGCGGCGCAGTGGCTTGGGCTACCACTGCGGCGCAGTGGCTTGGGTAGCCCACTGCGGCGCAGTGGCTTGGGCTACACTGCGGCGCAGTGGCTTGGGTAGCCCACTGCGGCGCAGTGGCTTGGGCTAGCCCACTGCGGCGCAGTGGCTTGGGTAGCCCACTGCGGCGCAGTGGCTTGGGCTAGCCCACTGCGGCGCAGTGGCTTGGGTAGCCCACTGCGGCGCAGTGGCTTGGGCCTAGCCCACTGCGGCGCAGTGGCTTGGGTACCCACTGCGGCGCAGTGGCTTGGGCTAGCCCACTGCGGCGCAGTGGCTTGGCTACCCACTGCGGCGCAGTGGCTTGGGCTAGCCCACTGCGGCGCAGTGGCTTGGGTAGCCCACTGCGGCGCAGTGGCTTGGGCTAGCCCACTGCGGCGCAGTGAGCTTGGTACCACTGCGGCCAGTGCTTGGCTAGCCCACTGCGGCGCAGTGGCTTGGGCCTAGCCCACTGCGGCGCAGTGGCTAGGGTCTGGTCAATGTTGGGTCAGCCCACTACGGCGCAGTGAGCTTGGGCCTAGCCCACTGCGGCGCAGTGGCTTAGGGCTACTGCGGCGCAGTGGCTTGGGCTAGCCCACTGCGGCGCAGTGGCTTGGCCTAGCCC
>CM067167.1:203299690-203417190 GCA_034093135.1 Erigeron breviscapus | reverse complement strand
AAAAAAAAAAAAAAAAAAAAAAAAAAAAAAAAAAAAAAAAAAAAAAAAAAAAAAAAAAAAAAAAAAAAAAAAAAAAAAAAAAAAAAAAAAAAAAAAAAAAAAAAAAAAAAAAAAAAAAAAAAAAAAAAAAAAAAAAAAAAAAAAAAAAAAAAAAAAAAAAAAAAAAAAAAAAAAAAAAAAAAAAAAAAAAAAAAAAAAAAAAAAAAAAAAAAAAAAAAAAAAAAAAAAAAAAAAAAAAAAAAAAAAAAAAAAAAAAAAAAAAAAAAAAAAAAAAAAAAAAAAAAAAAAAAAAAAAAAAAAAAAAAAAAAAAAAAAAAAAAAAAAAAAAAAAAAAAAAAAAAAAAAAAAAAAAAAAAAAAAAAAAAAAAAAAAAAAAAAAAAAAAAAAAAAAAAAAAAAAAAAAAAAAAAAAAAAAAAAAAAAAAAAAAAAAAAAAAAAAAAAAAAAAAAAAAAAAAAAAAAAAAAAAAAAAAAAAAAAAAAAAAAAAAAAAAAAAAAAAAAAAAAAAAAAAAAAAAAAAAAAAAAAAAAAAAAAAAAAAAAAAAAAAAAAAAAAAAAAAAAAAAAAAAAAAAAAAAAAAAAAAAAAAAAAAAAAAAAAAAAAAAAAAAAAAAAAAAAAAAAAAAAAAAAAAAAAAAAAAAAAAAAAAAAAAAAAAAAAAAAAAAAAAAAAAAAAAAAAAAAAAAAAAAAAAAAAAAAAAAAAAAAAAAAAAAAAAAAAAAAAAAAAAAAAAAAAAAAAAAAAAAAAAAAAAAAAAAAAAAAAAAAAAAAAAAAAAAAAAAAAAAAAAAAAAAAAAAAAAAAAAAAAAAAAAAAAAAAAAAAAAAAAAAAAAAAAAAAAAAAAAAAAAAAAAAAAAAAAAAAAAAAAAAAAAAAAAAAAAAAAAAAAAAAAAAAAAAAAAAAAAAAAAAAAAAAAAAAAAAAAAAAAAAAAAAAAAAAAAAAAAAAAAAAAAAAAAAAAAAAAAAAAAAAAAAAAAAAAAAAAAAAAAAAAAAAAAAAAAAAAAAAAAAAAAAAAAAAAAAAAAAAAAAAAAAAAAAAAAAAAAAAAAAAAAAAAAAAAAAAAAAAAAAAAAAAAAAAAAAAAAAAAAAAAAAAAAAAAAAAAAAAAAAAAAAAAAAAAAAAAAAAAAAAAAAAAAAAAAAAAAAAAAAAAAAAAAAAAAAAAAAAAAAAAAAAAAAAAAAAAAAAAAAAAAAAAAAAAAAAAAAAAAAAAAAAAAAAAAAAAAAAAAAAAAAAAAAAAAAAAAAAAAAAAAAAAAAAAAAAAAAAAAAAAAAAAAAAAAAAAAAAAAAAAAAAAAAAAAAAAAAAAAAAAAAAAAAAAAAAAAAAAAAAAAAAAAAAAAAAAAAAAAAAAAAAAAAAAAAAAAAAAAAAAAAAAAAAAAAAAAAAAAAAGATAAACTCAAATTGCACATAAATGTACTCATTGTACTCAATTGCACGTAAATGTACTCATTGTACTCAATTGCACGTAAATGTACTCATTGTACTCAATTGCACGTAAATGTACTCATTGTACTCAATTGCACGTAAATGTACTCATTGTACTCAATTGCACGTAAATGTACTCATTGTACTCAATTGCACGTAAATGTACTCATTGTACTCAATTGCACGTAAATGTACTCATTGTACTCAATTGCACGTAAATGTACTCATTGTACTCAATTGCACGTAAATGTACTCATTGTACTCAATTGCACGTAAATGTACTCATTGTACTCAATTGCACGTAAATGTACTCATTGTACTCAATTGCACGTAAATGTACTCATTGTACTCAATTGCACGTAAATGTACTCATTGTACTCAATTGCACGTAAATGTACTCATTGTACTCAATTGCACGTAAATGTACTCATTGTACTCAATTGCACGTAAATGTACTCATTGTACTCAATTGCACGTAAATGTACTCATTGTACTCAATTGCACGTAAATGTACTCATTGTACTCAATTGCACGTAAATGTACTCATTGTACTCAATTGCACGTAAATGTACTCATTGTACTCAATTGCACGTAAATGTACTCATTGTACTCAATTGCACGTAAATGTACTCATTGTACTCAATTGCACGTAAATGTACTCATTGTACTCAATTGCACGTAAATGTACTCATTGTACTCAATTGCACGTAAATGTACTCATTGTACTCAATTGCACGTAAATGTACTCATTGTACTCAATTGCACGTAAATGTACTCATTGTACTCAATTGCACGTAAATGTACTCATTGTACTCAATTGCACGTAAATGTACTCATTGTACTCAATTGCACGTAAATGTACTCATTGTACTCAATTGCACGTAAATGTACTCATTGTACTCAATTGCACGTAAATGTACTCATTGTACTCAATTGCACGTAAATGTACTCATTGTACTCAATTGCACGTAAATGTACTCATTGTACTCAATTGCACGTAAATGTACTCATTGTACTCAATTGCACGTAAATGTACTCATTGTACTCAATTGCACGTAAATGTACTCATTGTACTCAATTGCACGTAAATGTACTCATTGTACTCAATTGCACGTAAATGTACTCATTGTACTCAATTGCACGTAAATGTACTCATTGTACTCAATTGCACGTAAATGTACTCATTGTACTCAATTGCACGTAAATGTACTCATTGTACTCAATTGCACGTAAATGTACTCATTGTACTCAATTGCACGTAAATGTACTCATTGTACTCAATTGCACGTAAATGTACTCATTGTACTCAATTGCACGTAAATGTACTCATTGTACTCAATTGCACGTAAATGTACTCATTGTACTCAATTGCACGTAAATGTACTCATTGTACTCAATTGCACGTAAATGTACTCATTGTACTCAATTGCACGTAAATGTACTCATTGTACTCAATTGCACGTAAATGTACTCATTGTACTCAATTGCACGTAAATGTACTCATTGTACTCAATTGCACGTAAATGTACTCATTGTACTCAATTGCACGTAAATGTACTCATTGTACTCAATTGCACGTAAATGTACTCATTGTACTCAATTGCACGTAAATGTACTCATTGTACTCAATTGCACGTAAATGTACTCATTGTACTCAATTGCACGTAAATGTACTCATTGTACTCAATTGCACGTAAATGTACTCATTGTACTCAATTGCACGTAAATGTACTCATTGTACTCAATTGCACGTAAATGTACTCATTGTACTCAATTGCACGTAAATGTACTCATTGTACTCAATTGCACGTAAATGTACTCATTGTACTCAATGTCCACACATACCCAAACATCATATGTATATACTTCGTACGATACTACTTTTGAAAGGCCATTGATGCTTATATATAGGGTCACCCGCAGCCTTCCCACCACATCTCCAACCTTTCAAAGGCATTACCGTCCTCCATATATACACAACTGCCTAAACAACTCAATACACAATTTACAATAACCATACAACTAATTACATAATAGCACATCAACAAAACGTCACAAGAGCATCATGCACAAGGTACACTTTTCAGCCCGACTCTTAAAAGAGGCGTAAGCTACGGCCCAAATGGGGCGTAAGCTACGGCCCAAATGGGGCGTAAGCTACGGCCAAATGGGGCGTAAGCTACGGCCAAATGGGGCGTAAGCTACGGCCAATGGGGCGTAAGCTACGGCATGGGGCGTAAGCTACGGCCCCAATGGGGCGTAAGCTACGCTGGTTGGAACCCGTAAGCTACGCTGGATTGGGCGTAGGTTACGGCTACCCCGAAACAAGCATTTTGGCGTAAGGTAGGGCGTAAACAGTAAGGTTTTGGCGTAATGAAAATGGAGAGGGCCGTAAGTTACGCCCGTTCAAAACCAGCACAGCACCAGCAGGTGTTCTTGACCCAAGCACGATCCAAAACCCTAAATTCTTGACACTTAGACCATGAAATCGGTTTGCACAACTTCGAGACTCATTTTTGAACATAGTTAATGTGAGTCCCAAATATAAAGACGAATGACTAAACCCGACTGGCAAGTACAACTAATCTTGATGGACAAGTTTAGTTTACGATCCAGATATGGATAACAAGAAACAAATGACAATATGAATTAATGCAAGAACAAATGGCAGAAACTATATAAAGATATATATAAATATAATCAAGTATGTAGCATTGAGACACGTTGTTTTCTTTTCAATGTATTTGATTTATTGATATATAAACAAATACAAGGATTGTTGCGGAACAAAGATAAACACCCAAGTGTAAATATCTAAACAATCCCGAAATACAAGTGATCAAGATGACTTGGAAATACTCGTAAGTTTTGCTTAGAGTATATCTCACAAGTTGCAATGCTAAAGTTTCAAGCTGTTTGCAAGTTGTGAGAAGACTTTGTATTTATAGACAAAGTTCATGATGACATGGACAATGTCGTACAAATGTGGTTGTGAGCATTTAAGGAATTAAACCATAATTCCTTACATGCTGCACATGGAAGCGTATATAAGTCACTTGATGTGACTTATAATACTAGGTTCCTAACCTATACTTTGTACCTTTTATTAATAGATAATTCTATTAACTGGATAAAGGTGTAAAGTAAAAGTCTTCCTCGTAATCAGTGTAAAGTGTTGTAAGTACTTTATCACTGAGATGCTTCAGTCTTCGATCTGGTAGAATCACTCTGATGCTCGCTTCTGAGATGATTCTCTTCTTCAGACTTCAGTCTTTGACTTCATTCTGAATGGTATTCTGATACGTAGATCTGAACTGAAGTGAAGCTTCAGTGAAGGAGTTCTGAATTCTGAGGCATCTCAGAATTCTGAAGTAATGTCTTCACTAAACTTCAAGCTATTTCTGAACAAATTATACATGGTCGATTCTCGACCTAACAAATTCCCCCTATTTGTTCTGAAATAGTGCATGCATCTCAGACTTCTATCTATACATGTTTGTAAGTCTGAAATGCAAGTTTTTGTTTAAGTTGTAAAAATTTCTTAAGTACATCTTATAGATCATTGATGTCTCAGAATTTTACTTGTGTTTTTCTAACTTAAACCTATCATCTACTTATTTGTCACAATTGCAACTTTATATATTACAAACTGAAATGGAAGTTACAAATGTAAATATTTACAAGTACATGATAATTCTGAATAGAAAACTACTTCTTGGCAGGCCTTGAACCAGAAGGTGCCTCAGTAGGTTTTCTCTTCAGTGGAGACTGATCCTTTTTGCCAAATAGCCTTGCTTCAATTTCCACCTTGGCTTGCATCTTCTGCTGAATCCTTGCTAACCATGCACCAGTCAAGGCAGACTTAGGCTTTCCTTTAAGAACTTGGATCATCTCCCTGTGCTCAGATATGCCGAATTCATGAACTGAAACCTGGGAGTATTCTTCAGTAGCCCTTCCTTCTCTCTTCACAACCAAGTCGAACAGCTTCAATCCATCAGCCTTAACAACATCAATATCAACAATTCTGGCCTGATGTGATCGATGAGTCATGTAATGATCATACTGGTCCTTCTCATGTTTTCTTTGGAGCTCAGCAGCATCATCAGAAATTGGTTTGAATGAAGTATGGACAACATCACGAGAATCTTTCTTTGGAGTCCTTGTTCCAGTTCTGGGCTTTGTTGGTGGCCTGAACAACTCCCTTTCCACATACTGAACTCCAGCCAGAATCTCCTTCTTCTTTCTGGCCATCTCCATTTCTCTATTCTTCACTAAGTCTTGGATGGACATTTTGAAAGTTAGGTGATCCAGCTTTTGTTCCAGTGGAGAGTAGTTCACCCCATACTCATGATCAAGCATATCTTTCACAGCCTTCTGCACTCTTGGGTCATGTTTGATTTTCTGAAAACGTTCAAGTGATAGACCCAGAGATGCAGCATCAATATGATCTAGGGTTCCCATGCTTTGGTGCTGAACCCTTTCCCTCTCCTTGTTTTCACTCCACATTATGAATTGGTTAGAGACTTGCTTTTGCAAAGTCTCCAACTTCTTGCTATCAGCGTTAGGATCGTGGAGTGGATAACCTTGTTCATCCACATTTTCTCCAACAACCAGTCCAGTACCCTTAACAGCCTTCTCTGGTTCCTCTGCTTCCTTTGCCTTGCCCTTTCCTTTATCTTTCCTTTCAACTCCAGCAGTCTGAACATGTTCCCCCTGAACTGAGGCACTTCCAGAAGGTACCTCAGCCTGCTTCTTGGTTGCATGAATCATTTCTTGTGTACTGGCCAGCAACCCAAGAGGCACACCACTTCCCCCTTTGGAAATCTCTGCAGGCATTTTGGCATATAGATCCAGAGTAGTTTTAAGTGCCTGCAAAGGTTTCCAACTTTGTTGCTCTAGACACTCACATATGCCCTTAGCCATGGTAGCAAACTGAGACTTTAGTCTAAATGAAGAACTAAGGTTCAGTGCTTCTTGATCTTTCAATTCCTTGAGCATCTTGCGATCTTCATCAGTGAAGGATGCAGGGGGAGGAGGAGCAGTGACAGGTTCCTTTAATTGGTGGTGGTACATGGTGAATTTGTGGGTGTAGAAAGTGAAGTGAAGGTGTGAAAGAAGGATCGGTTACGTATGCGGGATTGGTGCCAGGTGGGAAGATAGGATTTTGGTGAGATGGTGGTGGTGGTACATGGTGAATTTGTGGGTGTAGAAAGTGAAGTGAAGGTGTGAAAGAAGGATCGGTTACGTATGCGGGATTGGTGCCAGGTGGGAAGATAGGATTTTGGTGAGATGGTGGTGGTGGTACATGGTGAATTTGTGGGTGTAGAAAGTGAAGTGAAGGTGTGAAAGAAGGATCGGTTACGTATGCGGGATTGGTGCCAGGTGGGAAGATAGGATTTTGGTGAGATGGTGGTGGTGGTACATGGTGAATTTGTGGGTGTAGAAAGTGAAGTGAAGGTGTGAAAGAAGGATCGGTTACGTATGCGGGATTGGTGCCAGGTGGGAAGATAGGATTTTGGTGAGATGGTGGTGGTGGTACATGGTGAATTTGTGGGTGTAGAAAGTGAAGTGAAGGTGTGAAAGAAGGATCGGTTACGTATGCGGGATTGGTGCCAGGTGGGAAGATAGGATTTTGGTGAGATGGTGGTGGTGGTACATGGTGAATTTGTGGGTGTAGAAAGTGAAGTGAAGGTGTGAAAGAAGGATCGGTTACGTATGCGGGATTGGTGCCAGGTGGGAAGATAGGATTTTGGTGAGATGGTGGTGGTGGTACATGGTGAATTTGTGGGTGTAGAAAGTGAAGTGAAGGTGTGAAAGAAGGATCGGTTACGTATGCGGGATTGGTGCCAGGTGGGAAGATAGGATTTTGGTGAGATGGTGGTGGTGGTACATGGTGAATTTGTGGGTGTAGAAAGTGAAGTGAAGGTGTGAAAGAAGGATCGGTTACGTATGCGGGATTGGTGCCAGGTGGGAAGATAGGATTTTGGTGAGATGGTGGTGGTGGTACATGGTGAATTTGTGGGTGTAGAAAGTGAAGTGAAGGTGTGAAAGAAGGATCGGTTACGTATGCGGGATTGGTGCCAGGTGGGAAGATAGGATTTTGGTGAGATGGTGGTGGTGGTACATGGTGAATTTGTGGGTGTAGAAAGTGAAGTGAAGGTGTGAAAGAAGGATCGGTTACGTATGCGGGATTGGTGCCAGGTGGGAAGATAGGATTTTGGTGAGATGGTGGTGGTGGTACATGGTGAATTTGTGGGTGTAGAAAGTGAAGTGAAGGTGTGAAAGAAGGATCGGTTACGTATGCGGGATTGGTGCCAGGTGGGAAGATAGGATTTTGGTGAGATGGTGGTGGTGGTACATAAGGTTCATCGATTTGGTGGATTTCTGGGTGAGGAGGGGCGTCTGCGAGGATGGGGGCTGGCTCAGAATCAGATTGATTCGCCTCCAGCAGTCTGAACATGTTCCCCCTGAACTGAGGCACTTCCAGATTGTACCTCAGCCTGCTTCTTGGTTGCATGAATCATTTCTTGTGTACTGGCCAGCAACCCAAGAGGCACACCACTTCCCCCTTTGGAAATCTCTGCAGGCATTTTGGCATATAGATCCAGAGTAGTTTTAAGTGCCTGCAAAGGTTTCCAACTTTGTTGCTCTAGACACTCACATATGCCCTTAGCCATGGTAGCAAACTGAGACTTTAGTCTAAATGAAGAACTAAGGTTCAGTGCTTCTTGATCTTTCAATTCCTTGAGCATCTTTCTGTCATCTTCAGTGAATGATGCAGGGGGAGGAGGAGCAGTGACAGGTTCCTTCTTCAGAATAGATAAGATTTCTTCCAACTGCTTAGACTGATTCTGAACTGCACCTTCAAGTATGGAAACTGAGCTTTTTACTTCATTGACAGCTCTTTCCACTTTATCATTAGTATTCTTGGTCAGTTCAGCAATCATCAACCTAACTTCTTCACCAACCTTCTGAGATACAGACTCTGAAATCTGAGCAGCAATATTCTGAGATAGCTCAGACTTCAGATCTTCCACTATACTTGCACTGACAGAAGCCCCAAGTTCTTTCTCATTAATGCTTGGCTTCTGAACCAGCTCATGTACTTCATTACCAACAGCCATGACCTCTTGCTTCAACAATTCAACCCCAGATGTCAAGTTCGCAACAACTGAAGCTTGAACATCTCTCTTCGTCAATCTGAAGGCTTCTCTGATTGCAGAGCTCACCTTATTGCATGTCATCACCAGCTCATTCAATTTCCCAACCACTAGCCCTTCATTCCCTGCAACTTTGGTCAGCTCAGTTCCGAGGAACATCTGAGCACCTTTCATGTCAGCCAATGAGCTAGTGTTGGCAGTTAGAGAACTGGTTAAGTCCTCCACCCTACGAATAAGGCCTTGGACTTCGGTTTGGTTTCTCTCTAACTGTGCTTCTATATTGAATGGAGGTGGGGGTTGTGCAGAAGCAGGAGCCACAAAAGGTAAATTGCCCAGCCCTTGTAAAACTTTATTCATTTGTACATCTGTAGGACTCTCAGATTCAGTTTCAGAATCTAGATCCTTTTCTGAAGGGGCATCATAGTTTATTGGTGGTGGTACATGGTGAATTTGTGGGTGTAGAAAGTGAAGTGAAGGTGTGAAAGAAGGATCGGTTACGTATGCGGGATTGGTGCCAGGTGGGAAGATAGGATTTTGGTGAGATGGTGGTGGTGGTACATAAGGTTCATCGATTTGGTGGATTTCTGGGTGAGGAGGGGCGTCTGCGAGGATGGGGGCTGGCTCAGAATCAGATTGATTCGCCTCCAATAAGCCCTCGTCAAACTCAAATTCGGCAAGAGAATCAAGATTCTCCTGAAGTGGCTCATCGTCATCCCAGAAAGCATTCACTTGTGCGATCTGGTCAGATATGCCCTGGTTTGGGTCACTAGTACCCTCACCAGATTCTGGTTCAACAGCTGCTTCAGCAGTTGCATCGTCACCAGAATTAGAAATTTCAATAGTAGGCACACTAACGGGTCCCACATTCTTTTGTGGCCCACTTAGTGTCCTTTCTGGGCCAGCTAGTGTGGCTGCACCAGTTTTAGAAAATACCTGAATCATAGCAGAGGAGAGTTCTGGTTCATCTCCAGTAATTGTTGCTTTGGAAAAGTCTCTGCTATATTCTGGCACAGAAGCTTCTGGTCCAGCTTCATCATAAGCATCACCGAGTATATCTTTGAAGCATAAGCTTAAAAACCTTGGAAATGCAATATGTAGACTTCTCTTCCCCTTTAATTTTGTAATCAACTGAGAGAAGAGGATCTCAGCGAAGTCTACTTGCACTCCATTCCAGATATAATACCCCATTTCAACTTGGGGTAGTGAGAGTTGGTCCAACCCTCCATGGTTGCCACCAAGACTCTCCACTATTTGCGTCCAGAAGAACCTCCAACATGTACCAAAGCCAGACATTATGAACTTAGAGAGTAAATAAGAGAGAGATTGATGATTAGAGAGTAAATGAAGACGAAGTATGATAAGAGTAAATAAGAAAAGTGATGATAGAGAGTAAATAAGAGAGAGATTATGATTAGAGAGTAAATAGAAGAGATTGATGATAGAGAGTAAATAAGAGAGAGTTGATGATTAGAGAGTAAATAAGAGAGAGATTATGATTAGAGAGTAAATAGAGAGAGATTATGATTAGAGAGTAAATAAGAGAGAGATTGATGATTAGAGAGTAAATAGAGAGAGATTATGAAGAGAGAAATAAGAGAGAGATTATGATTAGAGAGTAAATAAGAGAGAGATGATGAAGAGAGTAAATAGAAGAGTTATGATTAGAGAGTAAATAAGAGAGAGATTGATGATTAGAGAGTAAATAGAGAGAGATTATGAAAGAGTAAATAAGAGAGAGTTGATGATTAAGAGTAAATAGAAGAGTTATGATTAGAGAGTAAATAAGAGAGAGATTGATGATTAGAGAGTAAATAGAAGAGTTATGATAGAGAGTAAATAAGAGAGAGATTGATGATTAGAGAGAAATAGAAGAGTTGATGATTAGAGAGTAAATAAGAGAGAGATTGATGATTAGAGAGTAAATAGAAGAGTATGATAGAGAGTAAATAAGAGAAGATTATGATTAGAGAGTAAATAAGAGAGAGATTGATGATTAGAGAGTAAATAAGAGAAGATGATGATAAGAGAAATAGAAGAGTTATGATTAAGAGTAAATAAGAGAGAGATTATGATTAGAGAGTAAATAAGAGAGAGATTGATGATTAGAGAGTAAATAAGAGAAGATTATGATAAGAGTAAATAAGAGAAGATTATGATTAAGAGTAAATAAGAGAAGATTATGATTAAGAGTAAATAAGAGAGAGATTATGATTAAGAGTAAATAAGAGAGAGATTGATGATTAGAGAGTAAATAAGAGAGAGATTGATGATAGAGAGTAAATAAGAGAGAGATTATGATTAGAGAGTAAATAAGAGAGAGTTATGATTAAGAGTAAATAAGAGAGAGATTGATGATTAAGAGTAAATAGAAGAGTTATGATAGAGAGTAAATAAGAGAGAGATTGATGATTAGAGAGTAAATAGAAGAGTTATGATAGAGAGTAAATAAGAGAGAGATTGATGATTAGAGAGTAAATAGAAGAGTTATGATAGAGAGTAAATAAGAGAGAGTTGATGATTAGAGAGTAAATAAGAAGAGTTGATGATAGAGAGTAAATAAGAGAGAGATTGATGATTAGAGAGTAAATAAGAGAGAGATTGATGATTAGAGAGTAAATAAGAGAGAGATTATGATAAGAGTAAATAAGAGAGAGATTGATGATTAGAGAGTAAATAAGAGAGAGATTGATGATTAGAGAGTAAATAGAAGAGATTATGATTAAGAGTAAATAAGAAGAGTTGATGATTAAGAGTAAATAGAAGAGTTGATGATTAGAGAGTAAATAAGAGAGAGATTGATGATTAGAGAGTAAATAAGAAGAGTGATGATAAGAGTAAATAAGAGAGAGATTGATGATTAGAGAGTAAATAAGAAGAGATTATGATTAGAGAGTAAATAAGAGAGAGATTGATGATTAGAGAGTAAATAAGAAGAGATGATGAAAGAGTAAATAAGAGAGAGATTATGATTAAGAGTAAATAAGAAGAGTTATGATTAGAGAGTAAATAAGAGAGAGATTGATGATTAGAGAGTAAATAAGAAGAGTTGATGATTAGAGAGTAAATAAGAGAGAGATTGATGATTAGAGAGTAAATAAGAGAGAGATTATGATTAGAGAGTAAATAAGAGAGAGATTGATGATAAGAGTAAATAGAAGAGTTATGATTAGAGAGTAAATAAGAGAGAGATTGATGATTAGAGAGTAAATAGAAGAGTTATGATAAGAGTAAATAAGAGAGAGATTGATGATTAGAGAGTAAATAAGAAGAGTTATGATTAGAGAGTAAATAAGAGAGAGTTGATGATTAGAGAGTAAATAAGAGAGAGATTATGATTAGAGAGTAAATAAGAGAAGATTATGAAAGAAAATAAGAAGAGTTATGATAGAGAGAATATGAAGAGTTATGATTAGAGAGTAAATAAGAGAGAGATTGATGATTAGAGAGTAAATGAAACGAAGTAAATGAAAGAATGAATAAGGAATTTGTATTTAAGATGGAACAAAAAGCATTTTTCCAATTTAAAACAATTTCTGGGGTCACGTCCGCATTTAATGCAGAGACGTTTGAGGGACCCCACCCTGTACACTTTTTCATAAAAAGTACTCATTTTCTTCTCTTTTTACGGCGCCACTTGTGTGATACATAAGCATGACCAATGCTAGGTTAAAGGCCTAGTATGCAGTATGCCACGTGTACACACAATTGGCCAAGTATCAAAAATATCTTGAAAAGATTTTTGTATTTCAGTGATGACAAAACAAATTCTGAGCATGGTCAGTTTCAGAAAAATCTGAACCATCTCAGTCATTAAAATTCAACTGAAATATTTTGATATTCTGAAGTGCTTCAGTTAAATACATTTTTCTGAGCAAAAGGTTCCCCCTCAGAAAGAAGGTTTATTTTATAGTTTGAAAAATGTTTAACATTCCCCCTGAAGTGATGATCCATGAATTAATAAGTGCCAAGATAGTATCACTAAGGCGTTCGATAGCTAGGCGAGCAAAAATTACATGGATCGCTCAGACTAGTGAACCAGATCAGTGTCACATAGGCGTTCATAACAAGATTACCAGTCTAAGGA
This sequence comes from Erigeron breviscapus, assembly GCA_034093135.1. Taxonomy (NCBI): domain Eukaryota; kingdom Viridiplantae; phylum Streptophyta; class Magnoliopsida; order Asterales; family Asteraceae; genus Erigeron; species Erigeron breviscapus. Next base: position 203,404,521 of record CM067167.1, on the reverse strand, counting down.
TTTAACATACCCAACTCACTGACTAGATGTTTAAAGGTTTTGACATCTAAAGGTTTTGTAAAAACGTCAGCGAGTTGCTTATCAGTGGGAATAAAGTGCAATTCAATATCTCCTTTCAGAATATGATCACGAATGAAATGATACCTGAGATCGATGTGCTTGGTTTTCGAGTGCATTACAGGATTGTGAGATATGGCAATGGCACTGGTGTTATCACAAAAGATTGGAGTCTTTGTGTAAGTAACACCATAATCAGTCAGCTGGTTCTTCATCCATAGAATCTGAGCACAACAACTCGCTGCAGAGATGTACTCAGCTTCTGCAGTGGATAGTGATACTGCAGTCTGCTTCTTACTAGTCCAGCTTACTAATTTGCCACCAAGGAAATGACACCCACCAGTGGTACTTTTCCTGTCTATCTTGCAACCTGCATGATCAGAATCTGAATAACCCATTAGATCTAGACTGGAGCCTTTGGGATACCAAAGACCCAATCTGGGGACACCCTTAAGGTATCTGAAGATCCTTTTAACAGCATTTGCATGTGCTTCTCTGGGATCAGACTGAAATCTAGCACAAAGGCATGTTGCAAACATTATGTCTGGTCTACTTGCAGTTAAATACATTTTTCTGAGCAAAAGGTTCCCCCTCAGAAAGAAGGTTTATTTTATAGTTTGAAAAATGTTTAACATTCCCCCTGAAGTGATGATCCATGAATTAATAAGTGCCAAGATAGTATCACTAAGGCGTTCGATAGCTAGGCGAGCAAAAATTACATGGATCGCTCAGACTAGTGAACCAGATCAGTGTCACATAGGCGTTCATAACAAGATTACCAGTCTAAGGATTTAACATACCCAACTCACTGACTAGATGTTTAAAGGTTTTGACATCTAAAGGTTTTGTAAAAACGTCAGCGAGTTGCTTATCAGTGGGAATAAAGTGCAATTCAATATCTCCTTTCAGAATATGATCACGAATGAAATGATACCTGAGATCGATGTGCTTGGTTTTCGAGTGCATTACAGGATTGTGAGATATGGCAATGGCACTGGTGTTATCACAAAAGATTGGAGTCTTTGTGTAAGTAACACCATAATCAGTCAGCTGGTTCTTCATCCATAGAATCTGAGCACAACAACTCGCTGCAGAGATGTACTCAGCTTCTGCAGTGGATAGTGATACTGCAGTCTGCTTCTTACTAGTCCAGCTTACTAATTTGCCACCAAGGAAATGACACCCACCAGTGGTACTTTTCCTGTCTATCTTGCAACCTGCATGATCAGAATCTGAATAACCCATTAGATCTAGACTGGAGCCTTTGGGATACCAAAGACCCAATCTGGGGACACCCTTAAGGTATCTGAAGATCCTTTTAACAGCATTTGCATGTGCTTCTCTGGGATCAGACTGAAATCTAGCACAAAGGCATGTTGCAAACATTATGTCTGGTCTACTTGCAGTTAAATACATCAGTGAACCAACCATACCTCGATATTTTGTATGGTCCACTGGTTTTCCATGTGGATCAGAATCCAAAGTTAATGGAGCAGAAATTGGAGTATCTTTTGATGAGACAGAATCAAATTGATATTTCTTTAGTAAATCTCTGACATATTTTTCTTGATTTATGAAAATACCATCTTCATTTTGTTTTACTTGAAGTCCCAGAAAATATGTCAGTTCTCCCATCATACTCATTTCATACTCAGAAGACATTATTTTTGAAAATTTTTCACACATCTTTTCATTAGTAGAACCAAACACAATATCATCAACATAAACTTGTACTAAAAGAATATCACTTTTATCATGCAATATGAATAAAGTTTTATCAATAGCACCTCGTTTAAAACCATTTTTAAGAAGATGTTTAGTAAGAGTATCATACCAGGCTCTGGGTGCTTGTCTCAGACCATATAAGGCTTTGTTCAGTCTGTACACCCAATGTGGTTTTTCTTCATTGATGAACCCTGGTGGTTGATGCACATACACAACTTCTTCTAGATCGCCATTCAGAAATGCACTTTTGACATCCATTTGATAGACTTTAAATTGATGATGAGCTGCAAAAGCTAAGAAAATTCTGATAGCTTCAAGTCTAGCAACTGGTGCAAAAGTTTCATCAAAATCTATTCCCTCTTCTTGTGCATATCCCTTTGCAACAAGTCTAGCTTTGTTTCTAATGACGTGACCATCTTCGTCCATCTTGTTTCTGAAGACCCATCTTGTCCCAATTGGTTCCTTCTTCAGGTTACTGGGACAAGGAACGAGTTCCCATACATCGTTTCTTCTGAACTGGTTGAGCTCATCTTGCATGGCCTCAACCCAGCTTGGGTCCTTCATAGCCTCGTCAATCTTCTTGGGTTCAATTAGAGATAAGAAACTGACGTTTAAGCATTGATCGCTTGTGGCTCTTCTGGTCTGAACCCCACTAGTGGAATTCCCAATGATTTGCTCGATAGGATGTGCTTTAGTCCACTTAGTGTATTGACCAGGGTGAGAAATGATATCAGTGCAAGAATTTCTCTGAGTAACTTCTGGAGGAGCTTCAGAAAATACATCTTCAGCTTCTTCTTCTTCCTGCATATCATGACTTGCATCATGAAATTCTTCAGATTGATGTTGCTCAGTGGAATCTGATATCATGGGTGTAGCAGCATATACATCTGATCCAATAGTTAGTTCAGAAGGTAGTTTGAAACTAACTGAGGGATAGAATGGAATGTTGCTTTGCTTGTTTCTTTCTGGTTCTGAACGGAGATGTTCAGAAACATGTTCAGGTGACTGATCAGATTCTGCAATGGGATCAGAATCACCAAAACTGATTGGACTTTCTGAGGGTGGTTCAGAAATGGAATTTTTAAAGATTGCAGAGTTGGATTCATCAAAGGTAACATGAATTGACTCATCAACCTTTTCAAGTCTCTTGTTAAAGACTCTAAAGGCTTTGCGATTTGATGAATATCCTAGGAAGTACCCTTCATCAGCTTTTGCATCGAATTTTCCAAGCTGATTAGAGTTATTCAGAATGTATACTGGACACCCAAATACATGGAAGTATCCAATATTAGGCTTTCTATTTCTGAGTACTTCATAGGAGGTCTTCTTATGTCTTTTGACATAGATAGATCTGTTCTGAGTGTAGCAAGCAGTTGCAACAGCTTCAGCCCAGAAATTCTTGGGAAGACCAGATTCATTCAGCATACTTCTGGCAGCTTCAATCAGCGTACGATTCTTTCTTTCTACAACACCATTCTGCTCTGGTGTGTGTGCTGAGGAGAAGTTCTGAGATATGCCAGTTTCAGTGCAGAAGGACTCCAGAGTGGCATTTCTGAATTCAGTGCCATTGTCACTTCTGAGCTGACAAACTTTTCGCTTGTACTTGAGCTCAATTTGTTTGATGAGAGCAATGATTTCAGCAGCAGCTTCACTCTTAGACTTGAGGAAAATCACCCAGCAATATCTTGAATATTCATCTACAACGACAAGGGTGTACTTCTTTCCTGCTCTGGTCTGAACGTTCACTGGTCCAAAAAGGTCCATGTGAAGCAAGTGAAGAGGTTCAGTTATACTAAAGCTTTGCTTAGTTTTGAATGAAGCTCTTTTCTGCTTGCCCATTTCACAACCTGGACATGGCTTGTCTTTGTTGAAAGACATAGAGGGTATCCCATCAACAAGTTGTTTTCTTGACAACTTATTAATGTTTTTGAAGTTCAGATGGGATAATCTCTTGTGCCACAACCAGTTTGTGTCTTCATCAGCCTTTGTGTAGAAACATTGTTCAGAGATAGATGGATTCATATCAATGACATAAATGTTTCCCTTCCTTGGTGCAACCAGTACTACCTTTCCATCTCTGTTGAATATGGTGCCTTGTGAGATATCAAATAAAACCTTGAAGCCATCATCACAAAGTTGACTGACACTGATCAGGTTATATTTCAAACCATTCACATATGCAACTCGTGTGAATTTGACTTGACCATTATTCACCACACCATATCCCTCAGTTTTTCCATTTCCATCATTTCCAAAAACAATTGAGGGCCCTTCTTGCACCCTATATTCCTCCAGCAGGGTTTGATAACCAGTCATGGTTCGGCCAGCAGCACTGTCCAGAAACCATATGTTCTTCTTTCGGTCTCCCTGCACACAATCAAAGATTAGTTCTTTTTGGGAACCCATCTTTGGATGGGTTCACTAGACTCTCCCTTAGCAGTCTCAGATTTCTTTGGTATATGTGGAACTGAAGGGTCAAATGGGATTTCAGTCATTATCTCAGTTGACACAAAAGTTGTTGGTTTGATGGGGTGCTCAACCTTTTTCTTCTCAGATTTTTGCTTGATTTGCTTAGAAAAAGGTTTTGCATTTTGTTTAGGTTGAAGAGGTGTGGTTTCAACATTTTTTAAACGTGCATTACAACTCTGCACTTGTCTAGCCAATAGTTGAAATTGACTTTCTAACCTTAACAACATAGATTCTACATTAGACACCTGAGCCTTACCAGAATCTGAGGTAGAAGGCTCAGTGGGGGAGACAGTTTTCTTCTTCTTTAGTCCTTTTGGAACCTTAGATGAAGTCTGAGGAGATGGCTTTTTGGTTTTAGCCTTCTTTTCTGAACCAGTTGTCTGAGCTGTTTCAGAATTTCCCTCAGATTGTTCCTTGACCTTATTAGTTACAATTTTTTGTTTGCCAACTTTAGGAAAAGTAATTTCCGGTTTCATTTCTTTTGGAAGTGCATCTAAATCAGTGATTATAGATGCCATGTGAAGATCACCAGATTCATATGCTGTTTTTTGATTTGCAAAAGTGTTTTTAATTGCAGCATCTGGTTTTGGTGCACTCATCCAAGATTTGATTATTTTTTGTTCTTTTTCAAGGATGGTTTTTAGTTCTTCTTTTTCCAACTCTAAAGTGGCAACCATTGATTGATAACTTTTTAGGGCCAGATGAACATCTTTCAGTTCTTTTAATCTGGCCTGACTGGCGTTCAGTTCAGAAGTATTATTTTCAAACATTTTTAGGCTTTCTGAACGCACTGTCTCAACAAAAGAGATGTCAGCCTCTAAAAGAACCAAAAGGTCCAGTTTGTGTTCCTCATCTTCTTCATTGAATCAAAAATGTCATTCTCAGAAGATAGTAGAGCAGTGCTTTGTGGTTCAGAATACTGAACCATACCAGAACTTGTCGAAACATGGTTCTTGGCATCCTGCTCAGCCAAAGCTCGTTCAGCTTTGTTCTCTTCAGTATACCTAAAAGCTCCATAAAGGGAAGCAAGAGTATGACTGTGTAATGTTTTGCCTTGTCTCAAGACCAAGATTAGATTTTCCCATTTTGAAGGTAAAATGTCACAAAACTTTTCTAACAAAATTTCTTTGTCTTTGGTTACACCTAGGGCTTTCAGTTGGTTTACCAGATTTGTAAACCTAATGTAAGTTTGGGTTAAAGACTCCCCAGGTATAGCAAAGAAAGACTCATATCTTTTGTTCAAAGCAACTTTTCTTGTGACAATTGTCTCATTAGTGCCTTCAAACTGTGTCAGTAGTTCCGCCCACATTAATTTAGAATTCTCGAGTAAAACAAGAGTGGGCATTAGGGTTTCTGGAACTGCGTACAAGATCATATTTTGTAACTTGGTATCCAGGTCGACAAGTCTATGATCTTCCTCTGACCAATGATCCTTCTCCTTAGGTGACTGCCTAGGAGTCCCATCGGCATTTCTGACGACAGTTGACGCATTCATAGGGACAAAGGGTCCATCTTTTAAAATGTCTGGTAAGTGTCTCTCAACACCAGCAATATACTTAAGTAAGCACGCTTTCCATGTTTGAAAGTTTTCACTGTTCCCATCAAACTTGGGAACAGGATTAGTTGGAAAGTGTACGTGAACATTGTGTGAGGGTATATTGTTGTTGATGACAGGGGGTGGGGTAGCATTATTAGGGTCAGGTCCTTGTTCAAAGTCAGTCATCTTAGCAGATCAAAGGTTAAAGAATTGTAGTAATTCAACCTTGCTGCTCTGATACCAATTGTGAGTCCCAAATATAAAGACGAATGACTAAACCCGACTGGCAAGTACAACTAATCTTGATGGACAAGTTTAGTTTACGATCCAGATATGGATAACAAGAAACAAATGACAATATGAATTAATGCAAGAACAAATGGCAGAAACTATATAAAGATATATATAAATATAATCAAGTATGTAGCATTGAGACACGTTGTTTTCTTTTAAAATGTCTGGTAAGTGTCTCTCAACACCAGCAATATACTTAAGTAAGCACGCTTTCCATGTTTGAAAGTTTTCACTGTTCCCATCAAACTTGGGAACAGGATTAGTTGGAAAGTGTACGTGAACATTGTGTGAGGGTATATTGTTGTTGATGACAGGGGGTGGGGTAGCATTATTAGGGTCAGGTCCTTGTTCAAAGTCAGTCATCTTAGCAGATCAAAGGTTAAAGAATTGTAGTAATTCAACCTTGCTGCTCTGATACCAATTGTGAGTCCCAAATATAAAGACGAATGACTAAACCCGACTGGCAAGTACAACTAATCTTGATGGACAAGTTTAGTTTACGATCCAGATATGGATAACAAGAAACAAATGAATGGGGGAGGATAGGGTTATTTTACTTGGGTGGGTCATGGGTTTTGGGCATAACCCATGGATAGGATCCATATTACTTTTACTAGTTCACTTAAATGTTATTCAATTAAAAGTCGGTTTGCACTAACTAATGATCCCAACTTGCACCTAAATCCCTAATTGCACAATAAATTGACCCATATGGACACATTGCACTCAAATGAACCCTAAATTGCATTTGAACATATATTGATTAAATCAAAAACTTAGGAAACGTACCCATAGTCAAAAGGTCAAAATGCACGGTTGTTACATCATTCCCCCGTTAAGGGAATTTCGTCCCGAAATTCGATGGAACCCTAATCACTAAACAAATGCGGATATTTTGACTTCATGGAGTCTTCCCGCTCCCAAGTGAACTCGGCTCCACGTCTAGCATGCCATCGAACCTTGACTAACGTATAGCGCTTTTTCTTTAGTTTCTTGTCTACACGATCCACAATCTCTACCGGCTCTTCAACAAAGTTGAGCTTCTTGTCTACTTGTATCTCGTCCATGGGCACGTGGTGAGTAGGGTCCGCCAAGCACTTCCTTAAATTACAAATATGGAACACGTTGTGCACTTCACTAAGTTCTTGAGGTAGCTTTAGCCGGTAAGCCACCTTGCCCACACGTTCTATGATCTCAAAAGGTCCTATGTATCTTGGCGCAAGCTTGCCTCTCTTGATGAAACGAACAACACCCTTCCACGGGGAGACCTTCAAAAGTACGTGATCACCAACATTGAACTCCAAGGGTCTACGCCTCACATCGGCGTATTTCTTTTGTCTTTCATGGGCCACTTGTAATCTCTCCTTAATTTTTGAAATTACTTTTGTTGTTTCGATAATTACTTCCGGCCCAATAAGTTGGCTCTCGCCTATTTCCGCCCAAGCGAGTGGAGAACGACACTTTCTACCATAGAGCGCCTCAAACGGGGCCATTTGGATAGTCGCATGGTAACTATTGTTATATGAGAACTCCACTAGCGGTAGGTGATCTTCCCAACTTCCACCAAATTCAATAGCACAAGCCCTCAACATATCTTCAAGCGTTTGGATGGTTCTTTCGGTTTGCCCATCCGTTTGTGGATGGAACGCCGTACTCATGTCAATTTGAGTACCCATTGCACGTTGAAAAGCTTCCCAAAATTTTGATTTGAACCGGCTATCTCTATCGGAGATAATAGAAACCGGAACTCCATGTTTTGCCACCACTTCCTTAATGTACAAACGCGCTAGGGTGTTGAACTTATCGGTCTCACGAATGGCTAAAAAGTGAGCCGACTTTGTCAATCGATCCACAATCACCCATATAGTATCACGGCCATTTCTTGTCTTCGGTAACTTCGTGACGAAGTCCATTGCAATCCTTTCCCACTTCCATGCCGGTATCACCGGTTGTACCAACAAACCGGGTGGCTTCTTATGATCGGCTTTCACTTGTAAGCAAGTAAGGCACTCACTCACATATTTAGCCACATCACGTTTCATGCCCGGCCACCAATAGAAATCCCTTAAATCAAAGTACATCTTATCCGACCCCGGGTGGACCGAATAAGGTGACTTATGGGCTTCATTCATTAGGAAAGTTCTTAAATTGCCAAAGATTGGAATCCAAAGCTTCCCAACTAAATATAACCCGTTGTCTTCCTTCCGGTCAAAAAGTTGCTCCATACCATCTAGCCCTTCATTACCAAAATTTTCCGGCAAGGTAGCTTGCACTTGAGCTTCTATGATACGGTCCCCGAATACTTTGCCCCACCGTAAGGCTCATGGCTCTTGATCTTCTCGGCTTGACCCTTTCCTTTCTACTTAAAGCATCGGCTACGACGTTGGCTTTGCCCGGGTGATAGCGAATGTCACAATCATAATCGCTAAAAAGTTCAATCCATCTTCTTTGCCTCATATTCAACTCACTTTGATTAAAAATGTGTTGAAGACTTTTATGATCGGTGTAGATCACACATTTGGTGCCATAAAGGTAATGTCTCCAACACTTCAAAGCGAAAACAACCGCTCCCAATTCCAAATCGTGAGTAGGGTAATTCTTCTCATGCACCTTAAGTTGCCGGGAGGCATAAGCGATGACCTTGCCCCGTTGCATAAGTACACACCCCAAACCTTGACCCGAAGCGTCACAATAGACCACAAAATCTTCAATCCCATCCGGAAGGCTCAAGATAGGAGCTTCACATAACATGTCCTTGAGAGTTTGAAAGGCAAGTTCTTGTCTCTCGCCCCACTCAAATCTCCTTTCCTTTTGAGTCAAGAGAGTGAGTGGTTGTGCTATCTTGGAGAAACCTTCAATGAATCTTCGGTAATAACCCGCCAACCCAAGAAATTGGCGAATCTCGGATGGTGTCTCGGGTCGCCTCCAATTCTTAACCGCTTCAATCTTGCTAGGATCCACATGAATCCCATCTTTGCTAATCACGTGACCAAGGAAATGAACTTCTTCCAACCAAAATTCGCACTTTGAAAATTTTGCATACAACTTCTCCTTTCTAAGCAACCCTAGCATCTCACGCAAATGCTCGGCATGATCTTCCTTTGTTTTCGAATAGACAAGTATGTCATCAATGAAGACAATGACCGACTTGTCCAAATAGGGTCGACACACCCGGTTCATTAAATCCATGAACACCGCCGGTGCATTAGTCAACCCAAACGGCATAACGGTGAACTCGTAGTGACCGTACCTTGTACGAAACGCCGTCTTTGGTATGTCATCTTCATGAACTCTAAGTTGGTGATAGCCCGAATGGAGGTCGATTTTTGAGAAATACTTGGCACCTTGCAAGCGATCAAAAAGCTCATCGATTCTAGGAAGTGGATACCGGTTCTTCACCGTGAGCTTGTTCAATTCTCGGTAATCAATGCACATTCTAAAGGACCCATCTTTCTTCTTCACAAATAAGATCGGGGCTCCCCAAGGCGATTGACTAGGACGAATGAACCCTTTTTCTTGAAGTTCTTTAAGTTGGGATTCTAGCTCTTGCATTTCCGTCAAGGCAAGTCTATAAGGAGCTTTGGCCACGGGTGCGGCCCCGGGAATCAAATTGATGCGAAATCAAGTTCACGAGACGGGGGTAGACCCGGTAGGTCATCCGGAAAAACATCGGGAAAATCACGAACAATAGGAACGGCTTTCAATTCTACCTTTGTGACGGTAGCACTAAAAGCCTTGGAACTAGAGGAATCGGAAGTTTCACCTTGGACTCTAAGAATATCACCGTTTGACAACGGTATTTTGACCACCCTTTCACCACAATCAATGACCGCATTTACCGCCGTCATCCAATCCATACCCACAATGATGTCGAAGCTTCCAATATCGAAAGGCATGAGATTAATATAAAATTCGACGTCGTTTAAAGTCAAGATACAATCCCGAAGCACTTGACTAAGTCTAGTTAAGGTACCATTGACCATCTCAATATCAAGTACATAGTTTAAGGCACAAGGATGAACATCTATCAAAGGAACAAAACTATGGGACACGAAGCTATAATCGGCTCCGGAATCAAACAACACCGTGGCATAATGACCGTTAAGAAGAAATGTACCTGCCACCACATTAGGATCATTTCGGGCTTCATTTGCATTCACCGCAAAGGCTCTTCCCCTTGGTTGCACTTGATGGCCTTGTTGGCCACGGTTTTGGTTAGGACCGGTGATTTGAAGTTGATTTGGGTGAACCGCCACTTGCACATTTTGTCCCACCCATTGCGGACAAGCATTACGGTAATGTTCGGTGCTTCCACATTCATAACACCCACCCCGTTGACCCCTTTGGTTGTTAGCTTGAGGAGGATGTGCTCGGAGAGGAACCGCATGAGTAGGAGCCACTCTCGGGGCCCTACAATCTCTAGCAAGATGGCCAACTTGATTACAATTGAAACAAGTCCCACAAGGAGTGGTGGGAACATGATGTCGGGAGCACCTATTACAAAATGGGTAAGGACCCACATAAGCCTTCTTTGCCGGTTCAACCGCCGCAAACACCTTTCCTTTGTTAGGACGTTTAGGGTCAAACCTACCCATTTTCTTCACCCCGCTTGACTCGGGTGCATCCTTCCTCTTTGATGACGATGCTTGGCTCAATTCACCACTTCTAAGTAAGTCCTCGGTAACACTACCGGCTCGGTTTATGGCTTCCGTCATGGTGGTAGGCATAATGTTGTTCACCAAGTGTCGGACCTTTGGAGTCAAGCCCATAACAAACTTTTGAATAGCTTGAGCTTCGGGAGACACCAAGTGTGGAATAAGTGTTGACAACTCTTGGAATCGCCGAATGTACCCCTTATAGTCCGCCCCATTCATTTGGAGTTGAACGAACTCCAAGGTTAGAGTTTGAAGTTCATAGGGTGGACAAAATCTTTCTTTCACCAAAATCTTGAATTGATCCCACGGTATAGCATTGCCCGCCCCTATTTCCTTATTCCACCATTTCAATGCATCACCTCTAAACATGCCGGATGAGTAGATAACTTGGTCATCATAAGTACAATGACTCCTAGCAATCACCGCTTCAATTTCTTCAAGCCACCTAATACAAGCCGTAGGACCCCCACTCCCATCATACTCCGGGGCCCCACAACCCTTGAAATCCTTAAAAGAACACCCTTGCCGGTACACTCCATGTTGGTTGTACCTTGGGACATAGTTATCGTGTATCACCGGTGCCTCTTCTTCCTCTACCCCTACCGGTTGAACATTTTCATTGTCTCCATTCGCTTGAGCTTGAACATTCGGCACCGTATTATCAGGTGCTTGGAGGGTTGCCGTGACTTGGGCAACTATGTTAGGCATAATGTTCGTGACCACTTGAGCGATCACAGTTGCCAAGTCGGGTGTTGGTGCTTCACCCCTACCTTGACCTCTCCCTTGACCCCTACCACCACCTCTACCTCTACCTCTACCTCTACCACGACCACGACCTCTTCCACCACCACGACCTTCTCCTTGAACTTCCGGTTGTTGTTCCGGAGTTCGCTCTCTATAAGTAGTCCCGGTTCTTCTTGGCCTCACCATTACTATAAAACAAGGAAACGTCGACTCGAAAAGTTAGTCTCAAAATGCTCGCATGTTAGTCACACAAGGGGTTAGTGCTCTCATGTCAACATGTCACACATAATTCATATCGTTACGCTAAGGCAAAGGTGCAACTATTCTAGGGGAATTGTTATGTATCATGCCATCATACCATATTTCACCATAATTGTTCATCAATAAACCACATGTCCATTTCAATACATCAACCAATCACACAACTAAACAAGTGGTCCAAAGTATAATTCGAATCCGATATGCTTCCTAGTTATTGATCCGGGTATGTATACAGGGTGTACCAGCGGCTAACCCTCCACCCAATCAACTCCCAAAAAGCGTACCGGTTCCTTATTATACTCTAAACCAACCGCGTGCAATCCGTGATGTCATTAACTTGTTATAATACCAGGTAACCATAAAAGAGTTGATCACGTTCTTTTAGGGTTGCCACAATATTATATCATGTTGATGCCATAACTTCATCTTGCCCTACATCATCAAATAATATCAATTCAATCCGACAATATGCACATGACCTCATTGACCTCAAGTAACCACATTGACCTCATGCACTTGACCATCATACGACAACACATTGATCACACCAACCAATTGCACTCATGTTATCACATATAATGAACCTTCCTACGAACCCAAACGTACACTTATAATGCTCATATAGTTCACGTTGCATACAAGATTCCTAATCATGCATGCTATATGAAGAGTTGTACTCAATTGCACGTAATGTACTTCATTGTACTCAATTGCACGTAATGTACTTCATTGTACTCAATTGCACGTAATGTACTCATTGTACTCAATTGCACGTAATGTACTCATTGTACTCAATTGCACGTAATGTACTCATTGTACTCAATTGCACGTAATGTACTCATTGTACTCAATTGCACGTAATGTACTCATTGTACTCAATTGCACGTAATGTACTCATTGTACTCAATTGCACGTAATGTACTCATTGTACTCAATTGCACGTAATGTACTCATTGTACTCAATTGCACGTAATGTACTCATTGTACTCAATTGCACGTAATGTACTCATTGTACTCAATTGCACGTAATGTACTCATTGTACTCAATTGCACGTAATGTACTCATTGTACTCAATTGCACGTAATGTACTCATTGTACTCAATTGCACGTAATGTACTCATTGTACTCAATTGCACGTAATGTACTCATTGTACTCAATTGCACGTAATGTACTCATTGTACTCAATTGCACGTAATGTACTCATTGTACTCAATTGCACGTAATGTACTCATTGTACTCAATTGCACGTAATGTACTCATTGTACTCAATTGCACGTAATGTACTCATTGTACTCAATTGCACGTAATGTACTCATTGTACTCAATTGCACGTAATGTACTCATTGTACTCAATTGCACGTAATGTACTCATTGTACTCAATTGCACGTAATGTACTCATTGTACTCAATTGCACGTAATGTACTCATTGTACTCAATTGCACGTAATGTACTCATTGTACTCAATTGCACGTAATGTACTCATTGTACTCAATTGCACGTAATGTACTCATTGTACTCAATTGCACGTAATGTACTCATTGTACTCAATTGCACGTAATGTACTCATTGTACTCAATTGCACGTAATGTACTCATTGTACTCAATTGCACGTAATGTACTCATTGTACTCAATTGCACGTAATGTACTCATTGTACTCAATTGCACGTAATGTACTCATTGTACTCAATTGCACGTAATGTACTCATTGTACTCAATTGCACGTAATGTACTCATTGTACTCAATTGCACGTAATGTACTCATTGTACGTAATGTACTCATTGTACTCAATTGCACGTAAATGTACTCATTGTACTCAATTGCACGTAATGTACTCATTGTACTAATTGCACGTAATTGTACTCATTGTACTCAATTGCACGTAAATGTACTCATTGTACTCAATTGCACGTAATGTACTCATTGTACTCAATTGCACGTAAATGTACTCATTGTACTCAATGTCCACACATACCCAAACATCATATGTATATACTTCGTACGATACTACTTTTGAAAGGCCATTGATGCTTATATATAGGGTCACCCGCAGCCTTCCCACCACATCTCCAACCTTTCAAAGGCATTACCGTCCTCCATATATACACAACTGCCTAAACAACTCAATACACAATTTACAATAACCATACAACTAATTACATAATAGCACATCAACAAAACGTCACAAGAGCATCATGCACAAGGTACACTTTTCAGCCCGACTCTTAAAAGAGTAGGGGAGGCTACGAAAACTCACCTTTGCCTTGATTTACCGAAGTCAAAGTGAGTTAGAACGTCAATTAATTGCCGAGCGATCACAACCTATCATAATGTACATATACGTATCAATATATATACAATCATGTCCTCATTTAGCTTTTATGAACTTTAGAATTGAACCCGGGACTTGAACGCGTATTAGAACTGAATACGATAACTTGGAAGACAAGGAGAGACCCATTTGGAAGTTCGATGTGTCCCAAGGAAAGTGAAATACGATTTAGAAATCAAAGCAGGAAAATGAACTTTAGGGACAGGCGTAAGCTACGGCCCATCTGGGCGTAGGTTACGCTGGGAACCCAATGGGGCGTAAGCTAGGCAGGCAGAAATTAAGGGGCGTAAGCTACGGCCCAAATGGGGCGTAAGCTACGCTGGTTGGAACCCAATGGGGCGTAAGCTACGCTGGATTGGGGCGTAGGTTACGGCTACCCCGAAACAAGCATTTTGGCGTAAGGTAGGGCGTAAACAGTAAGGTTTTGGCGTAATGAAAATGGAGAGGGCCGTAAGTTACGCCAACAGGGGCGTAAGTTACGCCCGTTCAAAACCAGCACAGCACCAGCAGGTGTTCTTGACCCAAGCACGATCCAAAACCCTAAATTCTTGACACTTAGACCATGAAATCGGTTTGCACAACTTCGAGACTCATTTTTGAACATAGTTAAACATAGTTGAACATAACTAAACATGTTTCATCATCTAAAACCAACCTTTAACACGTTTTCTTGTTAAAATTCGATCTTGACCCATTTGGACACAAAATCGACCCAAAACCTAGTTTTTGACTCATAAATCGTTTTGAGGAGTTCCTTGACCCGTTTTGAACATAACAAACTCATTTGAACATAACCCACTCAATAGTTCCATTCCAAAACATGGCTTTTGACCCAAATCGATTTTTGACCTAATTTAGATACTAGAAACCCTAATTTCGGATTTTGAAGCTATAAGGACCAAGAGTGCTTAGATTTAGGTGTAATACAAGTTTAATAACTAGAAATGATGAAGTGGAGCTAGAAAACACTTACCAAAACTTCCACAAGCAATCCAACCCGATTTTGACCTAAATGAAGCTTTTTCTTGCACTTAAAAACTTGGATTTTTGATATGATGCTAGAATGATAATAAGGATGATGATTTTGTTATTAATCCTCTTGAACAACAATTAATGAACTAGAAGTTTAGATAGAGGTTGAGAGTGTGTGTGCATTTAGTGTTGAGAGGGAAAGGTGAGAATGAATGGATGGAAGAAACAAATGAATGGGGGAGGATAGGGTTATTTTACTTGGGTGGGTCATGGGTTTTGGGCATAACCCATGGATAGGATCCATATTACTTTTACTAGTTCACTTAAATGTTATTCAATTAAAAGTCGGTTTGCACTAACTAATGATCCCAACTTGCACCTAAATCCCTAATTGCACAATAAATTGACCCATATGGACACATTGCACTCAAATGAACCCTAAATTGCATTTGAACATATATTGATTAAATCAAAAACTTAGGAAACGTACCCATAGTCAAAAGGTCAAAATGCACGGTTGTTACAAGATATGAATTGTATACAAGAAGGTTTAATACCTACAAAATATTATGAAAAAACTTCATATAGATTATTAGTGCCAATGGATCTAGACTAAATGTTAATTACAAATGATCAAATGTACATATTTGCAAAGAAAATTATTGTTATAAAACTCAATTAATTCTAGTAAAAGATTTAACTTCTCAAATATTATTAGGATCACCATTTATAAGTCAATTATATCCTTTTATGGTAACTGAAAATGGAATTATTACCAAAGTTTTAGGAAAAGATATTTGTTTCGAATTTACTCAACCTATTATTACAAGACAAATAAATATATTAAATTTAAAAGAAAAAACAAAAACATTTTTTAATAAATGAAATAGATTATATCAGAATAAAGAATCAATTACAAGATAATATAATAAACAAAGAATTCAAGATATTGAAGAAAAATTTAAAAATAATGTTTGTGCTAATATTCCAAATGCTTTCTGGGAAAGAAAACAACATATAGTCAACTTACCTTATATTAAGGAATTTAATGAAAAAGATATTCCAACAAAATCTAAAGCAATACATATGTCTCAAGAATTAGAAGCTTATTGTAAAAAGGAAATACAAGAATTATTAGATAAGAAATTAATTAGACCATCCAAGTCCCCTTGGTCTTGCTCAGCTTTCTATGTTCAAAATAGCGCTGAAATTGAAAGAGGAGCACCCAGATTAGTAATCAATTATAAGCCTTTAAACAAAGTATTAGAATGGATTAGATATCATATACCTAATAAAAGAGATTTATTAAAAAAGATTTATGATGCTAAGATATTTTCAAAATTTGATATGAAATCAGGTTTTTGGCAAATTCAAATTGATGAAAAAGATAAGTATAAGACAGGTTTTAATGTACCTTTTGGACATTACGAATGGAATGTAATGCCTTTTGGATTAAAAAATGCTCCATCAGAATTTCAAAATATTATGAATGATATTATTATACCATTAGGAAATTATGCTATAGTATATATTGATGATGTTTTAATATTTTCAAATTCTATAGAACAACATTTTAAACATTTAAATGCTTTTTATAATATTATTCATAAAAATGGATTAGTTGTATCACCTACTAAGATAAGTTTATTTCAAACAGAAATAAGATTTTTAGGCCATAATATTGTTCAAGAACTATAAAACCTATTGATAGAAGTTTAGAATTTTCAAATAAATTTCCAGATGAAATTAAAGATAAAAAACAATTACAAAGATTTTTAGGATGTTTAAATTATATTCATGATTTTTTCAAAGATTTAGGAATTATATGCAAACCTCTATATGATAGACTTAAAAAGAATCCAAAACCATGGACTCAAGAACATACAAATATAATAAGACATATTAAAAGTAAAATAAAATATTTACCTTGTCTACATATTCCTCATCCTAATGCTAAAATTATAGTAGAAACAGATGCTAGTGATTTTGGATTTGGAGGTATATTAAAACAAAATTTGCAAAATAAAGAAGAATTAGTTAGATATTATTCAGGTGCATGGAATGATACTCAAAAGAATTATTCTACTGTTAAAAAAGAAATTTTAAGCATTGTTTTATGTATAAAGAAATTTGAAGATGATTTATATATGAAACCATTTTTATTAAGAATTGATTGTTTATCTGCAAAATACATTTTGGAAAAAGATGTTAAAAATTTAATTTCCAAACAAATTTTTGCAAGATGGCAAGCATTATTAAGCAACTTTGATTTTCAAATTGAATTTATAAAAGGAGAGAATAACTCTCTTCCAGATTTTTTATCAAGAGAATTTTTACAGGGAATATGAGCTCAGATTCTTCAAAAAAGATTGTTTTAGCAAAAAACAAATTCTCAAGTTCTCAATTATCAAATTCTCAATTATCAAATTCTCAATTCTCAAGATCTCCTTCTCACACACCTCATTTTCCACCACTTCCGATAATACAAAATAGATTCGCTCCATTAACTCCAGGCCCAAGACCTAGACCTCCATTTTCATCTATTATACAAACCTTAGAATCAAAACCAATTGTTCAAAAATCAACCCCATCTACTTCATCATCCATTTCTCCAGCTACCATTCCTTATCTTACAAACCCCAATACTAAGATTATAAAAATTTTAGAATCAATTGAAGTTGAAAAGGTGCAAAAAAGTTTTTTCACCTTAATAGATTTTCTATATCCCAAAGGTTGTCATTTCTATAATGGAGAATATAAAACCAGAGAATATTATCAAGCTATTCTAGTTGATTCAGAATCTGCAATAATTCGACACAATTTTAATAGAGAAGATCCCTCTAAAATAGCTTATAGTCAAGTTAAGATTTTAAGAGTCCTTACTTTAGAAGATTGGAATTCAAAGCCTTATATTTCAAAAACTCTCTCAAATTTTCCTTCTTATCCTCAGTATAATTATTATGATTGTCAAGAAGCTTGGGAAAAAACCTTTTTATTAAGAAATTATGATCATTCTTGGTTTTTTCAATTTGATGACGATTTCTCAAATATTTATCCTACATGGTTTATCAAATGGTTTAAATTTATGGGAATTCGACCTGAAGCTTTTCCCAAAGATATATCCGAAGCATTTTCAAAGTTTACAAATTATTTTCAACAAGATGGAACCCCTATTTTCGAATACACTTTACAATTTATGAGTACATTTAGAATCCCATGGATCTCTTCATGGACTTATATTTTCGAAGAAGAAAAAACTACAGAACTCTCTCCACCATTACTCTATAGACAATATAAATTCAAATGGTGGAATAAGTTTTCCATAGAAAAAGCAAATGTTCAAGTTGTCAACAGATATTATAAGGAATTAACAAATCAATATGAAAAAAGTCTCAAGTCTCCAGTTCAAGATTCCAAAGTTCACAAAGAAGATCAAGAGTATATTCAAAGGATTCAAGCTTGCAGTTCTCATAAAAAGAGAATGTTAAATTTATATATATATATATATATATATATATATATATATATATATATATATATATATATATATATATATATATATATATATATATATATATATATATATATATATATATATATATATATATATATATATATATATATATATATATATATATATATATATATATATATATATATATATATATATATATATATATATATATATATATATATATATATATATATATATATATATATATATATATATATATATATATATATATATATATATATATATATATATATATATATATATATATATATATATATATATATATATATATATATATATATATATATATATATATATATATATATATATATATATATATATATATATATATATATATATATATATATATATATATATATATATATATATATATATATATATATATATATATATATATATATATATATATATATATATATATATATATATATATATATATATATATATATATATATATATATATATATATATATATATATATATATATATATATATATATATATATATATATATATATATATATATATATATATATATATATATATATATATATATATATATATATATATATATATATATATATATATATATATATATATATATATATATATATATATATATATATATATATATATATATATATATATATATATATATATATATATATATATATATATATATATATATATATATATATATATATATATATATATATATATATATATATATATATATATATATATATATATATATATATATATATATATATATATATATATATATATATATATATATATATATATATATATATATATATATATATATATATATATATATATATATATATATATATATATATATATATATATATATATATATATATATATATATATATATATATATATATATATATATATATATATATATATATATATATATATATATATATATATATATATATATATATATATATATATATATATATATATATATATATATATATATATATATATATATATATATATATATATATATATATATATATATATATATATATATATATATATATATATATATATATATATATATATATATATATATATATATATATATATATATATATATATATATATATATATATATATATATATATATATATATATATATATATATATATATATATATATATATATATATATATATATATATATATATATATATATATATATATATATATATATATATATATATATATATATATATATATATATATATATATATATATATATATATATATATATATATATATATATATATATATATATATATATATATATATATATATATATATATATATATATATATATATATATATATATATATATATATATATATATATATATATATATATATATATATATATATATATATATATATATATATATATATATATATATATATATATATATATATATATATATATATATATATATATATATATATATATATATATATATATATATATATATATATATATATATATATATATATATATATATATATATATATATATATATATATATATATATATATATATATATATATATATATATATATATATATATATATATATATATATATATATATATATATATATATATATATATATATATATATATATATATATATATATATATATATATATATATATATATATATATATATATATATATATATATATATATATATATATATATATATATATATATATATATATATATATATATATATATATATATATATATATTTAGTCATGATACATATATATATATATATATATATATATATATATATATATATATATATATATATATAGTGAAGGGATCAAGTGAGAACCAACATATATGGTGAGAACCGTGAGAACCACTAAAAAACCATCTCTAAGGGCTTTGCCCTTAGAGTTAAGGGCTACGCCCGTACCGTATACAACCGTCACCATCTCTTGGATCGCCGCCCATCAAATCCATACATTTTCAACGCGTAACCCATATGATTTTTTTACAAAAAAAAATATTTTTAAATTTTTTTAATGAAATTCGGCATTCACCATCTCCTTCAAGGAAATCATCGCCAGACACTGAAGTATTTCAAGATTCTCAAGACCCATATGATATGATGTAATAAAAAATTAGTAATAATAAATTATAATAATAATAATGCATTTTCAAGATTAATCATTCAAAATAAAGACAAAAGACCTTTTGTCAAAACCAATAATTTTACTTTTGCAAAAGAACGGCTATAATCAAAAGAAGTACCAATCATGCATCCATTTTTGTCAAAAGTAGATTCCAATAATTCAAAAGAGGACAAAGTCCTATTGAAGACAATTTTTAATTATTCAAAAGAAGACAAATGTTGAGTACAAATTTTACTCCATTTTTCACCATTTGCACCCAATTTCACAAAATTTCTTTAATATTATTTTTATTAAAAAAAGCGCGGTGGCAGTATCGTAATTAAAGTGAAGTTTGTTTAGATCTGACGCGGTGGCAATATGGTAATTATTCATCTCCGTTAGCTCCGTTAACTCTTATTTAGCGTCCTTTTCAATCTAGTTCACTCAAATAGTCAAATTTTACTCCATTTTTCACCATTTGCACCCAATTTCACAAAATTTCTTTAATATTTTTTTTATTAAAAAAAGCGCGGCAGTATCGTAATTAAAGTGAAGTTTGTTTAGATCTGACGCGGTGGCAATATGGTAATTATTCATCTCCGTTAGCTCCGTTAACTCTTATTTAGCGTCCTTTTCAATCTAGTTCACTCAAATAGTCAAATTTTACTCCATTTTTCACCATTTGCACCCAATTTCACAAAATTTCTTTAATATTTTTTTTATTAAAAAAAGCGCGGCAGTATCGTAATTAAAGTGAAGTTTGTTTAGATCTGACGCGGTGGCAATATGGTAATTATTCATCTCCGTTAGCTCCGTTAACTCTTATTTAGCGTCCTTTTCAATCTAGTTCACTCAAATAGTCAAATTTTACTCCATTTTTCACCATTTGCACCCAATTTCACAAAATTTCTTTAATATTTTTTTTATTAAAAAAAGCGCAGTGGCAGTATCGTAATTAAAGTGAAGTTTGTTTAGATCTGACGCGGTGGCAATATGGTAATTATTCATCTCCGTTAGCTCCGTTAACTCTTATTTAGCGTCCTTTTCAATCTAGTTCACTCAAATAGTCAAATTTTACTCCATTTTTCACCATTTGCACCCAATTTCACAAAATTTCTTTAATATTTTTTTTATTAAAAAAAGCGCGGCAGTATCGTAATTAAAGTGAAGTTTGTTTAGATCTGACGCGGTGGCAATATGGTAATTATTCATCTCCGTTAGCTCCGTTAACTCTTATTTAGCGTCCTTTTCAATCTAGTTCACTCAAATAGTCAAATTTTACTCCATTTTTCACCATTTGCACCCAATTTCACAAAATTTCTTTAATATTTTTTTTATTAAAAAAAGCGCGGTGGCAGTATCGTAATTAAAGTGAAGTTTGTTTAGATCTGACGCGGTGGCAATATGGTAATTATTCATCTCCGTTAGCTCCGTTAACTCTTATTTAGCGTCCTTTTCAATCTAGTTCACTCAAATAGTCAAATTTTACTCCATTTTTCACCATTTGCACCCAATTTCACAAAATTTCTTTAATATTTTTTTTATTAAAAAAAGCGCGGTGGCAGTATCGTAATTAAAGTGAAGTTTGTTTAGATCTGACGCGGTGGCAATATGGTAATTATTCATCTCCGTTAGCTCCGTTAACTCTTATTTAGCGTCCTTTTCAATCTAGTTCACTCAAATAGTCAAATTTTACTCCATTTTTCACCATTTGCACCCAATTTCACAAAATTTCTTTAATATTTTTTTTATTAAAAAAAGCGCGGTGGCAGTATCGTAATTAAAGTGAAGTTTGTTTAGATCTGACGCGGTGGCAATATGGTAATTATTCATCTCCGTTAGCTCCGTTAACTCTTATTTAGCGTCCTTTTCAATCTAGTTCACTCAAATAGTCAAATTTTACTCCATTTTTCACCATTTGCACCCAATTTCACAAAATTTCTTTAATATTTTTTTTATTAAAATCAAAATAAATCCATAAAACTGATACAAAATTATTGAAGACATGAAATCAAAACACAAAACTTCATCATCAAGAAGTAAGAGCAATTAATTAAACCATGATTTTTTAATTTTTTTATTTTTATCACAAATGAATACATATTTTATTCTTTCTTTTTATAGAATTATGATACATATTATTTTTCAAATATTTGTAGAAGCTAAATGTTGTTGTAGTATCAAATTTTATCCATTTTTCACCATTTGCACCCAATTTCACAAAATTTCTTTAATATTTTTTTTATTAAAAAAAGCGCGGTGGCAGTATCGTAATTAAAGTGAAGTTTGTTTAGATCTGACGCGGTGGCAATATGGTAATTATTCATCTCCGTTAGCTCCGTTAACTCTTATTTAGCGTCCTTTTCAATCTAGTTCACTCAAATAGTCAAATTTTACTCCATTTTTCACCATTTGCACCCAATTTCACAAAATTTCTTTAATATTTTTTTTATTAAAATCAAAATAAATCCATAAAACTGATACAAAATTATTGAAGACATGAAATCAAAACACAAAACTTCATCATCAAGAAGTAAGAGCAATTAATTAAACCATGATTTTTTAATTTTTTTTATTTTTATCACAAATGAATACATATTTTATTCTTTCTTTTTATAGAATTATGATACATATTATTTTTCAAATATTTGTAGAAGCTAAATGTTGTTGTAGTATCAAATTTTATCAGTAAGTTATGATAAATTATTTCCCTCCCAGTTTTTCTTTTAAAAACATAATTTTTTTCATTTTTTTTGATGAAATTTGTTTTTGTGATCTTTATATTTGATATTGTTAATGCTAATGTGTTGTTGATAGATTTTAAATATTTGTAAAAATTTGTTGGTAAACTTAAAAAGATTGATATTAATAAAAAAAACATATTGTTGAAACCGAAACAAAAGAAAAGAGGTATAACTATATTGTTTATATTTATTTTTTAGTATATACATAATGGAATAAGTTTGCATCGTGTTTTAGTCTCATAGCAAGTTGCATCAGAATCTTGTTTGTAGTGATTTCAGTGAGTACAATACTTAGTCGAGGGGGTTGTTAGTCAACCCAGATTTTTTAGCTTGCATATCAATCAGCTTGGAAGCTTAATAACCAGCTTAGAGTAACTTGGAAGTACAAATCGGCTTGGAGTGAATCAGCTTCCATGTCAGATGAAGCTGATCAGCTCAAGATTACTTTTTTTTAATATAATTTATCAACATTCTTGTATTTTTTGTGTGATTAGTTGATAATTACTTGATTTCTTTTGCAGTTGACTTTACAGTATGATAGACTTTTGTTGCTTTGTCAATTAATTATTTTATTTACTTTTGAAAACAATAACTTTAAAAGAGTAATATCATCTCGTGATAATTCTGAATTCAAATCGGTTTTATATGAGTAATTTTGTGTATGGGGACGCGGTCTTTTCGGTATCCATATGTGTACTGGCATCGTGTTATAAGTGAGGTTAGTTAGAAATTGTGTCAGCTTTGGGTTGGGTTAGCTTAGAATTGTGTCAGCTTAGGGTTGGGTTAGCTTGGATTTAGGTCAGCTTAGGGTTGGGTTAGCTTAGAATTGTGTCAGCTTAGGGTTTGGTTAGCTTGGATTTGGGTCAGCTTTGGGTTGGGTTAGCTTAGAATTGTGTCAGCTTAGGGTTGGGTTAGCTTGGATTTGGGTCAGCTTGGATTTGGGTGGGTTGGGTTAGCTTAGAATTGTGTCAGTTTAGGGTTGGGTTAGCTTGGATTTGGGTTAGCTTGGATTTGTGTCAGCTTAGGGTTGGGTTAGCTTAGAATTGTGTCAGCTTAGGGTTGGGTTAGCTTAGAATTGTGTCAGCTTAGGGTTGGGTTAGCTTAGAATTGTGTCAGCTTAGGGTTGGGTTAGCTTAGAATTGTGTCAGCTTAGGGTTGGGTTAGCTTAGAATTGTGTCAGCTTAGGGTTGGGTTAGCTTAGAATTGTGTCAGCTTAGGGTTGGGTTAGCTTAGAATTGTGTCAGCTTAGGGTTGGGTTAGCTTAGAATTGTGTCAGCTTAGGGTTGGGTTAGCTTAGAATTGTGTCAGCTTAGGGTTGGGTTAGCTTAGAATTGTGTCAGCTTAGGGTTGGGTTAGCTTAGAATTGTGTCAGCTTAGGGTTGGGTTAGCTTAGAATTGTGTCAGCTTAGGGTTGGGTTAGCTTAGAATTGTGTCAGCTTAGGGTTGGGTTAGCTTAGAATTGTGTCAGCTTAGGGTTGGGTTAGCTTAGAATTGTGTCAGCTTAGGGTTGGGTTAGCTTAGAATTGTGTCAGCTTAGGGTTGGGTTAGCTTAGAATTGTGTCAGCTTAGGGTTGGGTTAGCTTAGAATTGTGTCAGCTTAGGGTTGGGTTAGCTTAGAATTGTGTCAGCTTAGGGTTGGGTTAGCTTAGAATTGTGTCAGCTTAGGGTTGGGTTAGCTTAGAATTGTGTCAGCTTAGGGTTGGGTTAGCTTAGAATTGTGTCAGCTTAGGGTTGGGTTAGCTTAGAATTGTGTCAGCTTAGGGTTGGGTTAGCTTAGAATTGTGTCAGCTTAGGGTTGGGTTAGCTTAGAATTGTGTCAGCTTAGGGTTGGGTTAGCTTAGAATTGTGTCAGCTTAGGGTTGGGTTAGCTTAGAATTGTGTCAGCTTAGGGTTGGGTTAGCTTAGAATTGTGTCAGCTTAGGGTTGGGTTAGCTTAGAATTGTGTCAGCTTAGGGTTGGGTTAGCTTAGAATTGTGTCAGCTTAGGGTTGGGTTAGCTTAGAATTGTGTCAGCTTAGGGTTGGGTTAGCTTAGAATTGTGTCAGCTTAGGGTTGGGTTAGCTTAGAATTGTGTCAGCTTAGGGTTGGGTTAGCTTAGAATTGTGTCAGCTTAGGGTTGGGTTAGCTTAGAATTGTGTCAGCTTAGGGTTGGGTTAGCTTAGAATTGTGTCAGCTTAGGGTTGGGTTAGCTTAGAATTGTGTCAGCTTAGGGTTGGGTTAGCTTAGAATTGTGTCAGCTTAGGGTTGGGTTAGCTTAGAATTGTGTCAGCTTAGGGTTGGGTTAGCTTAGAATTGTGTCAGCTTAGGGTTGGGTTAGCTTAGAATTGTGTCAGCTTAGGGTTGGGTTAGCTTAGAATTGTGTCAGCTTAGGGTTGGGTTAGCTTAGAATTGTGTCAGCTTAGGGTTGGGTTAGCTTAGAATTGTGTCAGCTTAGGGTTGGGTTAGCTTAGAATTGTGTCAGCTTAGGGTTGGGTTAGCTTAGAATTGTGTCAGCTTAGGGTTGGGTTAGCTTAGAATTGTGTCAGCTTAGGGTTGGGTTAGCTTAGAATTGTGTCAGCTTAGGGTTGGGTTAGCTTAGAATTGTGTCAGCTTAGGGTTGGGTTAGCTTAGAATTGTGTCAGCTTAGGGTTGGGTTAGCTTAGAATTGTGTCAGCTTAGGGTTGGGTTAGCTTAGAATTGTGTCAGCTTAGGGTTGGGTTAGCTTAGAATTGTGTCAGCTTAGGGTTGGGTTAGCTTAGAATTGTGTCAGCTTAGGGTTGGGTTAGCTTAGAATTGTGTCAGCTTAGGGTTGGGTTAGCTTAGAATTGTGTCAGCTTAGGGTTGGGTTAGCTTAGAATTGTGTCAGCTTAGGGTTGGGTTAGCTTAGAATTGTGTCAGCTTAGGGTTGGGTTAGCTTAGAATTGTGTCAGCTTAGGGTTGGGTTAGCTTAGAATTGTGTCAGCTTAGGGTTGGGTTAGCTTAGAATTGTGTCAGCTTAGGGTTGGGTTAGCTTAGAATTGTGTCAGCTTAGGGTTGGGTTAGCTTAGAATTGTGTCAGCTTAGGGTTGGGTTAGCTTAGAATTGTGTCAGCTTAGGGTTGGGTTAGCTTAGAATTGTGTCAGCTTAGGGTTGGGTTAGCTTAGAATTGTGTCAGCTTAGGGTTGGGTTAGCTTAGAATTGTGTCAGCTTAGGGTTGGGTTAGCTTAGAATTGTGTCAGCTTAGGGTTGGGTTAGCTTAGAATTGTGTCAGCTTAGGGTTGGGTTAGCTTAGAATTGTGTCAGCTTAGGGTTGGGTTAGCTTAGAATTGTGTCAGCTTAGGGTTGGGTTAGCTTAGAATTGTGTCAGCTTAGGGTTGGGTTAGCTTAGAATTGTGTCAGCTTAGGGTTGGGTTAGCTTAGAATTGTGTCAGCTTAGGGTTGGGTTAGCTTAGAATTGTGTCAGCTTAGGGTTGGGTTAGCTTAGAATTGTGTCAGCTTAGGGTTGGGTTAGCTTAGAATTGTGTCAGCTTAGGGTTGGGTTAGCTTAGAATTGTGTCAGCTTAGGGTTGGGTTAGCTTAGAATTGTGTCAGCTTAGGGTTGGGTTAGCTTAGAATTGTGTCAGCTTAGGGTTGGGTTAGCTTAGAATTGTGTCAGCTTAGGGTTGGGTTAGCTTAGAATTGTGTCAGCTTAGGGTTGGGTTAGCTTAGAATTGTGTCAGCTTAGGGTTGGGTTAGCTTAGAATTGTGTCAGCTTAGGGTTGGGTTAGCTTAGAATTGTGTCAGCTTAGGGTTGGGTTTGCTTAGAATTGTGTCAGCTTAGGGTTGGGTTTGCTTAGAATTGTGTCAGCTTAGGGTTGGGTTAGCTTAGAATTGTGTCAGCTTAGGGTTGGTTAGCTTAGATTATGACAACTTAGGGTTGGGTTAGCTTAGAATTATGTCAGCTTAGGGTTAGGTTAGCTTAGAATTATGACAACTTAGGGTTGGGTTAGCTTAGAATTGTGTCAGCTAGGGTTGGTTTAGCTTGGATTTGGGTCAGCTTAGGGTTGGGTTAGCTTAGAATTATGACAGCTTAGGGTTGGGTTAGTTTGGATTTGGGTCAGCTTAGAATTGTGACAGTTAGAGTTGGGTTAGCTTGGATTTGGGTCAGCTTACGGTTGGGTTAGCTTAGAATTGTGTCAGCTTAGGGTTAGCTTGGATTTGGTCAGCTAGATTTGGGTCAACTTAGGGTTGGTCAGCTTGAATTTGGGTCAGCTTAGGGTTGGTTAGCTTAGAATTATGACAACTTAGGGTTGGGTTAGCTTAGAATTATGACAACTTAGGGTTGGGTTAGCTTAGAATTGTGACAGCTTAGGGTTGGGTTAGCTTGGATTTGGGTCAGCTTAGGGTTGGGTTAGCTTAGAATTTGTCAGCTTAGGGTTAGGTTAGCTTAGAATTATGACAACTTAGGGTTGGGTTAGCTTAGAATTATGTCAGCTTAGGGTTGGGTTAGCTTAGGGTTGGGTTAGCTTAGAATTGTGTCAGCTTAGGGTTAGCTTGGATTTGGGTCAGCTTAGAATTGTGACAGTTAGAGTTGGGTTAGCTTGGATTTGGGTCAGCTTACGGTTGGGTTAGCTTAGAATTGTGTCAGCTTAGGGTTAGCTTGGATTTGGGTCAGCTTAGGGTTGGGTTAGAACTTGGATTTGTGTCAGCTTAGGGTTGGGTTAGCTTAGAATTGTGACATTAGGTTGGGTTAGCTTAGAATTGTGTCAGCTTAGGTTGGGTTAGCTTGGATTTGGGTCAGCTTAGGGTTAGGTTAGCTTAGAATTATGACAACTTAGGGTTGGGTTAGCTTGGATTTGGGTCAGCTTACGGTTGGGTTAGCTTAGAATTGTGTCAGCTTAGGGTTAGCTTGGATTTGGGTCAGCTTAGGGTTGGGTTAGCTTGGATTTGGGTCAGCTTAGGGTTAGGTTAGCTTAGAATTATGACAACTTAGGGTTGGGTTAGCTTAGAATTGTGTCAGCTAGGGTTGGTTTAGCTTGGATTTGGGTCAGCTTAGGGTTGGGTTAGCTTAGAATTGTGACAGCTTAGGGTTGGGTTAGCTTAGAATTTGACAACTTAGGGTTGGTTAGCTTAGAATTATGACAACTTAGGGTTGGGTTAGCTTAGAATTGTGTCAGCTAGGGTTGGGTTTAGCTTGGATTTGGGTTAGCTTAGAATTATGACACTTAGGGTTGGGTTAGCTTTGGATTTGGGTCAGCTTAGAATTGTGACAGTTAGGGTTAGGTTAGCTTAGAATTATGACAACTTAGGGTTGGGTTAGCTTAGAATTGTGTCAGCTAGGGTTGGTTTAGCTTGGATTTGTGTCAGCTTAGGGTTGGGTTCAGCTTGGATTTGGGTTAGCTTAGGGTTGGGTTAGCTTAGAATTATGACAGCTTAGGGTTGGGTTAGTTTGGATTTGGGTCAGCTTAGAATTGTGACAGTTAGAGTTGGGTTAGCTTGGATTTGGGTCAGCTTACGGTTGGGTTAGCTTAGAATTGTGTCAGCTTAGGGTTAGCTTGGATTTGGGTCAGCTTAGAATTGTGTCAGCTTAGGGTTAGCTTGATTTGGGTCAGCTTAGGGTTGGGTTAGCTTAGAATTATGTCAGCTTAGGGTTGGGTTAGCTTGGATTTGGGCCAGCTTAGAATTGTGTCAGCTTAGGGCTGGGTTAGCTTGGATTTGGGTCAACTTAGGGTTGGGTTAGCTTAGAATTATGTCCGCTTAGGGTTGGGTTAGCTTAGGGTTGGGTTAGCTTAGAATTGTGACAGTTAGAGTTGGGTTAGCTTGGATTTGGGTCAGCTTACGGTTGGGTTAGCTTAGAATTGTGTCAGCTTAGGGTTAGCTTGGATTTGGGTCAGCTTAGGGTTGGGTTAGCTTGGATTTGGGTCAGCTTAGGGTTGGTTAGTTGTTAGCTTAGAATTATGACAACTTAGGGTTTGGTTTGCTTAGAATTGTGTCAGCTTAGGGTTGGTTAGCTTGGATTTGGGTCAGCTTAGGGTTGGGTTAGCTTAGAATTGTGTCAGCTTAGGGTTGGGTTAGCTTAGAATTGTGTCAACTTAGGGTTGGGTTAGCTTGGATTTGGGTCAACTTAGTGTTGGGTTAGCTTAGAATTGTGTCAGCTTAGGGTTGGGTTAGCTTGGATTTGGGTCAGCTTGGATTTGGGTGGGTTAGCTTGGAATTGTGTCAGTTTAGGGTTGGGTTAGCTTAGATTTGGGTCAGCTTAGGTTGGGTCATCTTGGATTGGGTTAGCTTAGAATTATGACAACTTAGGGTTGGGTTAGCTTAGAATTATGTCAGCTTAGGGTTGGGTTAGCTTAGATAGAATTGTGTCAGCTTAGGGTTGGGTTAGCTTGGATTTGGGTCAGCTTAGGGTTTGGTTAGCTTAGATTTGTGTCAGCTTAGGATTGGGTCATCTTGGATTTAGGTTAGCTTAGGGTTGAGTCAGCTTGAATTTGGGTCAGCTTAGGGTTCGGTTAGCTTAGATTTGCAGCTTAGGGTTGTGTAGCTTAGATTTGTGCAGCTTAGGATTGGGTCATCTTGGATTTGGGTTAGCTTAGGGTTGAATCATATATTTTTAGAATAATTTGTTTCGGTAAACGTCTAGCACTTTATTAGCTGTATGCTTGCAACATTATCAAGTGGAGTTTCTTTAACCCGAGTTTGTTATTTGTTATAGTCAAATTAAGCCAATTTATACTTTGTTATGTGTCATTGTGAAATCAATAGAATTTAATTATGAACCGAGCGATAGTTTGCCATTCAACTTGCTGGAGAAAATTTTGCATTGGCTCTTGCCAATTTCTACTTTGTTCTGTATCATTTAACTGATTTTTTTATGCTTGTACAATAATTGTTAGATCAAGGGTTTTTTCTTTATATGGTAATACATATTCTCGTATTGTTTTAACCAAAACAACAGATTCCAATGTTGTTGAAATGATAGCAACAAAAAGAAAAGAAAAAATTTATAAGTTTTTATATTTTGAGTTGTCTGTAGCTTCACTCTTTGACAATTTTTGGGTTTCTTGCTTCAAAATTTTGTACTTTTAGGTTTTGTTGATATTTAGTGTTTCATATAGTGTATTGTCAATTTGGCCTTTAAAGTTGGGTTCTTTTAGTGTATTGTGTTTAGTGTTTGTGATTTTTAGTGTTTCATGTGAATCAACAAGTCTATGGAAGTGCATAACTATTGGTTAGAAATTTCACTTTTATAGTTTCCCTTAGCATAAAAAATTATATACAACATATATAACTATATAAGAAAAGTATATTTCCTTTTAGATTGGATTTGGGTTGAATCAGATTGGAAGTGAATTACCTTGGATTTTGGTCAGATTGGATTTGGGTCAGCTTAGGATTGAGTCAGCTTGGATTTGGGTCATCTTAGGGTTAGGTCAGCTTAGATGTGGGTCAGTTTAGGTTTAGGTCAGCTAACATTTGGGTCAGCTTGAAACTGGTTCATTGCTCAAGGTGATGTAGTTGTTAAAGATTTAAAGTGATGCTTATTTTTACTAAGAAAGATACACCCGCTATATGGTATGCACTCAGTGGCGTGTATCGCAAGCGTTTTATCTTCTATGATAAAAAGGTAAATCTACCATCTTAGTGTGGCAATCTTGTTAATGCTTTTGTGAGTGATAACGCCAAAGATTTGAAGCAACCAGAAAGTTTATATGGGGATGAGAAAGTGTTAGAAAAAGACTTTGAACGACTTTAAACTTGTTTGACCGACACCCGTTTTAGGTAACTGTTTTTGTTAGAACCATTTGAGACGAGAAAATGGGAAATTGGGCTGAAATTGGCACCTCTAATTTGCAGCATACTGTTTTACCTTTTGCTCGTGCTTGTCTCACTTTAAGTAACATCACGACAAGTAGCAGAATACTTAGCTGAAGTAGTTGTGAGTCGGCACAAAGATATTATATAAGCTTGCATATAGATCAACTTAGATATGAGTCAGCTTGGCTCCTACTCAGCTTGTATGACTCTCACCCAGCTTGGGAAGTAATCAGCTCACAAAAGAGTCAGCTTTCATTTTACTTAGCTTGTTTCAACAGGGTCAGCTTGGATTACTCACATCTGGGTAGCATCAAAATGAATTTGAATCGGCTTACAAGTTGGGTCAGACTAAAGATGAATCAACTTTTAGGTTTTGTTGATATTTAGTGTTTCATATAGTGTATTGTCAATTTGGCCTTTAAAGTTGGGTTCTTTTAGTGTATTGTGTTTAGTGTTTGTGATTTTTAGTGTTTCATGTGAATCAACAAGTCTATGGAAGTGCATAACTATTGGTTAGAAATTTCACTTTTATAGTTTCCCTTAGCATAAAAAATTATATACAACATATATAACTATATAAGAAAAGTATATTTCCTTTTAGATTGGATTTGGGTTGAATCAGATTGGAAGTGAATTACCTTGGATTTTGGTCAGATTGGATTTGGGTCAGCTTATGATTGAGTCAGCTTGGATTTGGTGTAAATGTGTAATGAAGTTATCTAGCTTTGACACTTACTGAAAAAGTGTATACTTCTTTTGGAATCCGGAAATAGTGTGTTTGACTTAAACGTCAAGTATGTGTACTCCTTTTTCAGTTTGATTATCATCAATTGCTGAATTAGATGTGTTCAATAGGTATTTGGCAGCTAAAAGTGAGGCTGATCATTGTGGTAGGGAGTTAAGGAGAGAGCAAGAAGAAATTGATACAATACCTGATACAGGTTAATTACAATTACATTTATAATTTAGATATATATTTGATAGAGAGAAACTGATTATTGTCGGTTTCATTCTCCATACAAAATGAAGAGGCAGCTGAAGTAGCCGAGATACTGGCAGAGTACGGTGTGGAGCCACATGAGTATGGCCCTGTAGTGAATGCTCTACGGAAGAACTCAAAAGCATGGCTTGATTTCATGATGAAGTAAGCAAAAATCACAAATGGTCTTAGTCATATATATGTGTAGTTGCTGCTAAATGTTTATGTGATACTCATTGTCACTTTTAACTATCTATTTCTTTGAGATTAATGGAAAAATAGGTACTTGAATTTTGAAATATTCGTAACATTTTTCAAGAAAAATATGTACGCATTATAGCTATCAGCCTATCATAACCGGTGTAGTTTCAGTAGATTGTGAACATTAAATTATAGTGAAAAAAATAATTCTAGAATTGAGACCTTTATCCCTTTAAGATTGTAATGTATTTTTCGCAAGATGATTAATTTGCACAAAAATCAGGATAACTCAACAAGTCAACTTGTAGATATTGTGTTTGTGGTTCCCAATCTATTTGATAGTCCCTTTATTTGTTTTCCAGATTTGAACTTACTTGATAAGCCAGATCCAAGAAGAGCACTTTAAAGCGCACTGACGATAGCAATCGCTTATGTATTGGGTGGGTTGGTCCCCCTTTTCTTTTCAGTTTTTCAGGAACATCTTTTGACTGTAGTGCCACACTGCACCAGCCTTGCATTTCAAGTTCCTCAGTTTCAAGTTCATTCTAATCAAGTTAGTTCATCAGCTATGTTTTTTAAATGTTTTATATATCTATTTTTAAGTTTTAACCCGATTCAGTTTGCACATGTATTCATAGGTTATCCTAAAGAATCAAAACTTAAGTTTTTTTAACCTTCGTTGCAAGCTGTGGTGCCCTTATGCTTTTGCTGTTTAGGACCTCAGATGGTGCAGAAATTGCGAAGAATAAAAATGATGCACAGTCCCTCTCGCTCATATGGTACCAAACTTACGGTAGTCGGTGGAAAAACTAGCTAAGAAAGAAGAGACAAGAGCCAACAAATAGGGGTTGCTCTTGTGACAGATAACGATAGTGTCGATGATGGATTTGTTTGAGTAGAATAGTCTCCTAGTAAGTGAGATTGGTATGCATAAAACTCATGTTTCGTGTTGTGGTGTTTCATTTACACTATATAGATAAGAATTGCTAAACAAATATGTGTAGAAACAAGTGTGGGACTTTTGAATACAATCTTATAAACGAGTTCGATGAACAGATCTGTTACATGTGTTTTGAAATTCTTCACATAACCAGGAAAAAAAAGTGGTAATAAACAGCAACAGAAAAGGAAAAATACGTTGTTGTTTCCACTCTTCCTGTTCAACAGCACCCTTTTGAGATATAAAAAATAAAAGGAAAAAACATTGTTATTATACACATGTTACACATGTGTAGAATGAATTTCTAGTGATATCTAAGATATAACTTCCGATGATTCCAAGCAGAGATTATGTTTGGGCAGTAAAAACATTAATTAGTATGCAAGAAACAACCAGAAAGGTAGCGTAGAGGTAAATACATATACTATTTTTACTATATAAATAGGTAGGAGTCATGGACTAACATGGAGACAGAGATAAAGTTCAAGATACGAGTAGTTTGACACTTCAAAAGGCGAACTGTAGAACTTGGAGTTAGTTCAATAGTTTTCTAAAACGACATGCCAAATAATGGAAGTGCAACTTAGCTAAATTACTTTGGGGTGGCCTTGTTTTTGCCAAAATGGAAACACCATAGTGATATGTGCGTATAAGTGTATAACTACCCAAGAAAGGCATGGCTGCCAGTTTACCACTTAGCATTTAGCATAAAACATTCAGTAGAGATATAAATGGGAATTTCCAATACGAAAAGGATTCCCTTTGAATTTTGCGGTCAAACCAACAAACAAACTAACTCCTCAAAATCCATCTTCAATCTTCATATGCAAATTCCAGTTTTACTGTAATTGCTATGTTAAACTTCATTACAAATGCTAAAGAGTGAATGCATACACATCTTCATATCTCCTGGAGCAACGATAAATCGAAGCTGTGAACATAAAACGGTAAACGCCCAACCAGTGAGAACCAAAAACGCTCTAAGCAACCTACAAATCAAGAAAATCATCTTCAATTTGACATCCCAAGCTGATTCATGTTTTCAAGCTGAGTGGTCTCCTTGGTCCAAGCTGGGTCAGGTTGCATACTAACTATTGGCCAATCTGAGTATCTTCAAGCTGATTCAACTTTAGTCTGACCCAACTAGTAAGTTGATTCAACTTCAATTTGATGCTACCCGGATGTGAGTAATCCAAGCTGACCCTGTTGTAACAAGCCAAGTAAAATGAAATCTGACTCTTTTGTGAGCTGATTACTTCCCAAACTGAGTGAGTAATACAAGCTGAGTAGGAGCCAAGCTGACTCATATCTGAGCTGATCTATATGCAAGCTTATATTAATATCTCATCCCTAAGCTGACCAAACTCCAAGCTGATTTAACCCTAATCTGACCATAATCCAAGCTAAGTCGGCGCTAAGCTGATCCACTCTTAGTTGCACATTTGTCTATATTTAACTTTTGTTTATATTATTAGCTGAAACAAATACAATTATTATATCTACACATGTGTAGAATGAACTTTCTAGTGATACTTGAGATTTAAAAATAATACACGTATTCCCTACCTACACATGTGTAGAATGAACTTTCTAGTGATACTTGAGATGTAAAAATAATGCAAGTATTCCACCTACACATGTGTAACAACTAATCAACGGAAAAAATATAAGCATGTTCTACACATGTGTAGAATGAACTTTCTAGTGATATTTCAAATATAAAAATAATACAAGTATTCCTAGCTACACATGGAAGGAATAGCATTGACCTGTAATACACATGTTGGTACAACTAATGAATGATTTACCTCTGTTGATAAAGAAGTATAGATAAGTGTTGAAAATCTCAAGTTGATTCACTTCAAGCTGATTGGTCTTGTAAGCTGACCCTTGACCTAAGTTGAGTAAATCTGAAGCTGATCCAACTTATAAGTTGGGCACTCCAATCTGACCTAGCAAAAATAAGCTAAGTAGAATGTAATCTGAATCTTTTGTAAGCCGATTACTTCCCAAGCTAAGTGAGAGCCATCCAAGCTGACTAAGAGGCAATGGCAGTTGAACTAAGATAGTTAGGCTGATATAAACATATCTAGGCTGATTTTCAATCAGTTGACATGAATGGCGGAATAGTTAGGCTGGTGGTTTCTCAAAATTAAGATAGTCATCACGAAACATTGATGAACTTGTTTTCGATGCTACTCAAAATCAATATAAAAATCATCATCTTGATGGTTCCATAAAATCTGAAGATGATCTATATGCAAGCTTATATTAATATCTCATCCCTAAGCTGACCAAACTCCAAGCTGATTTAACCCTAATCTGACCATAATCCAAGCTAAGTCGGTGCTAAGCTGATCCACTCTTAGTTGCACATTTGTCTATATTTAACTTTTGTTTATATTATTAGCTGAAACAAATACAATTATTATATCTACACATGTGTAGAATGAACTTTCTAGTGATACTTGAGATTTAAAATTAATACACGTATTCCCTACCTACACATGTGTAGAATGAACTTTCTAGTGATATTTGAAAATAAAAATCATCACTGTCAAAATAAAATTTCAAATTTGTGTCAGAGTATAGTTTCAACATTACAATAAATAAACTTTCAAATAAAGTTCAATGTCAAGTAAAATCAACTATATCTTTCCGTCTATCCCCCAATTCGATCTTCATGTTCACACGCCGTCCCTAGAAAGGTACTTTTTTTCAAAATGGTTTAAGAATATATGTACAGATAAGGAAAAAATGACATATTGAAGTTCCCCTGTTTGTAGAAAAATTGTTTCACTCTAAAGATCTTGAATCAAAACACTTCATGACATTTATTCCAATATATGGATATCTTGTATAGGAACACTTCACACATAGCAAAAAGAACGAAAAATTGGAACTTAGAAATAATTTTATTAGCAACTTCACACATAGCAAAAAGAACGAAAAATTGGAACTTAGAAAATAATTAAAAAAATATAAGCATGTTCTACACATGTGTAGAATGAACTTTCTAGTGATATTTCAAATATAAAAATAATACAAGTATTCCTAGCTACACATGGAAGGAATAGCATTGACCTGTAATACACATGTTGGTACAACTAATGAATGATTTACCTCTGTTGATAAAGAAGTATAGATAAGTGTTGAAAATCTCAAGTTGATTCACTTCAAGCTGATTGGTCTTGTAAGCTGACCCTTGACCTAAGTTGAGTAAATCTGAAGCTGATCCAACTTATAAGTTGGGCACTCCAATCTGACCTAGCAAAAATAAGCTAAGTAGAATGTAATCTGAATCTTTTGTAAGCCGATTACTTCCCAAGCTAAGTGAGAGCCATCCAAGCTGACTAAGAGGCAATGGCAGTTGAACTAAGATAGTTAGGCTGATATAAACATATCTAGGCTGATTTTCAATCAGTTGACATGAATGGCGGAATAGTTAGGCTGGTGGTTTCTCAAAATTAAGATAGTCATCACGAAACATTGATGAACTTGTTTTCGATGCTACTCAAAATCAATATAAAAATCATCATCTTGATGGTTCCATAAAATCTGAAGATTCTATTTCCAAAAAGTCTAGTAGCAAACTAGCAATAACAGTAGTAGATTTGGGATAAACAGAATTCATCATCATTCAAAAGTTATTTTAAGAACCCGATAACTTTTTTATAAGGGTACATTTGTATTTTTATAATTGATAATTAAATTAACAATAATTTAAAATTAACAAATCCCAAAATTCTCTCCATGAAGTTACACGTTTATAGTTAATTATGATATGACTGAATTGGACTTAAGAAACTGATCGATTTCTTCCGAAACACGCACATCGAAACACTATCATAATCAAAGATACAATAGCACAAACTTCAATTTTTTTATCTTATTGTTTAGTTTGTGATATCATAATTGTTTTTTATGGTTCCCAAAAATACAATTCGTTGTTTGGTTTGAAATTTATATTTTTATATTTTGAGAAAAATGATGTAAAAACTAGTGTATTAGAATATAGTTTTTTACTTTCTTATTCATATCTTTTTAATGAACGGCTCTTATTTATAATTCGTTATTGTTATTTGTTTATTTTAAAAACTATCGTTTGTCTTAAATGTTTCATGATATTAGTTGATGATCACATGTGTACTGAGATTCATATGAGCATATTTGTAATGGAAATAGGTAAATGAAAGGATTCTAACCGTGTCACATACGATTATCTTTTGAGAAATTTTAGGAATGGACTTCAATTTTATATATAATAAAGATTAGTTTGGGGTTGTAGTCAACCTAAATGTATGCAAGTATTTTGTAAATGTTGATGATCACATGTATACTAACAGTCATATGATTGAGAGTCATATAAGCATATGTATGCTAAGTATTTTGTAAATATTGATAATCACATGTGTACTGAGAGTCATATAAGCATATGTATGCAAGTATTTTGTAAATGTTGATGATCACATGTATACTAACAGTCATATGAACATATGTATGCAAGTATTTTGTAAATATTGATGATCACATGTATACTGATAGTCATATGAGCAGATGTATACAAGTATATTTTGTAAATAATGTTTCATAAAACTAGTTGGTTCCATGTGTAAACATATGATGATATAAAGATGTCTTTCTTCTCGTCATATGAATGCAATTATGAGCATATATACATGGCCGATGCTATGAATATTTGTATGCATTATGAATGTTTCATGAGATTAGTTGATGATCACATGTGTACTGACTGTGAGCATATGAATGCAAGTATTTTGTAAATATTGATGATCACATGTGTACTAACAGTCATATGATCATATGTATGCAAGTATTTTGTAAATAATGTTCCATAAAACTAGTTGGTTATCACATGTGAATCAATAATCATATGGGCATATGTATACAAGTATTTCTAATATGTTTTTAGAATTAATATGGTACTTTTTGAATAAAGAAAAATGAATGTTAATATAGTAAGTAACAAAAATTATAGAAACAAAAAAAATTTGACAATCAGTTTTGATTGAAAAATTAAAATGTCTGTATGCAATATGAATAAAAATTATGGCAAAGATTAAAAATCAAAAACGGCCCATAATTCTTGGAGGATGTAACCGTTCGTCAAAGCAAATA
Source organism: Erigeron breviscapus (assembly GCA_034093135.1). Classification (NCBI taxonomy): domain Eukaryota; kingdom Viridiplantae; phylum Streptophyta; class Magnoliopsida; order Asterales; family Asteraceae; genus Erigeron; species Erigeron breviscapus. The sequence goes on along the minus strand of CM067167.1, from coordinate 203,366,005 downwards.
ATTAATCCCCTTTTTGCCCTTTTCATAATCAATTGATTAATTAAAATACACATTAATTACAAGTTTGCCATCTTTAATATTACTCATTGATCATTTTCATCTAATGGCTATTATTTATTTAAAGGGTTTTTAAAAGTTTTTGCCTTTTTAAGAGTTCTTAAAATAGCTTTTCCATATATATATATATATTAATTAGGGCTGTCAATGGGTTCGGGTTCGGGTTGCGGTTCGGGTTGACGGGTTGGTGGGTTGAAAAACTCCGACCCTAACCCAACCCACTAAAAGTTTCAGGTCAGAAATTTCAACCCTGACCCACAACCCGCCAACCCATGACCCAACCCATGTGACCTGATAAGCAAATATATATAAATATAAAATGGAATAAATCAACCAAATATAAAGCTTTATCATTGATGGTGTAAGCTGAAAACGAAAGGTACAAAAAAGAAAGAAATACGAGGGTGTTGTTAGTACTTGGCACAAAGTTAATAAACTTACCGTCTCATCCTACATCACTTATAAACTCACAGAATTTTAAATTTTCCTCTTATTTCAGATTTGAAGTTACTTTAGGTTATAAATATAGAAAATGAGAATGGGGCGTATGGATTAGTGTAATGTGGAGTATGAGCTATTATATATAATTCAATTATTTTAAAGATATCGGGTTGGCGGGTCGACCTGACAACCCAACAACCCAACCCGAACCCAACCCAAAAAAAATCAGGTTGGTGGGTTCGGGTTGGTGGGTCGAAAATACTCAACCCTAACATGATTTCTTTCGGGTTGGGTCGAAATTGACAGCCCTATTAATATAGGGTAGCTTTCCGGTGATAACAGGTTAAAAATGAAAACTGTGAGAACAGTTTCTGACCATTGGATGAAATAAATTAAAGGTTAAGATGATTGAGGGTATTTTTGAAATATTTAATGGAATTAATGGTAAATATGTCTTTTTACATATATTTTAAAGGACATAAAATTAATTGTAAAATAAAATTAAAAATATAAGTAATCACGGCAGTTTATAATGGCAGTTTATTTTTCATATTAATATATTAATAATTACATGTGTGCATCCTATTTTTTACATAGTGCATCCTAAATTAATTTATCAGTTATTTTAATTAATTATGCATCCTAAATTAATTTATTAAAGTAATTGTGCATCCAAAAAAAAAAAATAAGCAATTTATTACACGTATGCATCTTATTTCCAGATAGTGCATCCCAAATTATGTATATCTATATTTTAATTTAATATTATTGTGCATCCTTAATTAATTTATGAAGTAATTGTTCATCCAATTAATAAATAATACAACTTTAACATGACATGGATGCATAAGAAGTAACATGACATCTATCTATACACTATATAAATCTCTACTTGGGTTTTTCTAATTATGTCCTATGTGGCATGGCTTAGGAAGGATTATTAATGACGGTCAAATTTGAAGAATTGGATGAGTTTTTTTTTATAAATAATTTTGGGGGTTATTGAATAATTATGACGTGAAAGGTCGTTATTATTATTTAATATTAGTGTGCCTATATATTGGGATGTAAGTCTTGTTAGTAATCAGTTTTTTGATGAGATGAAAAGTCTTTATTTTCTCCCTATACACGAGTGTGCGTGTTAGTGTGTGAATTTTTACCCTGATTATCGGTATTCATTTGTGAATCAACAATAATTAGAAGAATTGTTTCTGGGTATTCTTATAATCAACAGGATCAATTATTTATCCCTTTTTCTCGCTGCGTCAGTTGGTAACAGAGCCAAAAATCCTGATCAAGATGTCTTCTAATGAAGATATCATCTACAATTATCCACCCGTGTTTGATGAATATGGAGATGAAAAATGGTATTTATGGGCGACCGGGAGTTCAATTGTTAAAGTTGAAGTTTTCAACAACAAGCCAAAGAAAACAGAAGATCTAAAAAATGATAAGGTTTCAATTTTTATGCATAAAAATTTGAATATGGGTTTCTGTTTGGGTGAAGCCAAGGTAGCAACAAAAAAACCAAAAAATCCTTTCACTTTGCTTATCACAAATGATAAAGATAATTTAATCATGGATGACAATGCATTTAAGTCGGTTGATCCATGTGGTGATCTAAATTCCAACATGGAACATGAGCCAATTCAAAAGAAACCACAATTGAAAAAGAGACGACACGAAGTTCCATTTGATCCCGGTGGTTTTTGGAGGCAAAACTCGAGGACGAATTTTCTTAAAGAAGGGGAGAATAATGACGGTCAAATTTGAAGAATTGGATGGGTTTTTTTTTATAAATAATTTTGGGGGTTATTGAATAATTAGGAACGTGAAAGGTCAGTATTATTTAATACTAGTGTGCCTATATATTGGGATGTAAGTCTTGTTAGTAATCAGTTTTTTGATGAGATGAAAAGTCTTTATTTTCTCCCTATACACGAGTGTGCGTGTTAGTGTGTGAATTTTTACCCTGATTATCGGTATTAATTTATGAATAATGATAGTTAGAAGAATTGTTTCTAGGTATTTTTATAATCAACAGGATCAATTATTTATCACTTTTTCACTATACTACACATCCTACCTGGCTCTCTTGTATCGAATTTATGGCTCTCTTATATCAAATTTAATCAAACCGTTAAGGTAAATTAACGGTTTCTTGTATGTAGGCCATTCGATCGATATTTGCTTCCCTCCACAAACAGAAATCGAGAAACCGCTCCATACTTTGTATTTCCTTCCCCCTTCTCTCTCTATATTGTTCGGTCGAATCTAGAATCATCAAATACTTCAAAACGAATTAGGTTTTTCATGTAAGTGACAAGGTTGAAAATTCCAAGGTACCTATTATTAATTATTTTTGATGATTATTCTTATTGAGATTTTGGATGAATTTGTTGATGGGATTTTTGATATCTATGTATGTGATTAGGGTTCCTTTCAGAAATGAAAAAATATTAATTAATGATTTCTGGGGAAAGTTTGTACATATGATATTTTTTTAATCTTAATATGAAAAGCCTAGGCATGGAACGAATTGATGTTAATTAGTTTGAGAAGTTAATTTTTTTTCTTCTTTCACATTCGTATATGATCTATCTAAATCTATATCTATATTCTATATAGGGAAAAGTTAAATTAGGGACTCCTTATCTTAGGGACCATTAGGGACACTTCTCAATCATTCATTTTTCACCATCTCCGACCACCACCACCATCACCACCACCACCACCATCATCTCCGACCACCACCATGATCCTCCGGCGACCACCGCCACCACGACTTACACATGTGTAAGTTGTACTTACACATGTGTAAGTTATACAACCACCATCACCACCACCACCATCATCTCCGACCACCACCATGATCCTCCGGCGACGGCGACCACCGCCACCACGACTTACACATGTGTAAGTTACAACTTACACATGTGTAAGTTACATGTCCCTAATGGTCCCTAATTTAAGGAGTCCCTAATCTAACCCACCCCTATATATATATATATATATATATATAAAATATAATATAAGTTTTGACCATAAAACTTTTTTGAATCTATTAAATGTTTGGATTTTGTTTATTTCCGGATTTGCATTTTGTTAATCTAATTTATAACCCTAAATGTATGTATTACTACTGATTTCTATTAGTTTAATTATATAACTGTGGTTTCCTTATGTTAACTTTATTTTTTTATGCAAAATTGGGTTATGTTAACTGCAGGTGAATGTTCATATGATTAGTTACAATTAGGAATTATGTATTCTACCATTTTTCCATGTAGTACTGAATTTTCATATCGTCACGTTCATATAATACATTGCAAGTATTTGGTATATAAGTTTTTGTTTATCTCATAATCATTATTATGCACATTATTGTTTTGATGAACTGAATAAATGAAAACTCTTACTTGATTTATTGTGTTATGCTAATTAATCCATGTTACCTTTAAAGTTAGATTGTAGAAAGAACAAGAAAATAACGGTTGAAAGAGAAGGGAAAATGTGGAGGACATTTGTATAAAATCATAAAGGTTTGAACTTTCACTTGCATTTTTCACCATACCATGTAAATTATTGCACAATCATATCTGTTTTTATTCTTTGTTGTATTTTTGACAAATTTTTAAAGGATTAGTATAAAGGATGGTACCCTTTTTCGACTTTTCCGTTGTAGAGAAAATTTTCGTAGATGTTGTCAAACACAAATTTGTAGCAATGAAAGTTGACGACAGGAGTTGTTTTCTTTGGCAGTCAGGTATCTTAGTTTAAACGGGGCAGTTTTGACCCATCAATTTATGATGATGGATTGATTTGGGTAATGCATCTCAAACAATTCATTAGAAAAATTTAGCCTAAAGGCAAATGTGTCAATCCACTTGAAAGTCGTCCAATGAGCACTGTATATCCATACAACCTCTTAATCGTTTTTATAAATATTTAGATTGTTACCTTAATGAAATGATAACTTTTTTTTTTACATAGTTAAGACATTCATTAATAATAACCAGCTTGTCAATATGGACAAAAAGTTGCTAGGACATCAGCCAAACCTACAGACCTTGATAAAACTTAACCCATACCCTTTATCGTCGCCCATCTTGCTACCTTTAGTTATATGGTTCTTGAAATTATCACTCTATGTACTGTGTTCGTATTTGTGCTCATTTAGCATACATAAATCAGTTTGTCTTCATTTCGTGCCCATGTTTTACTATAGTCCTGTTTTTAGAAACTGTGGCGGATCCAGTTGTACCCACCACTTTCATTACTTTGTGCAGGCTTTGCTGCTGAATCAAAAGCAGGATGTAGAAGAGATTAGAAAGTTTTTGATAGAAGGTGATACCAGAAATGCCAATCTAATGTAAAAATTTGAATAAGCTGAGAAAAGAACAGACCAACTTCTAAGGTCGCGTTTGGTTCACAGATTCTGATGGAATCTGATGGAATTGGAATGAGATTCCATTCCTTAGTGTGTTTGGTTGGTCAAAGACAAAGGAATATCATTCCATTGGAATGTAAACATTCCCTCATTTGATGGAATCTCCATTCCTTGAGGGTGGGGGAAGGAATCTCATTCCATTTGTCACTTGAATCTTCAAAAAGTCAAAAACATTCCGTCAAATTCCATTCCTTCAAATTCCAATTCCATTGAAAGATTCGATTCATCCTAAAAACATTCTGTGAACCAAACGCGCCCTAACTTACTCAAAGGTTGTGGTCAGATCACTAAAATGTTAAACACATTTTGGATTCTTTAGGTTTTAGTTTCTAGCTAAAGCTAACATTTTGTATTATGTTCGTGAAGGTTGTTTTGGTATTTCATTTAAAATTTAAAAGGGGTTCATGGCAAGGAGACTGCCTGAATTTGATGATACAAAATGAGGTAGTTATTGAGATAATGGCGAGAAAGAATCCCAGAGAGTTATGGTACAAAGAGACTAATGAAGTGCTGAAGTTACTTTGATTCGTGGCTGGCTTATTATGAAGTTTATAAGTGAAGCTGGATTTGGTTCAAAAAATTGTAGTAGTTCGGGTGCCATTATTAGTGTTACCTAACCACATCGTGCGACTATTCTTGCAGCTACAAGGCGGGCAAGATTGAGCTTGGTCTTAATCTATGGAAGGAACCTTAGGTATCACTTTTTTTCTTTCTATTTTTCTTGTCCCAATCTATCATAAATGAAATGCAAATAATGTCTTCCTCTAATGGTGTGTGACAGTGGTTTCTTTTGATGATAGAACATATCGTTGAAACAAGAGGAAACAAGAGGAGTGGACAAAGTGTAAAGCAGACTTTAACAAGGGTTGGGCTGACATATATGCAAAGAACCATTACAAGTCACTTGATCACCGAGCTTCTACTTCAAGCAACAAGATTCGAAAAATTTGAGTACAAAATGTATGTCAACTTTGCTTCTGTTATATATTATAAAGAGTTTATATTGTTCTCTCCATAACTGCCTATCTAAGTACCTTCCTCTTGGCATAATAAACAGCATTGGCGGCCGAGATCAAATATAGTGAAAATGTCGACGATGACATTCATGAAGATTTATTTAAATTAATCCAGTATTCATGTGAAGAGATTTGCACAGGCAAAGAACAACTAAACAAAATTTTGAATCTTTTGACAACATTTTTGGAACCAATGGTCAGGGTATCTTTTCAATTTTGCAATTCTCGTGTTTCTACCAAAAAGGAAGATTGATGGAAGCCCATGCCATGATGATGGTACCAGAACCCTTCAAATCGAGAGTGCTCTCAAAAGAGCGTTGTGGTCAATGGAGATACTTTGACCAAATAAAAAGTCGGATTTCATCCTGAGAAAGAGGGTAAGAACATGGGGGCCGGGGATGTTACTGAGAACCATTTTGAAGCCAAAGTCAAATATTGAAGATACCATGTCACATGTAATACTTTATATTGCATTAAGTTAAGTTGCTCGTTTCTATATTATGGTGTCCCCTATCTATTGTTTGGTATAATTTGTTCTATTTATAGCATCTTGATAATACGTGACTTGTAATGATGGCTATTGGAAATGCTACCGATCCATCCAAAGCTGGGAAAGAAGAGGGTGAGTTGTCACCTAATGGTGATTTTGATGAATCAAACATCATAGAGGAGATGGAAGCTGATGGTGACGATGAGGACAATGAGAGACCTTGATGATCATGATGACGAGTCAGGTAGTGAATCTGGTGGCGATGAGTGCTCTAGGGAAGAACAGGAAGATAGAGATAGAGACCTTGATGTATATTGTCGGTAAAGCACAAAGTGAAGGTGATGCAGGGGATGGAAGCTTTGCTTCCGGAGATGGCATGTGTTTTTTACTGACTGTGAAACCACTAGCTTCATCATCATCATGGGATGGGGAAAAGAAAGATTTCTGTGTCTCTTATGGGAATGATACTTATTATACACATTTTAGGCTACACCAAGTAAGAATGCACTCTTCATCTTTCGTATGTCTTAATGAAAAGAAGATGAAAACCTAAGAGTGGGAATTTCTACCCATTTTACTTGTGAACGGGTCAATGGGGGTTGTGGTTTTTCTTTTTATGGTTGAAGTGGTCATACATGCCATACTTGTGAAAGTAGCTCAAAGCTTAGTTTAATGGATACAACTTCCAAATTCGTTCTATTCACGTATCATCGTTTTGGTAATTATAACTACACTTTTTTTCTTTTCAATAATGGATAAAAGAGGGTTTGTGGGGAAAATCAAGCCTATCAGCCCATTTTGGACCATTACACAACCCAAACTTGCCACATCTAGCGAGGAAGATTACCTTTATGTTATTTTACCTTTTTTTAGCATGATTGTTAATTGTATTGTATTTTTTTCCTACAGGTCATATGACAGGCTACTATTTGCTAAAGGTTAATTTGATATCTACCGAAGCGAGAAACTGCTAGAGATTCAAGCCCATCTGAGTTGTACTTCATGTAATGTTTAATACGGATCTTCATTTTATCAATTAAAATGCTATTGTGAAATCTGGACCTCTAACATGATTACATTTCTTTTACAGATTTTTGGGTTCCCTCTACCATTTGCTTGACGGTGTTTCTGATACTGCAAAGTTTGAAGGTGATCGCCGGGACATAAAACGACACTTGCATTACTCATGGCTTCCTCATCTTATTCTATCTTTTATATATACCAAGTGTATAATTAATTTGATATCGATGAGCTAAAGGTGGCAAAACTAGCACAGTTACTTAAAAGTGAGTTGGTTTTGGGTATGATTTTATCTCCATCACGTTAAACAAGTTTTCTTACTATAATATTGTTGGTAGTGAATAAAGTTGGTAGTGAAGTAAAGCCTTCTTTTGGTAAGTTAATGGATTTGGCTTTACAATTTAGTTTTGCAGAACTTACAAATGATGAGTTGAGACAACACCAAATTAAAGATGCCAAAAAAGTTTGTAATTTTGGATATTCAGTTTGAGCTTAGATAGTGTTTTTACTTTGCACTTATGATTGATCTTTCAGCTTTGTTTGCTCTCTGTGAAGATACCCAAAAATGAAGTTTGACAATTGAATTATTAAATAATGCTTTTTTTTCTATTACATAATTAAGTATCGTACAATCGTTAAGGTATATATATTTGGATTATTCTTTGTGTTTGGTTTTGTTTATTATCTCAAAGTTAGTGGTCGAGGGATACACCTTTTTGTTTCGGCATCTTTCGTTTGCAGTTTTCATCTGTCTGTTTGAGATTGGTAAATAGGAGAAATATCAATCTTTAACTAGAAATGATATGTTTGAAGTTATAAGTTTCTAATGAGGCCAGGATTACTTTTTTGTATTGTTGGTATCTTTAATGTAGTCCCATCTTCATTTTAAGCGACTGTGTTGGTTATATGGCGTGAGTCACACACACATCAGCTAGAAAGCATTTTTTTCTTGATATATATTATTTGATTGGCATGTTATCTGTTTTAAACTTGTGTCTCACAGTGCAGTCCTTCAGGCTAAGAGTGATTAAGTTGTATCATACTATCATATTCTGGCATCTTTGGTATGTGGTTAATATTTCAAAGCAGAGGTAAGGCTCCCAGTTTGAGTCCATAACTAGATGAAAAACTAGATTGAATGAGTAATTATATGTTGTTAAGTTTCTCTTGCTACATCAAACAAAATTCTATTAAACTTGCAGTTACTTTACCTCCTCATTATAGTGAAATAAGTGAAGTTTATTAAAATCGTGAAATCTTTCTTTTCAGAAAAGCAGTATATGGTTAGATATATACGTTATAATAGAGGAGTTAAAAACGATAGACTCTGAAGGATTTCTTCTACCTCCTGAAATTTTGTGTACATGTAAGCTTCATTTCATGAAATTGAAAAAAGTATCAAATATGGACATATTATTTGTTACTTGTGGAAAAGTTAAGTTTACAAACATGAATTGTTACGATGATTAATTTCAAAGCAATATAATATATAAGTATATCATTTGAAATATGTTTATATTTGGTGTTTAAATATATAAATGTTTTATAATAGAGTATAGATAGATTATAAATTATTTTAGATTGTGTTACGTCATTAAATGTCCTAACAATAATAGAATGTAGTTATTTAATCCAAGTAAATAATGCACATCTTACATCTTTAAAGTTAAAAAAATTATTTAAGGTTGTAAGCGCATCGCGCGGGTCTAAGCACTAGTATGATAAAAGTGTATTAGTATATTGTTACAACAAAATAATAAAGAACGGTTGTGTGATAAATTTTGATGAAAAGGAAATTAGAATAAATAATTTAATACGAGTATGAAAAGTAATGGAAACTCAAAAGTGAAAACCGAATAATTAACCGTTTTATGGGCAAAAACAATTTATCAAATTTACCCTTTTTGGTGGGTGATGATGTGGTTATTTAGGATTGGTTCTTACATGGTTTTATTTTTTGGATGACCCCTATATATATATAGTTATATATTATATATATATATATATAGGGAGACAATCAAATAAGAACAGCTTAAAATAAGAACACGGTGAGAACACTTAAAAACTACATTTTGATGCATTAAAAGTCCATAAAACTAACATAGTGTATAACTAATTATCATTATTTAAGTGTTTAACAACACATTGGTCTGTCAAAATCGAGAAAATCATGTTTTTGTTTTGTGCATCCATCTTGGATGCATATTCATCAAAATGATGCATCCAACAAAAAACGTGATTTTTTCGATTTTGACGGATCAATGTGTTGTTAAACACTTAAATATGATAATTAGTTATGCACTATGTTAGTTTTATGGACTTTTAATGCATCAAAATGATGTTTTTAAGTGTTCTCACCGTTCTTATTTTAAGAGTGTTCTTACCGGAGTGTTACCTATATATATATATATATATATATTAAAACATAGTTAACCAGGACGATTCTAAAGCCTCTTCAACTGAAAGAATTCTTCACACATTGCCACGTAGGATTTTATCCTAGTGTATCTCATATTTATTTTGACAATATATATATATTTATATTATTGTACAATTTATATTTTTAACAAATTCTAAATTTTGATAAGATATTGAAATCTATTTACCTAATTATATTTACCATTCTAGTTTTATACGATTACTAAAACTTTAGTATATCTATAATCCTTTATAAAACAAACCCAACCCCCTCCTTACTTAATTAAGATTTTGAAATACCCAAATTACCCCCACAAATTCAACCTTTTTCTCAACCATCCATTAAATGTACCTAAAATACCCCTAACAATTTCAATCCACACAAATCAACTGTCAAACCTAATCTAATTATATATCTATATCTATATTATATATATGTATATCTTTACTACATTATAAAGCATTTGTTCCCGCCAAAATTTTTCAACTTTTTAACTTTTCAGCCACTCATTTTCATCTATCCCCTCAAATCTCAATCACTCATTTTTTTTCTCTCCTCCATAAATCATTTTATTCATCTAATTCATTCAAAAAAATTTATCTCAAAAACCGTACATCGATAAATTATAAAAATTATATGGGTGTTCTTAAAATTTCATGCTCTTTCATTAGAGAAGTCATTAAGCTCAACAAAAAGAGAAACAAAAAGTGTACAGTATATAATTTGAAAAATGCATACCAATTCATCAACAAAGACCATCTCGAACGTTTTGATTTTCTTCGGGTTGTTCCACTCCGAAACAGTCCATACATGCACAACACGGAGTCGTAGATGATGGTTAACATGTGTTGGCTTAAGATCTTCAAGATGAACTAATGTGGTCTTATTTTTTGTTGTTGAAGAAGAAGTCATAATGAACCTATAATGGACAACAAACTAAATTAAAAAAGATGAATAATAACAATAATATAAGAATTCAATGTCAAATAATAACGACAACAAACTAAATTAAAAAAGATAAATAATAACAATAACATAAGAATTCAATGTCAAATAATAATGATTAAACATGACCAAAATATATCCTTTTTTGTAGTCGAGCTTTTATTTTGGTTGAGAATAGTCGTAGGTTTTTTTTTGCTTGAGAATATGTGAAGGTTTTTTCCTAGTTGTATATATATAATAATTTTTGGGAGACTTTTAAGTATAAAAAAATTTGTTTTTAATTTTTTATTAATAATAGGTCGGCCTATATAAATTTAATTATTAAATAAATATTAAAAAAATAGAGGATTAATTAGGAGGGAGAATTAGGCTCAAGGAGGGGGATTAGGGGTGCCAAGTGTACCCTCAACCTCCTCTTTTAGTTATAATTATAGATAGATGATGAGAACTAGCATGGTACCCGCGCGTTGCAGCGTGGATACCATTAACAGGATGCAAATGAAAGAAAGAGAGAGATATTGAGATAGAATTGCGTGTGTATGAATGACTACAAATGAAAAAGAGAGTTTTCTTGTGGAGGGTAGTTTAGACATTTCCCCCCATGTAACTTTCAACATGGGGGCTATTCTTTTTATTATGTAATATAGATATAGATATAGATATAGATAATTGATGTATTAGGCTTCTTTGATTGCTAGTAATTAAAAAACAAGCAAACTTATTCACCAAACTAAATATCTTGATTACAAACTTAACTATAACTAAAGTGAAATACTAGATTTTAGGTCCGTGTCTAATACACGGGCTTACAACTTTATCAATATTAAATGTTAGTTTATTATGATTTAAAATTTAGTCTACAATTTTTAGTAATAAAAAATTGATTTATATTATAAAACTTTTAATTTTATAGTGAAATATTTTTAAAAAAATGTTCATCGGAGTTGTTTATTGTGTCATACATAAAGATATTTGAATATTACAAAATCATGATATTTCCATCAAAGTTGTAGATTGTGACATACTTAGCGATATTTGAATATTAAAAAAATCATAATAGGTCACTATCATTTTATTTGATTTATTGTTACACAAAGTGATATTACATTCTTATTATACACTTTTAAAAGTAATATCTTACATTTAGTTGAAACATATTCCAAATATTTCAATTAGAATAAAAAAAAGGTAAATGCCTAGGAACCCTTTAGTCCTATCGAGGAATTATTCCTCACAAGCTAGCGACCCTGCAACGCTGCCTATAAAGATTATATTTTTACATGCTTTATTTTTCGTATATGTGTCATGACAATTACTAAAAAAACTTCAAAAAAAGGATAATAGTACAATTACTTTTAAAATCTTAATATATTTACATTATATTTTATTTATTTTTTAGTAATTAATTTATATTTATATGATAGAACGTATAATTAAGATATATATTAGCTATTATTCTTGAATATATATTAGTATTATTATATTGATATATATTAGCTATTATTCTATTGGATATATATTAGCTATTATTCTTTATCTATTATATTGGAATTAATGGTTAAAAAGTGTAAATTTGTGATTGAAAACAAAAAAAGTGTAAATTAAAGTCAAAATTGAAAACAAAAGTCAACTTTGTGATTGGTCAAAAAATGTAAATTTGTGATTGGTTAATAAGTGTAAATTTGTGAATTGGAAAACAAAAAAATATAAATTAAAGTCAAAATTGAAAACAAAAAATATAAATTAAAGTCAAAATTGAAAACAAAAGTCAACTTTGTGATGGTTAAAAAGTGGAAATTTGTGATTGAAAACAAAAAAAGTGTAAATTAAAGTCAAAATTGAAAACAAAAGTCAACTTTGTGATTGGTCAAAAAGTGTAAATTTGTGATTGAAAACAAAAAAATATAAATTAAAGTCAAAATTGAAAACAAAAAATGTAAATTAAAGTCAAAATTTAAAACAAAAGTCAACTTTGTGATTGGTCAATAAGTTTTAAATGCCTTTTAGTATATTAAAATATTTTATGGATGAAAAAATTTAGAAATAATATGTTGAAACTTTTTTAATTAATTAAATGAAGAGAAGAGTTTCTTTTTCATACCCGATTTGGTAAAGAAGACAAAGGGCACCTGTCTCAAGTACTTCAAGCCAATAGTATCTCGACAACCACCATCCATCACAATCAAGAGAAGGCTGTGTTGCCCTAATTCCTCCTCTATATAAAGCAACACAGCCGCAACAAACACTTTGTGTTTGTCACCATAAAGTGTGTGTCACTTAGTTTTTCTCTCTTGTAAAATTGTTTAAGTTTATAGTTGATTTGTGTGACAGTAGCAACATAGATTTGATTAACGTTTTTGTTCTTAGGAATATCTGTGTAATCGTTTAAATAATAAGTCATTAGGACTTACGTTTGTGTTTAATGATTACGTTTGACTAATGCTGTTAAGTCAATTTGGGGTGTCGTTAAGTCTTTACTTAATATTTGAATGTAGTTATGTGTGGTTAACGTAGATAAAGTAGTTAGGTTTAAAAGCCTAAATTTTAATGACGAATAAAAGTGTGATTAATGTCGCTTAAAGGCTATGTAGTGCCTTTTAATGAAGGATTAATGTTGTATATGGTCAATAATGCAGTTTGTGGCCAAAAATGAAGGGTTTAGAAGTCCAGGGACTGATTTTGACATAGGTTGAAATCAAAAAACGGGATTAAGGCTTTGATGGGTGTAATTAGGGTGAATTGAGCAGCCATTAGCAAATATTAACTCATACTCAAAGTCTCTCTAATCTTTCTTGATTTCTAAAGCAATTAATCTAGTTTTTGGGTCTAACGATTGGGTATTTTGGTGTTGTAATCGATCGATCATCGAGTCAAGCAGGTAATCATTGATGTATTGTTTGTATTTCAGATTTAGAGGTGGTTTAATTATGGGGCAAATCTGATTAGAAAGGAATTTAGCAAGTAATTAGGGCTTAAAAGGTGTTTTGGTTAATTAACATTCAAATTGGTGTTAAACGAGTCTATGATCGATCCAGTTAATCAAGAGATGTTTATTTGTGTCAAAAACATGTTTGGAAAGAAGCCTTGATCGATCAAAATCTGGAAAATTGATGAAGTCAGTCGTTTTTGGGATTTCTGGACGAAAATATGAATTAATTCGTAACTGTGCCTAAGTTCGTCGGAACGAAGATAAAGTTCGTACGAAGATTAAGTTCGTAAGATTGATTTTTGAGTTATCTTCGTAAGACCAAATTAAATTCGTAAGAATCCATTTTCGTAAAGTAAAACGAACGAAGTTTAAGTTCGTACGAAGATTAACTTCGTTAGCTAAGTTCGTTTTCTGCTTAAGTTCGTAAGAACCAAACGAAGATAAGGTCTATCTTCGTAAGGTGTAATTCTGGAATTTTACGTAGTCAGTCTTAAATTCGTACGAGGGTCCATTTAAGGTCCTAAATGACTTATACTTTATATGTTAATGAACGATAGGTGTCGAAGGTTACTGATAAGCACTGTTAGCTACTTGTTTGCACGCGTACGCTAATAACAGGTAAGATACACTACTTTGACACGCTGAGGGATCAACTAAAAGCTGGTTTCAAATCGTAAACACTTCCATTCGGTACCTTATTATTGCATGTGGGCATATGGGTTACTTGGGAGGTATTATGGGTTATGCAGTTGACCATGAGACCTGAGATGCAGTCCCTATTGTAGTGTAATGCAGTATTGCTTAATGTAGTATGTAGCTATGCAGTTGATGTAGTTTAATGTAGTATCTTGATATGCATGATATATAGAAATGAAGTTGATGTGTGATATGCATGCTTGACTTGTACGCCTAGTTCACTATACTTGCTAGGTTGCTATGTCACTTGCACGTTTAAGGATCCAAACGTAATGAAGTTAAAGTGTGTGAATGTCTAGGAATGTGTGTTACCTAGACTATATGTGTGTGAATGTTTGGGAATGCAGGGACCCAATCTATATGTGTGAAATTGAGCTCATAAAACAGATGCAGTGAAAAGTGTTAAGCTTAACCCGTACTAGCCTTAGCCGGGCGAGTGCGTAGATGCAGTTGTTGCTTGGGTGGCTCCTCGCAACGTGGTCTCTATAACGCAGGGCGAGTAATACGAGGGGTTTGACCAACCTTCATATACGGATTACTCAAGGATTGGCTTGCCATTCCTTAACGACGTAAGATGAGTAGTCTTTTGACTAATCATCCAGTCGGGTGTGATGCAGGGCACACTTATATGCAGTTAACGAAGATACGTGTGACAATGTGTGAACTAATGCAGGATAGGCACCTTTAGGATGATTATCCTAATTGAGATGAAGTTGAAATGCAGTATATGTGTGAACGTGTGATGTGTGTTGTGCCTAATAAAACTTGTCTAATAATGAAGATTGTTTTAATTGGACAAATGCTTTTAAATTAAGTGTTATCTTACTTAGCTATTCTTATAGCTAACACTTGTTTCTTAATGTGGTTGTTCCCTCAGGTTTAGCTTGATGGAAACTAGATGCAGGACGTGTGAGCTTGGGTAGATGCAATGCAGGAGCCTTAGCTACCCTTAGACGATGCTTTCTTTAGACATTCATTACATTTCGTATTTAATGTCGAATTTATGTAGTGTTGTGTGAACGGTTGTTTTATGTTGGGCAACCGTTGGGTTTTCATTTGAACTATTGTTTGATATGGCATGTAACACCAAATAAATGCAGAAACCGAAATGTTTTTATCGGTTTTGAATTTTACAGTCTTTACTTCCGCAAGTTGACACCGTTAGGTGAAAAGTTTTTGAAAACCCATATTTTTAAACGACGGGTGTTACAAGTTGGTATCAGAGAAGTAGTTTAAGTGAACCAAGGCCTATTGACCATAGGATTTGGACTTAAACTTAAGATGTGCATGCTAGGTACTCGTAGGATGCCTTAGCTAGAGATGACATGTGATGTAGGATGGGTTGGGATGAGTGCGAGTGTAGTAGGGCTTACGAGATGTTTACGTTACGATGATATGTTTTAGCCTTATCTCGACGAGCTTTTTGTTTTATTTTACGCTTATCGACTCCACCATTTTATTGAAGGAAAATGGTTAACACTCGCAACCGCAATATCCAACGCGACGGAGCTACTGCTAGCGTTACTCCACCTGTCCATCCGGGTGCAGGTGCTTCTAATGCTGCTAATGCTGCTGCTAATGCTAATGTGAATCGTGTGAACCCCCGCCGTGTTAATCAACCAGGCTCATTGGGTCCGATGCCTCCACCACCTGGCAATCCTCCGAGAGTTAACGATGTAGCGGTGGATCAGATTCCCAATCAGACGGAGATGTATAATCTTGTGCTAACTCTTCAGGCCCAGTTGGCCCAAACGCAAGAACAGTTGAATCAGGCGTTGGCAGCTAATGCAGAAGGAACTGGTAACAGTCACTCTGTGCCTTCTCACCACACTGAGCCACCGGTCGATGATGTTGTTATTCCTCATGCTAATGTTAATGTGGTTCCTCGTAATGATGTTCACGCCCCTCGATTCAAGTTTGAAAGTTTCCAGAAGTGTGGAGCTCAGAAATTTTATGGAACACTTAATGCAGTGGGTTGCATGGAATGGCTTGATGATACTGAGATGGTTTTTGAAGCCTGTGATTGCCCCGAGGATAAGAAAGTGTTGTGTGCTAGTAGGATGTTGAAAGAAGGTGCTCGGGACTGGTGGAAGAGCATGACTATTTCGATGACTCCGGCTATGGTAACTGCTATTACGTGGGCTGACTTTAAGCAGAAATTCATTGAGGAATATATTGGGGTACATGAGCAGCGTAAAATGGAAAAGAGTTCCGTGCTTTGACAGCTGAAGTTGGCAGAATTAATGATTATGCTCGTTCCTTTATGGAGAAGATGAAGTTCGTAGGCCATCTGTTCCGTACTGATGCGGATCAGGTTGCTTGCTATGTTGATGGTTTGCCTCCGAGTTATCGAGGTATCTGCAGGCAGCACAAGACTCTGACTGAAGCAATCAAGGAGTCTAAAAAGCTCGACGATGATTTTGCTTCGGACAAGAAAGTAGTTGAGAAAGTCGACGACAAGAAAGTGGGATTTAAAAGAAGATCAAACTGGTCCTCTAATAACAATAATAATAATAAGAAGTTCCGTGGAAATTCTAGCTCAAGCGGTGACAAGGATAAAAAGAAGAATGGTTCATGGTGTACATTTTGCATGACAATTCATGAAGGGCATTGTACCGACAAGACAAGAAGGTGCCATAAGTGTGGGAAGTCGGGACATCTTGCCACTGAATGTAGGGACAAGACTCGTTGCTACAAGTGCCAAGAAACGGGTCATCTCATTGCCGATTGTCCACAGATGAAGAATGCTGGAAAGAAGACCGCCACGACAGCAACAAAAGTGAGAGCCCTTCAAATGACGGTTGAAGACGCAAGGAACAACGATGAAGTGGTAAGTGGTACTTTCCTTGTTAACTCAAAGCCTGCCTCTGTTTTATTTGATTCAGGTGCAAATAGGTCGTTTGTGTCCACAATATTTGCTCCTAAGCTAGAAAGAGTCACTACTCCCTTAGATTGTTCATTAGAGGTAGAAATTGCTAATGGTACGGTTAATAATATACGTGTGGGTTATGACGATTGTGACATTGAGATTGAAGGTCGTTCTTTTCCGGTCCAACTATTACCTACTACCTTAGGTGGTTTTGATGTAGTGATTGGTATGGATTGGTTGGCTAGAAATGAAGCTAGTATCTTATGTTCCCAAAAGATAATTCGATTGCCTATATCCGAGGGTAAAGTGATAACGGTGTATGGAGACAAGAAGAGAGGAGGAATAAAGATTATTAGTATGATGAAAGCTATTAAATGTATAAGGATGAACACCGTGTGCATTTGAAAGCAGTTTTGGAGGTGTTGAGGGAGAAGAAGTTGTACGCAAAGTTTTCTAAATGTGAGTTTTGGCTCCGAGAAGTGCAGTTTCTTGGTCATGCCATTTGGGTTGACCAATGCTCCAGCCGCGTTTATGGACTTAATGAATCGGGTATGCCGCCCCTTTCTAGATCATTTTGTTATTGTGTTTATTGACGATATTTTGATCTATTCTAAGTCAGAGGATGAACACCGTGTGCATTTGAAAGCAGTTTTGGAGGTGTTGAGGGAGAAGAAGTTGTACGCAAAGTTTTCTAAATGTGAGTTTTGGCTCCGAGAAGTGCAGTTTCTTGGTCATGCCATTTGGGTTGACCAATGCTCCAGCCGCGTTTATGGACTTAATGAATCGGGTATGCCGCCCCTTTCTAGATCATTTTGTTATTGTGTTTATTGACGATATTTTGATCTATTCTAAGTCAGAGGATGAACACCGTGTGCATTTGAAAGCAGTTTTGGAGGTGTTGAGGGAGAAGAAGTTGTACGCAAAGTTTTCTAAATGTGAGTTTTGGCTCCGAGAAGTGCAGTTTCTTGGTCATGCCATTTGGGTTGACCAATGCTCCAGCCGCGTTTATGGACTTAATGAATCGGGTATGCCGCCCCTTTCTAGATCATTTCGTTATTGTGTTTATTGACGATATTTTGATCTATTCTAAGTCAGAGGATGAACACCGTGTGCATTTGAAAGCAGTTTTGGAGGTGTTGAGGGAGAAGAAGTTGTACGCAAAGTTTTCTAAATGTGAGTTTTGGCTCCGAGAAGTGCAGTTTCTTGGTCATGCCATTTGGGTTGACCAATGCTCCAGCCGCGTTTATGGACTTAATGAATCGGGTATGCCGCCCCTTTCTAGATCATTTCGTTATTGTGTTTATTGACGATATTTTGATCTATTCTAAGTCAGAGGATGAACACCGTGTGCATTTGAAAGCAGTTTTGGAGGTGTTGAGGGAGAAGAAGTTGTACGCAAAGTTTTCTAAATGTGAGTTTTGGCTCCGAGAAGTGCAGTTTCTTGGTCATGCCATTTGGGTTGACCAATGCTCCAGCCGCGTTTATGGACTTAATGAATCGGGTATGCCGCCCCTTTCTAGATCATTTTGTTATTGTGTTTATTGACGATATTTTGATCTATTCTAAGTCAGAGGATGAACACCGTGTGCATTTGAAAGCAGTTTTGGAGGTGTTGAGGGAGAAGAAGTTGTACGCAAAGTTTTCTAAATGTGAGTTTTGGCTCCGAGAAGTGCAGTTTCTTGGTCATGCCATTTGGGTTGACCAATGCTCCAGCCGCGTTTATGGACTTAATGAATCGGGTATGCCGCCCCTTTCTAGATCATTTTGTTATTGTGTTTATTGACGATATTTTGATCTATTCTAAGTCAGAGGATGAACACCGTGTGCATTTGAAAGCAGTTTTGGAGGTGTTGAGGGAGAAGAAGTTGTACGCAAAGTTTTCTAAATGTGAGTTTTGGCTCCGAGAAGTGCAGTTTCTTGGTCATGCCATTTGGGTTGACCAATGCTCCAGCCGCGTTTATGGACTTAATGAATCGGGTATGCCGCCCCTTTCTAGATCATTTTGTTATTGTGTTTATTGACGATATTTTGATCTATTCTAAGTCAGAGGATGAACACCGTGTGCATTTGAAAGCAGTTTTGGAGGTGTTGAGGGAGAAGAAGTTGTACGCAAAGTTTTCTAAATGTGAGTTTTGGCTCCGAGAAGTGCAGTTTCTTGGTCATGTTATTACATCGGAAGGTATTAAAGTAGATCCTTCAAAGATTGAAGCTGTTTCAAAGTGGGAGCAGCCAAAGACTCCTACCGAGATTAAGAGTTTTCTTGGTTTGGCTGGGTATTATAGAAGGTTTATTCAGGATTTTTCCCGAATAGCCAAGCCTATGACGGAATTAACAAAGAAGGGTGTGAAGTACGAGTGGACTGAAAAGCAGGAAAATGCATTCCAAACGTTGAAAAAGAAGTTGTGTGAAGCTCCTATCCTTGCCTTGCCTGAAGGTACTGATGATTTAGTGGTATATAGCGATGCTTCTATTACGGGTTTGGGTTGTGTCTTAATGCAGAGAGACAAAGTGATTGCCTATGCTTCACGTCAGTTGAAGCCTCATGAGAAGAATTACCCTACCCATGATCTTGAGTTAGCGGCGGTTGTGTTTGCATTGAAATTATGGAGACATTACTTATATGGTACTAAATGCACACTTTACACCGACCATAAGAGTTTACAATATATGTTTACTCAAAAGGAGATGAATGTGAGACAAAGAAGGTGGATGGAGTTACTTAAAGACTATGATTGTGAAATCAAATACCATCCGGGTAAAGCCAATGTAGTGGCGGATGCACTAAGTAGGAAAGTGCAAAGCTCTTCTTGTAAGTTGATGAGCATGCAAGTTCAGGCCAAGTCGGGTCTATTAGATCGAATTAAAGAAGCACAAGAGATGGCATTAATGAAGGATAATATTGATAACGAGAGTATTGGGAAGAAGAAACGACTTGTGATGGAGACTAATAGCCGTGGGTTTAAAACATACAAGGGTCGCATTTGGGTGCCACTGCTTGGTGGTAACCGAGAGTTGATCCTTGAAGAGGTCCATAGAAGTAGGTATTCGATGCATCCCGGTGTCACCAAAATGTATGCAGATTTGAAGCCGATTTATTGGTGGCCGGATATTAAAGGTGAAGTAGCTCATTTTGTAGCAAAGTGTTTGACGTGTGCAAGAGTGAAGACGGACCATCAAAAGCCGTATGGTTTGTTGCATCAATTAGAAATTCCCGAGTGGAAATGGGATCATATTACCATGGACTTTGTAACAAAGCTACCTAAAACGCCGAAAGGGAATGATATGATATGGGTGATTGTAGATAGATTGACGAAGAGTGCTCATTTTCTAGCTACCCGACAAGATGTGCCTTTAACGAAGATGGCGAAGTTGTACATTGATGAAGTAGTTGCGAAACATGGAGTCCCGTTATCTATTGTTTCGGATCGAGACTCGAGGTTTGTGTCAAACTTTTGGAAGGGTCTTCAACGGGAGTTGGGTAGTAGAATAAATTTGAGTACCGCCTATCATCCCCAAACCGATGGGCAAAGTGAGAGAACCATCCAAACCTTAGAGGATATGTTGAGAACGTGTGTACTTGAATACGGTGGAGCATGGGATAAACACTTGAAGTTGATTGAATTTGCTTATAATAATAGTCACCATGCAAGTATTGGGATGCCACCATTTGAAATGTTATATGGAAGGAGATGTAGGACTCCAAGTTGTTGGATGGAGCCCGGTGAAAAGCAGTTGACCGGTCCCGAAATTATTGAAATTTCCTCTGAAAAGGTTAATGTAGCTAAAGAAGCATTACGTGTGGCAAGAGAAAGGCAGAAAACATATGCAGATAAGAAAAGGAGACCGATTGAGTTTAATGTGGGTGATTTAGTGATGCTGAAAGTATCACCTTGGAAAGGAGTTATCCGATTTGGAAAGAAGGGAAAGTTGAGTCCACGTTTCATTGGACCTTTTAAAGTGGTGAAGCGTATTAAAGATGTGGCATATCAGTTGGAATTACCTCCAGAATTGGATGGAATTCACAACACCTTCCATGTATCCTACTTGAGGAAATGTTTAGCTGAGGAGTCGAGTGTGATTCCTATTAAAGACGTGAGTATTGACCCAATGAAGAGAATAGTAGACGAACCGGTAGCGATACTTGGAAGAAAGCAAAAGAAGTTACGCCGAAAAGTGATTGAACTTGTCTTGATAAAGTGGAAGCATAATCATGGAGAAAGCTTGACTTGGGAAACTGAAGCAGTAATGAAGGAGAAATATCCCGAGTTGTTTCTATCTGATGAGATTCCGGGGACGGAATCCTCTTAAGGGGGAGGTATTTGTAACATCCCAAACTTTTATTTAACGTTTGACTAATGCCGTTAAGTCAATTTGGGGTGTCGTTAAGTCTTTACTTAATATTTGAATGTAGTTATGTGTGGTTAACGTAGATAAAGTAGTTAGGTTTAAAAGCCTAAATTTTAATGACGAATAAAAGTGTGATTAATGTCGCTTAAAGGCTATGTAGTGCCTTTTAATGAAGGATTAATGTTGTATATGGTCAATAATGCAGTTTGTGGCCAAAAATGAAGGGTTTAGAAGTCCAGGGACTGATTTTGACATAGGTTGAAATCAAAAAACGGGATTAAGGCTTTGATGGGTGTAATTAGGGTGAATTGAGCAGCCATTAGCAAATATTAACTCATACTCAAAGTCTCTCTAATCTTTCTTGATTTCTAAAGCAATTAATCTAGTTTTTGGGTCTAACGATTGGGTATTTTGGTGTTGTAATCGATCGATCATCGAGTCAAGCAGGTAATCATTGATGTATTGTTTGTATTTCAGATTTAGAGGTGGTTTAATTATGGGGCAAATCTGATTAGAAAGGAATTTAGCAAGTAATTAGGGCTTAAAAGGTGTTTTGGTTAATTAACATTCAAATTGGTGTTAAACGAGTCTATGATCGATCCAGTTAATCAAGAGATGTTTATTTGTGTCAAAAACATGTTTGGAAAGAAGCCTTGATCGATCAAAATCTGGAAAATTGATGAAGTCAGTCGTTTTTGGGATTTCTGGACGAAAATATGAATTAATTCGTAACTGTGCCTAAGTTCGTCGGAACGAAGATAAAGTTCGTACGAAGATTAAGTTCGTAAGATTGATTTTTGAGTTATCTTCGTAAGACCAAATTAAATTCGTAAGAATCCATTTTCGTAAAGTAAAACGAACGAAGTTTAAGTTCGTACGAAGATTAACTTCGTTAGCTAAGTTCGTTTTCTGCTTAAGTTCGTAAGAACCAAACGAAGATAAGGTCTATCTTCGTAAGGTGTAATTCTGGAATTTTACGTAGTCAGTCTTAAATTCGTACGAGGGTCCATTTAAGGTCCTAAATGACTTATACTTTATATGTTAATGAACGATAGGTGTCGAAGGTTACTGATAAGCACTGTTAGCTACTTGTTTGCACGCGTACGCTAATAACAGGTAAGATACACTACTTTGACACGCTGAGGGATCAACTAAAAGCTGGTTTCAAATCGTAAACACTTCCATTCGGTACCTTATTATTGCATGTGGGCATATGGGTTACTTGGGAGGTATTATGGGTTATGCAGTTGACCATGAGACCTGAGATGCAGTCCCTATTGTAGTGTAATGCAGTATTGCTTAATGTAGTATGTAGCTATGCAGTTGATGTAGTTTAATGTAGTATCTTGATATGCATGATATATAGAAATGAAGTTGATGTGTGATATGCATGCTTGACTTGTACGCCTAGTTCACTAGACTTGCTAGGTTGCTATGTCACTTGTACGTTTAAGGATCCAAACGTAATGAAGTTAAAGTGTGTGAATGTCTAGGAATGTGTGTTACCTAGACTATATGTGTGTGAATGTTTGGGAATGCAGGGACCCAATCTATATGTGTGAAATTGAGCTCATAAAACAGATGCAGTGAAAAGTGTTAAGCTTAACCCGTACTAGCCTTAGCCGGGCGAGTGCGTAGATGCAGTTGTTGCTTGGGTGGCTCCTCGCAACGTGGTCTCTATAACGCAGGGCGAGTAATACGAGGGGTTTGACCAACCTTCATATACGGATTACTCAAGGATTGGCTTGCCATTCCTTAACGACGTAAGATGAGTAGTCTTTTGACTAATCATCCAGTCGGGTGTGATGCAGGGCACACTTATATGCAGTTAACGAAGAATACGTGTGACAATGTGTGAACTAATGCAGGATAGGCACCTTTAGGATGATTATCCTAATTGAGATGAAGTTGAAATGCAGTATATGTGTGAACGTGTGATGTGTGTTGTGCCTAATAAAACTTGTCTAATAATGAAGATTGTTTTAATTGGACAAATGCTTTTAAATTAAGTGTTATCTTACTTAGCTATTCTTATAGCTAACACTTGTTTCTTAATGTGGTTGTTCCCTCAGGTTTAGCTTGATGGAAACTAGATGCAGGACGTGTGAGCTTGGGTAGATGCAATGCAGGAGCCTTAGCTACCCTTAGACGATGCTTTCTTTAGACATTCATTACATTTCGTATTTAATGTCGAATTTATGTAGTGTTGTGTGAACGGTTGTTTTATGTTGGGCAACCGTTGGGTTTTCATTTGAACTATTGTTTGATATGGCATGTAACACCAAATAAATGCAGAAACCGAAATATTTTTATCGGTTTTGACTTTTACAGTCTTTACTTCCGCAAGTTAACACCGTTAGGTGAAAAGTTTTTGAAAACCCATATTTTTAAACGACGGGTGTTACAAGTTGGTATCAGAGAAGTAGTTTAAGTGAACCAAGGCCTATTGACCATAGGATTTGGACTTAAACTTAAGATGTGCATGCTAGGTACTCGTAGGATGCCTTAGCTAGAGATGACATGTGATGTAGGATGGGTTGGGATGAGTGCGAGTGTAGTAGGGCTTACGAGATGTTTACGTTACGATGATATGTTTTAGCCTTATCTCGACGAGCTTTTTGTTTTATTTTACGCTTATCGACTCCACCATTTTATTGAAGGAAAATGGTTAACACTCGCAACCGCAATATCCAACGCGACGGAGCTACTGCTAGCGTTACTCCACCTGTCCATCCGGGTGCAGGTGCTTCTAATGCTGCTAATGCTGCTGCTAATGCTAATGTGAATCGTGTGAACCCCCGCCGTGTTAATCAACCAGGCTCATTGGGTCCGATGCCTCCCACACGAACTAAAACCCTATTAGTATAAATACATGCTAATTTACGCGATTAGCAACGGATGAAAAACTTAGAAGTCGAATTGTTGCTCGTGTGACCTCCTACACGAACTAGCACTTCGTGTGTGACCTTAGGTTGATTAATTACTGATTAATTGACGAAAGGCAGTAGCAATCTAGTTATCTCAAGAGGATTCCGCACTCTTGACATAACGAATCACATCTTATTACGATCCATTCAACGGTAGGGACTTATAAGTGGTATCAGAGCCCTAAGGTTGATTACCAGAAGGTGTAAGATCGTGTGATTAGCTATTGATTGAAAAATCAATTCGAATTTCGGGTTTTTTTTATCAAATTCGTTATCGTCTTCGCGCGACCTCGTGCTTACGTCAGCACGAGGTGATCTTCGTGTTTAGATTCGTGACAAGTGTCCTTCGTGCGTCACTTCGTGTCACATGCTCTTTGTGTGACTTCGTGCCACGTCTTCACGAACTCAGTGTTTTCGTGTGAAGTACTTCGTGCCACGTCTGCACGAACTGAATTGCTACAGTAACTTTTTTTTGTTTGTTAATTTTCGTTTTACGAAACTTAAAAATGTCTACTGTACCTGCTGCCGGAAACTCTCCTAATGCCACACTTATCAATCAACTTATCATGCACGATCATGAGGTTGGTCGTGGAAACACACCTCCAAAGCTTTTCCGTATGGAGAATTATTGGATGTGGAAAAGACGATTTGAAGATTATGTTCGTCTGAATGATATTGATATGTGGGTGGTAATAACTCAAGGTTTTGATTGGCCAACATATGAGAAAAATGGCGTAATTGGTAGATATACTTATACTGATATGCCAGATGATGAAAAGAAGAAATACGTGGTGGAAGGAAAGGCTCTTTCAACTCTTACTATGGCCTTACCACAAGAAAGTGTACATTTGTTCAAAAAGTGCACTACTTCAAAGGATTTGTGGGACGCTCTAGGAAAGTACTGTGAGGGCGATGCTACTTTGAAGAGAAATCGTATTAAACTTCTTAAACGTCAGTATGAAGCCTTTAATGGACTGAAAGGAGAATCTCTTGATGAGATAATTGCTCGATTCAGTCATTTGACAACTGAGTTATCGTATTTTGAGGTTGTCTATCCTCAGACTGAGTTAGTAGATAAGTTTTTGGATTCACTACCAAAAATATGGACTGAATATGTTCATCACCTTCAAGATGACAAGGAATACAGTTCATGGGATTTTGAAACAGTAGTCTCCAAACTTAAGAATAGAGAAATGAAGAGAAGAATCAAGGATACTCATGCGGATTTTACTCAAGATTCATCTTTATATCATGCTTCTTCAGTTCATTTGGCAAGTACTAGCTCAGGATCCAATGCATTTCTAAGTGGTGTTGATGCTACACCAATAGTTGATGCAGATGGAATTGCAGGTTATGTTGCTTATGACAATTCCACAACTAATGTTAAGAGCAATACTCAGTCATATCATTCCATGCCAATGAGTATGAGCTCTGCAGAGGGAAGAATGAATCTTTACTCAGCCTTCTGTTCGGCTCATGAAGCTTATATTGGTGGAAAGGTTACTGATCCTGCATTGATTGATGATGATTACAATCAGATAATCCTGATGATTTAGAAGAAATGGATCTACAATGGCAGCTTGCAATGTTAACTATTAAAGTCAGAAGATTTTCTCAGAGAACCGGAAGATTTTTGGGTAATGGCACAAAAGGTTTTGACAAATCCAAGGTGAAATGTTATAATTGCGATGGATTTGGTCACTTTGCAAGAGAGTGTCAACGTCCAAAGAGGACTGATAATACCGTTGCTGGTAGACAAAACTACAATCAAGGCGGTATTACTCCACCCAATTACCAGAAAACTCAAGCAATGATTACTTTTCCTGCTACTCCTCAATAGCAAGGTTCTCCTCAGCTTCTGGAGTCCAAGGCTGTTGTTGTTCAAAATCCAGATGGTACTTATCAGTGGGATACACAATCTGAAGATACTTCAAATCATGCATTTTTAGTTGAGATTTATGATGACTATGCGCATGTTGCAAACGAAGTTGCTGAAACAATTGATTATGTTGTATACACTAGTGAAGAGAGAGCATTTGAGATAGTCAAGAAGAATATGAAGAAGGTTGCTGAGATAGTGAGATCTGAGAGTGAACCTATGACAGCTGTTAAAGCTACTGAAGGAAATACTGAGTCATCTAAACCAGTTGATGATGTTGCCGAGAAGAGCATTGAAGATCAGATGAAAGAATTTGTGATACCTGAAGGTATGACAACTGAAGATTTTGTTGCATACATGGCAGATTGCAAGGCTGCAGATCAGAAGGTATCATATTCTTTGCTTTCAATTGTCAATGTTTGTAAAATGGTGTCTGAAATGAAACTTGAGGTGTCTAATCTAAGTGAAATTGTAGCTAACTTAAACACTCAAAATGATATTCTTAAGAAGGAAAGTAAATTGTCTAAAGATTCTGATTTACTTCTACAAAAAGATCACCAAAAAGAGATAGAGACTGAATTAGATTTTGATCCTGATGAAGTTGTATACTATACTCTGAAAGACTGTGATACAGTATTCTTTGACAGAGAAGTATCTATAACTAGGATTCAACCTAAATCTAAAATTGATAAAGTTTGGTGTGTAGAAAATAAAGAAGAATGGTTAGAAGAACAAATTCCATATAAGAATAGACATTTTGCTCCACGAAAGCCTGTAAAGACCATGAAAGAAGCAATTCAAACACTAGATGCAATTGCTGAAATGAAGGCTTATGGAATACCAGTCCCTGAAATAGCATATGATCACCCTAAAAGAAAACAGGATAAATTATGTTATACTTGTCATGATAAGGGTCATATAGCTAGTAAGTGTCCACTTAAGACTTCCAAGGATCCTAAAGAATCTTCAGTCAAGTCTAAGGACACATTTGGATCTCATAAGATTAATGGGAAAGGTAGATTAGTTGATCAAGTTAGCTCTAGCCAGTTTATGAGTGCATATAAAAGAGAATATTATGAGGACTACGCTAAACGGCATCCAAAGGATATAAATGCACAGAATTATGTCAAATTTCTTAGATCTATATCTTATGGTAGTTCTAATAGTTCCAATAAACATAGAAAACAATCTCAAAAGTTGAGGAATTTATCACCTCAATCTAGGAGTATCTCACCTAGAGAAGATCGATCTAAGACCCCCAAACGACAGGGACATTCACAAAATGATACAAATTGTATTCATGAAGGTGGAAGTCCGAGTCGATCTCATACACCTCATAGGAGTAATTCACCTAGGAATAAGCAAGTTCAACAGAATCGATCACCTCCTCGTAGAAATGGAAATGCTTCCAAGTTCTATGATCGATTAGAAGCTACTCCTAGGTTTGGTCCACATTCACCTAAGAATTCTCCTCCTAAGGCTCGTTTCATTTCGCCATCTAAAAGAAAATCGATGACACCATCTACATCCAAGGCTCCAACTGAGAGCGATGGATATTGGACCGAATTAATTTTGAGAGATGAATTCGGCAAACCTAAACCTCAAAAGGTTTGGGTACCCCTCAGAAATTAACATTAATTTATGTTCATTGTGCAGGGAGAACCAAGGAAGCCTATCAGTCTTTGGTATGTTGACAGTGGATGCTCTCGGCACATGACAGGGGACAAGAAATTGTTGTCCAACTATGTAGATATTAATGGTTCTTATGTTAGTTTCGCTGGTCCCAAGGGCGGCAATATCTCAGGCCAAGGTGATGTTGTCAATGGGAAAATTACATTGGAGAAAGTCAATTATGTGGAACAACTATCTCATAATCTCATGAGTGTTTCTCAGATTTGTGACAGGGGGAATCATGTCCATTTTACTGAGAAGGAAGCACTTATTTTGAAACCGGGGTATGTTATTCCTGAAGACTGGATCTTATTGAAAGCTCCTAGGAAGAAAGACATCTATGGCCTTATGTTAGGTGTTGATGATTCGAAGGAGCCAATTTGCTTATTAACAAAAGCAAATGAATCTGAATCTTTGTTATGGCATAAAAGAATGGGACATATTCATTTCCGAAAGATGAATGATATTGTCAAACATGGTTTGGTTGAAGGTGTTCCATTGAAAAGGTTTGAGATGGAAGATAAATGTGTACCTTGTCTGAAAGGTAAGCAGCAGAAGTCTTCACATAAACCAAAAATTGAAAATTCTATTGCCAACCCATTTGAATTACTTCACATGGACTTGTTTGGTCCTGTAAATGTAAGAAGTATAGGTGGGATGTACTATTGTTTGGTGGTTACTGATGATTACTCGAGATTCTCATGGGTATTCTTTCTTCAAACGAAAGATGAAACTCCACAGATTTTGATAAATTTCTTTGTCGAAACTGAAAATATTTATGGAGTGCGTGTTAAGAGAATTAGGAGTGATAATGGAACTGAATTCAAAAATAAAATGTTGGAAGTCTTCTGTATGTCCAAGGGAATCCAACATCAATTCAGTGCACCGTATGAACCACAACAAAATGGAGTTGTTGAAAGAAAGAATAGGACTCTAATCGAAACAGCCAGAACAATGCTTGCTGATTCAGGGCTTCCTACTATGTTTTGGGCAGAAGCAGTAAATACAGCATGTCATATTCTAAATCGGGTTTTGGTAGTTAAGCGTCATAATAAGACATGTTATGAGCTTCTACATAAGAAGAAACCAAATTTACAGAATGTCGAACCATTTGATGTTCCGTGTACCTTCTTGAAATATCTTCCTCAGTCAAAGTTTGATCCAAAGGTTGAAGAGGGATTTTTCATGGGTTATAAACCGGGTACTTCAATTCGAAGGGTTTACAATCAACAGACAGACAAAGTTGACTTAGGTACTAATGTCAAGATTGTCAGTCATAAACCTGCTATTCATTCTGGAACTGGCAAGAATTTCGATTATGATAGTGTGTTTAGTTTGTTACACGGTCCTGCTTCTTATTCAGGTCCTGACAAAGTTGATGAATCGATCATTTTAAGAGATCATATGGATTATACTCCTACATCTCCTCCTGTTCAAAATGTTGATACTACTCCAACCAAAGTTCAGTCTACTACTGTTGTTGGCAAAAGTAGTAAGAACAATGATAAGACATCAGACATAGATGTTAATGAACCTGAGAACACTACTCCAACTACTCCTTTAAGGGTTCCATTGCCAGATGATGATCCTATTTCTGAAGAATCGGAAGATGATTTTAGTTCTCCAGAATTTCAAATTCGTTCGAATTTAGGAGATAATCTAAATGTTGATTCGGTTCCTCAATATCGAATAAATAAGGCTCATCCTGTAGAAAATATTCTTGGTGATGCTTCAGAGCCTGTTCGAACTAGAAATCAGTTAAATAAGGAGATGACTAGTTTATTTTGTAAAGTAAAGGATTCAGGACTAATAACTGAGTGTTTGTATTCCTGTTTCACTTCACAAGAAGAACCTAAGAATGTTAAGGCTGCACTTGAAGATCCTTTTTGGGTTGCATCTATGCAAGAAGAATTAGCTCAATTCGAGAAACTTGGAGTATGGGAGTTAGTAGATGTGCCTAGAGGTAAAGAACCAATTGGAACTCGTTGGGTATTCAAATGCAAGCGAGATGACAAAGGGATCATTACAAGGAATAAGGCACGTTTAGTTGTTCAGGGGTTTGTACAACGAGAAGGATATGACTATAACGAAACTTTTGCGCCAGTTGCCCGGATTGAAGCTATAAGGTTATTTTTAGCCTATGCAAGCTTTAAAGGTATAAAGGTGTATCAATTAGACGTTAAGAGTGCCTTCTTGTATGGTGAAGTTAAAGAGGAAGTGTATGTTTTTCAACCACCGGGGTTTGAAGATCCTAATTATCCAAGTCGAGCATATCGACTTGATAAGGCTCTTTATGGATTGCATCAAGCACCCAGAGTGTGGTATGAAAAGTTGTTGACACATTTGTTGACAAATGGTTTTACAAGAGGATCGATAGACAGCACATTGTTTATCAAATGGCGAAAGCAAGATTATTTGATTGTACAAGTTTACGTTGATGATATCATTTTTGGTTCATCTAATGTAAAGATGTGCAAAGAATTTGAAATAAGCATGAAAAAGCAGTTTGAAATGAGTGCTATGGGGGAACTACAATTCTTCCTTGGACTGCAGGTTGATCAGAGGAAAGATGGATTTTTCATTCACCAGTCTAAGTATGTCGATGACATCTTGGAGAGGTTTCAAATGTTAGAATCCAAGACATATGGTACTCCTATTCAGCTAAATCATGGTTTAGGGGTTCTTGATCCTAAAGATATGCCTGTTGATGCAACTTATTATCGTGCTATCATTGTCTCATTGATGTATCTGACAGCTTCGCGACTGGATATTATGTTCGCTGTTTGTCTTTGCGCTAGATTCCAAGCTAGTCCGAAAGAGTCACATTTAGCTGCAGCAAAGCGTATCCTACGTTACTTGAAAGGAAACCAAGGGCTTGGTCTATGGTATCCTATGGGAGGATCGTTTGAGTTTGTTGCATATACTGATTCGGACTTTGGCGGTTGTAACAACGACAGGAAGTCTACAACTGGAGGATGTCAGTTCTTAGGTGGGAGACTTGTATCGTGGCAGTGTAAGAAGCAGACATCGTATATGGCTGCTGGTAGCTGTTGTTCCCAGGTATTGTGGATTCAGCAACAACTACGTGACTACGGTATGGATTTTCTTGATACTCCTATTAGAATAGACAATAAGTCAGCTATAAACATTACTAATAATCCTGTCATGCATAAAGTCACCAAGCATATTGATATTAGACATCATTTCTTACGTGACTGTGCCCAAAAGAAATTAATTCATTTGGAAAAGGTTATAACTGATGATAATCTAGCTGATTTGTATACTAAAGCATTTGATAAGACTCGCTTTGAAAAGCTGATTCTTCTCAATGGTATGAAGAATGCCGATTCATATTAGATCTCTCAAAGAACTATTTTTGTATATTTTATATTGTGTCTTAGTTAAGTCTGTAAATAGCTAGAGTCATAAAAATAAAAAAAATGTCTAGTTTAAATCCTTATATAATTAGTGTCATAAAAATATAAAAAGCTGAAAAATGAGAAAAACAAAATAAATAAATAAGATAGAGATTTAAGTTGATGCATTCAGATGATTAGAAGTGAGGATACTTTAGCTTTTAAGCCTACTTAATCGTAATATAACTGCTTAGTTCAGTGATTACAATTTAGGATGTATCGGTAGACACAAAGTACCAAGGTTCCCTTCAATTTGAACTTAAATTTATACAATGTTCTTATGGGAAACGTATTCAGATATATGGCTGAGAATGCTTGTTCTTAAAAGAGACAAGTCCTTTAAATCTTATGAAAGATCTTGCATTGTAATTATGTATATTTGGTCTTTATATAGAAGGTCTCGGGTACATATATGTGTATGTATTGCTTTTTCGGATGTATATTTGTGAGAAGATATGCAAATATCTAATAAAATTATAAATCTGTTGAAAATATGAAGCTAATGTGGCCTTTGAGATTCGAACAAGTAAGTCCTTGGGGTGTCTTTGTATACCTAGCCTACCTAAAGCTTCCACTTGGGATAGGTTGTCAGAAAGTTCGCTACACGGGTCTCATCGAAAGTCACGGGTTTTCATAAGTGCTTAAAATAATGTCACAAATATGCAAGTACTTAGCATTATGCAATGTTGAGTATATTTCCGGATGTGAGTCAAGTTAAGTCACTTTGCGCGTGAGGAATCACCGACCTGTCACCGCTGACTTGATTCTTAAAGACTTTCTCACTTTACTCACCAAATGTCTTAATCTTAGTGCTTGTGTCGATTGTGAGAGTGTATCTGAATATGGGGCACATAAGTTCGCAAACGTGATTAAGTGACATATTAGGCTACTCGGGTTGCATGGTGACTGTCCTTGGCCAGGGTATGTCGAAAGTGTCACAAACCAAAAAGGAGACTGGAAGTACCGAGTGTTTAAGAGGACAAACATACCGGTAATCGTGGTTGAGTCATTGTTCATAACTAATAATAAGAGAATTATTTCTCACCCACAGGCTTATGTAATTGCTAATCTGATCTAATCAGCAGAAACTTAGAATTTCTTGTATATAAATAATGTAGTTTAGATTTAAAGTGTTTATTTTTATTTTATTTTATTATTTTTGTACTAATGTTTTATTTTTGTGTCAGTTTGTAGTGTCAAACTAGTTCTTATTGCACGAGAGATTTAATAAGCATTTGATGATTCCATAAGAAGTTATATGATCCTTAGTGGATTATATGAGTCTTGTTGCTTATGGTATATGTGTTTAAGGATGAATTTTCTAATATGGACATTATTTTGTTTAAGATTAGAAAATGTGTTGTTTTGAAAATTGAAATTTCAATAATATTGAATTTCATTTGGTATTGGTTAATGAGTATGCTTGACAAAGATTTGACTTGACTTAGATCTTGATTTGATTGCTAGGTTAAGATGTTGATTGTTCTTGCATACTTATGTTATTTGTTGATTTTGATGCATTGATGAAGTTTGTTAAGTGTGCAGGTTACAGATAATAAATTTCATTTAGAGGTATGCATTGCAATGGACAATAATCTATGCATGAAATGTGCTACAAGGATGAATTACCTTGTAATAACCTAGAACTTGGTGTAATAGGTTAAATTTTGAAGATCAAGACTACAACCTAAGACTTAGTGTGATAGGTTGATGGTATGATAAATTGATGAATTTTTGATGCATTATACATTGAATTTGTTTCTATGTAAGTTTGCATATGTTTAAGTTACGCATCAAGGGAAAAATGATCGATTTTATGTCAAGATTATAATGTAAGATTGTGTTTATACATTATTCTGATGACAAGATTAGTATGGATGATGTACGGTAAGATTACATTTTCGAGTAGATACAAGGTTCAGGTAACAAGTATCTACAGGTTTATGTTTTCTGAAAATTTGTAATTTTTCTGGAAAAATTTACAAATTTTGGTTAAGTGTGCAGCTCGTGTGAATTAACTTTTGAAAATTCACCACGTGCTGACGTCAGCATGCTCGCACTGACGTCAGCAAGCCCACGAAGGGGTTCTTCGGCCCGACCCAAGTATATGTGGATATAAATATGGGTTTTAACCTTCATTAATTACTTTTAATCGAAATTTAACCCTAAAATATTACCACACGAAGAAGCCCTCTTCGCGCGAACTGTTCATCCGATTACTAATTTGATCTTTTAATCTCCTACTTGTGTTTTTATCCAGATTTGTTGGTATATATTCAATCTAGGATAGATTATTGATGCTTTGACTTCAAAAATCAACGTTTTTAAATCGTTATAATGCCCAAATTTCGACTGGTTCTTCGCGTGAATAGTAACTTGGACGAATTGACTTTGAGATCTTCGATTTTTGATGATTTGGACTAAAATTGGACTTAAAATTGGATTAAGATATGATATTTCAACTTTAATCTAACTAAAGTTCGCATTAACATGTATACAATCAAGATTAATTGAAGATTTTGTGTCACGGTCACTGTTCACATGAAGAACACGAAGAACATGAAGCACTTCGTGTTCACGAAATCGATTTAGAAATTGATTTCTGGGCATGAAATTCTTGAAAAACAAGTCCAAGTTGATATTAAAAATTGATTTCGATTGATTTCTTTATCTTATGGAGATGTTTTTCTGGGTTGCTAAGGTCAGCTCGTGCTGACGTCACACGAGATGGTTTTACCCTAGTGCTGACGTCACCACGAAGCAGCCTTGTGAATTTTTGAAAATTTTTAATTAATTTTTGTTTTTTTTGTTTTTCTTTTCGTTTTCATTGTGTTTTGTGCAGGTATGGCAGGACAAGGTGCTAATGCTCGTGTCTTTGTTAAGGAGCATAATGCAGCTATTGATATTAGCATTGCTCAGCAGGGATGCACGACAGAGTTTCATGATGTTCTACATTATCTCGCACGCTCGCGTATTCGATTTGCTCTTACCGAGAACCCTCCATTGATCAGAGACTATATTACTCAGTTCTGGAACTCAGCCAGACAAGTGCAGATGGGTGCTCATACTGTTATTCGCACTACTGTTCAGGGACGTAATATTGAGTTTTCTGCTGGAGAGTTAAGGACTATTTTAGATCTTGGTAATGATGAGTTAGAGCAAGGTCCTACAGAGTATGAAGAAAGTTTCTGTGACGGTGCTCTACGACGTATGGGATATGCTGGTTTGATTAAACATCCTTATCCCAAATCTAGTTTGAGAGGCAAATGGAGATTGCTTGCCTACTACTTGTTAAGATCTATTAGTCATCGTAGTGCCGGTTATGATCAGATGAATATGCAGTCTGCTTCTCAACTTGTTGCTCTTGTATTGAACAAGCCTTACAACTTTTCTCAGTACATTTATGACAGTTTTGTTAGACAATTGAGAGCTTATGGGAACGAGAAGAAATTCTTTCTTTTTCCGAGATTTGTCATGATTATTATCAGACACAAAGCAGCTGTTTTACCATTCGTTGGTGATACGTTTAATTTAGGTCGTCTTACTCACAGAGTGTTTAATGACATGATGTCACACTCTGCTGGTAATAATGTTCCAGCAAATGTTGATAATCCACCATTGTTCGGACATTTGATTAATCCAGACTATGTTGCTCCAAGACAAGGTTGGGAAGATGAAGAACCTGTTGCTGCTGCTGCTCAAGATCAAGATGATCCTCAAGTAGAGAGAGCTGATCAGTTTGAGGGATTGAATGAAGTTCCTTTGTTTACTGATGTTCTGGAAGATGATTCGGAGATGGATGCTCTAGAGGAGGATATTGATGATCCGAAAAATCTTGTGATGCCGACTACTGGGGTTTCTAATTCTACCTCTGCTCCAGTAGATGTTGTTGGTCCTTCTGAACCACATATTGTTGCTGTTAATGCTGATGAGGGTTCAGAAACTGAAGATGCAGATAGGCCACTGAAGAGAAGAAGAAGATAAGGGAAAGGGATTGACGTTGTTGAGAAGATTCAAGCCCTTCAGCGACCTCAGTCAGAGATTGATAGGGAGTTTGCTGAGTATCATTCTGCTATGGAGATGTCTCATACATCCGGATCAGTTGATACACCATCAGTTGCTGCCTTAAGAGCTTCTGTTACTGAAGTTCCAGTTTCGGTGTCTACTACTTCTGTTGGTACTTCTGTTGGAGAGAAAAGGCCGAGAACCAAGTTCAAAATTCGGTTAGATGGTTCTCATGCTAGAGTTGTCACTGAGGCTACGACTGTTACGACTACTAGAGCTCCAGATTCGTCAGTTCGTTAGGAGCCAGAGCTGATAGTTCCTGCTCCTAGGCCTCGTTCTACTCCTACTCAGGCGTTAGTTCCTGTTGCTATAGCTATGGATCATCTGTTGTTACCATTGCAAAGACCGCAGATGCCTCCATCAGGAACTTTTCATGTTCGTATGCCTTCATTTGAGACTACGATGCCACCGCCTGCTTCTACATCGCACATTGCTTCTACTTCAGATTCAGCTTTGCCAGTACAAGTTCAGCTGAGTCGTATTGTTTCGGAGAAGAAGTTGTTAGAGATGCGAGTCACAACGTTGGAGAAACAGTTGAACCTCCAAGCTGCAAAACATCAGGAAGAGATGGACATTATGACAGCACTTGTTCATTCTCTTGGTGATAAAATTGACTGATTCTTGTCTCAAGGGGGAGATAAAGATGGTTGTAAGGATGATGAGTTAGCAAAGAAGCGAAGAGATGATGATCAAGATGATCAAGATCCAGCTCAAGATCCAAATCGAATCCAACCAAAAGATGGTGAGACAGAGAATCAAGGTCAAGGACAAGATACTGATGCTGATGCTGTTAATGTGATTAATTCAGAGACTGCAGATGTTCAGGGGGAGTCGCCAAGAGAGAGAGAGAGAGTCAGAGATTGCTGGTACATCTGGTGCTAGTACATCTGGGACTCAGAAAGGAAAAGCTGTGATGGCTGCTGCTCCAGATGCAGATCCTGAAGATTCAGACAACTCGTCAGATGATGAAGATTCCAATTCAGGTAACTCTAATTCTAGTACAACGTCCTGATTATCATAATCCACGGAGTGTGAGATCAGAAGAAGATAGAATAGAATGGGAGATTGCAGAGAAATTTGGAAATGATCCTCATATTCGAGTTGAGGCAGAAGCTAAAGTATGGGAAAGTCATAACTTTGAGGTTGATCAGGCTAATATTGATCTTGATAGTGATCAATGGTCAGATACAGATCGTCATAAGAAAGAGAGAAAACGATTAATGATCGTAAATCGTTTACCGTTTGTCTCTGGTTCTAGTTCTGATGATCCTGAAGACTCAGATTATCAACCTTAATGTTATTAATTTTTGTTGGTTAAAATAGATAAAGATTATAAGATAAATATTGATGTAATTGTTACATTATATTTATGGTATAATATTATTTATTTTATCATGTTTTATGTATTTATACTTATTTTTATGTCTTGACTTATATATTTATGTTCTTTTATCTTTGTATGTTTGAATATGTTAAATTGCAGATAAGCTTCAAATAGGTGCATTGGACGATATTGATCATGTTGATGATGACTTTGATAGTATCATTGATGAAGATCTGGAAGAAGGAGAATTTGTTTCTGAAGCTGATAGACAAAGGTTGATGGAAGAACCTTATGATTTCAATCGTGTCTTTAATGAAGATAGAGACGTTCCGGTTGAACCAATAGCTGAAGAGGAACATTTCAGACTTAATCCGATCAGAGAAAGTCCAGATGATCCAAGAAATGCTGCAAGGTTAAGATTCAAAGTGTTTGCAAAGATAGTGCATGAAGAACATGAATATATTGTTGATCTAGGCTGGAAGATAAATGCTACGTGAGAGTTTAATATTAGAAATTTTAGTATACCTCCGGCGGAGCAAGACCCTCAGTTTTGTATAAATAGATGGGTTCCAGTTTATAGAGGACGTACTGGTATGCCAATGGGTGGAT
The DNA here is from genome assembly GCA_034093135.1 of Erigeron breviscapus. NCBI lineage: Eukaryota > Viridiplantae > Streptophyta > Magnoliopsida > Asterales > Asteraceae > Erigeron > Erigeron breviscapus. The sequence goes on along the minus strand of CM067167.1, from coordinate 203,328,435 downwards.
TTAATAAACCGTCGATGTTTTGGGAGTTCATCTCGGACAAGGACGCACCTACGTATTTCTCAGTGATACAGAGTTGGTTCTATGATCATAGAATTAAGCTATTTGTTATCAAGAGAAAAGAAGGTTGCCAGTATATGTCAATCAGTGCAAGACATTTCCAAAGTGAAAGTCTTAGTGAATCTGATTTGATAGACTTAGGAAGGAGATGGTTCGTTAATCTTCAGAAGAATGGAAATGCTGATTATTATTGGCAGAGATTCCAAAGAGAAAGAATTTGGCATTTTTGTGAAAGAGGTTTGAAGCCTGAAGATAGGTTGATTAAACCTAGGCCAATGAAGAAGATTACAAAACCAAATGGCACAGTTCATTTTGTTCAAAGAAAGATTGAATGTGTTAAAGAAGTTCCTGCTATCAAATGGGATCAAGATTTGCTGACAAACATGACTTATTGGCAGATAGATATCAAGTCAGGCGAAGCAAAGATGTTTATTGATGACTCAAAGGAACAGATGTTGCTGCGCATGTATGATCCAATGCAAGTTGTCAACTTGTCAAGAGGTGATCAAAGAAGACTGATTGAGACACCTTGTTCAGCTGTTAGATTTTGGAGAACAGAAGTTAGACGCTATCAGAATATTCTTGGTTTTTGTTTGGTCGAGAAGATTCATGCAAATAGCATAAGACTTTTGTTTGATGGTCGAGTTTGAAGTTCAAGATTAAAGAACTTGTTAAAGAAATCTAGTCGCTAATGTCAAGGGGGAGTCTGTAGATGCAGATTTGTGTGACAGTAGCAACATAGATTTGATTAACGTTTTTGTTCTTAGGAATATCTGTGTAATCGTTTAAATAATAAGTCATTAGGACTTACGTTTGTGTTTAATGATTACGTTTGAACTTCAATATAAGATCAAGTTATGGTTATTGTTATGTTTGTGTGTTATATAATTGTTTTGCAGGTACAAGAATGTAGAGCCAAGGTTTATAAGTGTCGTAGAACACTTAAACGATGGCTGAACGTTATGTACAAGTAAAACAAAGGACCAAAGGGACGAACCTCGTGCTGACGTCATCAGCATGAAGGATTACCCTCGTGCTGACGTCAGCACGAGACCGGTTGGTTAATTGATTAAAAGGCTTATGGGCTTCGATTAAGGCCTAAGCCCACACGAACTAAAACCCTATTAGTATAAATACATGCTAATTTACGCGATTAGCAACGGATGAAAAACTTAGAAGTCGAATTGTTGCTCGTGTGACCTCCTACACGAACTAGCACTTCGTGTGTGACCTTAGGTTGATTAATTACTGATTAATTGACGAAAGGCAGTAGCAATCTAGTTATCTCAAGAGGATTCCGCACTCTTGATATAACGAATCACATCTTATTTACGATCCATTCAACGGTAGGGACTTACAAAACTTAACAATTGTATGTTCATTTACTTTTTTATAAGTCAAGTTGTAATATCGACCATGTATTCACTGTTTAATCAGGTAAAAAGTGTAAATTATTGATGGAAAACAAAAAAGTGTATATTAGTGAGATTTTTTCTATAAATATTAATATTAATATAATATCTATAATATAACTAAAAGAGGAGATTGGGGGTACACTTGGCACCCCTAATCCCCCTTTTTAGTCCTAAAGCTCCCTCCTAATCAATTCTCCTATTTTTCTATATTTTCTTTTAATTTTTTAGCCGACTTATATTCTAATAAAAAATAAAAACAACAAACGTGTTGAGTCCCAATGTTCATTGTAAATTTGGTGATGCCAAATCTTTCTTGTAATCTGATCTGGGTCAGACTAAGCTGACAGAGCTTACGATCTATCTCTGGCCCAGATCATGCTTCATGTTTTGTAATTGTAAATCATATGGAAGCAAGTGTTGTTCAAGCTGCATCAACAATGGTTAGAGCATTCAATCCAAGTTGAAGAGGAGGATTGAAGATAGAAGACCAAGCTGGTAATGGAAGTCAGCTTGGGATTAGCAGTCAGCTTGGAAACACTTAGGCAGATTGGTGCTTTGACAAACGGCCCAATCTGTGTTTGACAATCAAGTGAAGATAACAACCTGGATTGAAGATAAGGACAAATGACGTGACTAGGAAGAATCCTAGGATCCAGGTTGGTGGTTGGTTTTACATATGCGTGTCCATACTCTTATTGGTTGATAAAGAATGGTGGCAGTACTTTGGGGACCACAAGTACTATGAGAAGGCACGATCAAATATTCCTTTATCATCCAGTGAAAGAAGATTACGTGGCTTAATTGGATACCAAGAGAAGAAGGGCTTTTGCCTATAAAAGCCTCAATCCTTGCTTGCATATGTGTGGCATTCCTGAGAATCATTCTTCACACAAGTTTTCTTTGCTCTTACACACAGCTTAGTCTGTTGGAGATCAGCTTGGGCTGATTCTCTTGAGAAGAAACTTATTGATTGTAGTTTGTCATTTCAAAGGGTTGTTTAGATATCTATAGGCTATCTTTGTTCCGCAACAACCCTGTAATTCTTTGTATAGATTATATCTTAATAAAGGATTACATTGAAAACTATAATCGGTGTTCAAGAATGTTTCATTTACTTTACTGCTTTACTGTTTTAATGATTCCTGTTCTTTACTTACTTAACATATAAACTGAATCTTTAAAACGTTTTATTTAAAAGTTTGTAAAGATTGAAGAAAGTTGTATTCACCCCCTCTACAACTGTTATGTGTACAATATACTTTGGTATATTGATACACCTTGGGACGTATCAATTGGTATCAGAGCAGGGGTTAAGAATTAACTTGACTAGATCCTTGCTTATTTTCTTTAATAGTAAAGCATTATGTCATCTTATATTGATAATGGTTCTTCAACCAGACCACCCATGTTTGATAAAGATGATTTCAGTGGGTGGAAAGGTCGAATGTCTTTGTTCCTTAAATCCATCGATAACAATATGCCTGACATCCTTTCGGATGGTCCTTATGTTCCTACACAGACCATTGTGGTAGAGGCTGTGGTCAAAGAAGGTCAACCAACCATTCCTGCCACAGTCAAATCTATTGTTAAGGACAAGGCAGATTGGGGGGATGAGGATAGGAGACTGGCAAACTTGGATGTGAAGGCTAGAAATTTCATTGTCCAAGCTGTGCCCAAAGACCTTTACCATTCTATTAAAATGTGTTCTACTGCTAAGAAAATGTGGGGTACATTGACTGTCATGTTTGAGGGTTGCTCTACTTCCATGGAATCCACAATAACCACTTTAACCAGGAGGTATGAGAGATTCTTCTCTTTGAGAAATGAATCCTTGACTGACACTCATACCCGCTTTAATGCTTTAGTTAATGATTTAGCAACTGTTGGAATAACTAAGAAAAATGAAGTTTTAAAGAGTAAATTTCTTGATTCATTACCACCTAAATGGAATAACTATATTTCATCTGTTAAGCTAAGTTCTGTTTATCATGATCTTGATCTCCCTGGACTCTTTGGTTTGCTTCATAACCAAGAGTGTTCAGAGGCTGAAAAGTTGATTGCTATGGGTGATTCTTATAGTCAGCCTGCTGCTGCACTTGTTGCCTCTATGACTGAACATCCTAGCTCAATAAGTAATGAGATCATTCCTTGTGTCAATGATGAAGTTCCTGTGATTTCTAATCCTAACTCTGTATGTGCTGAGTCTGAATGTGATGAATCTGATGGTGATGAACTAGCTAATGAAGTAGCTATGTTGGCTGAGAGGATCAGAAGGAGATCCTTTAGTAAGTTTAAAGGAAAAGGAAAAGTTGGCCAAACTGATAAGACAAAGAAGCCATTTGACATGTCCAAAGTCACTTGTTACAAATGTGGCAAAACTGGACACATGGCTGGAGATTGCAGATCTAAGGAGTCTTCTCAAGCTGTGTCATCCAAAGGTGGAAGAAGTGAAAAATACTCAAAGCTCAAGACAAAATACAAAGCCTTAAAAGCACAAGTAGCTGAAGACTGAGAAGGTAAACAAAAGTGAGAAGAGTCCTGGTAGCCAAAGACTGGGCTGAAAGTGCCACTTCATCTGATGATGAACTGTATAAAGATGCCAAGTGTTTTATGGCTAAAGAAGCAACTCAAAAGTTTGCTGAAGATCTGGTGAAAATCCAACAGCAATCTGAGTCAGCTCACCAGGCATCTACTAGTCAGACTACTCCACCTGAGGTAATTTTTTTCTCCAATCTGTCTGATAATGAAAAGTTGTCTAGACTAAATAGATTGGGTGATGAGGTTCTTTTACAAAAACACTTTAATAAAGAACTCAAAAAGGAAATATCTGTTTTGAAAATTGATATTAGTTCTAAGAATCACACCATTGAAAAACTAGAATCTGGAGTTAAAGCTCAAAAACAATTAAACTCCATTTTGGTTAAAGAAGCTAAAACTGCAGAAGAAAAGTTTTTGAAAGCTAAGCATATCACTGAATCATGGTGTATATGTTCCAAAAGAACAGCCAAGTGTGTAAATGATCAAATCCCTCATCAGATCCAAGCTATTTTTGATGGTGACTATGATAGGGCCATAGCCATAAGTGAAGTGTGTGCTATGGAGCCTTGTTATCAGCCTCCTTCACCACCCAAAGTCCAAACTAAAGGGAAAAAGTCTAAACCAATTAAGTTGGTTCAGAAATCTGGTATTGGGTTTAATGATCCTGAAACTATGAGTCAGACCATTGCTGAAGCTGTGTTTGAAGCTGATAAGGTTATTGAGTTAAAACCTGAAGAAAGTCTTGACTTATCCAAGCTGACCATTACCCAATCTGTGTCAGATTCAAAGTCTAAAACAAACAATGGTAACTCAAAGAAAAACAAAAGAAAGATTAGAGATCATAGTGTTCCAAAAGAAAAGATAAAGCTTTCAAAGAATGAGAAGTCTGGTTCTCTAGGAAAATTGTCACAAACTGAATCTGTGTCTATTTCAAAAGATACCAAATCTGACTCTGACAAAATGATTTCAAACTATGTAGAGTCTAGAAATGGTAAGGTTTCAACTGATGAAAACTTTCTGAAAAATGTGTTTGATCCTAATGTTGTTGATCAAAGGAAGTTAAGGGCAGAATGTAAGAAATCTGGAATAGGCAAAGGTTTTGCTAAAAAGGAAACTCTAGATGTTGCTAAAAAGAAATTTAAATCTGGTAAAGGACAGATCAAGCAACAATGGGTGTCCAAATGTGATAAGAGTTCAAGTTCTGTTTCCCAGTCTGAGTCAGACCAGATGGTCAGCTCTGGTGAACCCATCCTTGGATGGGTTCCCAAAAAGAACTAATCTCTTATTATAAATGCAGGGCAATCATGACGATAATACCTGGCACTTGGACATTGGGTGTTCATGCATATGACCGGATGTAAGTCCCTGCTATGTAGCTTTAGGATTCGCGCTGGTCCTAATGTTACTTTTGGAGATGACTCTTAAGGAAAGACTGAAGGATTTGGTATACTTTCAAATGGTCCCCTTACCTTCAGAAGGGTATCATATGTGAATGGTTTGAAGCACAATTTGATAAGTGTGAGTCAATTGTGTGATGCTGGCTATGAAGTGAGATTCAGCTCTGATAAGGGTATTGTTCTTGATTTAGAAGGCAATGTTGTTCTTATAGCAAATAGGGATGAGTCTTTGTATTCTTTTGACATGAGGAAGCCAACTGTAACAAGAGAAGTTTGTTTCATGTCAAAGACTCAAGATGAGCTGAACTGGTTGTGGCACAAAAGGTTATCTCATATGAATTTCAAAGACATCAACAAGCTGTGCAAGAAAGAATTGGTGTCTGGTCTTCCTGTGATAAATTATGAGAAGGACAAACTGTGTGGTGCTTGTGAGAAAGGCAAACAACACAAAGCTACTTTCAAGTCTAAAACTTGCTCAACCATTGATAATTGTTTGGATCTGCTTCATATGGATCTGTTTGGACCAATTAGTACTCCTTCATTCACTGGAATGAGGTACTCCTTGGTTATTGTTGATGAATATTCAAGATACACCTGGGTTTTCTTTCTCAAGCACAAGAGTGAAGTTGCTGACAACATTATTCATTTTATCAAGCAAGCTGAAATTCTCTACAAAAGGCATGTTAGGCAATTAAGAAGTGACAATGGTACTGAATTTAAGAATATCACTCTTAATTCATTCTGCAGTGAAAAGGGAATTTCTCAGGTCTACTCAGCTGCCAGAACTCCTCAACAAAATGGTGTTGCAGAAAGAAGAAACAGAACTCTAATTGAAGCTGCCAGATCCATGATGGCTCAAAACAATGTCAAGTCTCATTTCTGGGCTGAAGCAGTTCACACAGCTTGCTTTACCCAGAATAGATCCCTTATTGTGAAAAGGCACCAGAAGACTGCATATGAACTTCTTAGGGGGAGAAAACCTGAAATTGGTTTCCTAAGAATGTTTGGGAGTCCCTGCTACATTCTAAATCAGAAAGACCATCTTGGAAAGTTTGATGAGAAAGTAGATGAAGGTATCCTACTTGGATATGCAACAATGATGAAGGCCTACAGAGTTTACAACAAAAGAACCAAAACAATTGAAAACTCTGTGAATGTAAGCATTGATGAAGGTTGTTCAAAGCCAGTTTGCTCTCCTCCTGAAGATGAAGATTTCAATTTTGAAGAACTGGCTGTACCTGAGAATGAACCTCCAACTAATCCTCCAGTTGGAGCTGATAATGCTCAAACTCAGGGGGAGCAACTTATTGAAGAAGAAGATGTTCCAATCTTTGAAAATGTGCAAGCTGATCCAACTCCTACTGGAGAAATTATTCCTAATCCATCTAATGATGCTCAAACTGACTCAGATTCCTCATTTCAAATCCAAGCTGATCAGCCAGTTCCTCAAGCTAATCATGCTGGACCTTCTAATCTGAATCAGTCTATTGTCCAAGATACAAATACTCCATCTCATGTAACTAAATGGACAAGGAGTCATCCAATCAATCAAATCATTGGTGATCCCTCTTTCTGGTGTTAAAACAAGAAGGAAGGCAACAGGCAATTTTTGCATGTTTGTTAACTTTGTAAGTAAGTTGGAACCAATCAAGATTGATGAAGCTCTAGCAGATCCATCTTGGGTAAATGCTATGCAAGATGAACTTACACAGTTTGAAAGAAACAAGGTTTGGGAACTTGTTCCAAGACCTCATCACAAAACTGTGATTGGAACCAAGAGGGTCTACATAAAGAAAATGGATGAAAGAGGAGTTGTGACCAGAAATAAAGCAAGATTGGTAGCTCGTGGTTACACACAAGAAGATGGAATTGATTATGTTGAGACTTTTGCTCCTGTGGCAAGACTGGAGGCAATCAGAATGTTCTTAGCCTTCTCTGCTCACAAAGGTTTCAAAGTCTATCAAATGGATGTGAAGAGTGCATTTTTGAATGGAAAATTGGAAGAAGAAGTCTATGTTGAACAACCTCCAGGTTTTGAAAGTTCAAAGTTTCCTGACCATGTTTTCAAGCTTGACAAAGCTCTTTATGGCTTGAAGCAAGCTCCAAGGGCATGGTATGACACTTTGTCTAAATTTCTTTTAGCAAATAAATTCAAAAGAGGTAATGTTGACAAGACTTTATTTGTGAGAAAGTATAATGGTGATATCCTTCTTGTGCAAATTTATGTAGATGATATCATATTTGGGTCTAGTAGTGAAAGACTTTGCAAAAAGTTTTCTGAATTAATGTCTAAAAAGTATGAAATGAGCATGATGGGAGAACTAAACTATTTTCTGGGTTTACAAGTAAACAGACTAAAAATGGAATTTTTATAAACCAAGGAAAATATGTTAAAGATCTCTTAAACAAATTTGGTTTTAGTGATTGCTCACCTATGAAAACTCCTATGGGAACTGGTGATAAGCTGGGTGAAGATAAAAATGGCAAATCTGTTGACACCACAACTTATAGGGGTATGATAGGATCATTACTTTACTTAACTGCTAGTAGACCAGATATTATGTTTGCTACATGTCTTTGTGCAAGAGTGAAGGCCCTGGTGCCCTGTTTCAAAGTGTAATGGATGGATTCATCTGCTTCCACGTACCGCGCTGTGTACTAGAATTCACACAAATATTCGTGGTACATATTTCCTGGGTTGAGAGTAAGGGCTCCATATAATGGACACTCAAGGAAAAAAGCAGTTAATCTCCCAATAATGGATTGGGGATCATGAGTGCCAGAAAGTTGGCCATCCAATTGTTCATGTTTATACAGATGGCCGCCGCATCAAGTGTAATATATGGTGCTTTTTCTACGGCGGCAGGAGGAGCATATTGGGCAGAAAGAAGGTTTTTGTTTGAGTTTGATTGTCTAGGAGCCATTTTATTTAGTAAGAAGAAATTGTGATTTAAGCTTTTAGGGTTTTGATGAATTTATGACTGGATGATTGGGAATTGAATGAAGAAGAGAGTAAATGAAGGAATTTTGGGAGTAAATGATTTTCGAGATGAAGTGAAAAAGAAAGTAAATATGGGTATTTATAAAGGAGAGAGAAAATGGAATTTCAAACGATTATTTTGAATTTATTCAATAAAATTTTGATCGGTTTTGAAATCCGCATTTAATGCATCCCATCACACATAAATGTATGACGGTTGACAGCCCACAAAAACTTCCCACTTACACTTTTTGTCTTCCCAAGGTAAAAATACCATCATTTAGTTTGAAAAATGCAGTTAATCTCCCAATAATGGATTGGGGATCATGAGTGCCAGAAAGTTGGCCATCCAATTGTTCATGTTTATACAGATGGCCGCCGCATCAAGTGTAATATATGGTGCTTTTTCTACGGCGGCAGGAGGAGCATATTGGGCAGAAAGAAGGTTTTTGTTTGAGTTTGATTGTCTAGGAGCCATTTTATTTAGTAAGAAGAAATTGTGATTTAAGCTTTTAGGGTTTTGATGAATTTATGACTGGATGATTGGGAATTGAATGAAGAAGAGAGTAAATGAAGGAATTTTGGGAGTAAATGATTTTCGAGATGAAGTGAAGAAGAAAGTAAATGAAGGAATTTTGGGAGTAAATGATTTTCGAGATGAAGTGAAAAAGAAAGTAAATATGGGTATTTATAAAGGAGAGAGAAAATGGAATTTCAAACGATTATTTTGAATTTATTCAATAAAATTTTGATCGGTTTTGAAATCCGCATTTAATGCATCCCATCACACATAAATGTATGACGGTTGACAGCCCACAAAAACTTCCCACTTACACTTTTTGTCTTCCCAAGGTAAAAATACCATCTCTGGTTTGTTTAATCTGGAGTCCTAGAAAGTATGTTAATTCACCCATTAAACTCATCTCATATTCAGATGACATGATTTTTGAAAATTTCTTCCAGTGAGAAAATAAATTCCCTCTGAAATTTAAAAACATTTTAAGGACAAAAATATGGTATGAGTCTTCCCCCTGGAATGGTGATCCATAAATCTATTTATGCAAAGATAGTATCACAAAGGCGTTCGATAGCTAAGCTGGTATAGAATTATAAATCTGGAAATCAAAGAACCCTGCCAGTGTCACAAAGGCGTTCATAACAAGGTTCCAGATTTAAGGGTTCAACGTTCCCAACTCACCAACAAGATATTCAAAGGTTTTTACATCCAGAGGTTTGGTAAAAATGTCAGCGAGTTGTTTGTCAGTGGGAATAAAATGGAGTTCTATGTTATTTTTCATAATATGATCACGAATAAAGTGATACCTGAGATCGATGTGCTTTATCTTTGAGTGCATGACTGGATTGTTCGAGATAACAATGGCACTGGTATTATCACAAAAGATGGGAGTCTTTGAATATTTAATACCATAATCAAGCAACTGGTTCTTCATCCAGAGTATCTGAGCACAACAACTGGCTGCAGACACGTATTCAGCTTCAGCAGTTGACAATGAAACTGAAGTTTGCTTCTTACTGGTCCAGCTGACCAGTTTGCTACCAAGGAAATGACATCCACCAGTAGTGGATTTCCTGTCTATCTTATAACCTGCATGATCTGAATCTGAATAACCCATTAGATCTATGCCTGAGCCTTTGGGATACCAAAGGCCCAAACTGGGGACACCCTTAAGGTATTTCAGTATGCGCTTTACAGCAAGCATATGAGATTCTTTTGGATTAGACTGATATCTGGCACATAAACATGTTGAAAACATAATATCTGGTCTACTGGCAGTTAAATACACCAGTGAACCAACCATGCCTCTATAGACAGTGGTGTTCACTGGTTTCCCATCTGGATCCGAGTCCAGAGTTAGTGGTGCAGAAATTGGAGTGGGTTTAGATGGTGAAGAGTTCATGTCATATTTCTTTAAAAGATCTCTAACATATTTCTCCTGATTAATAAAAATACCATCTCTGGTTTGTTTAATCTGGAGGCCTAGAAAGTATGTTAATTCACCCATTAAACTCATCTCATATTCAGATGACATGATTTTAGAAAATTTCTTGCACATGTTTTCATCAGTAGACCCAAAAATAATATCATCAACATAAATTTGTACCAGCAGAAGATTACCTTTTTCATGAAGAATAAATAAGGTATTGTCAATTGCACCTCTTTTAAAGCCATTTTTCAACAAGTGTTTAGTCAGAGTATCATACCAGGCATGTGGAGCTTGTCTGAGACCATAAAGTGCTTTGTCCAGACGATATACCCAGTGGGGATGTTTTTCATCAATGAAACCTGGTGGTTGTCTGACATAAACTTCTTCTTCTAGTTTTCCATTTAAAAATGCACTCTTTACGTCCATCTGGTAGACCTTGAATTGATGATGAGCAGCAAATGCTAAGAAAATTCTGATCGCTTCAAGTCTAGCCACTGAAGCAAATGATTCATCAAAATCAACATCTGATTGGCAATACCCTTGTGCAACCAATCTGGCCTTGTTTCTGATAACATGGCCATCTTCATCTACCTTATTCCTGAAGACCCATCTGGTGCCAATTGGTTCCTTCTTACCAACTGGAAAAGGAACCAGATTCCAAACCTTGTTCCTTTCAAACTGGTGAAGCTCTTCTTGCATAGCTATCACCCAGCTTGGATCTTCCATAGCCTCGTCAATCTTCTTCGGTTCAATAAGTGATAAGAAGCTGACGTACAAACATTGTTCACTGGAGGCTCTTCTGGTCTGAACCCCTCTATTGGAGTCTCCTATGATGTGGTCGATAGGATGAGCTTTTGTCCACCTAGAGTATTGACCAGGATTGTTATGTAAAACAATATCAGTGCAAGAATTCAGTTGAGTCTTCTCTGGTGTTGCTTCAGGAGGAGGATCTTGCCAGACGACTTCAACATCTTCATCTGAATCATTAAGATCACGATTTGCATCATGAAATTCTTCATTTGAAGGCATCTCTTGAAGTACTGGTTCAGTTTCAACTGAAACTGATACTGGAGGAGTAGTACGAACATCTGATCCAATAACAAGTTCAGAGGGCAGTTTGAAACTTATTGAAGGATAGAAAGGAGTACTACTGGGAGATTTCTTAATCTGAACAGGTTCCAGATCAGAATGACTGGAAACATCTTCTGAAGAATCTTTATTGTAGTTGATAGGATCAGATTCACAGAAGATAATCGGAGTTACTGAGGGAGTATCAAGGGTTGGCTTTTTATTGATTGCAGCATTTGACTCATCAAATGTGACATGTATTGACTCATGGACCTTTTCCAGTCTCTTGTTATAGACTCTGAAGGCCTTGCGAATGGCTGAATACCATAAGAAATACCCTTCATCAGCTTTGGCATCAAATTTGCCTAACTGACTGGAGTCGTTCAGGATGTAAACTGGACATCCAAAAACGTGAAAATAACCAATATTTGGTTTTCTATTTCTTAATACTTCATAGGCCGTCTTCTTGTGTCTTTTATTGTAAACAGACCTGTTCTGGTTGTGGCAAGCAGTAGCAATTGCTTCAGCCCAGAAACTGGTAGGAAGACCAGATTCAGCCAGCATACTCCTGGCAGCTTCTATCAGCGTTCGATTCTTTCTTTCTACAACTCCATTCTGCTCTGGAGTTCTTGCTGAAGAGAAATTCTGGGAGATGCCAGTGTCAGTACAGAATGACTCCAGTGTAGCATTCTGGAATTCTGTTCCATTGTTACTTCTTAACTGACACACTTTTTGCTTATATTTGAGTTCAATCTGCTTGATAAGAGCGATGATTTCAGCAGCAGCTTCATTCTTTGACCTGAGAAAGATAACCCAACAAAATCTGGAATATTCGTCAACAATCACCAGGGTGTATCTTTTGCCAGCACGAGTCTGAACATTCACTGGACCAAAGAGATCTATATGAAGCATATGAAGTGGTTCATATGCTTGGTCTTGAAACTGGCACGTTTCTGCTTTCCCATCTCACATCCTGGACATGGCCTTTCCTTTTTGAAGGAAACTGAAGGTATCCCATATGCCAGTTGTTTTCTAGACAACTTATTAATATTTTTGAAATTTAAATGGGATAACCTTTTATGCCATAACCAGCTTGTGTCTTCATCAGCTTGAGAATAGAAACACTGCTCTGAAGGAGAGCTTTCCATATCCATAACATACACATTTCCTCTTCTGGGAGCAATCAATACTACCTTCCAGTCCTTGTTGAATACGATGCCCTGAGCAATATTGAATAGTACTTGATAGCCATCATCACACAGTTGACTTACACTGATCAGGTTATATTTCAAACCATTCACATATGCAACTCGTCTGAATTTGACTTGTCCATTATTCAGAACACCATACCCCTTAGTTTTTCCACAACCATCATTTCCAAAAGTAATGGAGGGTCCATCAGAGATTATGAACTCCTCCAGCAGGGTCTTACATCCGGTCATTGTCCTGCCAGCAGCACTGTCAAGATACCAAATATATTTCTTTTGATCGCCCTGCACATCCACCAGATTGATTAGTTAGATTTGGGAACCCATCGACTGATGGGTGCACTGGACCCTCCCTTATAGGTCCCTGGTGGTATCCGGTTGAGTTCACTTTCTTCTACTGAGGTTTTCTCAGAGAATTTGATTGGAATAGACAGTTTTGAAACCTTTTTCTTATTCTTCTCAACTGGAGAAACATTTTTTTCTTTCTTTGAAAAAGGTTTTGTATTTTGTTTAGGGCCAGATGAAGTACCCTCAAAATTGTTTAATCTTGCATTGCAACTTTGAACTTGACGAGCCAGTAGTTGAAACTGGCTTTCTAACCTTAACAAAATACTTTCTTCAGATGACACCTGAGCCTTTCCAGTTGACTGGACTTTAGGCTTAGGTAGGGAGACTTTCTTTTTCTTCGGAACTGAAGGTTCCTTTAAATCAGACTGAGGCAAAGGTTTCTTTTGATTGACCTTTTTAACTAGAGCAGTCACCTGTGGTGCTCCAGTTTTAACCTCTGGGATTGAACTGGAAAAATATTGGCCTTGGGAGTAGCAGGCTCATCATAAATGGTACTTGGCCTGACCTCCTCTGGTAAACGGTCAATAACTGGTATCAATGATGCAACATGAGTATTTCCATCCATATATGCACGTTTTTGTGTGGGAAATTGATTTACTCCAGCATCATATGGCTTTCTGGTTTCCAGCCATGATTTAATGACCTGTTTTTCTTTTTCTAAAATTATTTCCAGGTCTTGTTTTTCTTGAACCAGTTGTTCAGTTACCAGAACTTGTGCTTGAAAAGCCAGTTCAATATCTTGAAGTTCTTTTAATTTTGATTTTAAAACTAAAATTTCAGAAAAATCTGTTTCTAGACCAATTATACTATCAGATCTAACAGTTTCAACAAAAATTAAATCATAATTAAGAGCTTCAGCAATGTCCAATTTTAGTTCTGGGTCAGTTTCAGTATCATAATCACTGACCTTTTTGATCACTATGTCCACCCATCTACCAGATGTGACATCTTCCTTCACCAGATGCTCTTGGTCTGCCAGAGCCATGTAACAGCAATCTCTTTCCTCTTCTTCATCAACTAATGAATCATCAGAGGGAACCCATTTTTCTTCAGTGGTTGCAATCATGCATTTATTATTTTCTTGTGACATGAGAGCAATCTGAGCCTTAAGCTTTTTGTATTTGGATTTGTAGCTATCATCAGGCTTTTGATAAGAAACAGATGGACCAGGCTGGGATACAAACTGACTGGACTTGCATTCCTTCATAAAATGACCTTTCCTGCCACACTTAAAGCATGTCAGATTGGTCTTATCAGTAGAAGTACTGGATGCATGTTGTCCACTGGGCCTATTTGCTCTTGCTTTGAAACGGTTAAACGTTTTAGCAATCATTGCAACCAGGTCATCGTTGTCAGATTCATCACAGTCTGGAGAGATATTATTAATTACTCCAGATTCCATTAGTTCAGACATCATCTTCTTATAGAAAATACATTCTCGGAAGACATTAATGCAGCACAAGGTGGTTCAGTATTACTGACCACTGTGGAACTACTGGAAGCATGATTTAAAGCATCTTTTTCTGCCTCAACTCTTTGAGCTTGATTTTCTTCAGTAAATCTGAAGGCTCCATATAAAGTTGATAGAGTGTGAGAGTGCAGAGTTTTACCTTGTCTTAAGACCAGGATCATATGAGACCATTTGGTGGGTAAAATATCACAAAATTTCTCCAGAAGTATATCCTTGTCTTTCTCAACCCCCAGTCCTCTCAACTGGTTAATAATGCTCATAAATCTGGTGTAAGTACCAGTAAGAGACTCATTGGGGAGAGCAAAAAATGACTCATACTTCTTGTTTAAGGAGACCTTTCTAGTGACAATGGTGTCATCACCTCCTTCATGTGGTTCACCAGTTCATCCCACATGGATTTAGCACTGGGAAAACGAACTAGTGTGGGAATTAGGGTTTCTGGAACAGCCCTGAGGATCATGTTTTTGAGAATGGTATCTAAATTTTCCAATCTCCTCTCCTCTTCAGACCAATGTTCCTCCCTCTTTTCCCTTCCTCTTCTAGATCCAGTTGGATCAAGTAGAGGATTGAGAGGAGATGTGGGAATATAAGGTCCTTCATTTAAGATTTTCATCATATTCCTCTCAATTCCAGTAACATGGAGTATCATCCTAGCTTTCCACGTTCCAAATTCATCACTGCTCCCACTGAATTTGGGTACAGGATTATTTGAGTAGTGCACATGCACACGTGGAGAAGCAGGAGTAGGAGGAGGTGGGGGATTAGCATTAAGAATGGGTGGTTCATTGTTTTGGTCATTAATATTAGGATCAGGACCAAGGCTAAAGCCTCCTTGTGTATTTTCTTGGTTGGCCATCAAGAAGCAGATCTAGGCAAGTTTGTTAGCCTTTTGCTCTGATACCAATTGTAAAGTCCCTCACTTGATGGTTTAACCCACTAGTGTAAAATACAACAAGTCAAGTATGCACTAGAATTTGGACTAGTATTACTTAAATATAAATGCAAGTATTTAAATAAAGTAATACAAGACTTAAAGCATAAATAAGTAAATATATAAATGGTGGAACACAATGTAATTTTCAAGTGTATTTTATTTATGATGTTTAAATAAAATACAAGGTTGTTGCGGAACCAAGATATTACAAGTATGTAAATATCCTAACAACCTATGAATTACAAATGATCTATATTTGCTAAATATTCTCCTTAGATCGAAATACTTAAAGTTGTGAAGTATACCCTTTTACGATCGAGAGTATTTAGACAAATTCACCAAATTGCAAAAAGTAAATTGGAACGAGGGAAATGACTTGGTATTTATAGGCAAATAAATTCTACAGTGAATTTATTATGCCGTACAAATATGGTTGCATGCATTTAAGGAAACAACTTTATTTCCTTAAATGCATTGGTTAAAGTACAAGGATAAAGTCATGTTGATGTGACTTGTTATCCTTTTAACCAACCACCTTTACACGCGTGTTGTACTTTTATCAATAGACAAAATAGATTGTCCAGGTAAAAGTGTGTAAAGGCAAAAAGTCAATTCCTCGCAATCGTGTTCAGACTTGTAAGGTCTAGAACACTGACAAAGCTCCAGTCGTTGATCTGGTAAGACTGCCAGTGGGCCCCGCCATTTGTCAGTCTTCTTTCATCAAACTTCAGTCTTTGACTTCAATGAGAATGTCTTCAGTGGAATGGATCTAGACTGGAGTGAAGTCCAGTGAGCTGAAATCTGGTGGACTCCAGATTTCCTATACAAGTAAGATGCTCACTGGTCTTCTATTATTTCTGGACAAATCTTCAGTAGAGCTCCAGTCTTCAAGTCTGGAGTGAGTCCAGTAAATCTGGACTTAACAAATCCTGTGCTTCATTCAAGGACCAAGCATATTGATATTAGATATCATTTCATTAGAGATCATGTGATGAAAGAAGATGTTGAACTCCACTTCATTTCAACAGATAATCAGTTAGCTGACTTGTTTACAAAGCCATTGGATGAATCAAGGTTCAACTATCTTATAAGTAAGCTAGGTATGCTAAATATGTAAAAGGCAGTGAGCTAAGTAATAACAAATCTGACCCCTTTGAATTATTCTCAATTTTGAGGGTAAGTTGTGTCTGACCCAGACTACCCTTTCATACTTGGTGTATTTTCAAGTAAAAGAGGGTAAGCTGAGTCTGACCCAGCTTAGTGGTTATTTTTGTTATTAAATATCTCAGTGCGTTTTATTATTTACAATATTTTATTTAGTTTATTTATTTATCCTTTTTCTATTTAATTGGTGACTGACACGTGTTAGTGACAACTGGTGGTTACTGAAAAAGTACCTCCACTACTTGTTCATCCACCAATCAAATGCTTTCTCTCTCCAATTTTCAAACGATTAAATTTGAATAATGTTTATTATAACAAAGTATATATACTCCTTTTAACCTAAACCCCCAAATCACTCTTTTATTTCTCAATCAATTTTTCCTTTTCTCTCTAATCTGTATACTGTTCTATTAATTTCTCTAATTTCTTCTTCTAAAATTTGTTTCTAAAATGGCATCATCATCTGTTTCTCCTTCTGCTAATAACTCTCAAACAGATTCTTCAACTGAATCTGATGTCCTATACCCAGCTCCTGTTAGCGTAAATAAGCTTTCACCCTATGTGGTGGGAAATAATGTAGTGGTTGTTCCGGCTGATCTTGATACTGGTAAAATCAAGATAGTCAGTCTCGTTTCTGCCAATGTTCATCCTCCTTCTTGGGCAAAGGGGTATGGTGAAGTGGTGTCATTCTTATGGCACCATCCGTTTGGCAAAATGTTGATTGAGAAGCCAAATGTGGTGTTCAAAGACCTACTTTGTGAGTTTTGGGCAAGCTGCTATGTTGGTCAGAACAAACAAGGAGATCCTGCAATCTATGGCACAGTCCTCAATGGTAAGAAAAAGGTATATATTTCTTTAAAGAGGATTAGGTCTGCTTTTGAGCTGTCATATATGCCTGATGATATTTATGAAAGTGTTGTGTCTCACACTTAAGCCAAAAGTGTTTTACAAGATTTTGAGACTTAGTTGGCCGAGTCAATAATAAGAGTCTTACCATACCTTATGGTAGGATTCTTGCACTCATTATTGAAGTCATTCTTGATAATGATTTCAGTTTGGCAACTGGTCAAACTGTTGGAATGCAAGGCCATTAATAATAATATTTTCAATAGTCCAAAGGTAACTGCGTAGGGTCTGACCCCAGCAATGCAGACCTACCTTAATTATTGCAGGGAAAAGGAAAGAGAGGAAGCTGTTAGTGAGGAAGCTGTCCCTTCTTCGACGCGATCTGAGTCTGACACTCAATCTGCTAATCAGGGGGACCAAGGTACACATGCTTCAGAGCCTTCAACCTCTTCTAAATCTATTCATTCTTCTCCTTCTAAAGAGGGTGAAGGGTTGGCCACATCATCAGCCACCCTAGCCACACCCTCATCCACTCGTTCTAAATCCACATCTAAAAGACCCATTGTTGAGGACTTAGTACCTCACAATGTCAAAAAGCAAAGAACCAAAAGGAAGATGTTGAACTCCACTTCATTCCAACAGATAATCAGTTAGCTGACTTGTTTACAAAGCCATTGGATGAATCAAGGTTCAACTATCTTATAAGTAAGCTAGGTATGCTAAATATGTAAAAGGCAGTGAGCTAAGTAATAACAAATCTGACCCCTTTGAATTATTCTCAATTTTGAGGGTAAGTTGTGTCTGACCCAGACTACCCTTTCATACTTGGTGTATTTTCAAGTAAAAGAGGGTAAGCTGAGTCTGACCCAGCTTAGTGGTTATTTTTGTTATTAAATATCTCAGTGCGTTTTATTATTTACAATATTTTATTTAGTTTATTTCTTTATCCTTTTTCTATTTAATTGGTGACTGACACGTGTTAGTGACAACTGGTGGTTACTGAAAAAGTACCTCCACTACTTGTTCATCCACCAATCAAATGCTTTCTCTCTCCAATTTTCAAACGATTAAATTTGAATAATGTTTATTATAACAAAGTATATATACTCCTTTTAACCTAAACCCCCAAATCACTCTTTTATTTCTCAATCAATTTTTCCTTTTCTCTCTAATCTGTATACTGTTCTATTAATTTCTCTAATTTCTTCTTCTAAAATTTGTTTCTAAAATGGCATCATCATCTGTTTCTCCTTCTGCTAATAACTCTCAAACAGATTCTTCAACTGAATCTGATGTCCTATACCCAGCTCCTGTTAGCGTAAATAAGCTTTCACCCTATGTGGTGGGAAATAATGTAGTGGTTGTTCCGGCTGATCTTGATACTGGTAAAATCAAGATAGTCAGTCTCGTTTCTGCCAATGTTCATCCTCCTTCTTGGGCAAAGGGGTATGGTGAAGTGGTGTCATTCTTATGGCACCATCCGTTTGGCAAAATGTTGATTGAGAAGCCAAATGTGGTGTTCAAAGACCTACTTTGTGAGTTTTGGGCAAGCTGCTATGTTGGTCAGAACAAACAAGGAGATCCTGCAATCTATGGCACAGTCCTCAATGGTAAGAAAAAGGTATATATTTCTTTAAAGAGGATTAGGTCTGCTTTTGAGCTGTCATATATGCCTGATGATATTTATGAAAGTGTTGTGTCTCACACTGAAGCCAAAAGTGTTTTACAAGATGTTGGTTATACTGGTCCATTGGCTTCAGTTGTAAAAATGAAATATTTAACTGGTATATGGAATTATCTTTTGAGCACAATTTCTAAATCCTTACAAGTAACGGCTGACAGCTTTGACCAACCTAATGCCTTAGAGTTGCAGATTTTTCATGCAATAGTCACTATGACCAGAATAGATTTTTTTACTGTAATTTTTAGAGACTTAGTTGGCCGAGTCAATAATAAGAGTCTTACCATACCTTATGGTAGGATTCTTGCACTCATTATTGAAGTCATTCTTGATAATGATTTCAGTTTGGCAACTGGTCAAACTGTTGAATGCAAGGCCATTAATAATAATATTTTCAATAGTCCAAAGGTAACTGCGTAGGGTCTGACCCCAGCAATGCAGACCTACCTTAATTATTGCAGGGAAAAGGAAAGAGAGGAAGCTGTTAGTGAGGAAGGTCCCTTCTTCGACGCGATCTGAGTCTGACACTCAATCTGCTAATCAGGGGGACCAAGGTACACATGCTTCAGAGCCTTCAACCTCTTCTAAATCTATTCATTCTTCTCCTTCTAAAGAGGGTGAAGGGTTGGCCACATCATCAGCCACCCTAGCCACACCCTCATCCACTCGTTCTAAATCCACATCTAAAAGACCCATTGTTGAGGACTTAGTACCTCACAATGTCAAAAAGCAAAGAACCAAAAGGAAGTCTGTATCAGCTTCTGGGGTTGACAATGCAACATCATCAAATTTTGAAGTCCCCCAAGGTGCATTGGAAGCTAAGGAACGTTCCAAAGCTGACTCTGCCACCCAAGCTGACAAGCCGAAATCACCACGCCCATCTGCACTCTCCCAAAAGAGTGTAGACGAGTTAAAGGGAACACCTACTGCTACCCAACCCTCCAAACGGGGTGAAGGTATTGAAATAAAGACCTCCTCCCAAGGTCATACTGTGTCTCCACCTAAATCGCCATCATCAGCCTCCTCAATGGTAAGAAAAAGGTATATATTTCTTTAAAGAGGATTAGGTCTGCTTTTGAGCTGTCATATATGCCTGATGATATTTATGAAAGTGTTGTGTCTCACACTGAAGCCAAAAGTGTTTTACAAGATGTTGGTTATACTGGTCCATTGGCTTCAGTTGTAAAAATGAAATATTTAACTGGTATATGGAATTATCTTTTGAGCACAATTTCTAAATCCTTACAAGTAACGGCTGACAGCTTTGACCAACCTAATGCCTTAGAGTTGCAGATTTTTCATGCAATGTCACTATGACCAGAATAGATTTTTTTACTGTAATTTTTAGAGACTTAGTTGGCCGAGTCAATAATAAGAGTCTTACCATACCTTATGGTAGGATTCTTGCACTCATTATTGAAGTCATTCTTGATAATGATTTCAGTTTGGCAACTGGTCAAACTGTTGGAATGCAAGGCCATTAATAATAATATTTTCAATAGTCCAAAGGTAACTGCGTAGGGTCTGACCCCAGCAATGCAGACCTACCTTAATTATTGCAGGGAAAAGGAAAGAGAGGAAGCTGTTAGTGAGGAAGTTGTCCCTTCTTCGACGCGATCTGAGTCTGACACTCAATCTGCTAATCAGGGGGACCAAGGTACACATGCTTCAGAGCCTTCAACCTCTTCTAAATCTATTCATTCTTCTCCTTCTAAAGAGGGTGAAGGGTTGGCCACATCATCAGCCACCCTAGCCACACCCTCATCCACTCGTTCTAAATCCACATCTAAAAGACCCATTGTTGAGGACTTAGTACCTCACAATGTCAAAAAGCAAAGAACCAAAAGGAAGTCTGTATCAGCTTCTGGGGTTGACAATGCAACATCATCAAATTTTGAAGTCCCCCAAGGTGCATTGGAAGCTAAGGAACGTTCCAAAGCTGACTCTGCCACCCAAGCTGACAAGCCGAAATCACCACGCCCATCTGCACTCTCCCAAAAGAGTGTAGACGAGTTAAAGGGAACACCTACTGCTACCCAACCCTCCAAACGGGGTGAAGGTATTGAAACAAAGACCTCCTCCCAAGGTCATACTGTGTCTCCACCTAAATCGCCATCATCAGCCTCCCAAAAGGTTGATGATATCATTAAAGGGACAACAATAGATCCAGCCCAGATCCAACATGAGTCAGAGTCTATGCACATCATTTCTGAGGATGATCAGCCAAAGGAGAAGAAGTATCGAACGCACTTGTGACACTGTTTCTCCTCCCCAAGCTGATCAGACTCCTTCATTCTTACACTCTGAGTCTGCACTGGCTGTCAATGCCCCTTCAATGTCACAAGGAGGGGTACAGGCCACAAATATTCTCCCTCAGGATACCTTGGTGCAACAACACACCATTGTTGAAGGGCAATCATCTACACAAAACATTACACCTGCAGGATCTGTGTCTGCATCTGTCCTTGGACAGAGGGATCCTGTAGGTTACATGGATGTCTTTAAGGCAGTCATGTTAGCCCCATGTGCAGCAATGGGAACCATCGGTGGTCCTCACGATGCTGATGAGAATAAAATCACTATCTCCGGAAGTGATTCTTCATTCAATGATGTGCTTGCCCATCCATCCTCAAGGGATGCTCTGATGGAAGATGCCAGTGGAGGAGTTGATCAAAATCTAGATCAACACATTTCCACTGGCCCTCAGCCTGAATTACAAGTCAATCTTTCTCAGGCTGACCAACACATTATCATTTCTGAAAAATCTGCTCATGAGACTCACTCTCATGAGAAAATTCACCAAAACTCCCTTAGCCTCCACCCCCTTCTATATGAGCCCAATGACCCTGATTTTAAGGATTGCAGGCTGCTCTTTCCAGAGTCAGTGGCCTTTAGGCCAACTGCAAGTCCTTCCCAAGCTGCCACTATCTCATTTTCAGATGTGGTGGGTCAGCTCACTGAGTTTACTTCAACCTACAAGGTTGAGAGCTTAAAGCTGACCAAATGCTTGGAAAAGATCTAAAAGGATCAGGAATTGACGGACAAGAAGGTAGAGAAGCTGTGTCAAGATCAGACTGCACTGGAAGAAAATGTTAAGAAGGCAGTTGACTTGATGCAGCAGAACCAACCAAGCTGACAAGCCGAAATCACCACGCCCATCTGCACTCTCCCAAAAGAGTGTAGACGAGTTAAAGGGAACACCTACTGCTACCCAACCCTCCAAACAGGGTGAAGGTATTGAAATAAAGACCTCCTCCCAAGGTCATACTGTGTCTCCACCTAAATCGCCATCATCAGCCTCCCAAAAGGTTGATGATATCATTAAAGGGACAACAATAGATCCAGCCCAGATCCAACATGAGTCAGAGTCTATGCACATCATTTCTGAGGATGATCAGCCAAAGGAGAGAAGTATCGAACGCACTTGTGACACTGTTTCTCCTCCCCAAGCTGATCAGACTCCTTCATTCTTACACTCTGAGTCTTGAGAAAAGTGCAACAAAGTTCACTAGAGATGTCACTTTAGAGCTTCAATCTGCAAATAAATCACAAGCAGATTTCAAGAAAGAGTTGATTGAAGTCTCAAAGGGTTTCAAATCTAGCATTGGATCCCTCCATGCTGATTATGTTGATCTATTCAGAGCCTGTTGTGTCAACAATATCAAACTGGACTTGCTCAATCACAACCTTAAAGGTGTCTTTGCCACTCCAGTTAGCTCTTTCCCTGCTGATGATGACAAAAAGGGGGAGAAGAGTGTTGCTGAAGTTGAGCAATAAGAGCTAGAAAAAGAAAGAGAAAGAGTTCTGGTTGACAAAGAAATTGAGAAGTACTTTGAAAAGTTGAAAGAAAGACAGAGGAAGGCTATAGCTGAGGGGGAGGCCAATGATAGAAGAGTTGTTGTGTATGGTTCAAATGTGGAAGGTGAGAAGGAAAATGAAAAAGAGATAAAAATACCAGAATCTGAGTCTGGTGGTGAAAAGATTGATGGAAGTGTGAATGAAGAGTCTGGTGAGAAGAGTGATAAAATTGAGGGGGAGACAACTAATGTTGTGACGGATGTTGTTGGAGAGATAAGAAAGGAATTTGAGGTAGAAAATGTTGTAAAAATTGATGAAAAGAAGAAGTCTTCCCAAGCTGACCCTGTACAAGTTGTGTCATTTCAAGCTGACCTAGCTCCCAAATAAATAAATGCAGAATCTTCTTCAAGTAAAGACACCACCACTCTGAGCAAGTATATGACAAAGAAAAGGCCAAATGAAGCTAGGTCAAGTGGTGTGAAGGTTCTTACTGATGAAGAAAAGGATTGGGAGGCTGCAAGGGAACAAGCTGGACTATTGGATGTTACAGTTGAGGTGGCATACAACATGATTATGGAAGATAGAAGAAAAGAGAATGCTAAAAAGACCCAATCTGATCCTGAAATTGCCAAGATCCTTCAAGAAACACTAAACAAAGAAGATGAAGAAGATCTTCCAGTTGTGGGATCAAAGAAAAATGAGGGCAAAGGCAAAGGGAAAAAGAAAGTGGTGGTTCATGCTAAACCATCACAGAAAGTGAAAGATGTGAAGGCAAGTGGTGAATTCCATGATAAGTGGGAAGCTCTGGATAAGAGAAAAGTGACTGAAAGACTCAATTTAAGAAGACATCCAGAGTTGATCACTCAGCTTCAATTAAAAAGAAAAAGAGGAAAGTCCATTCCAAGTATCAGGATCACAAGAGAAGGATATGAGTCAAGCTGGGAAACTTGTGATCTTGATAATCTATTTGATTTGGGTTACACTGAGTGGGTTGAATTGCATGACATCATTACTGGTGTTCTTGGCATTCATAGAGAGACAGTTTTGAAAGCCATTGAAAAGAAGTTTGCTATAATTGCTAAATTCAAGATTGATATCTTTGGCCTTCCAAGACCAAAAGCTTATGATTTAGATGATGAAGATGAGTCTGCTGAGCCACTCAAAAGGAAAAGGAGAAGACTTCGAAAAATTCATGCTCCTGAAGGTGATCATACAGATTTCATCAAGAACTTGAACCCTTCAGAATTGCTTGATCTATTATCTCCTGATGCTCTTGACAAGATTCTAAGTCATCTTGATCTGTCTCTGCCTGCTGGTGTTGAAAATGCAAGGAGTGGATTGTTCATTACTGAACCTGAGCATGGAATGTACTTTGTCAATGCAAGAGGGCAATTAGTGTTTCAAAGGACTGCTGAGCTTAAAAAGGTACCACATATGCACCTATTTACCTAATATAGATTTTGTGTCACTTTTAGTGATCAGGGTAATGGGTATGAGCAGTTCCTTATTGATGAGGGTCTAGATAGGAAGTTGGATGTGAGAATTGCCCCATCATATGAAGTAAAACAAGAGGCAGTAGAAATGATTGGGGAATAAGCCTTTATGATTGTAATATTTTTCATTTCTCAATATATGCAAAGTATTTGTACAAATTCTGTGTTCTTGTTAAAACTTCATATCAGATTGAAAAGAACCCAAAAGATTCAAAGGGTCACAAGCTGTTAGTAATATTTTACCTTGATTCTTTGTAAGCTGATAGTTAGAAGTGTAGTTGGGTTTTGTCATCATCAAATAGGGGGAGATTGTTGAGTCCCAATGTTCATTGTAAATTTGGTGATGACAAATCTGACTGATAAACACTTAGAAATCTTTTGGTTCTTGTAAGCTGATAGTTAGAAGTGTAGTTGGGTTTTGTCATCATCAAATAGGGGGAGATTGTTGAGTCCCAATGTTCATTGTAAATTTGGTGATGACAAATCTGACTGATAAACACTTAGAAATCTTTTGGTTCTTGTAATCTGATCTGGGTTAGACTAAGCTGACACAGCTTACGATCTATCTCTGGCCCAGATCATGCTTCATGTTTTGTAATTGTAAATCATATGGAAGCAAGTGTTGTTCAAGCTGCATCAACAATGGTTAGAGCATTCAATCCAAGTCGAAGAGGAGGATTGAAGATAGAAGACCAAGCTGGTAGTGGAAGTCAGCTTGGGATTAGCAGTCAGCTTGGAAACACTTAGGCAGATTGGTGCTTTGACAAACGGCCCAATCTGTGTCTGACAATCAAGTGAAGATAACAACCTGGAATGAAGATAAGGACAAATGACGTGACTAGGAAGAATCCCAGGATCCAGGTTGGTGGTTGGTTTTACATATGCGTGTCCATACTCTTATTGGTTGATAAAGAATGGTGGCAGTACTTTGGGGACCACAAGTACTATGAGAAGGCACGATCAAATATTCCTTTATCATCCAGTGAAAGAAGATTACGTGGCTTAATTGGATACCAAGAGAAGAAGGGCTTTTGCCTATAAAAGCCTCAATCCTTGCTTGCATATGTGTGGCATTCCTGAGAATCATTCTTCACACAAGTTTTCTTTGCTCTTACACACAGCTTAGTCTGTTGGAGATCAGCTTGGGCTGATTCTCTTGAGAAGAAACTTATTGATTGTAGTTTGTCATTTTAAAGGTTGTTTAGATATCTATAGGCTATCTTTGTTCCGCAACAACCCTGTAATTCTTTGTATAGATTATATCTTAATAAAGGATTACATTGAAAACTATAATCTATGTTCAAGAATGTTTCATTTACTTTACTGCTTTACTGTTTTAATGATTCATGTTCTTTACTTACTTAACATATAAACTGAATCTTTAAAACATTTTATTTAAAAGTTTGTAAATATCAAAGAAAGTTGTATTCACCCCCTCTACAAATGTTGTGTGTACAATATACTTTGGTATATACGTATCAAAACGTTTTCTCTATCTTTTTATTTATTTTTTGTTTAACAACAAACATCGTTTTAACCCTAAACTTCTCTATCTTCCCTGCCCCTATAATCTTAATGTCTGATCTACCAAGAACTCTATCCTTAAATCTTTGATTCACTTCCCTGTCCAAAAATCATAATGGACGGTCTACACGGTGTGGATTTAAATTAGTTTTCCTATTATTATAACAGGTATAAGGTTCTGATGTTAATGCAATCACTGATGTCCATGGGCCAGAATACGGTTCGGTTTACAAAGTTTCAAGATATAGTGGTTAAAAGAAACCTGAAAGGTCAAGACGCGGTTGGTAAGTACCCGTTCGAACTGTTAACCTATTTTGTTAATACGGAGTGATAGATTTTGTTACTTTATTAATTATATTGTGTCTCAAATTTATGTTTGGATATCATTGGAAGCATTGTTTCTCTTGGAGATGTCGTAGAATTTGAAAGAAAAAGAAATGGATTGCCTACTAAGCGTATCTCGAGTAAGTGCTCATTTGTCTAAATTTCGAGTTTGTTTTGTTTCATATCATAGTATGTCTATAGTACATACCTAATTATGTGTGGTTCGTCAATGTTTGGTATTCATAGATTGGTTTCAATCAAGTGTACCCTGTTTGGTGTGTCTGCTGAACAACACTCGCCATGCAATATTGGTTGTTCAATTTGTAAAGATTAACGACTATAGAGGTATACTTATATTAATATAACTACATGGTAAACCAGTAGTTGTTATTTACAATTTTGGTTAATATTTTAGGTCATTTGAGTGTCACAAATGCCTATCATGAAACTAGGGTGTTTTGAATGCTGACTTACCTTAGAGCATGGTATTCAAACAAATGCGAGACACTTTTTTTTCAAAGGTTTCATTTTAAATTTGTGAATATTATATTAATTCTCATTTACATAATATAATATTTTCTCCATAGTCTCTTAGCACATCCTTAAGAACAACCTGCATTTGGGAGGTACACTGCTTTTGTGAGATATTTATTAAATTTAGTGCATGGGGATCATTCATAAGAAATTAGTTTCCCAATTTCAGTTTTGTAATGTGGTACAGTGTATGCTAATTTCCATAACCAAGATTAATGTCAGCTAGAAATTGAACCAAAATGTTTTTTTCCCCCTCAATATATAAATATAATCATGTGATTCATGTCGTCATATTTTGGTGTTAGGCTGGATGCTTTATATACCTTTATTGTAAACTGCTTTAATGGTTATCCGGTTGTGATAGGACAGATTTGGTTCCACCTTATGTAAACTAGCTTTGGGATAACGAAGAGAAAGTACGAATTGCCGAAAAGGTCACCAACTTTACTCGAATAGTTAGCCCAAAAATTGCAATTTAGCATATTCATCCTTTTGTGAAGGTATGATCTTTTCCAAAACGCTGATTGCAGTTTCTTGGATTTATTTTGTGTTATAAATTAGAACCTAAAATACTCCTGATTAAGTTTTTGTTATAGATTTTGTTATAGATGTACATTGAAAAATATAGGGGTATTGACAATGTTGTTGCTACTAAACGTATTCCAGGCAGAGCTCCAGATTTACCCAGTTTGTTAAAGCAGGTTTACTACTTCTTCCTTTTGATATTTACTTAAAAGCTCTATCTAAGAAGTTCGTTGATTTTACGCATTCGGGTAATTTGATATATTATTTGGCATTAAGGTTTTTTATGTCGCATGATGTTTTAAACGAGCACCCAATATTGTTTAGGGTAGGTTATAAAGTTGGAAAAAAGGTAAGGAGACAGGTTAGACACAAAAATTCAACGGGATTTTTACATCTGATGATCAATGTTCTTCACTTCGGATTCATTATGGGAAATTTTCTGATGAACTTCAAGCTCATCTATGTTATAAGAGATTATATTGGTGTGTAAGCATTTACAAGTTATAAAAAAGTGATGTACAAGAAATTTATAGGCATTTTGTATAAAACCGTCTTGAGGCACACACCTTGCCTTGCCTTGCCTTACGCCTGGAGCGCCTATTTCCTCTCAAAACTTATAGAATTTTTCACCGATTTTAATTTTAATTATTACTTGCTTTTTAGTTTTTACTATTAGAGTAACTAGGCTTCAAGCACTAAACTGCCACTAAACGTAAATAGGTTGTTTTTTTATTACCACATATTATATCACCAGTGGTTGCTTGTGTGGTACTAATTGATAGGAAGTTATAATAAGCTGAATCACAATGATTGTCTTAAGGTATGCCTTAAGTATTTTAGTGAAGAACTTTGTGTTTTTCGTGTTAATTGAAAGGGCATTTTTGATTAAAATTTTGGCTTCGAGTTGATGTTACAGTTGGGATTTGGGAGCAAGCAATCCAGAAGAAGCTGCAAGGTGGTACATTCTTTATAAGATGTTGCTTAGAATTTGGAACGAATTATAAGAAAAAGATGGCATCTATTTAGGTACTCACGTTATGTTGTATAATATAGATTGTTACTAGATGATTATAGTGAACTTTTAGACTCGATAAAAATCAAGATGTGGACAGATCAAATGCAAAACGCAATAGTTATGTTGTATGGTATAATATGGTTAAATCTTTATGATGTTGCTTATTTTTTATACTCTGAAAGTTTGGGTTTATTGGTTAAATCCAAAATTTGTTTTCATATAATATGGTAATATGTTTTGACATCATTATTTTCTAAATAATGCTTACTTGTCATTATTAGACTTATTTATATCAATTATTTCTTTTTTATTTTCTTGATTTATGACATCATCATTTTATAAAAAATAGCTTATTTGTCATTTTTTAAAGTTTAGTTTTTTTGTTTAATTTACTTATGATATTATAAGCACTTTCCTTCTTTAAGTTTATTTCATTTTTATTTTTGTTATTTATGATGTCCTTTTTTATAAAAAAATAA
>CM067167.1:203217190-203294690 GCA_034093135.1 Erigeron breviscapus | reverse complement strand
ACGAATCGGATGACGCCTTTCCACTGTGATACTTTCAAACGTACAAAGTCACCCACTTTCAACTCTAACGGTCTCAGCCTCACGCCGGCATACTCCTTACTTAGCATGTGGGCTAGCTGGCTATTTTCTTAGCTTGAGAAGTTGTTCTTGTCATTCCTATTAGAAATCCTAACCCGCTACTTTGGCTTTCTTTGATTCTTGGTTCGTCCCAGTGGAGAATAACATCTCTACTACTTGGTGTTTCGGTTAGTGACATTCGAATACTCGCGTAACAACCGTCATTGTACAGGATTGTCGTCATAGTTATAAGTACATTATCTTCACATGTGATCAAGTCTCAAGTCGGTTTGAGTGCCCGTTGTTCATTGGATGGCTCCCTGAATTGGAGTTAAGCGACTCCCTTTATCTGGAAGGACAGAAATCGAATCTTCGTGCACCTAACCCATTTCTTCTACATACTAATGTGCCCAGTTGTCACATTTTACCGGTTTCGGCATATCATGATCACTTCTTGTCGTCGGCGACTTCACGGCGAAGTCCATTCCACTTCGTTTTTCTTCCAAACTCTCTCCCGTCTTTCACTACACGCTTATTCTCCTCTCAGAAGTCTATAGGGGCTTTGACTACGCGCGCGATGTTAGGGAGTTAAGCATATACGAAATTTAAATTATCGAGATGGGACAAGCCCGGTAAGTCACCCGGAAAGGCCTCGGGAGACTCAAGATTAACAAGGATGACGTTAGCTTTCAGATTCATGAGACGGTAGCTCTAAGGACGCCTAAGTTGGAAGACTTACACGGAACCCTAAGAATCCTACCGTTAGATATTTTACACTAGCAACCCTACTACGCAACTTTAGAACTGTCTTACCCGGTGGCATCCAGATTACACTCACTTTTTCGCCAAGAATCTTTAGATCATCGGCACCAAGTAAATGAGGAGTTTTGTCGCCTTTTAGAGTCGAGATAGATACACGGGGTATTGAGCAAATTAGTTAGTGAGTCGCTAAACATTCAAAATTGCAAACATATAATTTCAAAACACACGAACGAAAGTAACTCAAGGAGCAACGTTAGAGTAAACGAGATTCATAGTCGGTTCGATATCGAATAGTGTAGTAACATAACAACCATTAGGAGGAATGTACCTTAACCAACATTAGGATCACTTTGGTCTCCCTTGCCCTTCTCTGCAAAAGGTCGGCTACGAGGTTGAACTTGATGGTCTTGTTGGCCACGGCTTTGGTTATAAACGACTATTTGTAGTTGATCGGAAGGAACCGCCACTTGGGCTTGTGGTTCAGTCCATCTAGGACAAGCATCTCGGTAGTGGTCGGGGCTACCACACACAAAACAAACACCTTGATGGCTCCGAGGGTGGTCAGCTTGGGGATAGATGGTTTGAAGAGGCGTTACATTCATTGGTGTCGCTTTCGGTGCTCTACAAATCCCAGCTAAGTGCCCGCGCCGATTACAATTAAAGCAAGTCCCACATTGGATAGTGGGAGAGTGATGGCGATTACACCTTCCACACAAGGGGTGAGATCCTAAGTAAGTTTTCCTTACCGGCTCTGCTACTTCAGTTTGTTGTCCAATCCATTTTGGACAATCTTTCACGTAGTGTGCACGACTACCACATCCGAAACACTCGCCTTTCTGTTGATTACCTTGGGGAGGGACGACATGAATAGGAGCCACGTTCGTTGGGCCCGTTCTCGGGGCTCTACAATTCTTGGACATGTGGCCAACGTGGTTGCAATTAAAACACGCCCGACATTGAAAGTTGATGGGGTGGTGATTGTCACATCCTTTACATGACGGATGAGGTCCTACATAAGCTTTCTTCACCGGTCCCATCGCCGCCCTGGATCTACCCTTATTATGACCATTGGGGTCACACCTGCCCGCTTTCCTTGCCTCACTAGGTTCTCCGATTTCTTTCCTTTTTGAGGAGGCCCTACCCGACACCTTCTCGTCACCCAAATTCATTCTAGTTCCACGCGTCTCATTGTTTCCTTGGAGGCTTTCCGTGACTTGGGCTACGATAGTAGGTATGGCGTTTACCACGGCTTGGGCAATCACGGTTGCTAAATCCGGCTCATCGCTATGACTAGTCGTATTCCTTCTTGATCTCACCATTTTCTACAAGGTAAGTAACGCGTTGACCCGAAAGTTAGCCTCACAATACTCACATATTAGTCACACAAGTAATTAATGCTCTCATACCATATAGCATACTCATTTCGTCTCATTAAACTAAGGTAAGAGTGTTAGAATCCTATAAAATTTGTTACTTATTATTTTATCATTTCAAGTTCATTACCATTGGTTATCTTTAATTCATGTAATCGTGTCAACACATCATACAATAAAACTAACTTGTTAACTTCTTTCCTACAATCGCCCGTTTACTAATACCTTTTACACGTGCATTACCAGTTATCCCCTAACCCGCATGCAATCAAGTTTAACTAGGCCTCATACGTTTTTAAGTTCACATACCATTAAGCGACATATCCCTATTGTTCACCGATTACGATTAACATTATTAGTATTGGAAAATCGTTCGTTTATAATACATATGAGTTAGGATGTTTACACCCTTGATATTCTCTTAGGGCGCATATCAACATATTTATCACGTTGTATCCTAACCGTCTATCAACACGTTTAAGTCAAATTACAACAAAGGCATTTACGATTTCAACTTGACCACTACGGGCCATACATACATACATACATACACATCACACATGCATAACATATATGTTACTAAATCATGCTAGTCAACATGTCATTCCACCACTGAATCCAATAATAGTAGTAGTTCTAGAGTTTATGACCCGGGGGTTAGCTTCACAGTTTCTCTCATGTTAACCGCCTTATTAGTTAGTGTTTTAACGCCGACACACTACACATGTTCCATGTCTCTAACTAAGGCCAACACATAATTATTTTCAATTAACTGTCATATATCATGTTATCATACCACATACCCTACGTGTTTCACATTACTACACTAAGGACAGTATATCAAAGTTCTCAATTAATCGTTATCTATCATTTTCTCGTGCTAAGTTCACAACAATTTACCATCGTCAAAACCAATTACTCGAATTAAACACATCTCATTACAAGCAACTAAAACAAGTCACTAACACGAGTGATTTAAAGTATAATCCGAATTCGATATGCTCTCTAGTTATTGACCAGGTATGTATACAGGGTGTACCAACGGCTAACCCTCCACCTAATCAACTCCCATTAAGCATATCGGTTCCATATTATACTCTAAGCCAAGCATGCGCAATCCATGATGTTATTAACTTGTTATAATATTGGGTGACCATAAAAGAGTTGATCGGGTTCTTTTAGGGTTGCCACAATATTATACTAAGTTAATAACATAACTTCATTTTGCTCTAAATCACCAAACTAGCACCAATCAATAACAACAATCCATATTAATGACAATCAAATTTAATCAAAGCACACATTAACCACATTGTATCCATTCCACATTCATCACGTTGAATTCAAGTCATCACATAAGTGGTCTTAACTAACAACATCATCAATATACAACTTTCTAAGGTTAGAAATAACAAACTATATATCAATCAATCAATCAATCAATCAAACAAACAATCATTCAATCAATAAATCAATCAATCACATATGTACACTTTTCAGCCCTAATCTCAATCAATCAATCAATCAATCAATCAATCAATCAATCAATCAATCAATCAATCAATCAATCAATCAATCAATCAATCAATCAATCAATCAATCAATCAATCAATCAATCAATCAATCAATCAATCAATCAATCAATCAATCAATCAATCAATCAATCAATCAATCAATCAATCAATCAATCAATCAATCAATCAATCAATCAATCAATCAATCAATCAATCAATCAATCAATCAATCAATCAATCAATCAATCAATCAATCAATCAATCAATCAATCAATCAATCAATCAATCAATCAATCAATCAATCAATCAATCAATCAATCAATCAATCAATCAATCAATCAATCAATCAATCAATCAATCAATCAATCAATCAATCAATCAATCAATCAATCAATCAATCAATCAATCAATCAATCAATCAATCAATCAATCAATCAATCAATCAATCAATCAATCAATCAATCAATCAATCAATCAATCAATCAATCAATCAATCAATCAATCAATCAATCAATCAATCAATCAAAACCAAGTCAACCGAACGAAATCAATGAATCAATCAATCAACAATCAACAATCAATCAATCAATCAATCAATCAATCAAACGAAAAAAAACGTCACATCAATCAACAATCAATAACCAACAATCAATAATCAATAATCAATCAGTCATCAATCAATAAACGTCAATCATAAACCAATAATCACCATTCATCAACATCGGCCATTAATACTTAACCAAAACATTAACCAAGTCAATCAACCTATGATGAACCATAAACTAATAATCAATAATCGTCAATCTTAACCCACTAATCAACATTCGACAACCATAAGCCACCAATCACAACTTAAACCAACTATACGTACATATACTTCAGAGGATTCTACTTCCTTCGAGTCTCAGATGCTTATATATAGGGTCACCCGCAGCCTTCCCACCACATCTAAAACCCGACGAAGGCATAACCGACTTTCATGTATGTACATCTATCCTAATATTACTAGATACTTAACAAATATAACTAAGTCATTCGAACGTGAAAATCATCTCAACAATTCAATACTCCAACCAATTTAACCAATCAACGAAAAGAAACGTCACATCAATCCAACAACCAAAACAATCAACTCCACGTCCTGAATAACCTGGTTACCTGAAAAGTGTACTAAGCATAGTCAACACAAGGTTGGTGAGTTCATAGTAATGGTTCATAAAGAACCAACATCAATAATCACAATATAAGAATAGAGGCTAGACATGACTTACAGTGAGCCTCTACATAACACAACATCGTCCAACAACAAGATTACACAAGACAAGTAAATGTGTAATGAGGAATGCATAAATGATATGAGTATCAATGCAATGCCGGAATGCATGAATAAGCCAATATGCCTATCCTGAGCGTGACCTTCAGTCACCTATGCAACGATACCCTTCTGCCATCGCTATGGACAAGGCTGTATCTCAAAAACATCGAGATATATATGTCTATATACTCGGGGTCAGGTCTACATCCAAAATGGGTGCATACATCTATGCACCAGGATGCCGGCAAATCCCCTGCCGAGGGTCCAACAATAATGTATGCAATGCTTACAATCAAATGTAAATGCATAAATCGTAAACCAACGATCGATATACGATGAATATGAATCAATAATCAATATTCGCCAACCTGAGTCATCAATCAATAAACGTCAATCATAAACCAATAATCACCATTCATCAACATCGGCCATTAATACTTAACCAAAACATTAACCAAGTCAATCAACCTATGATGAACCATAAACTAATAATCAATAATCGTCAATCTTAACCCACTAATCAACATTCGACAACCATAAGCCACCAATCACAACTTAAACCAACTATACGTACATATACTTCAGAGGATTCTACTTCCTTCGAGTCTCAGATGCTTATATATAGGGTCACCCGCAGCCTTCCCACCACATCTAAAACCCGACGAAGGCATAACCGACTTTCATGTATGTACATCTATCCTAATATTACTAGATACTTAACAAATATAACTAAGTCATTCGAACGTGAAAATCATCTCAACAATTCAATACTCCAACCAATTTAACCAATCAACGAAAAGAAACGTCACATCAATCCAACAACCAAAACAATCAATCAATCAATCAATCAATAAATGCAAGTAAACACGCCAGGTTTACACTTTTCAGCCCGAATCTCAAGCGAGTAGGGAGATACGAAACTCACCTTGATCGGCAAAGCAGCTTAAGTCGAGTTAATAAAAGATTAATAGCGAGTATTAGGATCCACACGGCCACAACCTATAAATATACATCATAATACCGTAATGTCAACTATACACTCATAAACAAGTGGGTTTAGCACAATTAGGTCAAGTCACAAACCCTAAACGCCTTTACAACTTAAACGAGCAAGAACAAGACACTTTGACTCGACATTTTTAGAAATGGAAGAAGGTTCATATAAAACGAGTGTTACTATAAGAAACTAGACTCTCTTACGATTCCAACGATAGGTCATACGACTTATTTGGACTTACGGATCAAAAGTTATTAACGTTTCAAAATCGGCGCGCATAAATTCCAGCATCTAACCACTGCGCCGCAGTGAGCCTTGGCCAAGCTCACTGCGCCGCAGTGGGCTGACCCAACATTGACCAGACCCTAGCCACTGCGCCGCAGTGGGCTAGGCCCAAGCCACTGCGCCGCAGTGAGCCTTGGCCAAGCTCACTGCGCCGCAGTGGCCTTGGACCAAGCTCACTGCGCCGCAGTGGGCTTGGCCAAGCTCACTGCGCCGCAGTGGGCCTGATCTAGCCACTGCGCCGCAGTGGGCTAGGCCCAAGCCACTGCGCCGCAGTGGCTCCTCACTGGACCAGAACATGAGCAGCAGCAGCAGCATGCTGAAACCCTAAACCAAAACCCTTAAACTCGACCCAAACCAACCCAAATCGATTTGTAGGAACTTATAACTTGAAATGAAGCATAAATAAACATCATTAACCATAAATAAGCATAACCCAATCCACCATTCCGACCCAAAACATCAAAATCATACCCAAACTCTCCAAACCCTAATTGAAACCCTAGTTGACCTAAAACGAGATTTAAGCCGATTTAGGACTTGTAAATGTTCAAGATGACTAGAAATGCTTAAACAAACATAAGTAGGTGTAAATGGGATGAATTTGACTTACCAAAACTTCCTTTTGAGCTAGAACCCGAAATTAGGTCAAATGGGTAAAAATGCTAGAACTTCCACCTTTGATTCTTCGATATGACGATAATGCGGTATAGAGGGCGATGAATCTAGTGTTATAATCTTTCTAAACACTAAGTAGATGGTAGATAGAAGAGGAGGAGATGGTCTTGCTATGTTCTTGAGAGGAAGAGAGAAAGAGATGGATAGATAAGAAATGAAAGGGAGAGGAGGGGATAAAGAGGGGGATTTGGGTCTTGGGTGGCTGGTGGGTCCTGGACTACCCACGGGCCGACCCGCTTCCCTTCACAAGTCACTACACAATAGCTACACATTTAAATACCGAGCAACACATATTATCGATCCGAATATACCACATTGTCATTTAACTCACAAAACGACCCCAAAACTTCATTAACTTAAATTGTTAGTCAAATTGCACGTGAAGTCAAACGGTCAAAATTCACGGATGTTACACATTTGGTACCCACTAATCCCCCAGCCAGACTAGTGTACAGGTGATTCACAACCACTTAATAATCCCCTGATTATCTCAAGTTTGCTTTTGGCAAGACTCGAACCCAGGACCTCTCCTGGAAAGTGACGGCTGGTGGCCACTGGGCTATTACCCAGTGGTTAGTTCTTAGATATCGACGTAACTTAATATTACAAAACTTTAATTAGTAAGCCCAGGTTGAACCCGAGTTAATTACCTAGTTAAGGTATATAAAACAATTGTATACTATCATAAAAATTTAATGGTGAATTTTTGATATTTTTTTGCTTAAGTATACAGCTAGTAAGACAACTTTTGATCAAACTTTATATCATAATCACAAATAATATATGTTCCTATGGATTAAGAAGAAACATTTAAATATGAATGTTAAGGTTACTTAGTTGGTGTATTATAACATCCACCTGTAATTTTCTTTAATATTTAGCATTTTCTAATTAATAAAGGAATAAATAAGAAAATAGAAATAGAAATGCGATGGTGAATAATCAATCTGACGAAAAAAAAGTTGTAAAACAGGGGTCCCATGTTTTCCATATCAAGCAGACAAAAGTGGGTCAGTCGTTACATACGTAACGTAAGTGGACGCCAATTCGAAGCCCACGTTCAATATCCCCGATTTAACCCTACAATTCCTCCCAAACTGCGGTTCTAACCCCCCCAAGACCCTCAAGGTCATATCCAAGTATCCAACCACATAAAGTAGTAGTGGCTCAATCATATTCATATCCAATAGTGGCTCAACCAACACCAGTGTACATATAGGGTGTGCATGGGACCGTTCTGGTCCTGGCATCTCAAAATTCTTTAAAATTTGGTACCGATCCCAGTTTCATATAAATTGATACCAGACTACCAGTACCGATATTGTATCGAGATGGGACTGTGATATCGGTAGCAAATTCCTACTTGTGCCAATTAATTCCAATGACTAAATCACTAATATACACATATGATGACTCAATATAAAAAACCACAAGTATTGGTCATCAGGAAGAACACAAGGCCATATTTGATCAAATAATTGTCTATTGTCAGAATACTAGTATACTTTTGGGGTTCTTTCCTTTTAATGTTCTTAAGGTTAGTTTATATACTGTATATTATGACGCTACTTGATTTACTTTTTTCATATTAATTAGTCTCATGCCCCATCGACATAGAAGACCAATTATAAGTCAGTTACGTATTATGAAGATTTTTTAAGGTATAAGATCGAGTATCCTTTATTCAATATATATAGGTATTACTGTAATAAACTAGTTATAGAATATTTGACTGGAGTCTGGAGATTCTTTTATGCATATGATATGGCGGCTTAATGGACTTGTGTTTCCTATAGAAAACTTGCTTATAAACTATGTGTTCATCATGTTACATCATTGAAGGTTAAATGGCTCGCGTGATTAATTTAGTACACTTATGTGCCAAAACCCATATATGCACTATGCCTATTACACCATCTATTCCAATCACACCTCATCTTGTTATATAACGATATAAATCATACATTCAAATTTGTACTATAACCCGAAACAGGTGAAAACTGTTACCCTGACTCTCAATATATACAACTTCATTGTGCAAAGTTCCAACCCATATACAGAAGACAAAAATCTGATCACTCAAACCCGAGTAGACTATTGTTTAAATCAAGCTGGTCCATGCGGATCACTTGGTTATAACGAGATGAAACCCGAGAAGACTATTGTTTTAATCGGATTTCCATTTTTGAAACATCCTGCTACTACTTCTAATATCTTATATTAACTACCTTATAAAACATTTGACCTTTTTATTTTCTCAAAAAAGAATTTGATCTGCCTAAACCACCTATCTTTTTTATTTACTAATTTAAAATCTCCATCTAATATACCTATAATAATTACCCTTAATGACATTATTTACAACATACATCCCTCAACCATTAAAATAATTACAATACCTCATTTTATATCAAATACTTTATATTAATAATCACGCCACTATCAACACCGCCGCCACCACCACCACCACCACCCGTCACCACCACCACCACTACCCGTCGTCGCCACCATCACCACACCGCCACATCGTGCGGGTATATGACTAGTATATTATAAGTGTACTTTCAATATCTACCAATAAACTAAAACAGGATTGAGATGTTCTTGAAACGACACGTGGCGTAATCCTTGATCGACACATGTCCTTTTAATTTATTTATTTTATTAAATTAGCTTTTTTAATTGTATATAGATTCAATTTTCTTATTAGACTTAGAATTAAACAACTTTTGGCTTATTAATACAAAAGACATTATAACCTTATTTGATTGATCGTTTTCTCATTAATAAATTGTCTTTTTTTTCTTTCTCAATTCTTCAACTCCTATTATTTATATTACTTATAATAAGTTATTGATGTGTCGTATTTTATACCCATTTCCCACATTGTATTTAGTTGATTTTGCATGGTTTATGAGTCGTTTTTGTATACATTTGGTGCGTTTATGGTATTTGTTAGTGTTTCAGGTTACTGACAGGTATTTAAGCGTAAATCTGGAGAAAACGACATTGTTGAGGTGAAGTAAGTGCTAACGAAGGATTTCGGAAGCATTTGGATGAAGAGTGCAGGAAGTCAACAAAAGTCAAAGCTGAAGAAGGACAATTGCGCCGCAACCCAATTCCAGAAAGTTAAGTTGCGCCGCAACTGTCCTAGTTGCGCCGCAACGCCTTTTGTTCCTGGCCAGCCACGAGTCAACATTGGTCAAAGGTCAACGCTAGTCAACGTCCAATTGCGCCGCAACTAGTAGTTGCGCCGCAACCGAAAAGCAGAAGAATAAGTTGCGCCGCAATCAAGTGCGTTGCGACGCAATGCGTTCAAGTTCAAGCCAGCTTTGGTCAATGAAGGTCAAAGTCAACTCTCGAGTCAAACATAGTTGCGCCGCAACTACATGAGTTGCGCCGCAACTGGTCCGATTCTGGCAGATTTTTGGAGGCATATAAATAGCATGCAAAATTATCCCAAAACCCTTCTTCTCTTCTCCCAGCCGTTTTTGAAGCCTTTTTCAGAGATATTTTCATCTATTCATCATATTTTAGGTTTTCAAACACGATTGGATCAATTTCGTTCGTAGCTTTCGATTATTATCATTCGGTAACAATGATTTCTTCATATTTTCTTTGTTATTCTTATTTTAATATGAGTGACTAATCGCTTCATCATCCATCTTGATGGAGTGAGACAATATGTAAAGATTGCACGATTTTATTAATTCAATGTTGATTTCATTTAACGTTATATCGAGATCTTAATGTATTTCTCTCTTATAATTTATCTTGAATTGATTGGTGAATTATGTGTGTCTTTAATGATAATTATTGATTTTATATATTTCATTTTGATTGTTTGGGTACAAACGATTGGGTCTATGACGGGTACGGTAGATAATCGTTTATGATAATAGGGAGGAATGTGTTAACGGTTGGGTACAATCGATAGGTATAATTGTTATTTTAATAACCAAACCAATTGTTTGATTAGGGAAGTTATAAAAGATGTCTTGGGGTACCGGTCTTTGTAACGAAACTAGTTTAAGCAAGAGAGTCAAATGATGTCATTAACTTGACGGGTACGGGGTTGGTGCTTTGTTTGAGTCTCGGTTATTTAATCAACTAATTTGGGTTTGAACTTCATTTATGTGCAATCTGAGCGTATTGTTGAGCGAAATCAAGATGGATGTCTTTTAAATTATTGTCATAAAAACATTTTCAATATCGTTTGAGGACGATCCCTGCCCCGGTAATACCGGATTTAAGTTATTTACTTTTACTTGTTGCAAAGTGACAATTCGGTCACAAAACCCCTTTTTAATTAGAATTACTTAATGTCAACAATTACTTCACTTTAGTCCCTGTGTTCGATCCTGGACTTACCTTTTAGCTATACTATATACGAACGGGTCCACTGCCCGAGAGTGTGTAGTAGTCAGTTCTAGGGTATTTCTTGTTTTAATTTTTAAACTCGATTTTACACATCAAGTTTTTGGCGCCGCTGCCGAGGACTTAAGTTTGATAGTTATTTTATTTTGTAGTTCGATCCTTTTTCACATTCATTTGTGAGAAAGTTATTGCTTTACTAGATAGTTGTTTTATTTTGTAGTTCGATCCTTTTTCACATTCATTTGTGAGAAAGTTATTGCTTTACTAGATAGTTTGTATTTTATTTCATTTCAATTATACCACAGGTGCGGTTGACGGTTTGTTTGTGGTGATTGTGCAGGTTCTTGCTAGTTGATGAACACAAGAGCTTCTGGCCGACCTTTTCTTAGCCCATTGTCTAATCCAGGGAAAGTCAGACGTCGACTTGTGTCAAGAGATAACCAGGAACCATCCACACCAGTCAAAATAGATTTAGAAACCGCAACCAGTGTTCCACCCGCCCAGAACTTGGAAGATCAGTTGGTTGATCAGTTGGCCGATCAGTTGAAGATATCATCGGAGTTTTTCAAAACAGGTGAAGATTCAGAAGTAGAGGAGAAAGTTCAAACACCTGTACTGAGTGTACTTGTATTCCCTCGAGTTAACCTTAATATTAACCAACAACCAAGGAGTAGAAGAATGGGTGATGAACAACCGGTAGATCCGAACGCCCGTCCTTACGGGGAGAGAAGAAGAAATATACCGGCGGACCAGGGCACAGCTATTCGCCCTCCGGCTATTTCAGTAGATTTTTCTTTGAAAGGGAATCACCTCAAGAGTGTTGAAGAGGATAAGTTTGATGGGATTCGAAGAAATGACCCATATGCACATCTTGAGAGGTTTGAGAAGATCTGTAGGTTATATCAGTATGGAACAAGGCAAGCTGAGGCTGTAAAGTTGGAACTATTTCCTTTAACTCTCATTGGAGATGCAGCTGCTTGGTTTAAGGAGTTACCCGATAACTCATTCACCACTTGAGTCGAACTTCGTGAAGGATTTATTGATGAGTTTTATTCTGTGAGAACTCAAAGGCAATTAGAAAATAAAATCAGAGGTTTTTCTCAAGAATCCGGTGAAGATGTTGTTGATGCATGGAAACGGTTCAAGGAAATGCTCAGAAATTGCCCCGGACATAGTATGGGTACTGAAAAAAGTTTTGAGATTTTCTATGATGGTTTGGATAGAAGGACCAAAAGGGAGCTCGGGTATGCATTTGGGGAAGTCTCAACAACATTTCCCCAAATGAAGGATATAAGATTCTCGAGGATATGGCTAAAGAGTATTCTACAAGAGATGAGGACCGAGACAAGAGATCTAGTAGAACCACTGTGGCTAAGGTGAAAAGTAGTGAAGACTCTAAGCTTATTACCGAAGTCAAGGCTCTCTCGAAGCAAATGAATGAGAGGTTTGATAGCCAAGATAATAGATTCAAGAGCCTTGAAAGAGATGTTAAGGTTATGGCCGACGGTTGTGAGCATTGTGGGGATTTGCATTATACGGAGGATTGCCCGGATAAACCAGTGAAAGATGTTAGTTATGTTCAGAATCAAGGGAATTTCAACCAAAATACCGGTTATCAAAACCGGCCATCAGGTAGTTCTTACCCTACTTCTTCTTTTAATACTAACAATTCTGGTTATGGTGGTGTAGTAGGTTTAATAATCAACGAGGCTCGGATCCAGAACTAAGAGGTATAGTGAAGGATTTCATTAGTGCCCAGAAGGCAACTAATGAACACGTTGCAGAAGAGTCCAAGAAGGTGATTTCTGTGTTGGACGCTTTGACTACTCGCTTGGATGGGCTCGGACATAAGTTGGATCAAGGAGCAAAGAATCAACAAGCCACCATTAAGGATTTAGAAGGAAGGATTGAGAGACTAAGAAACTCAAATAGGCAGCCCGGTACTTTACCGAGCAACACTCAGCAGAACCCAAAGCCTCAATTCAATAACCAAGGGCAAAATAATCAAGGATCAGGACAGAAGTATACCCCTCCCAATGCTCGAAATGAGCAAGTGAATGCCATCACTACGAGGATAGGTAAGACTTATGACTCTGCAAACCCTTTACCTGATGATTCTACCCCACTCGTGCAGGTTAATGAAGAAGAGGAAACGGGTGATGAAGAAGTTGAGATGGAACCGAACCAAGCCGTGCCGATACCGGCCGTTCCATCCAAACCCGCTGAGAAACCGACGGTGAAGCCTTATCAACCAAAGATTCCATTTCCTCAACGGTCGAGGAAAGAAAAAGTCAAGGAACATTTTAAGAAATTTTTTGATCTTATTCAGTCTGTTAATATAACTGTTCATTTAGTTGATTTGCTTGCAGGTATGCCAAATTATGCGAAGTTCCTCAAGGAACTTGTCAGTGATAAGAAGAAGCTTGAAGAGGCTAAGACTGCAGTCATGAGTGCCGAATGTTCAGCAATCATTCAGAATCAGATTCCTCCCAAGTTGGAAGATCCAGGGAGTTTTCTAATTGCTTGTTCTTTTGGTGCTTATTTGTGTGAGGCATTGGCCGATCTTGGGGCCAGTAACAATTTGATGCCTTATTCCGTTTATAGAAAGTTGTCTCTAGGAGAGTTGACTCCTACCCGCATGAGCATTAGGCTCGCGGATCGTTCTTTCCAATATCCCATGGGGATAGCGGAAATTTGCAAATTAAGGTGGGGCATATGATATTTCCGGTCGATTTTGTCATTCTTGAGATGGAGGCGGATTCTAAAGTCCCCCTCATTCTTGGCCGACCATTCCTTATGACCGCGGATGCTATCATCCGGGTTAAGGCTAAGGAAATTTCCTTAGGGGTCGGTGATGACCGAGTCGTTTTTAATGTTGATAGAGCACTAAAGCATCCATACTCTTGTGATGAAACTTGTTTCAGGTTAGATGTGATTGAAGAAGAAGATGCTTTGGAGAAGGAGCTCATGGATTTCTTGGATATGGAAGAAGGTGAAGCATTGCTAGCTTGCAGTGAAGAAGAGCAAGAGTTGGTTGGAGATATGATGCAAGAGATTATGGCATTAAGTGTTGATGAAACTCCACCGGAAGACGAGACCTTTGAAGAGATCACGGTTAGTGATAGCACACGGGTGCTAACCTCGGTGGAGAACCCTCCTACCGACTTGGAACTCAAGCCGCTTCCGGACCATCTTGAGTATGCATATTTGGAAGGTACATCTCTTTTACCCGTTGTCATCTCATCCTCGTTAATGGAGGATGAGAAATCTAGACTTATGACCGTCCTAAAGGCCCATAAAAAGGCCTTTGCATGGAAAATTTCCGATATTCCGGGTATAAGTCCAGAATTTTGCAAACATACCATAAAATTTGTTGATAATGTTAAACCGGTTGTGCAAAGGCAACGAAGGTTGAATCCAAATATGAAAGACGTGGTTAAAAAGGAGATAATAAAGTTGCTTGATGCGGGAATCATATTCCCCATCTCGGATAGTTCATAGGTAAGTCCGGTACATTGTGTACCGAAGAAGGGTGGGATGACCGTAGTTTTAAATGATAAAAATGAATTGGTTCCCACTAGGACTGTCATGGGGTGGAGGGTATGTATAGATTATCGGAGATTAAATGATGTTACCCGCAAAGACCATTTTCCCTTGCCCTTTATTGATCAAATGCTCGAACGGCTCGCCGGTAACGAGTATTTTTGCTTTTTGGATGGGTTCTCCGGGTACTTCCAAATACCCATTGACCCCAAGGACCAAGAAAAGACCACCTTTACTTGTCCTTTTGGCACTTATGC
Organism: Erigeron breviscapus; assembly: GCA_034093135.1. Lineage (NCBI taxonomy): Eukaryota > Viridiplantae > Streptophyta > Magnoliopsida > Asterales > Asteraceae > Erigeron > Erigeron breviscapus. The sequence continues at coordinate 203,279,535 of CM067167.1, read as the reverse complement.
CTATAGAAGGATGCCGTTTGGTCTTTGCAATGCCCCGGGTACTTTTCAAAGATGTATGATTGCCATATTTCTGGACATGATCGAAACGTCCATGGAAGTTTTTATGGATGACTTTTCTGTTTTCGGTAGTTCTTTTGAAAATTGTCTTGAAAGTCTTGATAAAATGCTTGAAAGGTGTGAAAGGGCACACTTGGTCTTGAATTGGGAAAAGTATCATTTTATGGTGAAAGAGGGTATTGTTTTGGGACACAAAGTTTCAAAAGCGGATTTAGAGGTAGATAAAGCAAAATTGATGTTATAGCTAAGTTGCCTCCTCCCACTAATGTCAAATCAATTCGAAGCTTTTTGGGTCATGCCGGGTTCTATCGTCGGTTTATAAAGGATTTTTCGAAAATTACCCGGCCAATGACCAAGTTGTTAGAAAAGGATATCCCCTTCAATTTTGATAAAGAATGTCTTGATGCATTTAACTCACTTAAAGTTAAGTTGACCAATGCACCCATTATGTCTCCACCTAATTGGTCATTACCGTTTGAGTTAATGTGTGATGCTAGCGACTTTGCTTTAGGGGCCGTGTTAGGCCAAAGGGAGGATAAACATTTCCGCCCTATTTCCTATGCTAGCAAGACCTTAAACCCGGCTCAACAGAACTATACCGTGACCGAGAAAGAGTTGTTAGCCGTGGTTTATGCCTTTGATAAGTTTAGACCCTATTTGGTTTTGAATAAGACTATTGTGTTCACCGACCACTTGGCTTTGAAGTACTTGTTCTCGAAACAAGATGCTAAGCCTCGTTTAATTCGTTGGGTCTTACTTTTACAAGAATTTGATATTGAGATTAAAGATAAAAGTGGGGCTGAAAATGTGGCAGCCGACCACTTGAGTAGGCTCGAAAACCCTCACCTTGAAGAGTTAAAGGAGCATGATATTAATGATGCTTTTCCTGACGAGTTTCTAATGCAGATGGATGTGGAGGAAGAACCATGGTATGCAGACATCGCTAACTATTTATGTGCAGGTGTTCTTCCTAAGGAAATGACTTATCAACAGAAAAAGAAATTCTTTTCTGAGCTTAAGCATTATTTCTGGGAAGAACCACATTTGTTTCGAACGTGTGCAGATGGCATGATCAGGAGATGTATGTCCGGTGCTGAAACCCGGAAGATTTTGGATGCATGCCACTATGGACCAACCGGTGGTCATTATGGACCATCTGTAACCGGTAAGAAGGTTTTTGATGCAGGATTTTATTGGCCTTCAATCTTCAAAGAAGCTCAAACATTAGTGGAGACGTGTGAAGTTTGTCAACGTCAAGGTAACATTTCAAAGAAGGATGAGATGCCACAGAACTTCATTCAGGTTTGTGAGGTATTTGATATTTGGGGAATTGATTTTATGGGACCCTTTCCGCCTTCAAATAAGTGTCTTTACATTTTAGTGGCGGTTGATTATGTTTCGAAATGGGCCGAGGCTAAGGCCTTGCCAACTAATGATGCAAGGGTTGTCATAGATTTCTTAAAGCAATTGTTTTGTCGTTTTGGTTGTCCTAAGGCCTTAATTAGTGATCGTGGAACTCATTTCGCGAATCACCAACTTGTTAAGGTGTTAAAGAGGTATGGTGTTCATCATCGTTTCTCTACTTCTTATCACCCACAAACGAGTGGCCAAGTAGAAAATACTAATAGGGCTTTAAAACGAATCTTAGAGAAAACCATAGGTGATAATCCTAAAAATTGGTCTAAGAAGTTGGATGATGTGTTATGGGCTTTTAGAACCGCATTTAAGACTCCAATTGGGACTACACCTTATAGGTTGCTTTATGGGAAGACATGTCATTTGCCTTTAGAAATAGAGCATAAAGCTTATTGGGCTCTTAGGAATTGCAATATGGATTTAGTTGAAAGTAGTGAATTGAGAATGTTGCAATTACATGAGTTAGATGAGTTGAGGTTGAATGCTTATGAGAATTCTAGGCTCTACAAAGAGAGGACTAAGGTTTGGCATGATCGTAGGATTAGAGAGAAGGATTTTAAAGTCGGTGATAAAGTTTTGTTGTTCCTTTCCAAGTATAAGTTCAAGCAACCCAAGTTGACTTCTAGGTGGACCGGCCCTTTTGTGATCAAACATGTCTATCCGTCTGGTTATGTTGAATTGTTTAAATCGGATGGAGCTACTTTTATTGTTAATGGTCATAGGTTGAAGCTTTATCATGAAGAAGAGGAAAATGTAGGAGTCGTCGTTGACGAGCTTCCATTTTTCGAAAGGGATCAATGAAGAAAGGACTGTGAGTCGAGCTAAAGACTCGTTAATAAATTAAGCGCTTCGCGGGAGGCAACCCGTGTTTTCTTGTTTTCATTATTGTTTAATTGTCATTGGTAATGTGTTTTAATAAGAATTGCAGGTAGGAGCCGCTCTCATGCCTTCCGGTAAGTCGTTTTCAAGGAAGAAAACAAAGGTAAGTGTGTGGGGGGGCATTGCGCCGCAACTCTAAGTTGCGCCGCAATGCACTGTTTTGATTGCGCCGCAATTAAGGAAGTTGCGCCGCAACCTATCCTTCTGTTTTTCATTTGCGCCGCAGGATGTTGCGCCGCAACGTGTAATGTTTCAGAAAAATCGAAAATCTAAAAATAAAAAAATAATAAAAAAAAAAAAAAATATTAAATTCAAAAATAAGGCATTGCGCCGCAACGGGTGGGGTTGCGCCGCAACCCGGGTCAAACCGGGTCAACTGAGTTTAAACAAAAAGGGGATCGGGGCTCATAACTCTCACACACTTATTTTTTCTCCAATAATTGAGTTTCTACTTTCCTCTCTTGCCTACCGATCCAAATCCTTTTTCTTCTTGATTTTCTTCTACTCTTGTCTTAAATCTTCATTATCATTCACCATGACTCGAACTTGAAAGGTTAATCTGATCCACCCTCTAATCTCATTATTTGTTTGTTATTCAATTCTTGCCATTTGTTCTTGTTTCAATTCGATTTTGCTTGATATTATGCTTTCATTACTTGTTAGAGGTCGAATTTGAGATTATTTGGTTTAAAGAACAATGTGGGTTGGGATAATTTGTTAGAAAGATTGATGTTTTGTTCATGAATTGGGTGATTAAATTAATTAGGGTTTAATTACACTTGTCTAATAAATTGGATGGATAAACCCTTGAATTAAGATTGGGGATTGTGTCTGAGAATTTTTTGGTGGATTTTTTTGTTAACCCCTGCTGCTGCTGCTCGAACTCAACCCAGAAACACCCTCATTGCGCCGCAACTTTCCTTATTGCGCCGCAATGGAAATACAGTATGATAAGTTGCGCCGCAACTAAGGAAGTTGCGCCGCAACTCGACCGATTTCAGCTCTGCCATGGTTATGTTTATATATATGTGTTTTTATATCAGGGTTTCCATATTTTAATTGTTTCTCGTAAGTGTAGGAACCCGCTTCTTCTAGCCGTGCAGGACGAGGCAAGGCAAGAACCTCGTCGGCTTCTGCACCCGTTGAGAGTGGTCTTACTCCTGAGGCCACTGCTATGGGAATTCCTACCCACCCATGGTTACGATTCCCTAGAGCTCCTCCCGAGAAGAAGGTTGAATATACCAACAGGTTGGCATCTATTTATCAGAAAGACATAGTTGAGCCTAGGTATATGGAATCTAGTATGTTGGATACGTTAAATGCTCGTGGGGGTATTAGTAGGTATATGCATCTGATGGGTAGTTCGAATGATATGGATGGTAATCCCGTAGCCAAGGAATTTAGTTTGTGGTTTGATATATTTCGGAATCGGGAGGTAGTTTGTAAGGAGTGGTGTTTGGAGGTTTATTCGACTATCTCTGTTGAGAACATAGAGAAAGTAAAGGATGTGTTTGCTGATCAGGTTATATTCTTTCGTTGTGGGGGTGTTAATAGAACCCTCGCTATTGCTGAGTTTGGGTTGTGCACGGGGATGTACACCCAAGAGATGTTGGATGATCCTGCTTTCGAGCGTCTTTTAGCCATTTCTGTTAGGGCTACTTCTGGTTTTACTAGGGAAGCAAGTGATTTTAGAGATTACTATAACCGGGTGTCTGGGGGTCGCGCTTGGAAAGCAGCTTGTGGGGCGAATACACTTCAGTCGCCTATTTTGCGCTTGTTCCACAAGATGTTAGTCCATTCCTTTGTCCAAAGGACTAATCATCCGGACAAGTTATACATGGAGGACTTATGGTTACTGAGGTTGTTTGATGAGGGAGATGTTTATAGGAAAGCATGTGCTCCTTATGTGTTGGCAAAACATATGGGGACCAAAGGAGTTCGTGATAGGGGGTTAGTTTGTGGTCACTTCATTTCCAAGATGGTGAAGTATTTTGAGGGTGCTGATAATGCAGTTGCTTTGAACTGCAAACCTATGAAGCCATTCACTTGGAATGATTTGAAGCGGTGGAAATCGATTAAGCCTCTAGCTCATAAGAATGATATTCCTGAGTTGATTGATTTTGGTGGTGCTGCCTCTGATGATGAGGAGGAGGCAGAGGCAGGTGATGATGATGCTGAGATGGCTGATGCACCAGAGCAGCCGCTAGAGCCCGCACGACGTACTAAGCGTCGTGCCACCACTACACCTACTGAGGGACCATCTTCTTCTTCTGCCGCCCCTTCAGGTCCATGGGATTTTTCTTCTATGGGGTCTTTGGTTAGTAACATGTGGGAGTCTCAGCAGAACTTTCAGCATTCCCATGAGCAGTTTCAGTCAAGGGTGGACAGTGATTTTAGGTGGATGGGCTCAGGTATGGGTCGTATGATGCATGATCAACATAGATATCATCCCATGTGGGAGGCCCAGTATAGGGGTGAGCAGTTTCATCCACCTCAGCCGATTCCAGACTACAGCCCTCCCAGTATATTCATTCTAGAGCACAGAGCTGGAGGTGGATTCTTCTTTCCACCAGAGCGTCAGTATGAGGTGGCTCCTTCCCATGATCTTGGAGGGACGGGGCCCGATAACCCTGTTAGCTTTGGGTCTTTTGCAGGTACGCAGGCTGGTGCAGATGCTGGAGGATCAGGTTCGGCAGAACCTTCGTTTGCTGAGCAGGTGGTTGGATCAATTTTTGGTACAGGACCTATGCCTGGGTACCCTCACCCTCCTCAGTGATTTATGATGGGATGATGCTGTTGTCGTTTGTTGGTGATGATGGCTTGTACTTTTATTTGTTTGAACAATTTTATTTCCGTACTTTTATTTAGTTATATTTGTTTGGTTTGTAATCACCCTTAAGGGTGATGGAACATCGTATTTTACTTTTCCATTTCCGTTTGAATAATTAGGGATAGGATGAATGCATGGTTTATTTGATTATGTTGCTCGTTAATTGTGTGTTCATGTTGATAGCAAGTTGAATGTCATATGCATATGCTGGCAGTAAGTTCAGCGACATATTTTGTTGGCATCATATTCAGGCATGGAACATACATCATACCCGGCAAGTTTTTCTTGTTCTTGATTTTGTTTACTTTTCCCTATTTTCCATAGTTTGCCTTAGTTCATTGGACATTGAGGGCATTGTCCAACTCAAGTGTGTGGGGGGGGGGGGTGGTAAATAGGAAAAAGTCGGGTATTTTTGAGGAATTTTGAACTTTTGCATGCTTGTCCTTGTAGTTAATTGCTTTTGTCACTTAATTATAGAACTTAATAAGCAATTTGACTACACCTTTGGTACAAATTTTAATATGTGGAATGTGTTTTGACTGATTAATGTGGCAATCCCTTCTGGATTAATAATATGACTAGCACGCTCAAAGCACCAAAACACCCAAATTGTGAGATTATTGATTCATTGCTAGTTATGCTAGGTGTTACGGTTTTGGATTTATTAGCCTTGTAAATTTGTCCCTCTCGTAGGCTTTTGAATTTATCCAGGAGTAAGGGTCTCTTTTAGAGCTCTGAACTATGATGTGCAAGTTTGAGGTTGATTTTCCATTTCCGGATTATTTCATTTTCTATGAGTGTGCCGGTGATTGCGTTGATTCTAGAACTTGTCCTGGTTGATCGTTCCGTGTTATTTATCAAAAGAGGCAAACTTAGGATAAAACCATTTGTTCTTTGTATGTTCACCCCTTGTTTCGTAAAAATTTGTTATGTGCATGTTTTGTTAATGTGCTTAGTAACTAACTACACTGGTTAGTGAATCCCCTGTTTTAAACCCTTATGTTGCACTCACTTTTAGTGCAAGAAACAATAGAAAACTTGTTATCACTAGCCTGTTCTTTGTTATTAAATCCACCCTTAATATATACCTTTTCCTAGCCATACCGATAGTCGAAGTCCTGGTGGGTCATTGGTTGCCTATGCTAGTGGATGGTTTGGGGTTGTCCTTTATGTCGGGTTGGGATATTCTCGGTTACTGAGAATAGATTGATTTCGTCATGTTTGTTTGGATAAAGTCTGGATCGTTCATTTCAGCATATGAGTATATGATTTGTCACTGTTTCAAATGTTATTTAAGAGAATACCAATTAGTCAGAGTAAAAGTAGCTCACAAAAAAAAAAAAAGAATTGAAAAACAGAAAAAGAAAAAAAAATAGAAAAAAAAGATAGAAAAAGTGCTTGGGCTGTCAGTTGGTATTTCTCACTTTTGGTCAAATCATTTTTGTAAGTTGGTATATCAATTACACCAACGAAAGGATCTGAATGTTATAATCTTAAGTTGTTATTTGTGGGTTGGCGCGTTTGTTTAAGCCAACATGGTTAGATTTGGTTGATTGAGTTGTATAAGGTCATACACCACAATGGTGTCGGTTTTTAATCGTCTATTGGGGGTATTGTCTGGACAACTTCTCGGGTTTTGGACCGTTGGCAACTAGTGACATGGGATTTAATGGATTAGACTATTATGTAAAACTTTGTTAAATGTTGTGTTATTTGTTTTTAACACCCTTTGTTTACCCAAATTTCCATACCCTTTTAAATACCTTGTTTAGCCTCAGAAGTTCATTAAAACCCTTAAAGTCCTCTTTTGATAGACGTTGTGGTGCTTGCATCATGGCGGTGAAGGAACGATCCTAGTACAAGCCTATGGTTAAAAGATTATGCATCACGACTAGGCATTGAGTGATTATTCAAATATTCAACCCCAAGAGTAAGTTAGTTGGAGTAGGATAGACGAGATATCACTGATTCGATTCTTTTGTACTTAGTCGTGTTATTAAGGCTTGTATATCAGTCAAGTATTGTCAAACATTCCAGTTTTCATTTAAGATTAAAACTGCCTAACCATCTTGTTTCATTTTCAAATGATGGTTTAGCTTCTTTTTGATTATTGTAATGTTATTCCCATATGTACCAAGGTAAATTGAGTTTTGAAGTTTGGAATTTCTTGAGGACAAGCAAAGCTTAAGTGTGGGGGGATTTGATGTGTCGTATTTTATACCCATTTCCCACATTGTATTTAGTTGATTTTGCATGGTTTATGAGTCGTTTTTTGTATACATTTGGTGCGTTTATGGTATTTGTTAGTGTTTCAGGTTACTGACAGGTATTTAAGCGTAAATCTGGAGAAAACGACATTGTTGAGGTGAAGTAAGTGCTAACGGAGGATTTCGGAAGCATTTGGATGAAGAGTGCAGGAAGTCAACAAAAGTCAAAGCTGAAGAAGGACAATTGCGCCGCAACCCAATTCCAGAAAGTTAAGTTGCGCCGCAACTGTCCTAGTTGCGCCGCAACGCCTTTTGTTCCTGGCCAGCCACGAGTCAACATTGGTCAAAGGTCAACGCTAGTCAACGTCCAATTGCGCCGCAACTAGTAGTTGCGCCGCAACCGAAAGAGTTGCGCCGCAATCAAGTGAGTTGCGCCGCAATGCGTTCAAGTTCAAGCCAGCCTTGGTCAATGAAAGTCAAAGTCAACTCTCGAGTCAAACATAGTTGCGCCGCAACTACATGAGTTGCGCCGCAACTGAGGTCCGATTCTGGCAGATTTTTGGAGGCATATAAATAGCATGCAAAATTATCCCAAAACCCTTCTTCTCTTCTCCCAGCCATTTTTGAAGCCTTTTTCAGAGATATTTTCATCTATTCATCATATTTTAGGTTTTCAAACACGATTGGATCAATTTCGTTCGTAGCTTTCGATTATTATCATTCGGTAACAATGATTTCTTCATATTTTCTTTATTATTCTTATTTTAATATGAGTGGCTAATCGCTTCATCATCCATCTTGATGGAGTGAGACAATATGTAAAGATTGCACGATTTTATTAATTCAATGTTGATTTCATTTAACGTTATATCGAGATCTTAATGTATTTCTCTCTTATAATTTATCTTGAATTGATTGGTGATTTATTTGTGTCTTTAATGGTAATTATTGATTTCATATATTTCATTTTGATTGTTTGGGTACAAACGATTGGGTCTATGACGGGTACGATAGATAATCGTTCATGATAATAGGGAGGAATGTGTTAACGGTTGGGTACAATCGATAGGTATAATTGTTATTTTAATAACCAAACCAATTGTTTGATTAGGGAAGTTATAAAAGATGTTTTGGGGTACCGGTCTTTGTAACGAAACTAGTTTAAGCAAGAGAGTCAAATGATGTCATTAACTTGACGGGTACGGGGTTGGTGCTTTGTTTGAGTCTCGGTTATTTAATCAACTAATTTGGGTTTGAACTTCATTTATGTGCAATCTGAGCGTATTGTTGAGCGAAATCAAGATGGATGTCTTTTAAATTATTGTCATAAAAACATTTTCAATATCGTTTGAGGACGATCCCTGCCCCGGTAATACCGGATTTCAGTTATTTACTTTTACTTGTTGCAAAGTGACAATTCGGTCACAAAACCCCTTTTTAATTAGAATTACTTAATGTCAACAATTACTTCACTTTAGTCCCTGTGTTCGATCCTGGACTTACCTTTTAGCTATACTATATACGAACGGGTCCACTGCCCGAGAGTGTGTAGTAGTCAGTTCTAGGGTATTTCTTGTTTTAATTTTAAACTCGGTTTTACACATCAGTTATTAACATGAAGACTTCAAAATTTTGAGTTTACGATCCGAAATCACAAGACTATTTGCCGTCATCCACTATGCTTACAAGTTCCGATTTTGATATGATTCTAAAAATTTAAGGTAAATCCAAAACTCTAACTAAACATATATCATATTTATCATTACTGTTTATTATAATTTAGCTTCAATCATCGATTTACTTTAACCACAATTTATTTCATACTCACGAATCATGTATGAGACATATTCGAATTTCTTTATAATACAATTTATATAGCTACCGTACATCGTACGGGTATTAAGACTAGTATATATTAATAAATCATACTTTCTACCACATTAATTTGGTTATGTTTGACATAATGCCTTTAAAAATACACATATCTAAAAGGAGCTACGTTTACACATAAAATATACAAAGTCATTAAATTAAAATATGTAGGAAGTCAATGAAAAAGGGCTTTTTTCTTGCTCCATATTTCAAAATAAATTTCTATATTTCCATACCAACCGGTTAGCATCTTTTGGTTGTGTGTGAAAGGGACCAAAATAAAATTTTTAAAAAAATGACAAACGCATGGAATGAAAATGGCGCATATCAAAATATCACAGTACAGTATAATCTAAGGCAACCACAAAACTTTGTTGGCCGTTAAAAAAAAAAGGCAACCACAAAACAAAACTACAACAAATAGTAAATAAATAAATAAATAAAAAGTCTACATACACATGACTGAAATGGACCATTATTATGTCGCATTATATCTAATCACATAATCCACACTTGACCCCATTTGCCATGAAAACAAGAAAGAGGCGCAACCCAGAATTCCAGGACCATCCAACCGGCAGTTACAGTTGTTGCTAGCATAAATTTTTTTAAGCCATTAAATTTTTACTTGTGACCGATTTAATTCGATATTATCTTCTACGTATACATCCATTTTCTACAATCACTCAAAAATCCTTTCTTTTTCCAAAGTTTTATAGACTTCCCATTTTTAGAAACCCCCAAAGATTCATGGGTTTTTCCTGTTTCATTTCTTTTGGCCGATAAAACCTTAAAAGGATTCGTAGGTAATCAAAGTTTGAATCTTTTTCATTGTTTTGTTGTAAAGAAAAGCTTATTTTTAATGGGTATAATGAATTAATGTTGTGTCACATTTTTCTTCATAAAAAGCAATCAAATACACTGTTTTTGGTGTGCTTACATTGCGTCTATATCTTGAAATCCATGTGAAAACCATTTTGGGAAATTGGAATTTGACTGAAACCGTTTTGGGATTGTTTTATTTTTTGAAACTCCTCTCCTTTTTGTGCTAATTTTGATTTCAGGAATCTTGTGGAATTTAGAATTTTGCATTGTTTTCTCTAATTGTGCTCTTCTTTTGTTATCCATTGAACAGGTTTATGCTTCTGTGGAGAGAATCCCTTATTTAAAAAGAAAAATTATGCTCAAAAATATGAAAACAGTAAACATTGAGTAACATTCAGTTAAAAAATCAGAAGGTAAAAATAAGAGCAAGAAAAAAAAAGTCAGTGATGAAGTTTATGAAACTTGGTTCTAAGCCTGATACTTTCTACAGTTCAAATGGTGTAAGGTATGCAAAGTTATTACCCATTTTGTTCTTCTGTATATATTTTGGGTTTTGATAATATAGTGTTATTATATGATTAATAAGTTGTATAGCGTGGTTAGAAATATTTTTTAACTTACTATCGAATTAAATTCATTTTGTTAGGGGTACCAATATATCATGGTGTGATTTCAGGTCAGTTACCTCAGATGTTAGAAGTGATATTATAATTCAAATGAATGAAACAAGATATTTGCTTCACAAGGTGATTGCTTTTTTCCATTAAATCCGACATTTTTTAGTATTCTTTTTTTGATGATGTTAGTAGCCTACTTGATTGCTCAAAAGGAATGTTAATTTTGATGAAATAGTGATACGAAACCAAATAAAGGTTGTAGCTTTTTTGGCAAATATTTTGATTCTTGATATTTCTGTTTTATCAAATTTCAGTTTCCGCTTCTGTCAAAGTGTTTGAAGTTGCAGAAACTTTGTTCAGAGAACACTGAATCCTTCGAGCTTCAAGTAATTGAGCTTCTGGATTTCCCAGGAGGCAGTGATGCTTTCGAGCTATGTGCAAAGTTTTGTTATGGAATTACAATCACTATAAGTGCCTACAATATTGTAGTGGTTAGATGTGCAGCCAAGTATCTTCAAATGACAGAAGATGTTGAAAAGGGGAATTTAGTCCACAAGCTTGAGGTATTTTTCAACTCTTGCATTCTGAATGGCTGGAAAGATTGCATTGTCACTCTTCAAACCACAAAGCCTTTCAAATCATGGTCAGAGGAGTTGGGGATCACAAGCCGGTGTATTGAAGCGGTTGTGTCAAAAGTCGTTTCTAACCCTTCAAAAGTAAGCTTATCGCATAGCCATGCGGGTCAAAATGGGGATAAAGAGGATGCTCCTACAAACAAAGGGTGGTGGGGTGATGATCTTTCCGAGTTAAGGATTGATCTTTATTGGAGAACAATGGCAGCTCTTAAATCAGGAGGTAAAGTGCCAGCGAATCTTATTGGTGATTCTTTAAAAATTTACACTTCAAAATGGCTTCCCAAAATTTCAAGAGATCTTGAGAACGGGTCAGTTTTGAATGGTGATATGGTAGCTTCAAGTTCAAATAGTAGATTACTCTTGGAATCGATAATCACCCTTCTCCCAATTGAAAGAAATGCGGTTTCATGTAGTTTTTTGCTTAAACTATTAAAGGCCGCTAATATACTTCAAGCTTCGGTTTCCACAAGAATGGAACTAGCAAGAAGGATTGCAATTCAGTTGGACGAAGCTAAAGTTTGTGATTTGATGATTCCGTCTGTATCCACTGATAGTGAGACAATATATGATATTGACATATTTCTGAACATTCTAGAGCAGTTCTTGTTACAAAGTCATACTCAACGGACAAGTCCTCCAAGAACATTGCAATTGGCTGAAAATTGCCATAATGAGCTCCAGGAGAGCTGCATATCTTCTTCAGATCCAAATGGTTCCATGATCAAAGTGGCACAGCTTGTAGATGGATACCTACAAGAGATTGCTAGAGATGTGAATGTGCCACTGTCGAAGTTCATTGCGTTGACTGTAGCTGTTCCTGAACTTGCACGGCCAAATCATGATGATCTTTACAAAGCCATCAATATTTATCTCAAGGTAATCAAAATTTTGAATTTCGTGATCAATCCTCCTTCAGTTTTAACTAATTTTAAGCTCACATTTCTTGAACTTTGACTTCTAAAGTTCAAGAAATGTTGTGGGGGTCTTTGAATCACGGCGCTTGTCTCAAAGCACATAGTTTTGTAGCGGGTCAGATTCACGTAAATTACATTTTATCCAAAAGTCTAGTTTGTTGAAAACATTTAATGTTTCAAATATGATGGCAACAGATATGTAATTTCAATAACAATCTATAACTTTGTTTTTATGCTAAACTGATTTAAGTATTATAGATACACTTTGGGCAACTGTAGGGATGAGTGAAACCATATCTGTTAAGGTAAATAATTTCGTATTACCTGTTTTGACCTGTTACAAAACATATTCTACAAAATGGTTTAACGTTGTCACCTAAAATATATAGAGTCAGCTAACATGAAACTTGGAGCATTGTGATACCAACTTTATTTTTTGAGTCTGCTTTTGATTATAAAGTTTTGACTTATTGGTCAACCAGTCGCATCCAAACCTAAGCAAGAGTGAAAGGAAAGACCTTTGTCGAACACTCGACTGCAAAAAGCTATCCATGGAAGCATGCATGCACGCAGCACAAAATGAATTGTTGCCATTAAGGGTGGTAGTACAAGTCCTCTTCTTTGAACAAGCTCGAGCTGCAATGGCTGGTGGTCAACTGACTGAGATGCCCAGCCACATTAAGGCGTTATTAGCCGCCAAGGGTACCACAACCAACCCACATGGTTTACTGATCTCCCACACAAGCCCACGACAAGCAGAGGAGCAATGGTCCAAGTCAAGAAACCCGAGTGTTTCTAGTTCAAAGATGAAACTAGAAGCAGATGATCATTCTGAAGATGATTTTTTAAAGGTCAAGCAACGGTGTTTGCTGCCTACTCGGCCTAAAAAGTCGATTTTACGTAAGCTGGGGTTGATGAACCGTAACGAAAATGAAAGGTAAACCTTAATTATGTAAAGTGTGAATAGGAGGCTTGGTATATCTTTTGTGAATACTTATGATGCTATGCTGCATATTTAATACAACGAGGTGATTTGTACACCACTATTTTTGCTTTGCACACGACACCTCTCTTAATTCGCTTTTGTGTTATGTAGTTTGATGGTGTGCAAAGTAAAAATGGTGGTTTATTGATGGACAAAATAACCTGTTTCTGGTATTGCATCAATCTTGGGGGTGATGTACCCATATATGGTAGATTTTTTTTGTTATATGAAAGTCATATTGAACTATAATGACCAGAGAGTATAATTTTGCTCCATATATGTGAAAGATGTTCCTCGACCCAAACCATCATAAGGTTTCATGATGTTAAGTGATGTATTATGTATAGCAGGGTGTATTTGTTTTTCCAAGTCACCGGGTTAGCTAGGTCCACGGACAGATAACATCAAGCTAAACTTTGTTTTATATTTCACTTATTAATCACTTTAATTTGGCATCCCACTGAATGTCATGCTGGACCATAAAGCTAAATTTAAGGTAACATAACTTAAAAGGTGGGGATGGCACGCAGATGATACCTTTCATCCATCAATTGTGACCCGGAACATGAATCGACTTGTAAGAATATGGACATTTTTATATATAACATAATATAGTATAGTATAGTATATAATTATATATATATAACATATTTAAAACAAAATATAAGTTTATTATCTTAATAGATTTACCAAAATATTACATATTCAATAGTTTTGAGTTATAAACTTACAATTTATCTCTAAATTTGCAATAAAATGATCAAAACTACATAATATAAGATAATATATAAGCAACATAAGTATAAAACTACAACAGTCATTGATTCGTTATTGATTCGAACGAGTTTGTGACGCGCCTTGACTTGGACCAAGCCACACCCCGACTCGCATCGGGAAATAAGAGTCAATCGTCTCGTTTTTTGTGTAATCCGACTCAACTTGTGACTCGGTCTGATAAGTATCAGCGGACATCAGTACTGTTATGACTTCACAAGTTTATAAAAGAAATTAAAGACCAATGGTCGAGCACTCGATCCCAAGGATGGATCTTTCGTTTATGAAGCTATTGGGCCTGCTATACACGAGCTAAATATTGTTGTTGGGTCGACAAATGTTTTTTGATCCACTATGGTTTTTGTTGTGATGGATAAAAAATGTTATGTTAGTAAAGCATAGTTATAATTAGGCATGAGCAAAAGGACCGGAAACCCGAGAACCGACACTGACGGACCGGAAACCGGCCCGAACCGGACCGACCGAGCCACATTCGGTCCGGTCTTCGGTCTAGGATTTCATTGATATATCGGGTTCGGTCCAAAACCAGGAAAAAGCCGGTCTAGGACCGAAACCCGACTCCAATGGGCTTTCATTGATATAATGGGCTTATGAATTTATTTATAATGGGCTTTGATCTGTTATTTAGTCCAAGACTTATTGAAATGAGCCCAGCAGGTTTTTGCAATGTATTGAATTATAGCAGGTTTTTGCAATGCATGAAATGAGCCCAGCAGGTTTTTTGGTTTGGATTCACTAGCCCAGCAGGTTTAAATGTTAGCCCAGCAGGTTTTTTTCGTTGGCCCAACTGGTATTTGTCTTTAGCCCAGCAGGAAAAAGCCCATCTTTTATTGTATTTCGGTCTGACCCAAAAAAACCGAACCGACCCGGGCTAACCCGGACCCGGACCGGACCGCCCGATCAGGTATCGGGCCGGTCTTCGGTCTTTGTTTTTCTGCCACTTCGGTCTTCGGTCCACATCGGTCCGGTCCGGTTCGGTCTTTTGACCGTGCTCATGCCTAGTTATAATAGAAGTGGGAAAATTGATGGCCTATTTATAGTCATAGTTGTCTACTTGTAACTTTTAATTCGATTCGAAAACATGATTTGACTCGTGACTCGGAACGTCGACTCGTAAGAGTCAGAAATTTTTTAAATATTACATATTATAGTATAACTATATATATGACGTTTTTAGGAACAAAATATAAGTTCATTACCTTTATAGATTTACCAAACTATTACATATTCAATAGATTTGAGTCATAAACTTACAATTTATCTCTATATTCGCAATAAGAGGATCAAAACTACATAAATAACACACAAAATAATGTAGCAATAGATATAATATATAACCATACTATCAGACTATAACAATTATAAGTTTGCGACTCGTTACTCGGTTACAAATGGTTTAAAAGACCGATGGACTCACCCTTGCATCGCGACGCGTAACTACTATTATGGTTGTTAGTCTGTTACATACTAGCAGCCAACCCACGCTGATATCATCATGTTATGGATTCCATAAGCACCGCTAATAGCTACGTATATACCAACAAAAAGTATGTTATACGGTACAAAATTATATTATCTGATTTGATTTTGCGGATCTACGTATAGTAAACTCATTGGATCATATAAAAAATATCCAATTCATTCATATATCTAGTAGACTAGTACAATCATATATAATCCTAAAATATGTTGCTAAAAATGATTACCATATATTATGAACTAGGTACGTAACTCTGGCTTGAATTAGCACAAGCATAACGTAACAAATTTCCAGCAGATAATTTTTTGTGGCAAAATTGAAGCTTTTTATTCGGTTCTATTAACATCTGTTGGGTGCAATGATTCGTTCGAAATCTTGGAGGTGAAAAGGAAGCGATTGAAGACGAAATAGGGGATGATGGGTTCTTTGGAAGAGACAGAAATGCTCTGACTTTGAAATCTGGTTGTTGTGTTCGTTCGTATTCCTCAATGAGATTAAGGAGATCCTCGTCCGAAGTGATGGAAACAAGTGCGTCTAGATCCTCTGACGGTAATTGACACCTTAGGAGAGCCACTGGCGTACCACAAAGTTCCTCAAGTTTTACCGATAACTCTGTATGTAGAAAAAGAAGAATAATTATTATATATGTACATAAGTCATATGTCAAACATTATAAATTATACACTTTGTATATTATTTTTTCAAACTGTTTATGATCTATATTTTATAGTGGCCATTTTAAAACAAATCTAAACACTGAACTTGATTTTAGACAAATATATACGAGTATAAATTAAGAGAATGGATAATGATTGTGGAAGACTAACCGGAGAAAGAGATGGAGCGGTCAATGGCAAGGACACGAGTTTCGCCACCATAATAACGTAGCTTGCCATCAGAATAACGAGGGAGGATCTTACCACCATAACTACAAAGAAATTTGACAATTGCGGTTGTTTGGGGTTTATTTGTTCTAAAACAAGTGCTTGCCATTTCGATTTTGTACTAGTTGCAAAGTTGATCGTAACAAGAAAGTAGACTGGGCTTTGAATTATTTGTATTCTTCTTTGAAGCATAAAGGGAGAGGCATTAGTATCTCATATATAGAACATGAAGTCGACTATCTTAAGGTTCCAAGTAAAATGTTAACTGTTTAGGTGGGGTATGTTTGTCGTTATGTTTTGGGTCCACTTATAAAATAACTTCTTCATATCATATTCACATGACTTTATTATAAGAATATCTTTTTGAAAGATATTATATTTGAATGTAATGTCGACCAATAACATGAAATTTTTAAGGGATTTGGTACCTAAGAGGTTTAATTTATATATACAGTCTAGGGGAAAAGATGTTGTTTACATGATTTATTTAATACCATGTTCTTATTTAAGCCGTTTATGTGCAAACTTTGTTTAGAGTTGTATCCAAACATATGGCCCGAGAATGTGTGTTCGTGTTTATATTAATGTAAAGCTCCAATCATTAATGTGTACGTGTTGCCTACTTAGTTTCATAGAGAACAGTAGTGTTATAACATTTGATGTATGTCAGATGTTATGGATTGTGAGACGGTGATTTTTTTAATTAGGTTGTTAATCTGGCTAGCTAGCTGCTTACTTGTTTGTTTGCTTTTGATTTTTTTTTAATCAGGTTCGACCTTCAATATCTATGTATGCAAAATGAGCCTGAAATCTTATGTAAAGTAATTTAATAACTACTCGTAATATATTTGCCAAAATTCTCTGATATGAAAATGATATCTACCAGGCTACCAAGCGTTAGTTTTATGTACCAACTTTTAAAGACCAGGAAAAACAGAAAAAAGATCATAAACTTTCTCTGTGGCTTCGTGGCTACCATAAAATAGAAAACGAATAAGACATATTCTCCAAAAGTATTAATTACATTTTCTAAATTAACCAGATCCATACGCTTGTAAATCATTTAAAAGCTTTTTAAGTTATAACAAACATCTCGACAATGACAGCCAGCCGACACTACGAAGAAGTTCAGCTGAAAACCAATCCACTTTGCTTAACCTTGAAATTTTTCCTAGTATTGAGATGACACGGTTTTAAGAAGGATCACACACGTATGACCAAAGTTGGTCCAGTTGTCGTCCTATTTTGTCGTTATTCATAGTTTCACACACACACGTGTCTTCTTTTCAAGGCCCCTGTAGTGTCTCTCTACTACATTCTACCTTCGACGAACCGGCTAACCAACTCTCTTATTTACACCATTCAAAATTTCAAATTATAAAAAATGGAAATTGCAAAAATATTAATAGATTTATTTATAACTAGTCCTAATACCCGTACGATGTACGGTAGCTATATAGATTGTATCATAAAGAAATTCGAATATGCTTCATACTTGATTCGTGAGTATGAAATAAATTGTGGTTAAAGTAAACCGATGATCGAAACTTAATTATAATAAACAGTAATGATAAATATAATATATGTTTAGTTAGAGTTTTGGATTTACCTTAAATTTTTATAATCACATCAAAATCGGAACTTGTAAGCATAGTGGATGACGGCAAATAGCCTTGTAATTTCGGATCGTAAATTCAAAATTTTGAAGTCTTCATGTTAATAACTTATTACAAGTAATATAAGTAATAGGAGTTGAAGAATTGAGAAGAAAAAATAGACAATTTTATTAATGAGAAAACGATCAATCAAATAGAGTTATAATGTGTTTTGAATCTATATAAGCCAAGCGTTAGAGTTTAATTCTAAGTCTAATAAGAAAATTGAATCTATATACAATTAAAAGTTAATTTAATAAAATAAATAAATTAAAAGGACACGTGTCGATCAAGGATTACGCCACATGTCGTTTTAAAAACATCACAATCCTGTTTTAGTTTATTGGTAGATATGTTTATATTTATGATTTAACATATTGCATACTAGTAATGAAGATAAAGAGAGAACAAATATGTCTAACATGTAATTCTTCAATTCCTCAAAAATATGTATTTGTGATTATATCTAATACGTATATATTAATATTTTTCAAATATTTATGCTTTTTCTTTAAGTGGTATTCGATCAACCATCAATAGATAGATTGGTAACTAGAGAACTTAAGACTTGGTTTTGGGTTTAATTTTTATCGTGAGAAAATATCCAATCAGGAATCGAGACATAGATTTTTTCAGAATGAGTTTTCCTTGTAATTGGAATTAGAAAGACAATACCGCTAATCTTAAATTTGTTGTTGAAAAAAAAAAAAAAAAAAAAACTTGCTATTCGACAGACCTATAAATGTTGAGAATCTGATGTTGATACATAATATGACGAGTAGTTATGTTTTCTTTTTAGAAAAAATACTTAATATTATTGTTCTATATAGTGTTAGTATTAATTATACTGTTTATTGTTTATTGTTGATGAATTGTGTTTTGATTTCATTTAAAATCTAATATTTAGTTTATAAAAGGTTTTTTTCTTTATATATTCAACATATAACATTTATTGGCTCCATCCAGGTACGAAAGTAGGCTTTACTTTAACGAGGTCATGCTAATGCTGTAGTAGTTAGAGGTCGAGAGTGGGAAACGGGCAAGGTTGCAGCACGAGTATTGGATAACATTGGTGGTTCAGTTTGGGGAAAAAAGAGGGTAATAGTTACTTTCACCAACTTGATAAAAAAATTTTCATTTTAACTAATAAAAAATAAATTTGGTGAGCGTATGAATCTCATCGCACCTATCAAAAAATTAAAAAATTAAAAGATAAGATGGTTGAAGTGACATGATAATATTTTATTTGTAACTGATGAAGGTAAATTGGTAAAGTGAGGGTTGGATCTCACTTTGTCCACCATATTTTGGAGAAAGTTTTTTTTTTTTTTGATTTCTCTAAAATATTTTGGAGATTTCATCGAATATCTACGTTGATTTCTAAAATATAAGTTGACTCCGCTAGAAAATCTTGAAAAGAAGAAGACGATCAATTTTCATTGTTTCTAATCCTATGGGCTTTTTATCAAAGCTAATTCGTGGGCTTTTCTTTTTTACACTTTACAGATTATTAAACGGGCTTTTGTGTCAAATAAACAAACTGAGTTGATGACATTAAATGGGTTTTCTGAATTCTATTTTTTTTGCTGAAATTTTAAGCCTTATTAGAAGATTTTCTCTCTCTTTTTTTTCTTTTGGGTATCAATTATCAAATCAACACGTTGATAGTAAACTGCCTACAACATAAAAATGTCATTTACACAATTAATTAATATATATTACAATTGTGGTCGGCTTAGGAACAGTAGCTTGATGACATCATGCTGACGTCATCTTTTTTTTTTGGAAATTTTTCTTTTTTTCTTGGTTCTTTTTTTGCTCTAATTTTTTTCCCCTTTTTCTACAAAAACTATTTTAAAAAAGAAAAAAAATTATACTTTTTGCCTCGGTGATTAGACAGCTAACTAAAAGTCTAAAACATTACACTTTCTTCTTTTTTCCTTCCTTTTTTAGGTCTAATTTTTCTTTTTTTCTTGGTTCTATTTTTTTTGCTGAAATTTTAAGCCTTATTAGAAGATTTTCTCTCTCTTTTTTTTCTTTTTTACACTTTACAGATTATTAAACGGGCTTTTGTGTCAAATAAACAAACTGAGTTGATGACATTAAATGGGTTTTCTGAATTCTATTTTTTTTGCTGAAATTTTAAGCCTTATTAGAAGATTTTCTCTCTCTTTTTTTTCTTTTGGGTATCAATTATCAAATCAACACGTTGATAGTAAACTGCCTACAACATAAAAATGTCATTTACACAATTAATTAATATATATTACAATTGTGGTCGGCTTAGGAACAGTAGCTTGATGACATCATGCTGACGTCAACTTTTTTTTTTGGAAATTTTTCTTTTTTTCTTGGTTTTTTTTTTGCTCTAATTTTTTTCCCCTTTTCTACAAAAACTATTTTAAAAAAGAAAAAAAATTATACTTTTTGACTCGGTGATTAGACAGCTAACTAAAAGTCTAAAACATTACACTTTCTTCTTTTTTCCTTCCTTTTTTAGGTCTAATTTTTCTTTTTTTCTTGGTTCTTTTTTTGGTCTAATTTTCCCCCCTTTTTCTACAAAAACTATTTTAAAAAAGAAAAAAGAGTTAATTACAGAAATCGTTCCTGTCGTGGTATCCAGCTTGCAGGTTTCATCCCTAACTTTCAAAAATTACAGTTTTAGTCCAAAAAACTTTGTTCCGTCAACAGTTTTAGTCCTGGCCATAAACGTCCGTTTAAAACCATGTAACGTGATTCGCACGTGATGGGTAATCTCGTAAATTGACTTAATAATACCCAGAGTTAATTACAGAAATCGTCCCTGTTGTGGACTGTCACTTGCAGCTTTCATCCCTAACTTTAAAAAATTTACAGTTTTGGTCCAAAATTTTTATCCTCAATCTATATGAAAAGAAACATTTACACACAAAAAAAATCCTAATTATCCAACTTCTTCTATTTCTATCAGATACAAATTCACAAAAAATCTTAACTCACACCCTACCCTTTTTTTGAAAACTAGGGATTCAGACTCTCTTGGATCTAAGTGTTTATGGGTTTTAAGTAATTGATATCTTTTTTTTTTTACTTTAAGTTTTATTTTTGTTTTGAGAACTCATAAAAACAGAGGAAGAGCTAAGAATAATAAAGATGGTGAGATTTTTCTAAGATTTTTTTATTTGTGAGGATTTTGGACCAAAACTGTAACTTTTTGAAAGTTAGGGATGAAAGCTGCAAGTGACAGTCCACAACAGGGACGATTTCTGTAATTAACTCTGGGTATTATTAAGCCAATTTACGAGATTACCCATCACGTGCGAATCACGTGACCTGGTTTTAAACGGACGTTTATGGCCAGGACTAAAACTGTAACTTTTTGAAAGTTAGGGATGAAAGCTGCAAGTGACAGTCCACAACAGGGACGATTTCTGTAATTAACTCTGGGTATTATTAAGCCAATTTACGAGATTACCCATCACGTGCGAATCACGTGACCTGGTTTTAAACGGACGTTTATGGCCAGGACTAAAACTGTAACTTTTTGAAAGTTAGGGATGAAAGCTGCAAGTGACAGTCCACAACAGGGACGATTTCTGTAATTAACTCTGGGTATTATTAAGCCAATTTACGAGATTACCCATCACGTGCGAATCACGTGACCTGGTTTTAAACGGACGTTTATGGCCAGGACTAAAACTGTTGACGGAGCAAAAAAATTTGGACTAAAACTGTAATTTTTGAAAGTTAGGGATGAAACCTGCAAGCTGGGTACCACGACAGGGACGATTTCTGTAATTAACTCTGGGTATTATTAAGCCAATTTACGAGATTACCCATCACGTGCGAATCACGTGACCTGGTTTTAAACGGACGTTTATGGCCAGGACTAAAACTGTTGACGGAGCAAAAAAATTGGACTAAAACTGTAATTTTTGAAAGTTAGGGATGAAACTTGCAAGCTGGGTACCACGACAGGGGCGATTTCTGTAATTAACTCAAGAAAAAAAAATATACTCTTTGCCTCGGTGATTAGACAGCTAACTAAAAGTCTAAAACATTAAACTTTTTTCTTTTTTCCTTGCTTTCTTGGTTCTAACTTTTTTTTTCTTTTTTACAAAAACTCTTTTAAAAAAGAAAAATAATTAAACTTTTGGTCCCAATAACTAAACATATAACTAAAAGTCTAAAACAATTACACGATGAACAGACATGTATAACAATATATTGTACTACTTTTGTATCACCGACCTTATACACAACGTACATTTTACGTACCATTGTATCTCCCGGAGCAACGCCCGGGTTACAATGCTCGTTACACACAATTTAATTTCACATTTTGATCAAGTATATGTAACGTACTATATTTAGAACCATGAACTAAAACCATCATCATAGATAATTGGTTTTCCCACTAGCCACAACACAGAATATATCAGTGAAATTCACTAAAAGCTATATTATACATGATAACTTCTTATGTTAGTTTCTATATTGATACTCTAGCATTTAAAACACTTGTAATACTACCATAAAATGGTCTGTACTACCATTTACTGGCTCTTCTTTCTTCATTAATCTCTTTCACTCGGGTTTCGCCTCCCCATCTATGTATTCTGTCTTCAGCAATGTTCGCCTGCACGCAATTTCAGAGGGACCAAATCTATTGTTCACTTTGATAGTTCAATATTTTTTAATATCTTAGACTTCATATAAAAAAATATAAACGAATGAACCACGCCTTGTACCTCTTCATTCCAATTTGTACGGAAAACCATCAAAAACAGCAGGAAACATTGTATGCTTGCTCCAGAAACCAATCCGTACCATATTCCCTAAATTTTATAGACAAAAAGTTTGTGGTTAGTACTTAGTATGACCAAATTAACTCATTTCAGCCATCGTCTGTTAGAATCATAATATGCGACGAACCTTGACACCCATATCGAATTTAAACCCTAGCAAAAGGCTCAATGGTATGCCAACACATATATATGACCCAATATTCATAAAAGCGATTGCCACCCCTGAAATAGGCAACACCATTCATTATGCCTTAAAAGTATGAAACATGTCACAAACAGTTTTATAGATAGAAGCGATTTAGGTAAAGTTAGTTTTCCAACCAGAAAGGACAGATACAGTATTGTAGATGACTATACTGGCTCCAAGCAACAATGTGAGCTCTTCAACAAGCTGCATTACTTCTTTACTGTTTGTAAAATACGCCGGGTATTGCTTTTTATAAACTAGAAGAACTGTTGTAAAGAGGGCTCCGATTAGTAGTGAAGTCAAGGTGACGACAATCACTGATAGCCGTGCAGTTTTTGGTCTTCTGTATCCGAGTTCATTTGACACCCTCACACTATTAATTAAAAGACACATACATAAATCATCAAACCTATTAGAAATGTTGCCACACAACCAAAGCTTATAAATGATAGTTTCAGTGAACTTAGGGTCAAACCTTACGGCAACGCAGGAAGAGGCTGAAGGTGCCACGCCGAGCACTCCACGCCGGGGTTGGCACCGGCCTGAGTCCTAAAGAAACCATGCACGCCCATCCTAATATGTTGATACTGCAATATATGTAAAATACATAAAGATTTTAGTGACATATACTAAATTAACAAATACTTGGAAATTTGACAAAGGAAAGTGTTGGTGGGCGAAAGCAACCCGACCCAAATATGGGCGGGAAGATGAAGATAAGAAGACTGGTCCCCAAGGACACGTGTTGATAGATCAGGATGGAGCCATGTGACCGTGTACTATTTTGGTACTAAGGTATTTCTCTTTGATGCCGTTTTGAGAAAGAAACAAGATGAAGAAAAGAGAACTCTGCAGATCTGATTTATCCACCAATAGATAGTTGACAACCTTCATGTGTCAACATCTATTGGGTTGTCATGTGATGTCTTTTCTCTCCTATATAAGGCATCACTTGACCTAGCCGCAAGTGTGTTGGTTTGTGCCATATTTACACTTAGTGTGTTTTTCTCTTTTTGTATAATTGTTAAGTTTTTAGTGTGTCAAAAACTTAACAATATTTTCTCTTTTATTTCTTTGTAAACCGACCATGTATTCACTGTTTAATCTATGTTACTTATGATTAAACATCTTTACTTTCTTGTCTTATATTCTTAGTGTAATTTACATTAGTTGTTTAATTACTTAATCGTTGCAAACTTTGAACTTTCATGTTCTATATATGTTCGATTCAGACGACTGGTTCAATATGTTACCATGGCATACTAGTTAGTTTTTGGTATCTTTGGAAAGGAGCTTAATTTTTAAAAAAATTTGAGCGTCTACTTTGATTGGTTGACACATTTGTTTAGAGTTTATTTTAAAAAATAAGCTTCTAGTGATAAGCTACTAGCTTGGAGTATATATACAGTTTAGAAAATAAGCTTAAAGAAAAAGGTAAATGGTTGGAATCTTTGATTCTATGTATCATCTTGTTACTCATAACTCACATTACATATTCTTAACATGTTTTTATCTATAACATATATAACATATTATAAAACATATACCACTTTTAATTATCAGACATTTTATAAATCCTTTATCCATGTGGAATAATCAAATAAAGTCACCATTTAAGTTTCTAACACTTAACAAAACTTTATGCATGTGTTACAATATTTTGTTAACAACCAAATCTTACACAAATCTATTCCTATTCTTAAAACTAACCTAACGGTTCTTATGCCAAAGATTGAACCATAATCTAGCTTCTTCATAAAAGTTATAAGCCTCTACCAACTATACTAACCCCATAGTGACGTGTGATACATTAAATTAAACTACTTTTATAAACCACACAATTATCTCTTAAATTTTTGTAACATCTTTTTAATAAGAGTGAGTAATAAAATTTGTAAACCTCTAAATTTGTAAAACTAATAATCCGTAAAGACATCTTTTTATCTATCTATAGATAGAGTTAATGTGTAAAGACATCCGTAAGGACATCTTTTTATCTATCTATAAAAACTATAAAATGTTATATAGATAGAGTTAATGTGTACAACAGATACTTGACCAATTAAAAAAGATGTTTGTAAATAAAGACATCTTTGTAAAAACTTTTTTGTTACATTAAACTTTACTAATTGATTGTGTAACTAATATATAATTTTTCTTTTAAAATAGCAATCTAATAAGGGAAATAACTAATTCTCTTAAATAAATAGCCTAAAAATCTTCTTAATCATTAGATGACAAGTGACAAAATCAATGAGATAAGATTAGGAAGAGACTTGATGAAATTCACATCACAATTTTATGATTTTAAAAGTAATTTTAGTCAAAAAAAATTTAAAAATAATCATTTTCCACCTAATAAAGTATTTTTTTTATAATTTTTAGTTCATAAACTGCTGTCAAACCTTTAATTAAAAAACTTTCTAACACATTAATTGTAACACCCTAACTAAGGCGGAACGATGAGATGTACAGAAAGTCGAGTATTCAAAACAAAGGATAATAGATAACATTCACCATAGCTTTATTTGATAAAAATAATTTTACAATGTACAAGCATGTGAACCAATTCCCAAGTACAATACGTCTACCATACTTGGATATTGAGTCCACGAAACAAATAACAAATACATGAGATGATATACTACAATGATCAAGGCGGATTCCATTGCCCATCACAAGGTTTGATCTTTGACCCCCAAGTGCAATGCAAATAATCATGATGCATATAATTTTCAAAGCTTACGCTAATTCCTGAAAAGCATGAAGAAAAAGTGTCAACTACGAAAACGTAGTTGGTGAGTGCATAGGTTTTTAAGTAAATCTCGTTACCTAACCATTTTAAACACTTAGAAAACATGTTATTAGATATCAACATACCCAAACCGTATGATCGGCGAAAATTTCCATATCAAACCGTCAAGTTTTCAAAATACCATAACGTCATTTCAAAGAGTTGAGGATCCATGGTAAGTTATAAAGTTCTCATTTGTCAAATTTATCGTGAGAGAAAAAGTATATAAATCGATTAGTCATACATCAAAACCATTCGGTCATCAACATTTCAATATCGCCAACTTCAACAACTTTCAAGATTCCATATGAGGTCCAATACCCAAACCGTATATTCAATCCATAATATCCAACCATAAATAATATCAATAATATTTAGCCCAGGGCATAATTTGATGAGTTTGTGCTTGAGCCACTACTAAGACCATTTCCTGTCCCAACCAACATAATATTTCATTTCATAGCACAAGCTGTCAATCAAGTGCAATTAATAAAGAAGGGGATCGTGCCATGGAGACGACCGCCTAATATAAAGTAGATTAGAGCACCGCTCGGGTCGGACTGGCAATGAAAGTGGCCACAAAGGCAACCAACATTCCACCGTTACCTATTTTAGTGGGTGAGTGGACGACTCCTAGTTGTGCAACCCTCTAACTACAGGCCTCCCCTTTCGGAGTTAATAGTAGTGTACCGAAGTGATACAGTTTGACAGAACTCAAGCTCATCATATAACTTATAACACATTGAACATACAATATATCCCATTTCATAGTCATTCTTTCAAGAATCATTCATATATATAAAGCAATTTTTATTTATCATGCTTTTCACCCCGAAAGTAAAACACATAAAAGAGTTTGAAAGGGGGCTATGACTCACCTTGATATGCCGCATATTATATTCACTTATCCAAAATGGGTACTTCCCATCTATCGCTTCCTTGATCATATATTCCATCATGGTCCTCAACCACATTTCAAAGTCAAGACTATCCCTACGCGAGGACTAATAAATGTAAGTTCCTATCTTAAGCCATCACTTAGAAATGCCACTT
The DNA here is from genome assembly GCA_034093135.1 of Erigeron breviscapus. Classification (NCBI taxonomy): domain Eukaryota; kingdom Viridiplantae; phylum Streptophyta; class Magnoliopsida; order Asterales; family Asteraceae; genus Erigeron; species Erigeron breviscapus. Next base: position 203,252,663 of record CM067167.1, on the reverse strand, counting down.
TCATTATGTTGTCATCAATTATGGGATCCAAGTGTATTGCTAGTATTCGCATCTTTTTGGTTGTAGAGATTGATGGTGTAACCAATTTTAATACTAGTTAGCATTCGTGATATCAATTTATAGTTTGATTAACGTAATTACTTATGTCCATTCTACTTAATCATCCTTTTTGTGTTACTTTGATTACGCTTATCTTTTACTCACATATTTCTCAATATGTCTTATGATTATTCGGGTTTATGAAATTTGCTTAGGTGTTATGGGCCATCACCAAATTGGGCCTAAGTGTTATGGGCTTTTAAGTGATTTGGGCTTAATTTAGTTATTGGGCTACATGGTTTATTGGTCCAAGTGGGCCTACTGATTTATTGGTTCAATGGGTTTATTATTTGGGCCGGGTTGGCCCATTATGGTCCTTAGTGTATCTTTTAGCCCATTACACAAATTATTGGTTTACTTCAAAATTTTCTGTTTTTACTTCACATTTTTATGAAATGTTGAAAAGTAATTTTAGTCAAAAAAAATTTAAAAATAATCATTTTCCACCTAATAAAGTATTTTTTTTATAATTTTTAGTTCATAAACTGCTGTCAAACCTTTAATTAAAAAACTTTCTAACACATTAATTGTAACACCCTAACTAAGGCGGAACGATGAGATGTACAGAAAGTCGAGTATTCAAAACAAAGGATAATAGATAACATTCACCATAGCTTTATTTGATAAAAATAATTTTACAATGTACAAGCATGTGAACCAATTCCCAAGTACAATACGTCTACCATACTTGGATATTGAGTCCACGAAACAAATAACAAATACATGAGATGATATACTACAATGATCAAGGCGGATTCCATTGCCCATCACAAGGTTTGATCTTTGACCCCCAAGTGCAATGCAAATAATCATGATGCATATAATTTTCAAAGCTTACGCTAATTCCTGAAAAGCATGAAGAAAAAGTGTCAACTACGAAAACGTAGTTGGTGAGTGCATAGGTTTTTAAGTAAATCTCGTTACCTAACCATTTTAAACACTTAGAAAACATGTTATTAGATATCAACATACCCAAACCGTATGATCGGCGAAAATTTCCATATCAAACCGTCAAGTTTTCAAAATACCATAACGTCATTTCAAAGCAAGACTATCCCTACGCGAGGACTAATAAATGTAAGTTCCTATCTTAAGCCATCACTTAGAAATGCCACTTTCATTATGTTGTCATCAATTATGGGATCCAAGTGTATTGCTAGTATTCGCATCTTTTTGGTTGTAGAGATTGATGGTGTAAAAGGTCACTTTCATTATACATGTAGTTATAAGTTGTTAGAATTTCAGTAACTTGCCTTCATTTGTGGTTTCGTTTGGCATCTTAGGTTATCATATGGGAATGCCATGTTAAGTTATATTGTATTTATTCATCATTTATGAAATTTGCTTAGGTGTTATGGGCCATCACCAAATTGGGCCTAAGTGTTATGGGCTTTTAAGTGATTTGGGCTTAATTTAGTTATTGGGCTACATGGTTTATTGGTCCAAGTGGGCCTACTGATTTATTGGTTCAATGGGTTTATTATTTGGGCCGGGTTGGCCCATTATGGTCCTTAGTGTATCTTTTAGCCCATTACACAAATTATTGGTTTACTTCAAAATTTTCTGTTTTTACTTCACATTTTTATGAAATTTGCTTAGGTGTTATGGGCCATCACCAAATTGGGCCTAAGTGTTATGGGCTTTTAAGTGATTTGGGCTTAATTTAGTTATTGGGCTACATGGTTTATTGGTCCAAGTGGGCCTACTGATTTATTGGTTCAATGGGTTTATTATTTGGGCCGGGTTGGCCCATTATGGTCCTTAGTGTATCTTTTAGCCCATTACACAAATTATTGGTTTACTTCAAAATTTTCTGTTTTTACTTCACATTTTTATGAAATGTTGGCTACTGTTTTGGGGTTAAACCGAATTATTTGGACCCTCCTGATTTTTATACAATAACCTATATGTGTCCACTTTTTTTTGTGAATTTTGTCTTAATTTATAAAGAATGTTTACTACCTCTAAATATTTTTATAAATGGAAGTGGTCAAAACAGTCACTGTTTTGCATTTTATAAAAGTTCTTTGGGTTTTGCTCTTAATAAAAATTCCACGATTTTATTTTAAGTTTAGGACACATTGGACTTACGTTCCACCAAGTATGGCCTCCTGGAACCTTATGGATTAGGAGATAAAAATTGTTAAAGTTGATAAAATATTCAGACAAAAATGCAGTTTTGACCAGTTTTAGTAGAAAAATCATATCTTTTGTTTCGTTCAGTATTTTTGAGTGATTCCAGTTGGTGGTTAACTTTAACTCGTTTATCTACAACTTTTATTTTGAAGGTTTTTCTTGAAACGGCCCTCATATGCTCAGTTTATCCGTTCCAAGACAGAAGATGGATTCTGCCAGAGAGTGTTTAGGTTAACACAACCCACCAATGGGGTTGGTTGCTTGTTTTAGCCTCTAAATTACCACTAACAAGATTATCACTTTTTTTTGTATCTCTTAACATCACATATACAGATTTCAATAAATTTCAAGATCATCAATCATCATTTATACTTGAACTTTCACCCAACAAACATCAATAAACTTAGTTCTTGCAAAAATCATCCAAAAATGTGATTGCATGTGACCATCTAGCCATTTTATGAACAAATCTCTTAACAAATCTTTCATACAACATAAAAACAAGTTCATTCATCAAAATCACAGAAAATATGTTCCATCTATATCAACACAAATCGAATTTTATGAAGATCCATCAACTAGTTTGAAAGCTTTCTCGTGAACCATCACTTTTGGGTCTTATTTGAGTTGAATCCTTGAATCTTTCCCCTAGATCTTGACATGCAATGGCATGAAAGGAAAGATTCTATCAACATGCCCTCATTAAGTGTATTTTCAAGAAGAAAATCAAAGAAAAACATGGTTTTTGATAAAGATCTTTTAGTATATACAAAAACAAGATAGATTAAACAAAGAGATGGAGATTTATACCCTTGATGAACTTGGTTTTGGAGATGATTTTTGGGCAGAAATTTCGTGGCCTTTATGCTCATAAAAACCCTTAATCCAAGCTTGAAACAACCCTTAAAACTATCTTGATTCAACCCTTGCTTAACCCTTTTTAAAACCTTATTATTATCATTGATTAAGTAAGATTGTCTTGCTTTTTCTTTGCCCTTTTTGAACCGTAAGAGAAGAAGAAAGAGAAGGGAGAAGAGAGTTTTGATAGAAAAGAGGTTGTGTGTGTGTTGGGAGAGGAAGAAGTGATAAAACTAAAGAGGATGGAGTGTAAGTGTGAGTTTGTTGTGTCTTGGGATAGTGCAAGAAAAAGACTAGTTAAACTTTGATTGGGTGAAGGGTTTTGGGGGCATGGGGGACGGTTTTGGGGTTCAAAATTTGAAAGGGTTTTTATTTTTATTTTGTTGCTTAATTATGTATATTATGTATGTATAGTGCATGTATGGATATTTAATTTAGCTAGTTAGTAAACTTTTAAGATACATTATGTGTTCATATGTATAAATATGTATATATATATGTGGCCGTAAATATATGTATGTGTATATGCATTTTGTGTCTTATATTTGTTACTTAACTCATTGTATATAAGTTAATATTTATATTATACACATATGTATACTTATTATTATTCAAACTCACTTTTATATATATAATATAGCTTGTAAATTTTGTTTTTGAGATGGTCATATATTTTTATGCTCAAATTCAATTTAATTGGTTTGGTGTTTGATTTGTTGGACATTTGTGATGATGTTTATATGTTATCTCGACTTGCGAGTCTTACATTATTATTTATATAACTTAACTTCTCAGAATAAGGTTTTTGGTTCATTGATATTTCACCAAGTTCAGTTAGAACAAATTTATAGTATGAGATTGTCTTGGATAACTATAGTTTTTGTATATGGCATTTCTAAGGCAACTGGCTTCCTTTTGGCATTCTATTGAACTAGAGGGCAAATATCACTATGCCTTAATGCCTAGAAGGCAGATTCTCTTAATAAACCTCTAGGGATAGATACCTAGATAGATATAAGTAAGTTGTCCTAATCGGAAATTGAGGGTTGTTACATCATTACCCCCTTAACAGACACTTCGTCCTCGAAGTTCGCTCGTTCACACGGTGATAAAATGAATAGTTTAACGATAAGGATAGCTTCACGGAGACGTACAAAATGTGAAAGTTTATCTAGGTTTCATCATGACCTTTTTAGTTACTTATAAGCTTTTGATCTCCGTAGTTGGGGGCATCCATTGCTCTGTGCCCTAACATTTCTCGTGATTAGAAACTTCGAAAAAGAAAAAGGTTACGAATGTCGCTCACCTCTTGAGACGACTGAAGATTAATCGTATGTAATCGTTGCGGGCTGTCAATCTTGCCTAGATCAATACTAAATAATGGGATGATAATAAGAATGGCAATACGGAGGTGTAAAATGAGCAAACGGCTCGTAACGTGAGTTACAATAAAATAGCGAGTGACGTTGGGATATCGATCGTTGGTGGCTATTCATTTCCATTGTTACTTTGCATACTTTCCTTTATCGTCTTCTACCCCAATTAAAGAATCGTTCCAATAGCTTCTCGCCCACTTTCATCCTTCTTTGGTTTGACGTTGGACACGCTTGCCGCTTCTTGAAAATATTGGCTTTGTTTGTGACTAATCACTTGTTAAGGGATTACCCCTTTAACAAAAGTGATACTAACTGGGGTGCCGAGTTGCACTAAAATTGCAGAGGTACATCTTCGTAGTACCTCGTTTTAGGGTTTTTCAATGTCGTCTTTGTTGCTTTAAGGCGTGCAAGTGAATCATGAATTGTAGGATGATAGTCCCATCTTGTTCCTCATACCCACCTTTGTTCTTCAATTTCGTCCTTATTTTCCAAAGTCACCTCTTTCATTATTCGCTAAGTCATATCGTTACCAATTTCTCTTACTTTTGCCGATATTGGCTTTCAAATCGTTTTAAGGTACATATATATATATATATATATATATATATATATATATATATATAGATAGTAGGTATATAATAATATATATATATATATATATATATATATATGTATATATATATAATATATATATATATATATATACACATGTATACTTATTATTATTCAAACTCACTTTTATATATATATAATATAGCTTGTAAATTTTGTTTTTGAGATGGTCATATATTTTTATGCTCAAATTCAATTTAATTGGTTTGGTGTTTGATTTGTTGGACATTTGTGATGATGTTTATATGTTATCTCGACTTGCGAGTCTTACATTATTATTTATATAACTTAACTTCTCAGAATAAGGTTTTTGGTTCATTGATATTTCACCAAGTTCAGTTAGAACAAATTTATAGTATGAGATTGTCTTGGATAACTATAGTTTTTGTATATGCATTTTGTGTCTTATATTTGTTACTTAACTCATTGTATATAAGTTAATATTTATATTATACACATATGTATACTTATTATTATTCAAACTCACTTTTATATATATATATATATAGCTTGTAAATTTTGTTTTTGAGATGGTCATATATTTTTATGCTCAAATTCAATATATATATATATATATATATATATATATATATATATATATATATATATATATATATATATATATATATATATATATATATATATATATATATATATATATATATATATATATATATATATATATATATATATATATATATATATCTATATGTATATGTATATTATGTATGTATAGTGCATGTATGGATATTTAATTTAGCTAGTTAGTAAACTTTTAAGATACATTATGTGTTCATATGTATAAATATGTATATATATATGTGGCCGTAAATATATGTATGTGTATATGCATTTTGTGTCTTATATTTGTTACTTAACTCATTGTATATAAGTTAATATTTATATTATACACATATGTATACTTATTATTATTCAAACTCACTTTTATATATATATAATAATATAGCTTGTAAATTTTGTTTTTGAGATGGTCATATATTTTTATGCTCAAATTCAATTTAATTGGTTTGGTGTTTGATTTGTTGGACATTTGTGATGATGTTTATATGTTATCTCGACTTGCGAGTCTTACATTATTATTTATATAACTTAACTTCTCAGAATAAGGTTTTTGGTTCATTGATATTTCACCAAGTTCAGTTAGAACAAATTTATAGTATGAGATTGTCTTGGATAACTATAGTTTTTGTATATGCATTTTGTGTCTTATATTTGTTACTTAACTCATTGTATATAAGTTAATATTTATATTATACACATATGTATACTTATTATTATTCAAACTCACTTTTATATATATATATATATAGCTTGTAAATTTTGTTTTTGAGATGGTCATATATTTTTATGCTCAAATTCAATATATATATATATATATATATATATATATATATATATATATATATATATATATATATATATATATATATATATATATATATATATATATATATATATATATATATATATATATATATATATATATATATATATATATATATATATATATATATATATATATATATATATATATATATATATATATATATATATATATATATATATATATATATATATATATATATATATATATATATATATATATATATATATATATATATATATATATATATATATATATATATATATATATATATATATAAAAAAATATATATATATATATATATATATATATGTATATATATATAATATATATATTTATATTATACACATATGTATACTTATTATTATTCAAACTCACTTTATATATATATATAATATAGCTTGTAAATTTTGTTTTTGAGATGGTCATATATTTTTATGCTCAAATTCAATTTAATTGGTTTGGTGTTTGATTTGTTGGACATTTGTGATGATGTTTATATGTTATCTCGACTTGCGAGTCTTACATTATTATTTATATAACTTAACTTCTCAGAATAAGGTTTTTGGTTCATTGATATTTCACCAAGTTCAGTTAGAACAAATTTATAGTATGAGATTGTCTTGGATAACTATAGTTTTTGTATATGGCATTTCTAAGGCAACTGGCTTCCTTTTGGCATTCTATTGAACTAGAGGGCAAATATCACTATGCCTTAATGCCTAGAAGGCAGATTCTCTTAATAAACCTCTAGGGATAGATACCTAGATAGATATAAGGCGTGCAAGTGAATCATGAATTGTAGGATGATAGTCCCATCTTGTTCCTCATACCCACCTTTGTTCTTCAATTTCGCCCTTATCTTTCCAAAGTCACCTCTTTCATTATTCGCTAAGTCATATCGTTACCAATTTCTCTTGCTTTTGCCGGTCTTGGCTTTCAAATCGTTTTATGGCACCTTTGATTCTTCCTTTTCAATGTAGAAGTACTACCATCTATGACATATTGCCGACTAAACTCCTTTTTAACATTGCACATGTAACCTCTTCCATTTCTCTTCTATTCCTACGCATTCCTCGCGATAGGGTTTACACAATCCTTATGCTTATAAATCATCATATCATATCATCACCGTCTTGGCAAGACTAATACTTCAAGTCCTTATGGGTATGGATCCCTTCTCAAGGACAATCCTTCTTGGGTCCTTTCAGACCTCTACAAAACTTCCAATGACCTTGCTCTCTAAAGCCTCATATTTATTTTTAGTTTTCTAAGCTAAGCTTCTTTTCAAGTACACTAGCCTAATGCTCTTAGGAATTGTGATGTAACGCAATTTAGGTGAAGCTTCACACCTCATCCTTTTCTCAATCATTTGTTTTCTCCATTTTTCTTTCGTGTTCTTACGGATCACCATACACCTTATTATTTTGCCACTTAGATCCATCTCTTACTAGAGTAATCGACATCTTAAATGTCACCGTGCAGTCGCTAGTCCTTGAAGTTATCTCAGGGTATGCTGGTGCGAATCCTTTATTCCTAACTTATCATAGATGCGTGTTACCCTTATCACGCTTCCGTTCAAACGTTCCATAACTAGCTCTTCCCGGAGTTTGCAGTTGTTTGTTCAGCAAATAACTTCCTTGATCGTTGTGGTAGTATGTGCCTTGACTTCTAGCGTCGTATTCCTTATTTTCTTCCACCACTATCTTAGCGATTCCATGTTGGTTTCCTTCTTCACTCTTCTTGGGCGCACTACTCCGTGGGTTGATGGTCCTTGACGGTTCACCATGTGTTGCGAGGTTTTTCTCACCCAAGTTTATCTTATTTTAGCTGATCTATGACCGTTGGCCTTAAGGGGATAACCATCACAGGTCATCGTGCTTCCTCTACTTATCGACCATGCTTATCCTCTTTGGTAAAGCTAGCCTCCATCGGGTGTTGGGCGTATACCGCTTTTTCTTAGCGTAGTTGATATGCGCTACTACTAGCTTGTCGTTCGATAGTGGTTTTCCATTTGATATTCAGAGAATAACGTGTGGAGCGCCATAAAGATGAACGCTACCGGAACTATATCTTGTAGATGGCGTCAATTCCGTCACTCTACTTGTTTGAGTTAAGTGTCGTTTCTTCACTTTTATCTTCTACTCCACATCACCTTCAATGATGCTAGTGAATAACTCTTTTTGAGAGATAAAGTAAAATCTTGCAATTCATATTCCTTGTTCGAGTATCTACCTTTGCTGTGATTACCCCCTTAACATTTTTCCTCTAGAAAAATGCAAGGGATTTCCTGCTCTTCACTTCATCTCACCTTCCTTGACGATCTTTAATTCGCCAAATTCCTTATTCCTTCATGTAACAAATATCCATCTGCTCGGGTGTTTTGAAAAAGAAAAGGATAGCTCAGAATCCTTTTTGTTACTCTTCCATCTTGAGGGTTACTCGACACATCCTAATTATCTTATTGTCCTTGGTTTTCTTCTTTTAACTACTTTCGTTTTCCAACATTGCTAGTGATATCCCCCAAGTTCTAGGGGAGTCCTTATACTTAACCAAAGGTGACCTTCATGTCACACAACCCTTCTTTCCTTGGCCGCTCAACTTTTCCTTTTGGTCGATCAACATAGATAGGGAGGACCTTCGATTGGTTTTCCAAGTTAAAGCTTGGTATACTCTTCGAATGTGCTTCCTGGTACTTTGACTGACACACAACATATCTTCCACGTCTTATGCTATGTTCGTGATCCAATAGCATCTTCTATGCTATATAGTTATCCCAAGTATTTCACTTATGGACAACTGATGTCTCAACGTCTTTCGCATCCATTGATGTCGCAGCGAGAGCAGGGTACTACTTACTTGATTTCGCCATTGCTGAGTGTTGCGTAAGTGAATTGTATGTTGTTAGGTTACTGACTTTTGAAGAGAAGCGGTGGTGACCATTACTTTGAATAATCAAGGATATAGAATTTGGTTTCGAATGAATGAAATAGGAAATATAAAAACAAAAGAATCATTAAGGCTCAAATCAGACTCCTTGCGTGAGTTAAAGAAATCACTTCTATGTCTTTCGTTGCCCAATGGACTCCAACTCTCAATGACGTCGATATATGTCGCACCGACTTAGATAATATAGATATATGTTCGCGTATACGTGTTAGAATAGAAATATCGCACCAAATTTCAGGGTTACCATTCTCAGGACGTGTCGTCTAGAATATATATGGGAATGCGTCCTACTAGTGTCGTTGTTTCGTCATATGGCTTTAATATCGCTCGTATTTCATAAGTCTCCAACTTCATTCGATGTTTCCATATGTTTCGCACCATCTCAGATCGAATACAAAGGTTATGCGTAGTATCTGAGGGGATAGAGTCGCGTCATATCTTGGGACTACAATTCTTAGAGTATATCGTCCAACGTTCGTGAGAAGATGCTCCACCGATGATATCGCGTTGTCGTAGGTCCATAATGAATAGTGGTGTCATAAGAAATAGGACGTGGGATAATTTCAAAAGAGCACGAGTGAACGAATATTGGATTGGAGGGGTACTTAATAACAACTTTCATACTTAGAGAATATCTAATTTCATAATGAATTTCTCAGGGACAATCACTAGTTCTCAAGCGGTCAAATCGCACATTATAAGCTTTCACATTGCACATTATAAGCTTTCACATTGCACATTATAAGCTTTCACATTGCACATTACTAGTTTCCACATTGCACATTCCCAACTTTCACATTGCACATTATAAGCTTTCACATTGCACATTACAACTTTCACATTGCACATTATAAACTTTCACATTGCACCATTACAACTTTCACATTGCACATTATAAGCTTTCACATTGCACCATTACAACTTTCACATTGCACATTATAAGCTTTCACATTGCACATTATAAGCTTTCACATTGCACATTACAAGCTTCCACATTGCACATTCCAAACTTTCACATTGCACATTACGAGCTTTCACATTGCACATTACAACTTTCACATTGCACATTATAACTTTCACATTGCACATTATAAACTTTCACATTGCATATTACAAACTTTCACATTGCACATTATAAGCTTTCACATTGCATACTATAACTTTCACATTGCACATTATAAGCTTTCACATTGCACATTACTAGTTTCCACATTGCACATTCCCAACTTTCACATTGCACATTATAAGCTTTCACATTGCACATTACAACTTTCACATTGCACATTATAAACTTTCACATTGCACCATTACAACTTTCACATTGCACATTATAAGCTTTCACATTGCACATTATAAGCTTTCACATTGCACATTATAAGCTTTCACATTGCACATTATAAGCTTTCACATTGCACCATTACAACTTTCACATTGCACATTATAAGCTTTCACATTGCACCATTACAACTTTCACATTGCACATTATAAGCTTTCACATTGCACCATTACAACTTTCACATTGCACATTATAAGCTTTCACATTGCACCATTACAACTTTCACATTGCACATTATAAGCTTTCACATTGCACATTATAACTTTCACATTGCACATTATAAGCTTTCACATTGCACATTACTAGTTTCCACATTGCACATTCCCAACTTTCACATTGCACATTATAAGCTTTCACATTGCACATTACAACTTTCACATTGCACATTATAAACTTTCACATTGCACCATTCCAACTTTCACATTGCATATTACGAGCTTTCACATTGCACATTACAACTTTCACATTGCACATTATAACTTTCACATTGCACATTATAAACTTTCACATTGCACATTACAACTTTCACATTGCACATTATAACTTTCACATTGCACATTATAAGCTTTCACATTGCATATTACAACTTTCACATTGCACATTATAAGCTTTCACATTGCATATTACAACTTTCACATTGCACATTATAAGCTTTCACATTGCATATTACAACTTTCACATTGCACATTATAAGCTTTCACATTGCATATTACAACTTTCACATTGCACATTATAAGTTTCACATTGCATATTACAACTTTCACATTGCACATTATAAGCTTTCACATTGCATATTACAACTTTCACATTGCACATTATAAGCTTTCACATTGCATATTACAACTTTCACATTGCACATTATAAGCTTTCACATTGCATATTACAACTTTCACATTGCACATTATAAGCTTTCACATTGCATATTACAACTTTCACATTGAACATTAAAACTTTCACATTGCACATTATAAGCTTTCACATTGCATATTACAACTTTCACATTGCACATTATAAGCTTTCACATTGCATATTACAACTTTCACATTGCACATTATAAGCTTTCACATTGCATATTACAACTTTCACATTGCACATTATAAGCTTTCACATTGCATATTACAACTTTCACATTGCACATTATAACTTTCACATTGCATATTACAAGCTTTCACATTGCACATTATAAGCTTTCACATTGCATATTACAACTTTCACATTGCACATTATAAGCTTTCACATTGCATATTACAACTTTCACATTGCACATTATAAGCTTTCACATTGCATATTACAACTTTCACATTGCACATTAAACTTTCACATTGCACATTATAACTTTCACATTGCACATTATAAGCTTTCACATTGCATATTACAACTTTCACATTGCACATTAAATTTCCATTGCATATTACAACTTTCACATTGCACATTATAAGCTTTCACATTGCACATTATAAGCTTTCACATTGCATATTACAACTTTCACATTGCACATTATAAGCTTTCACATTGCATATTACAACTTTCACATTGCACATTATAAGCTTTCACATTGCATATTACAACTTTCACATTGCACATTATAAGCTTTCACATTGCATATTACAACTTTCACATTGCACATTATAAGCTTTCACATTGCATATTACAACTTTCACATTGCATATTACAACTTTCACATTGCACATTATAAGCTTTCACATTGCATATTATAACTTTCACATTGCACATTATAAGCTTTCACATTGCATATTACAACTTTCACATTGCATATTACAAACTTTCACATTGCACATTATAAGCTTTCACATTGCATATTACAACTTGCACATTGCACATTATAAGCTTTCACATTGCATATTACAACTTTCACATTGCACATTATAAGCTTTCACATTGCATATTACAACTTTCACATTGCATATTACAACTTTCACATTGCACATTATAAGCTTTCACATTGCATATTATAACTTTCACATTGCACATTATAAGCTTTCACATTGCATATTATAACTTTCACATTGCATATTACAACTTTCACATTGCACATTATAAGCTTTCACATTGCATATTACAACTTTCACATTGCACATTATAAGCTTTCACATTGCATATTACAACTTTCACATTGCATATTACAAACTTTCACATTGCACATTATAAGCTTTCACATTGCATATTACAACTTTCACATTGCACATTATAAGCTTTCACATTGCATATTACAACTTTCACATTGCACATTATAAGCTTTCACATTGCATATTACAACTTTCACATTGCACATTATAAGCTTTCACATTGCATATTACAACTTTCACATTGCACATTAAAGCTTTCACATTGCATATTACAACTTTCACATTGCACATTATAAGCTTTCACATTGCATATTACAACTTTCACATTGCACATTATAAGCTTTCACATTGCATATTACAACTTTCACATTGCACATTATAAGCTTTCACATTGCATATTACAACTTTCACATTGCACATTATAAGCTTTCACATTGCACATTATAAGCTTTCACATTGCATATTACAACTTTCTCGTTGCATATTACAACTTTCACATTGCATATTACAACTTTCACATTGCACATTACAACTTTCACATTACACATTATAACTTTCACATTGTACATTATAAGCTTTCACATTGCATATTACAACTTTCACATTGCACACTATAAGCTTTCACATTGCACATTACAACTTTCACATTGCATATTACAACTTTCACATTGCAATCAAATCATGCCCAAATTCACATGTTATAGCATAGAGTAGCATGTATCAACGAATACCTTTCAACCTTATATTCATTTCACTTCTAATGTGCATAAGGGGAATCCTACTTGACTAGCATAATCCTTAAGTAAAGCAAGTCTCGGATAGTTATATATGCTTAGGTGAATGTCTAAATGCAACAAGTATTCTCATAAAAAAAAGATTTATTAAAGATCTTTTTTTTTGAAAAGTGGCTATAGTTTTGAAATTCCCGGAGGAACCCCAATGTTCTCTATAACCTTAGTCTCTGATACCATTTTCTGTAACACCCCAACTAAGGCGGAACGATGAGATGTACAGAAAGTCGAGTATTCAAAACAAAGGATAATAGATAACATTCACTATAGCTTTATTTGATAAAAATAATTTTACAATGTACAAGCATGTGAACCAATTCCCAAGTACAATACGTCTACCATACTTGGATATTGAGTCCACGAAACAAATAACAAATACATGAGATGATATACTACAATGATCAAGGCGGATTCCATTGCCCATCACAAGGTTTGATCTTTGACCCCCAAGTGCAATGCAAATAATCATGATGCATATAATTCCTCAAAGCTTACGCTAATTCCTGAAAAGCATGAAGAAAAAGTGTCAACTACGAAAACGTAGTTGGTGAGTGCATAGGTTTTTAAGTAAATCTCGTTACCTAACCATTTTAAACACTTAGAAAACATGTTATTAGATATCAACATACCCAAACCGTATGATCGGCGAAAATTTCCATATCAAACCGTCAAGTTTTCAAAATACCATAACGTCATTTCAAAGAGTTGAGGATCCATGGTAAGTTATAAAGTTCTCATTTGTCAAATTTATCGTGAGAGAAAAAGTATATAAATCGATTAGTCATACATCAAAACCATTCGGTCATCAACGTTTCAATATCGCCAACTTCAACAACTTTCAAGATTCCATATGAGGTCCAATACCCAAACCGTATGTTCAATCCATAATATCCAACCATAAATAATATCAATAATATTTAGCCCAAGGCATAATTTGATGAGTTTGTGCTTGAGCCACTACTAAGACCATTTCCTGTCCCAACCAACATAATATTTCATTTCATAGCACAAGCTGTCAATCAAGTGCAATTAATAAAGAAGGGGATCATGCCATGGAGACGACCGCCTAATATAAAGTAGATTAGAGCACCGCTCGGGTCAGACTGGCAATGAAAGTGGCCACAAAGGCAACCAATATTCCACCGTTACCTATTTTAGTGGGTGAGTGGACGACTCCTAGTTGTGCAACCCTCTAACTACAGGCCTCCCCTTTCGGAGTTAATAGTAGTGTACCGAAGTGATACAGTTTGACAGAACTCAAGCTCATCATATAACTTATAACACATTGAACATACAATATATCCCATTTCATAGTCATTCTTTCAAGAATCATTCATATATATAAAGCAATTTTTATTTATCATGCTTTTCACCCCGAAAGTAAAACACATAAAAGAGTTTGAAAGGGGGCTATGACTCACCTTGATATGCCGCATATTATATTCACTTATCCAAAATGGGTACTTCCCATCTATCGCTTCCTTGATCATATATTCCATCATGGTCCTCAACCACATTTCAAAGCCAAGACTATCCCTACGCGAGGACTAATAAACGTAAGTTCCTATCTTAAGCCATCACTTAGAAATGCCACTTTCATTATGTTGTCATCAATTATGGGATCCAAGTGTATTGCTAGTATTCGCATCTTTTTGGTTGTAGAGATTGATGGTGTAAAAGGTCACTTTCATTATACATGTAGTTATAAGTTGTTAGAATTTCAGTAACTTGCCTTCATTTGTGGTTTCGTTTGGCATCTTAGGTTATCATATGGGAATGCCATGTTAAGTTATATTGTATTTATTCATCATTTGATGTGTAACCGATTTTAATACTAGTTAGCATTCGTGATATCAATTTATAGTTTGATTAACGTAATTACTTATGTCCATTCTACTTAATCATCCTTTTTGTGTTACTTTGATTACGCTTATCTTTTACTCACATATTTCTCAATATGTCTTATGATTATTCGGGTTTATGAAATTCGCTTAGGTGTTATGGGCCATCACCAAATTGGGCCTAAGTGTTATGGGCTTTTAAGTGATTTGGGCTTAATTTAGTTATTGGGCTTAACCTTATTTGGGTTATGTGCTTAGTGGATTATATTGGTTATTGGGCTACTGATTTATTGGTTCAATGGGTTTATTATTTGGGCCGGGTTGGCCCATTATGGTCCTTAGTGTATCTTTTAGCCCATTACACAAATTATTGGTTTACTTCAGAATTTTCTGTTTTTACTTCACATTTTTATGAAATGTTGGCTACTGTTTTGGGGTTAAACCGAATTATTTGGACCCTACTGATTTTTATACAATAACCTATATGTGTCCACTTTTTTTTGTGAATTTTGTCTTAATTTATAAAGAATGTTTACTACCTCTAAATATTTTTATAAATGGAAGTGGTCAAAACAGTCACTGTTTTGCATACTGAAAGTTTTATAAAAGTTCTTTGGGTTTTGCTCTTAATAAAAATTCCACGATTTTATTTTAAGTTTAGGACACATTGGACTTACGTTCCACCAAGTATGGCCTCCTGGAACCTTATGGATTAGGAGATAAAAATTGTTAAAGTTGATAAAATATTCAGACAAAAATGCAGTTTTGACCAGTTTTAGTAGAAAAATCATATCTTTTGTTTCGTTCAGTATTTTTGAGTGATTCCAGTTGGTGGTTAACTTTAACTCGTTTATCTACAACTTTTATTTTGAAGGTTTTTCTTGAAACGGCCCTCATATGCTCAGTTTATCCGTTCCAAGACAGAAGATGGATTCTGCCAGAGAGTGTTTAGGTTAACACAACCCACCAATGGGGTTGGTTGCTTGTTTTAGCCTCTAAATTACCACTAACAAGATTATCACTTTTTTTTGTATCTCTTAACATCACATATACAGATTTCAATAAATTTCAAGATCATCAATCATCATTTATACTTGAACTTTCACCCAACAAACATCAATAAACTTAGTTCTTGCAAAAATCATCCAAAAATGTGATTGCATGTGACCATCTAGCCATTTTATGAACAAATCTCTTAACAAATCTTTCATACAACATAAAAACAAGTTCATTCATCAAAATCACAGAAAATATGTTCCATCTATATCAACACAAATCGAATTTTATGAAGATCCATCAACTAGTTTGAAAGCTTTCTCGTGAACCATCACTTTTGGGTCTTATTTGAGTTGAATCCTTGAATCTTTCCCCTAGATCTTGACATGCAATGGCATGAAAGGAAAGATTCTATCAACATGCCCTCATTAAGTGTATTTTCAAGAAGAAAATCAAAGAAAAACATGGTTTTTGATAAAGATCTTTTAGTATATACAAAAACAAGATAGATTAAACAAAGAGATGGAGATTTATACCCTTGATGAACTTGGTTTTGGAGATGATTTTTGGGCAGAAATTTCGTGGCCTTTATGCTCATAAAAACCCTTAATCCAAGCTTGAAACAACCCTTAAAACTATCTTGATTCAACCCTTGCTTAACCCTTTTTAAAACCTTATTATTATCATTGATTAAGTAAGATTGTCTTGCTTTTTCTTTGCCCTTTTTGAACCGTAAGAGAAGAAGAAAGAGAAGGGAGAAGAGAGTTTTGATAGAAAAAAAAAAAAAAAAAAAAAAAAAAAAAAAAAAAAAAAAAAAAAAAAAAAAAAAAAAAAAAAAAAAAAAAAAAAAAAAAAAAAAAAAAAAAAAAAAAAAAAAAAAAAAAAAAAAAAAAAAAAAAAAAAAAAAAAAAAAAAAAAAAAAAAAAAAAAAAAAAAAAAAAAAAAAAAAAAAAAAAAAAAAAAAAAAAAAAAAAAAAAAAAAAAAAAAAAAAAAAAAAAAAAAAAAAAAAAAAAAAAAAAAAAAAAAAAAAAAAAAAAAAAAAAAAAAAAAAAAAAAAAAAAAAAAAAAAAAAAAAAAAAAAAAAAAAAAAAAAAAAAAAAAAAAAAAAAAAAAAAAAAAAAAAAAAAAAAAAAAAAAAAAAAAAAAAAAAAAAAAAAAAAAAAAAAAAAAAAAAAAAAAAAAAAAAAAAAAAAAAAAAAAAAAAAAAAAAAAAAAAAAAAAAAAAAAAAAAAAAAAAAAAAAAAAAAAAAAAAAAAAAAAAAAAAAAAAAAAAAAAAAAAAAAAAAAAAAAAAAAAAAAAAAAAAAAAAAAAAAAAAAAAAAAAAAAAAAAAAAAAAAAAAAAAAAAAAAAAAAAAAAAAAAAAAAAAAAAAAAAAAAAAAAAAAAAAAAAAAAAAAAAAAAAAAAAAAAAAAAAAAAAAAAAAAAAAAAAAAAAAAAAAAAAAAAAAAAAAAAAAAAAAAAAAAAAAAAAAAAAAAAAAAAAAAAAAAAAAAAAAAAAAAAAAAAAAAAAAAAAAAAAAAAAAAAAAAAAAAAAAAAAAAAAAAAAAAAAAAAAAAAAAAAAAAAAAAAAAAAAAAAAAAAAAAAAAAAAAAAAAAAAAAAAAAAAAAAAAAAAAAAAAAAAAAAAAAAAAAAAAAAAAAAAAAAAAAAAAAAAAAAAAAAAAAAAAAAAAAAAAAAAAAAAAAAAAAAAAAAAAAAAAAAAAAAAAAAAAAAAAAAAAAAAAAAAAAAAAAAAAAAAAAAAAAAAAAAAAAAAAAAAAAAAAAAAAAAAAAAAAAAAAAAAAAAAAAAAAAAAAAAAAAAAAAAAAAAAAAAAAAAAAAAAAAAAAAAAAAAAAAAAAAAAAAAAAAAAAAAAAAAAAAAAAAAAAAAAAAAAAAAAAAAAAAAAAAAAAAAAAAAAAAAAAAAAAAAAAAAAAAAAAAAAAAAAAAAAAAAAAAAAAAAAAAAAAAAAAAAAAAAAAAAAAAAAAAAAAAAAAAAAAAAAAAAAAAAAAAAAAAAAAAAAAAAAAAAAAAAAAAAAAAAAAAAAAAAAAAAAAAAAAAAAAAAAAAAAAAAAAAAAAAAAAAAAAAAAAAAAAAAAAAAAAAAAAAAAAAAAAAAAAAAAAAAAAAAAAAAAAAAAAAAAAAAAAAAAAAAAAAAAAAAAAAAAAAAAAAAAAAAAAAAAAAAAAAAAAAAAAAAAAAAAAAAAAAAAAAAAAAAAAAAAAAAAAAAAAAAAAAAAAAAAAAAAAAAAAAAAAAAAAAAAAAAAAAAAAAAAAAAAAAAAAAAAAAAAAAAAAAAAAAAAAAAAAAAAAAAAAAAAAAAAAAAAAAAAAAAAAAAAAAAAAAAAAAAAAAAAAAAAAAAAAAAAAAAAAAAAAAAAAAAAAAAAAAAAAAAAAAAAAAAAAAAAAAAAAAAAAAAAAAAAAAAAAAAAAAAAAAAAAAAAAAAAAAAAAAAAAAAAAAAAAAAAAAAAAAAAAAAAAAAAAAAAAAAAAAAAAAAAAAAAAAAAAAAAAAAAAAAAAAAAAAAAAAAAAAAAAAAAAAAAAAAAAAAAAAAAAAAAAAAAAAAAAAAAAAAAAAAAAAAAAAAAAAAAAAAAAAAAAAAAAAAAAAAAAAAAAAAAAAAAAAAAAAAAAAAAAAAAAAAAAAAAAAAAAAAAAAAAAAAAAAAAAAAAAAAAAAAAAAAAAAAAAAAAAAAAAAAAAAAAAAAAAAAAAAAAAAAAAAAAAAAAAAAAAAAAAAAAAAAAAAAAAAAAAAAAAAAAAAAAAAAAAAAAAAAAAAAAAAAAAAAAAAAAAAAAAAAAAAAAAAAAAAAAAAAAAAAAAAAAAAAAAAAAAAAAAAAAAAAAAAAAAAAAAAAAAAAAAAAAAAAAAAAAAAAAAAAAAAAAAAAAAAAAAAAAAAAAAAAAAAAAAAAAAAAAAAAAAAAAAAAACCTCACAACACTCGACAACCATATCCCACACTATCTTAATTAGTATATATCTCATAATAAAAAAAAACAAAGAATATAATGACTCGCTTAATTTGTTCATCCCACCGAAACCCGGTGTGGACATACCTTGTCCACCCATATGCACCAGACATCAACCCACCTAATTGTTGACACCGCCACCCAGGGTGGTAGGTCTTCCACCTAGTCCATACCACAACTATTACTAGCATAGTAACACTCTTGTAGTGTTGGCGTGGTTTATTCCAAGTGGCTTAATTAAATCACCGCGTGAAAGCCACTGGAAGGGAGGCATATAGAATGAGTTGGATGAATGTTATTGGAAGATTTTGGGAGGGTTGAGATATTATGGAGCGCCATTAAAAATGGTTGGGAGAGTTGGTTGAGAAGGTTGAAATGATAGAATGAGTTGGATGAATGTTATTGGAAGATTTTGGGAGGGTTGAGATATTATGGAGCGCCATTAAAAATGGTTGGGAGAGTTGGTTGAGAAGGTTGAAATGATAGAATGAGTTGGATGAATGTTATTGGAAGATTTTGGGAGGGTTGAGATATTATGGAGCGCCATTAAAAATGGTTGGGAGAGTTGGTTGAGAAGGTTGAAATGATAGAATGAGTTGGATGAATGTTATTGGAAGATTTTGGGAGGGTTGAGATATTATGGAGCGCCATTAAAAATGGTTGGGAGAGTTGGTTGAGAAGGTTGAAATGATAGAATGAGTTGGATGAATGTTATTGGAAGATTTTGGGAGGGTTGAGATATTATGGAGCGCCATTAAAAATGGTTGGGAGAGTTGGTTGAGAAGGTTGAAATGATAGAATGAGTTGGATGAATGTTATTGGAAGATTTTGGGAGGGTTGAGATATTATGGAGCGCCATTAAAAATGGTTGGGAGAGTTGGTTGAGAAGGTTGAAATGATAGAATGAGTTGGATGAATGTTATTGGAAGATTTTGGGAGGGTTGAGATATTATGGAGCGCCATTAAAAATGGTTGGGAGAGTTGGTTGAGAAGGTTGAAATGATAGAATGAGTTGGATGAATGTTATTGGAAGATTTTGGGAGGGTTGATTTAATTATAAAAAAAAAAAAAAAAAAAAAAAAAAAAAAAAAAAAACTAGCTACAAAAAATTTGCATTTATATATGTTCACGCCAATTTAATAAGCTATTTTCAAACAAATTATGATTTAAAAATACTAATAACTTTAGGGGGTAAGGAGTGGAGCGGCGGGTTGAAAGTTTTATGGTCCATACCGGCTGTAACACCGCCGCCGGTATCGATTTTATGGTTCATCGGGTTGGTGGGAGGTATGTGAAACCGCCGGCCATAAAATCAAAAATGTGGAGAGGAGCGTGGCTTTTGTACCGTTGGGAATTGATTTGTGGGCCCAAAACGGCTAGATCTGCACTTTTAAGTTTAAAAAAAAAAACAATTTACCTGAGCATGATGAAGAAGACGACAACCATGGGGTAAAGCAAAAAAGGTATGTGGACTTGTATAGTTGTATGTGTGTTCACTGTGTTGTATATTTTATTATAGTAATATGTTTGTATTTTCAAATTTAACCGAATAGTTTTATCTTCATCAAAATTAACCCCTTGAATAATATACTTTTTCATCTTTCTTTTTTAATGAAATATTATGTTTTTAATAAAAATGTTATGGTTTTAAATTAAATTGTTTTAGTTTAATTATAAAAAAAAAATAAAAAAATTTGGGAGGGTTGAGATATTATGGAGCGCCATTAAAAATGGTTGGGAGAGTTGGTTGAGAAGGTTGAAATGATAGAATGAGTTGGATGAATGTTATTGGAAGATTTTGGGAGGGTTGATTTAATTATAAAAACCACTCCTAATGCCCTTAGTAGCCAATTTTATGAGCTATTTTCAAACAAATTATGATTTAAACTTAATGAGCTTGAACATACAAGACCATAATCTCAAGGTCTTGTGGTTCTGGTCACTGCACACCAAACGTGCCCATATATTCATTCATACATAATACTATAGTAGAGGCTGAGAAGGTTATTGAACCGGCAGCTGAAGTTGAAAAAATGGTTGTTACTGAGAATATGCCAGCAAAACCCATTAATGTCTCTTTGTTCAAGCCAACCGCTGAGTTCCATGCTGCATTAGAAAAGAAATACGCTGACAAGGGAAAGGCAGCCATTGCTGAAAAGGGCAAGCCACCCAAAGTTCCAACTACAGCAAGGAAACAATAAGAAAAGCTGATGGCTGGCGCTTTCCCTAAGCCTTCACCATTTCAAAAGACAACTGCTGAACTTACTCCTGAAGGGGTTGTACTTCAGGAGGAG
The DNA here is from genome assembly GCA_034093135.1 of Erigeron breviscapus. Taxonomy (NCBI): domain Eukaryota; kingdom Viridiplantae; phylum Streptophyta; class Magnoliopsida; order Asterales; family Asteraceae; genus Erigeron; species Erigeron breviscapus. The sequence goes on along the minus strand of CM067167.1, from coordinate 203,230,936 downwards.
CTGAAATAAAAGAAAAGAGAAGAGGAACTCTCTAGAAAATATATAAGTGAGCAGATTGTTGGTGAAGAGTTGAAGGGTGCTGATGACGAAACGCAAAAGTTAGCACAGCAATCTGGTGGCTTGGAAGTTCTGAAGAAAAATGAGGAAGGGTTCTTCGCTAAGAAAAAGAAGAATTTTGAAGAAGGAAAAGAACTCTACCTTAAATCAAGGGAGATAAGGCAAAGGAAAGAGGAGATCCTGTTAGTCAAGGTCACTCTGACCAATCAAGGGATGAATCTTCATCTCCAAAGACAAGGAGTGGGCAAGCTGTACACTTTAAGAAATGTTACTAAAGACACCCTTGGCCCAACTGAATGGATTGAAATTTATAAGCTAATCAAGGACAAGACTGTAGTAAGTTACAAGCCTTTGATTGAGCTAGCAGGAGAGCAGATAAAGAGAGTGCGTAATATGGAAAAGAAGTACGAAATTAAAGACTCTCTGCTCAACGCTGCAAGACATCCCTTCCCTCCTCCACCTCAACAACCCAGAGTTGGATCAAAGAGATCAGCGTCTGGATCCCAAGTTTCTCACCTCCCCACTATACTCAGAATGGTTCCCAAGACTGATATAGATGGGGAGCCGCTGCTAAATTTGAAGATGCCTTCCAGAACTCTTTTTATGGAAGGTACCTATGATGAGAAGCTGGGAGGTTTTTGCTTCTGCAATGTCCATGGTCATGAGCTCTTCTTCAGGACAAACGAAATTGGAATTGCTCCCTCTACCTTCCTTCTAAAAATAAGGAAGTATTGTGCTCAGACTTCCAATGATCCCAAGTTTATAAAGATGATTGATCAAGAGCTGCTGAAGCCTGAAAGACAAAAAGATAAAGCTTTCATCGAGGCCAAGCAAGAGTCACAATGGGATTAAGTAGTCTTATATAATTCATGTAATGTTGATTATTGTAAAGTTGTTCGTCATATAAATAATATCAGCATTCCCTCATTCTACTTCTTACTCTTGAAAGTTCAAGCGACTTCTACTCAGCTAAGTCTCCTCAGCGAATAGGGGGAGATTGTTGAGTCATGGATTCGCTGAAAGACTCAGCGAGTGAAAGTGTCAGCGAGCCTTCAGCGACCATTAAGTATCTTCGAGTTAAAGGATAAGTTCAATGAATCACCAAGTTATAGTGAGGGATTCCGCACCTCAAGATAACTAGAGCAAACTATTAACGATCCAGTTCCAGGGGACTTACACTCACTTAGTCATACTATCGATTCACTAGCATTCCTAACCATATCCAACTCATTCTCTTTGAGTTGACTCATTTCCAAATCTCAATTAACAAAATTCTATCTTTCATAATCATCATTCTCAATTATCTATCATTTTACTAAAAATCTCATTTTACCACCATCATGTGGCCATTTCATCTCATTGTACAAAGTTACCAAATTCTCATTTTTGACCATATTGGTCACTAACAACTCAAATCAGCCCATTCATGCATTACTATAATCATATATCAAAATGTAATTATAATTTGGGGAATTTAAGAACCAAATTATCATCCAACCCCAAAACCCCCAAATTTGGTGAATGCATGAACCCTAATTTCTCAAAATAATCAAAACTAAGTTAGAATGATTATTACCTCAAGAAATCAAGGAACTAATTTAGGATTTTAATTCACAAATTCTTCTTCCCCCCTTTTTCTCTCTTGAATTTCAGCCCACAAACACACACAAACAAACCCTCACTTTTGAATTTTATGAGATAATGGATGATTATTATTATTGTTCTTGATTAAGGATTCTTTGATTGAATTAGAAATTGGAATTAAGTTTTGTTAGTTTAAGAATTATGAAGAACTTTGTAGAAGAATAATGGAGGAAAGATGAGTCACAAGAAGAAATTGGCTAGCACTTCCTAAATTAACCTGATAGCCAAAAATAAAATACTAGGGACTTATTTTAATATCAAAACTACAAAAAAGGGTTAATTTATTTATCTCAAAAATCTTGGGGTGTTACATATTTTGTGTAGGTTATGATAATTAGTGCTTATTAATTTGATATGTTTACAGACTAAATGACTGATACATTTGTAAATATGATTTTCTTTTATAGCTTTAAAAATAAAATAACAATGAAATCAAAAAAAGAAGGAACGTTAATCTTTTATCCCTTTCATCCAAAAAAAAATTACCCAAAATTTTTTTATTTTTTACCCCCAAAATTATTTATTTTTTTATCGAAAATCGTATACCCAATGACAGATTCCTAGATTCGTCACTGGACTCCACTCGAAAATCTTGAAAAGAAGAAAGACGATCAATTTTCATTGTTTCTAATCCTATGGGCTTTTTATCAGAACTAATTCGTGGGCTTTTCTTTTTTACACTTTACAGATTATTAAACGGGCTTTTGTGTCAAATAAACAAACTGAGTTGATGACATTAAATGGGCTTTTCTGAATTCTATTTTTTTGCTGAAATTTTAAGCCTTATTAGAAGATTTTCTCTCTCTCTTTTTTCTTTTGGGTATCAATTATCAAATCAACACGTTGATAGTAAACTGCCTACAATATAAAAATGTCATTTACACACAATTTAATTTCACATTTTGATCAAGTATATGTAACGTACTATATTTAGAACCATGAACTAAAACCATCATCATAGATAATTGGTTTTCCCACTAGCCACAACACAGAATATATCAGTGAAATTCACTAAAAGCTATATTATACATGATAACTTCTTATGTTAGTTTCTACTTGCAATACTAGTATACTACCATAAAATGGTATCTGTACTACCATTTACTGGCTCTTCTTTCTTCATTAATCTCTTTCACTCGGGTTTCGCCTCCCCATCTATGTATTCTGTCTTCAGCAATGTTCGCCTGCACGCAATTTCAGAGGGACCAAATCTATTATTCACTTCGATAGTACAATATTTTTGATATCTTAGACTTCTATTCCTATAAACAAAAAAGTAAACAAATGAACCACGCTTTGTACCTCTTCATTCCAATTCGTACGGAAGACCATAAAAAACAACAGGAAACATTGTATGCTTGCTCCAGAAACCAATCCGTACCATATTCCCTAAGTTTCATAGACAAAAAAGTTTGTGGTTAGTATGACCAAATTAAGTTAATCATTTCAACCATCGTCTATTAGGATCATAATATGTGACGAACCTTGACACCCATATCGAATTTAAACCCTAGCAAAAGGCTCAATGGTATGCCAACACATATATATGACCCAATGTTCATAAAAGCGACAACGGACTGCCACCCTGCTCCAATTGCCACCCCTGAATTATGAAACACCAGTCACCATCTATAAAACATGACACAAATAGTTCAATTTGGTCATCTATAAAGAAGCCATTTAGGTAGAGTTTTCTAACCAGAAAGGACAGATACAGTATTGTAGATAACTATACTGGCTCCAAGCAACAACGTGAGCTCTTCCACAAGCTGCATTACTTCTTTACTGTTTGTAAAATACGCCGGGTATTGATTTTTGTACACTAGAAGAACTGTTGTAAAGAGGGCTCCGATTAGTAGTGAAGTCAAGGTGACGACAATCACTGATAGCCGTGCAGTTTTTGGTCTTCTGTATCCGAGTTCATTTGAAACCCTCACACTATCAAAAGACAGATACATAATTGAAACCTATTAGAAATGTTGCCACACAACCAAAGCTTATAAATGATAGTTTCAGTGGACTTAAGGTTCAAACCTTACGGCTACATTGAGTTCTAAAGAAACCATGCACGCCCATCCTAATATGTTGATACTGCAATGTATGTAAAATACATATATGGTTAATTGTACGATACATAGGTGTCCTGAAAGTGAGTGATTGATGGCTCCCTATATATGTGAATGTTGGCTAACTAATTGGGATGTATATTGTGTAAGATGGTTAATTTGAATACTACTGTTTTAATCATAAAGATTATACTAAATTTAACAAATACTTGGAGAATTGACAAAGGAAGTGTTGGTGGGTGAAAAAAAAAAAAAAAAAAAAAAAAAAAAAAAAAAAAAAAAAAAAAAAAAAAAAAAAAAAAAAAAAACAAATAAAAAAAAAAAAAAAAAAAAAAAAAAAAAAAAAAAAAAAAAAAAAAAAAAAAAAAAAAAAAAAAAAAAAAAAAAAAAAAAAAAAAAAAAAAAAAAAAAAAAAAAAAAAAAAAAAAAAAAAAAAAAAAAAAAAAAAAAAAAAAAAAAAAAAAAAAAAAAAAAAAAAAAAAAAAAAAAAAAAAAAAAAAAAAAAAAAAAAAAAAAAAAAAAAAAAAAAAAAAAAAAAAAAAAAAAAAAAAAAAAAAAAAAAAAAAAAAAAAAAAAAAAAAAAAAAAAAAAAAAAAAAAAAAAAAAAAAAAAAAAAAAAAAAAAAAAAAAAAAAAAAAAAAAAAAAAAAAAAAAAAAAAAAAAAAAAAAAAAAAAAAAAAAAAAAAAAAAAAAAAAAAAAAAAAAAAAAAAAAAAAAAAAAAAAAAAAAAAAAAAAAAAAAAAAAAAAAAAAAAAAAAAAAAAAAAAAAAAAAAAAAAAAAAAAAAAAAAAAAAAAAAAAAAAAAAAAAAAAAAAAAAAAAAAAAAAAAAAAAAAAAAAAAAAAAAAAAAAAAAAAAAAAAAAAAAAAAAAAAAAAAAAAAAAAAAAAAAAAAAAAAAAAAAAAAAAAAAAAAAAAAAAAAAAAAAAAAAAAAAAAAAAAAAAAAAAAAAAAAAAAAAAAAAAAAAAAAAAAAAAAAAAAAAAAAAAAAAAAAAAAAAAAAAAAAAAAAAAAAAAAAAAAAAAAAAAAAAAAAAAAAAAAAAAAAAAAAAAAAAAAAAAAAAAAAAAAAAAAAAAAAAAAAAAAAAAAAAAAAAAAAAAAAAAAAAAAAAAAAAAAAAAAAAAAAAAAAAAAAAAAAAAAAAAAAAAAAAAAAAAAAAAAAAAAAAAAAAAAAAAAAAAAAAAAAAAAAAAAAAAAAAAAAAAAAAAAAAAAAAAAAAAAAAAAAAAAAAAAAAAAAAAAAAAAAAAAAAAAAAAAAAAAAAAAAAAAAAAAAAAAAAAAAAAAAAAAAAAAAAAAAAAAAAAAAAAAAAAAAAAAAAAAAAAAAAAAAAAAAAAAAAAAAAAAAAAAAAAAAAAAAAAAAAAAAAAAAAAAAAAAAAAAAAAAAAAAAAAAAAAAAAAAAAAAAAAAAAAAAAAAAAAAAAAAAAAAAAAAAAAAAAAAAAAAAAAAAAAAAAAAAAAAAAAAAAAAAAAAAAAAAAAAAAAAAAAAAAAAAAAAAAAAAAAAAAAAAAAAAAAAAAAAAAAAAAAAAAAAAAAAAAAAAAAAAAAAAAAAAAAAAAAAAAAAAAAAAAAAAAAAAAAAAAAAAAAAAAAAAAAAAAAAAAAAAAAAAAAAAAAAAAAAAAAAAAAAAAAAAAAAAAAAAAAAAAAAAAAAAAAAAAAAAAAAAAAAAAAAAAAAAAAAAAAAAAAAAAAAAAAAAAAAAAAAAAAAAAAAAAAAAAAAAAAAAAAAAAAAAAAAAAAAAAAAAAAAAAAAAAAAAAAAAAAAAAAAAAAAAAAAAAAAAAAAAAAAAAAAAAAAAAAAAAAAAAAAAAAAAAAAAAAAAAAAAAAAAAAAAAAAAAAAAAAAAAAAAAAAAAAAAAAAAAAAAAAAGAAATATGAATGAACCCCTTGAGATTACTAAAAGCTTTCCAAGTAAAACCAGACCAAGCTTGACCACACGAACCCCACAAAACATAAGTCACTTGAGCAAGGGCTATGAACCACCAGGATCCATCAAGAACCACCGCTGCACCTGTTAGTCCCCACCCAATCTTCACGATGAATACCCAACTCAAAAACACATGGCTGACAACAGCCACCAAAGCAATCAATGCTATAGGCATAATGTTGCATTGTGATTGCAAGAATTTGGATACCGGGATCACAGTGGCATAAGCAAATAGTTGCGGTATCATCAAAACAGCAAAGCTTCCAGCCGCTGTAGCTATAGCAGCGGTCTGGCCAAGTAGGCGCAGGATTGAGACGCCAAATATGAAGGTGAATGTGAGGGCCAACGCAGTCGTGTTGAGAATGATCCACGATCTTTGTAGGTAGAGTCCCAGCATTTCGATTTTGCGCGCTCCATAAGCTTGGCCACATAGTGTCTCTAATGCACTTCCCATCCCAGACTACACATAGATACAAAAGTTTTTACAATTATAAAAAATAAGATGGATCATGATTTGTATATCTTCTTTAGTAAGTTTTTACAAAAGTGATAAGGTTGTTTCATATATGGACATATGTTAGTAACTCATTATTTTTAAGCGACTCAACATTACGCTAAATCAACTTCGATCTACTCTTAAAACTACTCCATATATATGTCTAGTTTAATTACATATGTTCTATATATGTTCGATTCAGACGACTGGTTCAATATGTTACCATGGCATACTAGTTAGTTTTTGGTATCTTTGGAAAGGAGCTTAATTTTTATAAAAAAATTTGAGGGGGGGGGGGGGGGGGGGGGGGGGGGGGGGGGGGGGGGGGGGGGGGGGGGGGGGGGGGGGGGGGGGGGGGGGGGGGGGGGGGGGGGGGGGGGGGGGGGGGGGGGGGGGGGGGGGGGGGGGGGGGGGGGGGGGGGGGGGGGGGGGGGGGGGGGGGGGGGGGGGGGGGGGGGGGGGGGGGGGGGGGGGGGGGGGGGGGGGGGGGGGGGGGGGGGGGGGGGGGGGGGGGGGGGGGGGGGGGGGGGGGGGGGGGGGGGGGGGGGGGGGGGGGGGGGGGGGGGGGGGGGGGGGGGGGGGGGGGGGGGGGGGGGGGGGGGGGGGGGGGGGGGGGGGGGGGGGGGGGGGGGGGGGGGGGGGGGGGGGGGGGGGGGGGGGGGGGGGGGGGGGGGGGGGGGGGGGGGGGGGGGGGGGGGGGGGGGGGGGGGGGGGGGGGGGGGGGGGGGGGGGGGGGGGGGGGGGGGGGGGGGGGGGGGGGGGGGGGGGGGGGGGGGGGGGGGGGGGGGGGGGGGGGGGGGGGGGGGGGGGGGGGGGGGGGGGGGGGGGGGGGGGGGGGGGGGGGGGGGGGGGGGGGGGGGGGGGGGGGGGGGGGGGGGGGGGGGGGGGGGGGGGGGGGGGGGGGGGGGGGGGGGGGGGGGGGGGGGGGGGGGGGGGGGGGGGGGGGGGGGGGGGGGGGGGGGGGGGGGGGGGGGGGGGGGGGGGGGGGGGGGGGGGGGGGGGGGGGGGGGGGGGGGGGGGGGGGGGGGGGGGGGGGGGGGGGGGGGGGGGGGGGGGGGGGGGGGGGGGGGGGGGGGGGGGGGGGGGGGGGGGGGGGGGGGGGGGGGGGGGGGGGGGGGGGGGGGGGGGGGGGGGGGGGGGGGGGGGGGGGGGGGGGGGGGGGGGGGGGGGGGGGGGGGGGGGGGGGGGGGGGGGGGGGGGGGGGGGGGGGGGGGGGGGGGGGGGGGGGGGGGGGGGGGGGGGGGGGGGGGGGGGGGGGGGGGGGGGGGGGGGGGGGGGGGGGGGGGGGGGGGGGGGGGGGGGGGGGGGGGGGGGGGGGGGGGGGGGGGGGGGGGGGGGGGGGGGGGGGGGGGGGGGGGGGGGGGGGGGGGGGGGGGGGGGGGGGGGGGGGGGGGGGGGGGGGGGGGGGGGGGGGGGGGGGGGGGGGGGGGGGGGGGGGGGGGGGGGGGGGGGGGGGGGGGGGGGGGGGGGGGGGGGGGGGGGGGGGGGGGGGGGGGGGGGGGGGGGGGGGGGGGGGGGGGGGGGGGGGGGGGGGGGGGGGGGGGGGGGGGGGGGGGGGGGGGGGGGGGGGGGGGGGGGGGGGGGGGGGGGGGGGGGGGGGGGGGGGGGGGGGGGGGGGGGGGGGGGGGGGGGGGGGGGGGGGGGGGGGGGGGGGGGGGGGGGGGGGGGGGGGGGGGGGGGGGGGGGGGGGGGGGGGGGGGGGGGGGGGGGGGGGGGGGGGGGGGGGGGGGGGGGGGGGGGGGGGGGGGGGAAAAAATGAACCTAACTTTAGACATCAGTAAACGAATTTAGCTTCCAGAAAACGAATTTAGCTTCCAGAAAACGAATTTAGCTTCCAGAAAACGAATTTAGCTTCCAGAAAACGAATTTAGCTTCCAGAAAACGAATTTAGCTTCCAGAAAACGAATTTAGCTTCCAGAAAACGAATTTAGCTTCCAGAAAACGAATTTAGCTTCCAGAAAACGAATTTAGCTTCCAGAAAACGAATTTAGCTTCCAGAAAACGAATTTAGCTTCCAGAAAACGAATTTAGCTTCCAGAAAACGAATTTAGCTTCCAGAAAACGAATTTAGCTTCCAGAAAACGAATTTAGCTTCCAGAAAACGAATTTAGCTTCCAGAAAACGAATTTAGCTTCCAGAAAACGAATTTAGCTTCCAGAAAACGAATTTAGCTTCCAGAAAACGAATTTAGCTTCCAGAAAACGAATTTAGCTTCCAGAAAACGAATTTAGCTTCCAGAAAACGAATTTAGCTTCCAGAAAACGAATTTAGCTTCCAGAAAACGAATTTAGCTTCCAGAAAACGAATTTAGCTTCCAGAAAACGAATTTAGCTTCCAGAAAACGAATTTAGCTTCCAGAAAACGAATTTAGCTTCCAGAAAACGAATTTAGCTTCCAGAAAACGAATTTAGCTTCCAGAAAACGAATTTAGCTTCCAGAAAACGAATTTAGCTTCCAGAAAACGAATTTAGCTTCCAGAAAACGAATTTAGCTTCCAGAAAACGAATTTAGCTTCCAGAAAACGAATTTAGCTTCCAGAAAACGAATTTAGCTTCCAGAAAACGAATTTAGCTTCCAGAAAACGAATTTAGCTTCCAGAAAACGAATTTAGCTTCCAGAAAACGAATTTAGCTTCCAGAAAACGAATTTAGCTTCCAGAAAACGAATTTAGCTTCCAGAAAACGAATTTAGCTTCCAGAAAACGAATTTAGCTTCCAGAAAACGAATTTAGCTTCCAGAAAACGAATTTAGCTTCCAGAAAACGAATTAACCGTTCACACATCACTACATAAATTCGACATTAAATACGAAATGTAACGAATGTCTAAAGTAAGCATCGTCTAAGGGTAGCTAAGGCTCCTGCATTGCATCTACCCAAGCTCACACGTCCTGCATCTAGATTCCATCAAGCTAAACCTGAGGGAACAACCACATTAAGAAGCAAGTGTTAGCTATAAGAATAGCTAAGTAAGATAACACTTAATTTAAAAGCATTTGTCCAATTAAAACAATCTTCATTATTAGACAAGTTTTATTAGGCACAACACACATCACACGTTCACACATATACTGCATTTCAACTTCGTTTCAATTAGGATAATCATCCTAAAGGTGCCTATCCTGCATTAGTTCACACATTGTCACACGTATCTTCGTTAACTGCATATAAGTGTGCCCTGCATCACACCCGACTGGATGATTAGTCAAAAGACTACTCATCTTACGTCGTTAAGGAATGGCAAGCCAATCCTTGAGTAATCCGTATATGAAGGTTGGTCAAACCCCTCGTATTACTCGCCCTGCGTTATAGAGACCACGTTGCGAGGAGCCACCCAAGCAACAACTGCATCTACGCACTCGCCCGGCTAAGGCTAGTACGGGTTAAGCTTAACACTTTTCACTGCATCTGTTTTATGAGCTCAATTTCACACATATAGATTGGGTCCCTGCATTCCCAAACATTCACACACATATAGTCTAGGTAACACACATTCCTAGACATTCACACACTTTAACTTCATTACGTTTGGATCCTTAAACGTGCAAGTGACATAGCAACCTAGCAAGTCTAGTGAACTAGGCGTACAGGTCAGGCATGCATATCACACATCAACTTCATTTCTATATATCATACATATCAAGATACTTCATTAAACTACATCAACTGCATAACTACATATTACATTAAGCAATACTGCATTACACTACAATAGGGACTGCATCTCAGGTCTCATGGTCAACTGCATAACCCATAATACCTCCCAAGTAACCCATATGCCCACATGCAATAATAAGGTACCGAATGGAAGTGTTTACGATTTGAAACCAGCTTTTAGTTGATCCCCCAGCGTGTCAGAGTAGTGTATCTTACCTCAAAGGAGCGCACGACAAAAGGCAACTACGTTACTGTGCAAAGCAAGTATTCCTGACCTCCTATAATCATTAAGCGATCATTAGACAAGCTAATACCCACATCATTAAGGTCCTAACTCAGACCTAAACACCTATCTATATGACCCATGACAAATCTAAATGCATTGGAGGTTTGATTAATACTTTAGGACTCATAGAATCCGACGAAACTCGACCTTCACTCACTAATTCAACCTTTCAGGAAACTTGACTTCAAAATCCTCCTTTAAAAGCATTACCATTAGAAAATAGACTCTCACACGATTCTAGGGATAGCTTACTTGTCAAAAACGGAGTCACGGTTCAAAAGATATGGCCATTTGAAAATTATGTCGCTTTCAAAGGGAATCAAACGAATTTAGCTTCCAGAAAACGAATTTAGCTTCCAGAAAACGAATTTAGCTTCCAGAAAACGAATTTAGCTTCCAGAAAACGAATTTAACTTCCAGAAAACGAATTTAACTTCCAGAAAACGAATTTAACTTCCAGAAAACGAATTTAGCTTCCAGAAAACGAATTTAGCTTCCAGAAAACGAATTTAGCTTCCAGAAAACGAATTTAGACATCAGGAAACGAATTTAGCTTCCAGAAAACGAATTTAGACTTAGCCACACGAACTTAGGCTCAATTTGCTTCAAACGAACTTAAAATTCGTTTTCCAAACGAATTTAGATCCCACAAAACGAACTTAAAGTTCGTTCCAAACGAATTTAGCTTCCAGAAAACGAATTTAGCTTCCAGAAAACGAATTTAACTTCCAGAAAACGAATTTAGACATCAGGAAACGAATTTAGACATCAGAACGAATTTAGATCGTTTTCACGAATTTAGTTCCAGAAAACGATTTAGGCTTCACCCAAAACATGTTTTCGACACAATTTAACATCTTTTGATCATCAAGATCGATTATAGACTCGTTTAACATCGTTTTTGAACATTAATTGGCTTAAACATAATATAAACCCTAATTTTTCAAAACCCGGTGTGGACATACCTTGTCCACCCATATGCACCAGACATCAACCCACCTAATGATTGACACCACCACCGAGGGTGGTCGGTCTTCCACCTAGTCCATGCCACAACTATTACTAACATATAGTAACACGTACTTGTAGTGTTGGCCTGGTTTATTCCAAGTGGCTTAATTAAATCACCGTGTGAAAGCCATTGGAAGGGAGGCATACTAGGGAATTTTGCTTTTTGGCTTATTTTTATTTTATTTTATATTTCTTCAACTTCAAATGGCTGATTGTTAAGTGTATTTGACTCTTAGTTGAAAAGATTGGTATAATTTTATTTTGTGATATTGGTGTTTGTTAAGGTTATGTGTGTAATTGTGATGTAACAAACTGTCACGGGATATATGCTCTTAAACTAGCTACAAAAAATTTGCATTTATATAAGCTCACGCCAATTTTATAAGCTATTTTCAAACAATTATGATTTAGAAATACTAATAACTTTAGTAGCCAAATTAATACACTTAATGAGCTTGAACTTATCTCAAGGTCTTGTGGTTCTAGTCACTGCACACCAAACGTGCCCATATATTCATTCATATATAATAATGTACTATATAGTAGAAAGGGAACTGATATTCGTACCACATAATTTGATTAATTTACCACACTGTATACATCTCATAACATACTGTACAAATATTTAATGCACAGTAGTGGTAGATTAATCAAATTATGTAGTACGAATATCACTCTCCTATTAGTATAGGCGGTACCAAAGGTGGGGGCACGAGGAACTAATTAATACCCTCTCAAAATTTAAATTTTATCATATATTTTTTTTTAAAATCTGTTGTATTATTTTCAAATTTTGTCCCTTTTCAAAAAAATAATTCATGGTTTTCTTATACTTTGCCCGCCCTGCTTAAATTTTTTCTGGTAACGGCCCTGCATAATACGTACCAAAATGGAGTAAGAAAAGTTGGCAATGACGGAGTTCTCGACGAAGACGGCAGCTAGTTGCAAGGTTCCGAGCTGTCCGGCGAAGAGTTGGGTGGTGGCACCGATGGTATATTGGCAAAAGGAGGCAAAGATAGCTGGTCCGGCCAAATACCATAGTCTTTTAGACTCCATATAGACCTCCCTACAAAAATCTCCCACTCCATTTATTTGCACATCTACTTCTTCACCTTTTTGAGATGAGTCAGACGCTGCCGGTAAGCGTGTGTAGTTATTCCGGCAGGTGTCACCGGAGAGAAGTGGCTGCTGCTTTTCTTTCTCCATGAGGTGTACGTATGTGTGGATAATGTAATTAAGCCTATGCAATATATGCAAATATGAGGTGAGTTATAGGCCGCTCCTCGTTCAAAATACTTCCACGTGCAGTGTACTCTCGAATTTATAGATATTTCATTGTGGAGCATTAAAACACATGCTAACAATTTTCTTTCTTTTGGACTTTTTAGTCGTAATTATGGACGGAGCTAGAGGGTAAACTTGCACTAGTTGAAAATAAAGTTTTGATATTATTATTTTAATAGAAATTCTGTATAAAGTTATACTCCGTATATGTACTTTTGGTTTTATTCATAAACATTAATATTTTTTATTATTAACTCATTAAAAAGTATACCAGCAAAGTAATGATTGGTTACAATTTTACAGACATATACATGTGTCTTTGTTAAAGTTTTTTTTATATCGTACTCTTTAGATAGACATTAAAAAAAAATCAAAAAATAAATAAAATAAAACATACTATAATTAAGTTACTATATATATATATATATATTAGTTAACTTAAAAAATATATATATATAACCGAAAAAAAATATAATATATATATATATATATATATATATATATATATATATATATATATATATATATATATATATATATATATATATATATATATATATATATATATATATATATATATATATATATATATATATATATATATATATATATATATATATATATATATATATATATATATATATATATATATATATATATATATATATATATATATATATATATATATATATATATATATATATATATATATATATATATATATATATATATATATATATATATATATATATATATATATATATATATATATATATATATATATATATATATATATATATATATATATATATATATATATATATATATATATATATATATATATATATATATATATATATATATATATATATATATATATATATATATATATATATATATATATATATATATATATATATATATATATATATATATATATATATATATATATATATATATATATATATATATATATATATATATATATATATATATATATATATATATATATATATATATATATATATATATATATATATATATATATATATATATATATATATATATATATATATATATATATATATATATATATATATATATATATATATATATATATATATATATATATATATATATATATATATATATATATATATATATATATATATATATATATATATATATATATATATATATATATATATATATATATATATATATATATATATATATATATATATATATATATATATATATATATATATATATATATATATATATATATATATATATATATATATATATATATATATATATA
>CM067167.1:203209690-203212190 GCA_034093135.1 Erigeron breviscapus | reverse complement strand
GTTTGTTACAGAAATTGATTATTGCCAATAATTTATACTCAGTTGTTTAAAGAATAACAACTACTACTATACAATGAATGAATCAAATTTAGAGATTCCTTTGCACTACCACATATCGAGTTTTGCTAGGCTTGGGTGCAGGTGGAGGTAACACAGTTCTTAGTGTCCTTCGGCTCTCAGAAACCACAACTCTCTGTTGCCAAGCTTGAATCAACTCTCGAAATCTTCCAGTGTTTCCATAATCATTATCTAGTTACACATACCAAACTCAAGTAATCAATAAATTTAGTTTTGAGCATATGGATATATCAGATAATTTACATATAGTTGACCCATGTTGCAAACTAATTATTCTTTTGTGATGGATACCTTACAACTTTTACAAGGATTTCACTTATGCACTTTTTGTAAACGTATATGCAACAATAGGTCAAGTATGTACTGGACAAAACATTTATCCACATAAATATATGATGAAAATAATACCTGAAAGACAGCAAATGCTACAAATTAATGATAGGAAGAAATACACCAGAATTAGCAATTTTGGAGAAAACTTAGCCATCTTTCTTTTCATGGGTTTTTATTTCTTGTTGGTTTAGGTTTGTTCAAATAGGTGGGTACGTTGACTTTTTTTTTTCTCGAATCTAGCACATAATGATTGGCTCTCATGCTACACCTGTTGTTAGAAAGAGCCGACTCCTTTTTAAATCTAGCAAATGGGTATTTTGTACGTAATATATATCCTTAGGTTCTATTTGTTTTTATTATGTTTGACATCTGTAGGTTGTGTTTCTTAGTCACAGAACATGACAAATATAATGAATTAATGTGAAGCATTCATTTGTCCTCCCTCGCTAGTTTAAGCATTTTCAAACAACATAACCCACCAACACATTTCAGTAGAAAGTTACGTAAGCCCAGATGATTTAAGCACCCTGCAACTGCTGATAGAGGTTGCAGTCTGCATTTTGTGTGGTTAATGCAGCTTCAGAGAAGTATCTCTTCCAATTAGGGCTGTACTGTTAGTCACGTTTGTGTGCGGATTAAGCTCCCTACAAAACCAAAGGGGCAGTTTTGATCCATGATCCATCCACATATGAATTCGTTGATTTGGGTTGTGTTTTATCAAAAAGTCTAAAACGGGCCAAATCAGAAAGTTTAGTTAAAGGAAACAGCTCAACAAGTTAAGCAACTTGAAAGTTGTCCCAAGTCCATATTCAATGTACAACCTCCTAAGGAATTTTATTCTAAGATTTACATTATAATCATTAATCAATGTCAAATATTGTCATTGTAAACATATTTAACACATAGTTATGTACTTATGTATAAAATAAAATAAGTAAAGTGGACACAAAAGTGTTTGTGGGCAGTTACGGCTTTACCTTAAAAACTCTTAAGAATATAATGAAATCTCAACTCCCAATCAGGCAAAGAAAAAAAAAGAAAAGAGAGAAAAAGCATTTCAAACTTCCAATGACACGAATGAGTAAAAAAAACAAAATCAGAATATGTAACCATACATTAGTTGGGAGACACATTACTATTGGAAAATTTCTTTCTTAATAAAACAGAACTTTCCTACAGACATTGGTACATATTGACCAACTCTTCCCAGGTAATTACAGTGTTAGTCTAAAATGTATATACCATCCTAATTATGTTCTTTAACGTGAATAAGACATATTTTGCGGACGAATCAGACCAGCACTCGACATCTTAAGATGATATATCGCCTTTGTCACCAATTCTCTCAACTCGGGACGCTGACAAGCAGCCGACTTATCTGCTCCTTCTAAAGATGTCAAAAGTCTCGCTTGTTGAACCGGCTGGCAGTTTCCAGCATGCATTGCAATATAACAAAGAAGTGCCAGAGCATGATATTGTGTCCTCTCACTCCCCCTCAACAATCTCATCACAGGTTGGACTCCTTCAAAGTCAACTACCGTCTTTGAGTGCTCTGCACATAGGAAATTATCCGGATTCGTGAATTTCCCCAACGCAATAACCGATTCAGTAGCCACATCCGGATTCTCATGACTAAGTTGTTTAACCAATGGACGGATAACCTGATCAGTCTGTCTAGCAGGAAAAGTTCGTGCCAAATGACCAATAGCCCTAACAGCCGGAATAACAATCACATGATTATCCGATTCATGAACCTGTTTAACAAGTTGATCCGCTATGGCTTTTGCAGCCGGTGAACTAGTCTTGAACGCGGCTCTTCTAAATTCAGGATGACATTCAGCTGCATCCGTGATTTCCAAAACCGTCATCAAACAATTAATCTGCAATTCCCCTTTTTCTTTTTCAATAAGCTTAGCCAAACAAAGCAAACCCTTTGTCTCGGTTATCTTCCTACAATTCGCTACGTTTCCTTTAGCAAGCATCCATAATGCTCTTGAACAATTAGTTTTCAACTCAAGTATCATCTCTGGCGTCTCGGTCCTACTCTCTTTCTTATTCCTCAACCATATAGACGACGATACAGCCCTCC
>CM067167.1:203202190-203204690 GCA_034093135.1 Erigeron breviscapus | reverse complement strand
CTAAACTCAACCTACGACATCTTAACAGATTTAAACTAACATTTACAAGCAAAAAACTCTTGAAGACCAAGATGATGACCATGCTTACTCTAAAACTTATAGCTCTGGTGTTTGTATTTCTATTACCATTTCATGCCAATTCTTCCATTTCAGGTTATAATTAAGTTTTTTTTTTTGACATAAAGTATACTTTCATAAATAAGTTTTTTTTTTTTTTTTTTTTTTTTTTTTTTTTTTTTTTTTTTTTCCATTTCAGGTTATAATTAAGTTTTTTTTTTTGACAGAAAGTATACTTTCATAAATAAGTTTCTAGCAAGACACTAGAAACATACACGATTACTATTATTATCTACCTATCTTTGCTTATTCAATTAAATTCGTTTTTCTAGTGGTTATATTGTTGTAGTCGATCTTTTGTATTCAGATGATGATTGTCTTTACATCAAAAGATCAAGGAAGTTGAATCAGGTTTGGAAGCAAAGGATCGTAGTTTCCGATAAGCAAAGAAACCTAAGAACGGTGAGATCCCCACCACCACCGAAGTCAGCCAACAATCATAATTTCAATGTCGCTCTTCCTCCACCACGCCACCACCACCTACGACGTAAAAGTAAATAATAACATGATTTTGAGTTACTTTGAATGCAAACTTTGAGTGATGTTCATGTTGATGTGTGATCGATGTCGTTAGACCGATCAAAAATATATTAATCTTTTTATCACGAGAGAAATATGTTTTCAACGTTTCAAAGTCCAAATTCTATGCGTATATTTTATGTGACCTTTTCAAAGCCCAAAGTAATGAGTTTGTGCAATACCATTGGATTACAATTAGAACATAATGAAACATTTTACAAGCCTACAAATAATTTAATTCTTTTTATCACGAGAGAAATATGTTTTCAACGTTTCAAAGTCCAAATTCTATGCGTATATTTTATGTGACCTTTCAAAGCCCAAATTCTATGCGTATATTTTATGTGACCTTTTCAAAGCCCAAAGTAATGAGTTTGTGCAATACCATTGGATTACAATTAGAACATAATGAAACATTTTACAAGCCTACAACGACCAAAGGCTTACTTATACGGTGATTAATTAATTAGAATAAAGTTAACCTAAGTGTAAGATAAAGATGGAAATGTATCGAGTGATTTATTAATACAAAGTCAACTTATCAACGTAGCAGAACAAAGCTTGAAAGCCAAATACCCAATCATCATCAACATTATATATTTGGTTTCTTTTTTCTAAACTCAACCTACGACATCTTAACAGATTTAAACTAACATTTACAAGCAAAAAACTCTTGAAGACCAAGATGATGACCATGCTTACTCTAAAACTTATAGCTCTGGTGTTTGTATTTCTATTACCATTTCATGCCAATTCTTCCATTTCAGGTTATAATTAAGTTTTTTTTTTTGACAGAAAGTTTTTTTTTTTTTTTTTTTTTTTTTTTTTTTTTTTTTTTTTTTTTTTTTTTTTTTTTTTTTTTTTTTTTTTTTTTTTTTTTTTTTTTTTTTTTTTTTTTTTTTTTTTTTTTTAAAAAAAAAAAAAAAAAAAAAAAAAAAAAAAAAAAAAAAAAAAAAAAAAAAAAAAAAAAAAAAAAAAAAAAAAAAAAAAAAAAAAAAAAAAAAAAAAAAAAAAAAAAAAAAAAAAAAAAAAAAAAAAAAAAAAAAAAAAAAAAAAAAAAAAAAAAAAAAAAAAAAAAAAAAAAAAAAAAAAAAAAAAAAAAAAAAAAAAAAAAAAAAAAAAAAAAAAAAAAAAAAAAAAAAAAAAAAAAAAAAAAAAAAAAAAAAAAAAAAAAAAAAAAAAAAAAAAAAAAAAAAAAAAAAAAAAAAAAAAAAAAAAAAAAAAAAAAAAAAAAAAAAAAAAAAAAAAAAAAAAAAAAAAAAAAAAAAAAAAAAAAAAAAAAAAAAAAAAAAAAAAAAAAAAAAAAAAAAAAAAAAAAAAAAAAAAAAAAAAAAAAAAAAAAAAAAAAAAAAAAAAAAAAAAAAAAAAAAAAAAAAAAAAAAAAAAAAAAAAAAAAAAAAAAAAAAAAAAAAAAAAAAAAAAAAAAAAAAAAAAAAAAAAAAAAAAAAAAAAAAAAAAAAAAAAAAAAAAAAAAAAAAAAAAAAAAAAAAAAAAAAAAAAAAAAAAAAAAAAAAAAAAAAAAAAAAAAAAAAAAAAAAAAAAAAAAAAAAAAAAAAAAAAAAAAAAAAAAAAAAAAAAAAAAAAAAAAAAAAAAAAAAAAAAAAAAAAAAAAAAAAAAAAAAAAAAAAAAAAAAAAAAAAAAAAAAAAAAAAAAAAAAAAAAAAAAAAAAAAAAAAAAAAAAAAAAAAAAAAAAAAAAAAAAAAAAAAAAAAAAAAAAAAAAAAAAAAAAAAAAAAAAAAAAAAAAAAAAAAAAAAAAAAAAAAAAAAAAAAAAAAAAAAAAAAAAAAAAAAAAAAAAAAAAAAAAAAAAAAAAAAAAAAAAAAAAAAAAAAAAAAAAAAAAAAAAAAAAAAAAAAAAAAAAAA
>CM067167.1:203194690-203197190 GCA_034093135.1 Erigeron breviscapus | reverse complement strand
CCAATCAACTTTTGATAATCTGTTATATTCTCAAGAATAGGATCATCAATTGATTCACAACTAGACAATTGAACATTAGGATTCAAAGGTACACTGACTGGCTTGCCAGCCAAAAGGCCAAATTCTGATAAAAGATCTAAGCAATATTTTCTTTGGTTTAAACATAAACCATCATTAGTGTCAACAACTTCAATGCCTAAAAAATATTTAAGCTTCCCTAAATCTTTTATCAGAAATTTGGTTTTAAGATAAGATTTAAACTTATCAATTTCAACTTCATTGTTGCCAGTAATAATAATATCATCAACATATACTAACAAGGCAATAAAAACACCATTACCAGTCTTAGTAAAAAGTGAGTAATCACTTTTACTTTGCATAAAACCATCACCAATTAAAGCTTCAGTAAGCTTAGCATTCCATTGTCTAGGAGCTTGTTTTAAGCCATAAAGAGACTTATTCAACTTGCATACTCTAGTGTCACTCTTGTCAAAAAAACCTTCAGGCAGCTTCATATACACAGTTTCTTCAAGATCACCATACAAGAAAGCATTATTTATATCAAGTTGATATAAACACCAATTATTTTGAACAGCTAAACCTATTAAGCACCTAACAGTGACAATCTTAACTACAGGAGAAAAGGTTTCATCAAAATCTACACCTTCCTTTTGACTATAACCCTTAGCAACCAACCTGGCTTTATATCTTTCTATTTCACCATTGGATTTATACTTAATCTTATATATCCACTTACATCCAATTGGTTCTCTTCCTTCAGGAAGATTAGTTAATTCCCAAGTATTGTTTCTATAAAGAGCTTCCATCTCAAGATTCATAGCATCTACCCAATGTTTTTCTTTACAAGCAACACTATATCTATTAGGTTCAGTGCTTTTATTAAGCTCAGAAATAAAGGAAACACAATTTGGATGTAAATTAGAATAACAAACAAACTTTTCAATGCCATATTTAACACTGCTATTAATGACAAAGTCTTTATATTTGTTAGCAGGAAACACAGAAACTCTTTCAGACCTTCTAAGAATCTGATCAGAATTATTATCAATAACATTATTGTTATTTTCATTTTCATTTTGTAAATCATTGATTTGTTGATTCTGCATATGAGCATCTTCATTATTGATAACATAATCATCACCCTCAGAATTATTTCCATTTAAATCATTAGCAGCAGCATCCAGATTCTCATTAGTAGAGCTAGAAGAAGCACTGCCAGAATGAGAATGGTTGCTACCATCACTTACCTCATTTCCTCTCACTTCATCATTGGGAATAGAAGGCTGCTCATATAAATCAAAAAAGTTTTCTTGAACTAAAACTTGTCCAGAATCTTTATCTTGTTGTTTATGTTTTAAAGGAAAAATGTTTTCAAAAAACTTAACATCTCTAGAAAAAAATATTTTGTTATCATTGAGAGAAAGAAGCTTGTATCCCTTTTTTGAATTAGAATAACCAATTAAGATACATTTAGAAGACCTGCTTTGAAATTTATCCAAGACATTTAGATTTTTTGAAAAACATAAGCAACCAAAGGATCTTAAGTGAGAGAAAAAAGGAGGTTTATTAAAGACCATCTCATAAGGAGTTTTTCCATTTAGCACAGAAGAGGGTAATCTGTTAATAATATAACAAGCAGTTAGAACACATTCAGTCCATAAATTTAAGGGAATACCCCCTTGAAACAAAAGAGCTCTAGCAACATTAAGAATATGTCTATGTTTTCTTTCTACTATCCCATTCTGTTGAGGAGTATGAGGAATAGAAGTTTGATGCACAATACCATTTGTCTCAACAAAATTAGTAAAAGATTTATTAACAAATTCAGTCCCATTGTCACTTCTTAAAGTCTTAATGGTTTTATTAAACTGATTTTTTAACAAGTTATAAAAAACAACAGTGTTCTCAAACACTTCATCTTTAGTTTTTAACAAGTAAATCCAGACAGCTCTGGTGTAATCATCAACAATGGTTAAAAAATATCTGTAACCATCTCTGCTAGTCACCCTATAAGGACCCCAAACATCTAAATGTATTAGTTGACCTAATTCAGTAGATTTATGATCACTTTGAGGAAAAACATCTCTAGTTTGTTTAGCCTGATGACAAATTTCACAAACAAAATCTTTACATTGTTTAAAATGCAAACCAGACTGAAGAATATTTAGAACAGATTCAGAAGGATGACCTAATCTATGATGCCAAACAGTTTTAGACACATTGCAAGTAATCATTCTATCAATACCTTCTAAACTTTCATCAATATAGTACAATCCACCTTCTTGTCTACCAGTCCCTAGAACTTTCATTGTATTCAAATCCTGAGCCATAACATAGCACATAGTATCATCAAAAGCAATAAGATATTTACTATGCTTAGTAACTTTATGAACAGATAACAAGCTGACACAATATTCAGGAACAACAAGAACATCAAAAAGAGTCAAATAAGGAGTTAATTGTAAATTCCCAATTTTCT
>CM067167.1:203167190-203189690 GCA_034093135.1 Erigeron breviscapus | reverse complement strand
AAATCAAGTTAGTGGGTTAGCGGGTTGACAGGTCGAAATTTCACAACTCTACCTGATTTTTTTCAGGTTGGTTTCTGGTTGGGTTGAGATTGACAGCCCTACCAAAAAGTATATTTCTTGCAATGTGTAAATGTGCGATACATGTATAAATTTAACCCGGTCAACGACCGGGTATTGATCTAGTTAAGTCATGTTAAAGGAAATAAAATTGACAAATACTTTTCAAAAAATATGGTAATTATCTTGTGAGGTCCCGAATACGAGATGGTTAAACCCAGAAGTGTAAAATACAACAAGTCTAATAATCACTAGAATGGACTAGTATTACTTTGGTATAAATGCAAGTATATAAATAAAGTAATACATGACTAAAAGCAATAAACTAAAGGTGGAACACAATGTAATATTTTCAAGTGTATTTTATTTATGATGTTAAATAAAATACAAGGTTGTGCGGAATCAAGATAATACAAATAAGTATGTATCCTAACAACCTATGAATTACAAATGATCTATATTTGCCAAATAACTCTTTTGGATCGAGATACTTAAAGTTGTGAAGTATCCCTGTTTAGATCGAGAGTATTTAGACAAATTCACCTTTTTGCTAAAAGTAATTTTCTCAAAGAAATGACTTTGTATTTATAGGCAAACAATTTCACCAGTGAGATTGTGCCGTATAAATATGGTTGCATGCATTTAATGAACCGACAAGATCATTAAATGCATTGGTTAAGGTACAAGGATAAAGTCATATCAATATGACTTTATTCTTTTAACCAACCACCTTTACACACGTATATACTTTGGTAAAGAACAAGTGGAATGTTCTTTGGAAAGTGTGTAAAGGCAAAAGTCAATTCCTCGATATCAGTGTTCAGACTTGTAAGGTCTAGAACACTGACAATCCTCCAGTGTACAGATCTGGTAAGACTTCCAGTGGACTCCGCCATTTGTCAGTCTTCTTTATTCTGACTTCAGTCTTTGACTTCAGTGAGAACGTCTTCAGTAGAGTAGATCTGGACTGGGGTGAAGTCCAGTGAGCTAATCTGGAGAATACTCCAGATTTCCTATACAAGTATTTGCTCACTGGTCTTCTATTATTTCTGGACAAATCTTCAGAGGGACTCCAGATTCCAAGTCTGGAGTAGGTCCAGTAATTATCATATCTGGACAGATCTTCAGTAAGGCTCCAGTAGTCGAGTTTGGAGCGAGTCCAGTAAATCTGGACCTAACAAATTCCCCCTATTTGTTTAGAAATAATGCAAGTGTTTTCAAGCTTATATCTATACAACTTTGTATGCTTGAAAAACACAAGTTTTGACTTAGTCTAAAAATTTAAGTTACTGGAAAACACTTTATAGATCATCAGTGTTTTCAGTTTCATCTTCTAATGCTAACTTAGACTAAATCTGATCATTTACTTTATGAATCAAAATATGCAACTATATTTACAGCCATCAACATAAAATAAGTTACAATTTTGAGAAATTAAATACAAACAACAAGTAAATGATATAAGAGTTAGGCCCTTCTCTTTGATGTCTGTCCTGGAGCATCTTCAGAAGCCTTTCTCTTTGGTGATGGAGAGGATGGAACAGGCACTGGTGGTCTCATACCTAGAACAGCTTCAGTGCCAAGTGTCTTTGTGCTAATTGTGCACTGGTATCAGTACCAGCAGCCTCTTCAACCTGCAATGGCTTCAGTGCCAAGTGTTCTTTGTGCTAATTGTGCACTGGTATCAGTACCAGCAGCCTCTTCAACCTGCAATGGCTTCAGTGCCAAGTGCCCTTTGTGCTAATTGTGCACTGGTATCAGTACCAGCAGCCTCTTCAACCTGTGCAATGGCTTCAGTGCCAAGTGCCCTTTGTGCTAATTGTGCACTGGTATCAGTACCAGCAGCCTCTTCAACCTGTGCAATGGCTTCAGTGCCAAGTGCCCTTTGTGCTAATTGTGCACTGGTATCAGTACCAGCAGCCTCTTCAACCTGCATAACGGCTTCAGTGCCAAGTGTTCTTTGTGCTAATTGTGCACTGGTATCAGTACCAGCAGCCTCTTCAACCTGCAATGGCTTCAGTGCCAAGTGCCCTTTGTGCTAATTGTGCACTGGTATCAGTACCAGCAGCCTCTTCAACCTGTGCAATGGCTTCAGTGCCAAGTGCCCTTTGTGCTAATTGTGCACTGGTATCAGTACCAGCAGCCTCTTCAACCTGTGCAATGGCTTCAGTGCCAAGTGCCCTTTGTGCTAATTGTGCACTGGTATCAGTACCAGCAGCCTCTTCAACCTGCATAACGGCTTCAGTGCCAAGTGTTCTTTGTGCTAATTGTGCACTGGTATCAGTACCAGCAGCCTCTTCAACCTGCAATGGCTTCAGTGCCAAGTGCCCTTTGTGCTAATTGTGCACTGGTATCAGTACCAGCAGCCTCTTCAACCTGTGCAATGGCTTCAGTGCCAAGTGCCCTTTGTGCTAATTGTGCACTGGTATCAGTACCAGCAGCCTCTTCAACCTGTGCAATGGCTTCAGTGCCAAGTGCCCTTTGTGCTAATTGTGCACTGGTATCAGTACCAGCAGCCTCTTCAACCTGCATAACGGCTTCAGTGCCAAGTGTTCTTTGTGCTAATTGTGCACTGGTATCAGTACCAGCAGCCTCTTCAACCTGCAATGGCTTCAGTGCCAAGTGCCCTTTGTGCTAATTGTGCACTGGTATCAGTACCAGCAGCCTCTTCAACCTGTGCAATGGCTTCAGTGCCAAGTGCCCTTTGTGCTAATTGTGCACTGGTATCAGTACCAGCAGCCTCTTCAACCTGTGCAATGGCTTCAGTGCCAAGTGCCCTTTGTGCTAATTGTGCACTGGTATCAGTACCAGCAGCCTCTTCAACCTGCATAACGGCTTCAGTGCCAAGTGTTCTTTGTGCTAATTGTGCACTGGTATCAGTACCAGTCACTTGTTTTCGTTGCACGATGCTTTCAGTAGCAAAGGCTTTTTCAATAGCACTGGCAACAACAACTTCTTTCTTCTTTCTAATCAAACCTTCTTGAACACCAGACGACTTTTCCCCCTTGGATTGATCTCCAGTTCTTGACTTGAGATCATTCCACAACTGTTCAAGCATATGTCTGTCCAGTTCACCAAACGTTCTTCCAGCCACTGGAGTTGTATCATTCATAATTTTTCTAAGTGCCTGCACTTCCTTTTTAACAAACTCAACTTCTTGAGGCAAGTGTTTTGGCAGCTCAGTGATAACCATTCTCACAACCTCTGGCAACAGTCCATCTTGAATTGTTCAAAAAACAGACCCAGAAATCTCTTCAGTGATTTCTTTCAGCATACTGTGTCTGAACTTCTTGGCAACCTCATCACTGATTATGCTAACAACTGCATTCTGATCAAGTGTTGGCCTACTCTCCAATGAACTAACCCTGGTAACCATTTTCTTAACCTTATCTGTCAGACCTGCCATTGGTTGTACAATTTTACTTTCCACTGCAGTCTGAACAGAACTGACTAGCCTTTCTTCTAATCCCTGGACTGCCACTTTTATATTTTCAGAATTGTTATTGGTGGCCAGTACCAGTTCATCCAGCTTCTCAAAAACAAGCTTCTCATTCCCAGCAAACACATTCATTTCTGAAGCTAGATTATTTGATAATAAAGACTTGAAGTCAGAAATAACCTGGGATGAAGATTGCAGTGATCTCTCCAGGTCCGCCACCTTACTTAAAAGGCCTTGGACCTCAGCTGAAGACGAAGAGGAGGGACCACTGGGAGGATCAATATTGGAAGTCATTCTGGTCATAAAAGGTACTTGTGTCCAGACCTCTTCAGAAGTAGTTTCAGCAGTTACAACTGTCGAGTCCAGCACACGTTGTTCAGTTAATTCAACTGGAGTTTCAATTGGTGGTGGTTGAGATTGTGAAATTTGAATTGTTGGTGGAGTGAAGTATTGAGTGGTTTGTGGAATTGAAGGTGGTGGTGGTGGTGGCATGTTGGATTCTGGTGGTGACAAATTTGTTTCTGGTGGAGGTGGTGGCATTTCTGGTAGACGCTCTATCTCTACTACATCATCTCCAAGAAAACTCATGTCAGTGTCAAAGTTATGACCTTCTGACATGGGTGAATCAGCTTCATCCCAAAAGGTTTCACCAACAGTCTGATCACCAGCTTGTTCACCAGCTTCAACATTCAAATCAATCTGAGCTTCTTGCTCACCAGTCACTTGTTCATCAGCCTGAACAACTTGTTCTACCTGCTCAACTAACTGTACATTCTCCTCTTGCTCAATAGTCTGAACAACATTCTCTGTCTGATCAACAACTTGTTCATTTTCAATTTGTTCAACATTCTCTTCTGGTTCAAAAATTGGAGACCCATCTAAATTCATAACATCACCAGGATGTCTTGCTGGATTTACCTGAACACCATCTCTCATCAGACGCCTATTTGATCTTGGTCGTCTGGAAGGTTCAACATTTGGTTGTTGACCTTCAGGAGCCACTTGTCTGATGGGTTGTACAGCTTCTATAATTTGAACATCTTGGTCACCAGAGGGTCCTTCACCAACTTGACCTCTACCTGGAGCTACTTCTACTTCTTCCCTTTGAAAAGAGAGCATGGTCTGAGGAATATCTACCTCATTCAGTGGAGATCTTAGGTTGGTCAGATCCCTCATATACTCACACACAGAAAAGTGTGTAGTTTCAAAATCGTACTGGTCTCCAAGAGCTCTTTTAAACATTAGTGAAAGAAAACGTATATATGGAACAAAGGCTTTTCTACCTTTCACCTTAAGACGCTCTACAAGATCATCAAACAGGATCTGAGCAAAATCCACTCTTAGTCCAAACTAGAGGCAGTAGGCAATCTGTAGATGAGTTTGATTTATTTGGTCCAACCCTCCAGAACTGCCTCCCAAACATTCAATGATATGCGTGAAGAAGAATCTACATGAGTCTGTCAGTTTGCTCATGTAGACTGTTCCCTTCCTGGATAGCTGGCCATGCTCATCCACAATATCTGTGTGCCCCATCAGTCTGCACACTTCCCTTGTATTGATACCAGAGGGAAGTTCAATGGGCAACTCATTCTGTTCAAAATAATTCAATTGTAGAACAGACCTGAGTAAACTAATAGAGAAACTTAAGGATCTGGTACCTCCCTTGAGAGTATAAGTAATTGATGAAGTTTCATCATTATAAATTGCAGAGTACCAGAATTCACATAGATAATCGTGGTACATCCTCCCTGGATTTAGGGTCAATGCACCATATAGAGGGCATGCGAGAAAAAATGTATTTAATCTCCCAATTATGGAACGGGCATTATGAACACTGGAAAGTGAGAGTTTTGCCATCCAGTTGTTCATGTTGATTCTTATAGCTTTTGCCTCTAATGAGATATGAGGTGCCCTTACAACATTTTCAGCCGGAGCATATTCAGCGGCAAGCAGATTTTTAGGAGAGTTAGATTGTCTTGGTGCCATTTGAATATGATGAATAGATGAAGATGAAATTGAATATTTAGGGTTTTGATGAAGATTTGATGAAGAATTGAATGGAAATGGAGTAAATATGAGAGATGATTATGATTGGAAATTAATGAAGGAATTTGAAAGGATTTGGGAGTAAATATGTTCGAAGTAAATGCAAATGAAATTGAAAGTGGGTATATATAGGAGAGAGAATATGGAACTCAAACGGTTAATTTGAAATTATCAAATATAATTTTTGATCGGGTTCTGAGATCCGCATTAATTACATCACATCACACATTAATGTGTGACGGTTTACAGCCCACAAACAGTCACAAGTTGCACTTTTTGTCTTCCCAAAGTAAAATTACCATCATTTCTTTGAAAAATTTACATGCCACGTAGATAATAAGATAAATATCAAGATAAATATCTTTTCAAAAAGATTTTGCATACGTGGCACACACAATGACCAAGTATAAAAAATATTATGACTGGCATATCAATGCATCTGAAGGTTGACTGGACACTCCAGTATCACTGGTGGATTAGTTCCAGTGAAGCATGCACTGATGGTACACTGGAGGGACACTCCAGTAAAGTACCAGTGAAAACCATTTTGAAAGAGACTGGTAACCTCAAACATGCACGTCAACTAATACAGACAAATGAGAGGGACACATTTACAATGAGACAAAAAGTCACCTCAAACACGCACTTCAACCTGTCCAATTACCAGTGAGAGGGACACATTTACAAAGTACCAGTAATATTTTCTGAAGAATTTGTCCAGTGAGAAAATAAATTAATAAATTCCCCCTGAAAAATAAAACATTTTTAAGAAAAAATATCTTTCAAGTCTTCCCCCTGGAATGTTGATCCAGAAATCTATTAATGCAAAGATAGTACACAATGGCGTTCGATATCTGAGCAGTCATAAATTTATAAATCTTTAAATCAAAGATCCTCAGTAGTACACAATGGCGTTCAGTACCAAGGTTCCAGATTTAAGGGTTTAACATTCCCAACTCACCAACAAGATATTCAAAAGTTTTGACATCCAGAGGTTTAGTAAAAATGTCAGCGAGTTGTTTGTCAGTGGGAATAAAATGGAGTTCAATGTTGTTTTTCATAATATGATCACGAATGAAGTGATACCTGAGATCAATGTGCTTCGTCTTGGAGTGCATGACTGGATTGTTTGAGATAGCAATGGCACTGGTATTATCACAAAAGATTGGGGTCTTTGAATACTTAATACCGTAATCAAGCAACTAGTTCTTCATCCAGAGTATCTGAGCACAGCAACTGGCTGCAGATACGTATTCAGCTTCAGCAGTGGATAATGAACTGAAGTTTGCTTCTTACTGGTCCAACTAACCAGTTTTCCACCAAGGAAATTGTAACATCCCAAAACTTAAACGTATATGTTGACTAACGTCGTTAGGTCAAATTATAAGTCCGTGATACGGTTGTGTGGAAATATGTGTTTATATGTTTATGTACCCTATATGTGAGATTTAATTATCTTTAATGAGTGACAATAAAGTAGATTTAAATGATGTGTAAAAGGCCTTTGTAGTGTGCGAAAGTGCTTTGGTGTGTAATATGTATCCCCAATAGGTGTTTTAATGTGAAATAAAGTCAATATGAAGTCCAGGGACTAGTTTTGCCAAAGGTGTAAAGTTAAAAACGGGATTAGGTTAAGATTAACCTAATCTAGGATCATTTTCCAGTAATTAACCTAATTAATAACACCTGCACAGCCTCTCCAATTCCTTAACTGATTTCTAAAGCAATTGATCAAGTTTTGGTTGAATTGATTGAGTATTTTGGGTTACTTTCAATTGGCTATCAAAGCAATCAGGTAATCAATGGGTTGTTATTTGTATTTTCAGATCAAAAGATGTTTTATATTGATCCAAAACTGATTTTAAAAAGGGTTTTGCAAATAATTAGAGTTTAAAAGATGTTTTGGTTAATTGATGTTCGTAATAGTGTTTAACGGGTCTATAATCGATCTTGATGATCAAAAGATGTTTAAAAATGTCAAAAACGTGTTTTGGAAGAAGCCATAGTCGATCGATTCCTGGAAAAATGAAGAACATAGCCGTTTTTGAATTCTGGACGAAGTTAGGCTTAAGTTCGTTTGAGCCATCTTCGTAAAGCCTAAATTCGTTTTCTGGAATCTAACTTCGTTTGACAAAACGAAGATCATCTTCGTTTGAAGCTAAAAACGAAGGCTAAGTTCGTTTGATGCTCAAATTCGTTTTCTAAATTCGTTTTAGGCTAAATTCGTGAGGTTTAATGCTGGACTTTTACTTGGTCAGTCTTATGGTCATGCGAGAGTCCAAATAGTGTTCCAAATGACTTATACTTCATATGTTAATGAACGATAGGTGTCGGGGGATTACTATTAAGCACGGTTAGCTTTGTTTGCGCGCACATACTACTAACAGGTAAGATACACTACTTTTGTCACGCTGAGGGTGCAACGAAAATGGTTCGTAAACTATAACCTCCATAACAGTAATGTATAACTCATAGGTGGTTGGGTTGATATGGGAGGTACTCGGGGATTAATGATGATGATGTTTATGCCTAAAATGTTTCCCCGTACATGTGGTTACGATATGAAATGTTATGATGAACGGTGGTTAAGGATATGTTTACGATATGATATGTTATGATGAACGGTGGTTAATGATATGTTGTAATGTTGTTATGTGCATGTATATGTGGCTTGTTCATCTAGAACACTAGACCTTTTTAGGTTGCCATGACACGTGCACGTTTTAAGGGCCCTAACGTGAAAGGATGATAGTATGGATTAGTTTAGGTTAAAGGTGGAAATCTAAACTAAATATGATAAATGCTCGAGCTAATTAGATGTTAAGTGTTATGCATAACCTGTGCCTTATGGTGGTAATAGGTACATCGTGCCTTACGGTGGTAATAGGTACATCGTGCCTGACGGTGGTAATAGGTACGTATAAATGGTGCCTGACGGTGGTAATAGGTACATCATGCCTGACGGTGGTTATAGGTACGTTAAAATGGTTGCTCGGGTAGCTCCTTGCAACAAGTCATATGTGGCGAGTAGTTTCGGGTGGCCTGATGACCCACCTAATGTTATGAACATAGCGTGCTACTCATGGATCGACATTGTCTTTCCTTAAAAACGGTGACTTCGGTTACAACTTAACGAGGTGAATCAAAGTGATCAAATTGATTAGGCACGCTTAGGGTCATGAACTCTATGCTTATATGTGATGTGGATATGTTTATACGGTGGTATGAATGCCTAATTAAAATGACGTAATGCTTTAAAGTGACGATTTAAATGGATGAAATGTTTTGCTTAAACCTGGTGTTATCTTACTTAGCTTTATAGCTAACACTTGTTTCTTTTAATGTGTTGACACCCCTCAGGTTAGGCAGTGAGATGTCGTGTGAAGCTTTGGCGAGAGATGGGTAGATGATCAAGCTGGCTTTAGTTTACCCAATAGCTTCGCATAGACCTTATGATATTGATTTCCTTTATGGAACTTATGTAATGACTATGTTATGATTGCTTTATGTTGGGCAATCTTATGGATTTCTTTTATTACAGATTTGATGCTATTAGTAACACCACCAATGTTTTCTCAACTGTTTTCCTTAGTTGAGTATTTTCCTAAATCGTTTCCGCATGATTTAACGCCGTTAGGCGAAATTTTTGGAAATCCATATTTTTACGAAACAGGTGTTACAGAAATGACATCCACCAGTAGTGGATTTCCTGTCTATCTTACAAACTGCATGATCTGAATCTGAATAACCCATTAGATCCATGCCTGAGCCTTTGGGATACCAAAGACCCAAACTAGGGATACCCTTAAGGTACTTCAGTATGCGCTTTACAGCAAGCATATGAGATTCCTTTGGATTAGACTGATATCTGGCACATAAACATGTTAAAAACATAATATCTGGTCTACTGGCAGTTAAATACATCAGTGAACCAACCATGCCTCTGTAGACAGTGGTGTTCACTGGTTTACCATCTGGATCAGAGTCCAGTGTCAGTGGTGCAGAAATTGGAGTTGGTTTAGATGGTGAAGAGTTCATATCAAATTTCTTTAAAAGATCTCTAACATATTTTTCTTGATTAATAAAAATACCATCTCTGGTCTGTTTAAACTGGAGTCCTAGAAAAAATGTTAAAAAACTTTTTTATGAAGAATAAATAAGGTATTGTCAATTGCACCTCTTTTGAAACCATTTTTCAATAAATGTTTAGTCAGAGTGTCATACCAGGCACGTGGGGCTTGTCTGAGGCCATAAAGCGCTTTGTCCAGACGATATACCCAATGTGGATGCTTTTCATCAACGAAACCTGGTGGTTGTCTGACATAAACTTCTTCTTCAAGCTTTCCATTTAAGAAAGCACTCTTTACATCCATCTGGTAGACCTTGAACTGATGATGAGCAGCGAATGCTAAAAATATTCTGATCGCTTCAAGTCTAGCCACTGGAGCAAATGATTCATCAAAATCGACGTCTGACTGGCAGTAGCCTTGTGCTACCAGTCTGGCTTTGTTTCTGATTACGTGGCCATCTTCATCTACCTTGTTCCTGAAGACCCATCTTGTTCCAATTGGTTCTTTCTTTCCAACTGGGAAAAGGAACCAGATACCAGACCTTGTTCCTTTCAAACTGGTGAAGCTCTTCTTGCATAGCAGTCACCCAGCTTGGATCTTCCATAGCCCCGTCAATCTTCTTTGGTTCATTCAGTGATAAGAAACTGACATATAAGCATTGATCACTGAAGGCTCTTCTGGTCTGAACTCCTCTACTGGAGTCACCTATGATCTGATCAATTGGATGAGCTTTTGTCCATCTGGAGTACTGACCAGGATTGTTACTGACAACAATATCAGTGCAAGAATTCAGTTGAGTCTCCTCTGGTGTTGCTTCAGGAGGAGGATCTTCCCAGACTACTTCAGCATCTTCATCTGATTCATTTAAATCACGATTTGCATCATGAAATTCCTCATTTGAAGGTATTTCTTGAAGTACTGGTTCAGTATGGAATTCTTCATATGAAGATATTTCTGGTATATTTTCAACTGATACTGATATTGGGGGAATAGTACGAACATCTGATCCAATATTAATTTCAGAGGGTAGTTTGAAAATAATGGAAGGATAGAATGGAGTACTACTGGAGCGTTTCCTTTTCTGAACAGGTTCCAGATCAGGATGACTGGAAACTGTGTCTTCTGAATCTTCTTTATTGTAGTTGATAGGATCAGATTCACAGAAGATAGTTGGAGTTACTGGGAGTGTCAAGGGTTGGCTTCTTGTTGATTGCAGCATTTGATTCATCAAATGTGACATGAATTGACTCATGGACCTTCTCCAGTCTCTTGTTGTAGACTCTAAAGGCCTTGCGAATGGCTGAATAGCCTAAGAAATATCCTTCATCAGCTTTGGCATCGAATTTGCCTAACTGACTGGAGTCGTTCAGGATGTAAAACTGGACATCCAAAAACGTGAAAATAACCAATATTTGGTTTTCTATTTCTTAAGACTTCATAGGCTGTCTTTTTGTGTCGCTTCACATATACTGACCGGTTCTGGGTGTGGCAAGCAGTAGCAATTGCTTCAGCCCAGAAACTGGTAGACAGACCAGATTCAGCAAGCATATTCCTGGCAGCTTCTATCAGCGTTCAATTCTTCCTTTCCACCACTCCATTCTGTTCTGGAGAGCGGGCTGATGAGAATCTCTGGGAGATGCCAGTGTCAGTACAGAATGACTCCAGAGTTGCATTCTGGAATTATGTTCCATTGTCACTTCTTAACTGACACACCTTTCGACTGTACTTGAGCTCAATTTGCTTGATAAGACTAATGATTTTAGCAGCAGCTTCACTTTTAGACCTGAGAAAGATAACCCAACAATATCTGGAAAATTCATCTACGATCACCAGGGTGTATCTTTTACCAGCACGAGTCTGAACATTCACTGGACCAAAGAGGTCCATATGAAGCATATGAAGAGGTTCAGATATGCTAAAATTCTGTCTGGTCTTGAAACTGGTACGTTTTTGCTTTCCCATCTCACATCCTGGACATGGCCTTTCCTTTTTGAAGGAAACTGAAGGTATCCCATCTGCAAGTTATTTTCTAGACAACTTATTAATATTCTTGAAATTTAAATAGGATAACCTTTTATGCCATAACCAGTTTGTGTCTTCATCAGCTTGAGTATAGAAACACTGCTCTGAAGGAGAGCTTTCCATATCCATCACGTACACATTCCCTTTTCTGGGAGCAATCAACACTACCTTCCAGTCTTTGTTGAATACGATACCCTGAGCAATATTGAATAGAACTTGATAGCCATCATCACACAGTTGGCTTACACTAATCAGGTTATATTTCAAACCATTCACAAATGCAACTCATCTGAACTTGACTTGTCCATTGTTCAGAACACCGTATCCCCCAGTCTTTCCACAACCATCATTTCCAAAAGTAATGGAGGGTCCATCAGAAATGGTGAACTCCTCCAGCAGGGTCTTACATCCGGTCATCGTCCTGCAAGCTGCACTGTCAAGATACCAGATATATTTCTTATGATCGCCCTGCACAACCACCAGATATTATCAGTTAGATTTGGGAACCCATCGACTGATGGGTTCACTGGACCCTCCCTTATAGGTCCTTGGGGCAATCTAGTTTAGTTCACTTTCTTCAACAGTGGTCTTAGTTGAAAAGACCACTGGGGTTGATAGTTTTGAAACCTTTTTCTTTTTCTCAACTGGAGAAATAGATTTATCTTTCTTTGCAAAAGGTTTTGTATTTTGTCTAGGGTCAGATGAAGTACCCTCAATAAAGTTTAATCTTGCATTAAAACTTTGAAATTGACGAGTCAGTAGTTTAATCTGGCTCTCTAACCTTGACAAAACATTTTCATCAGATGATACCTTAGCCTTTCCAGTTCTAGGCTTAGGTAGGGGATTGGTCTGAGGCAAAGGTTTCTTCAGATTGACCTTTTGGACTGGAGCAGTCATCTGGAATTCTCCAGTCTTAACCTCTGGGGATTGAACTGGGAAAATATTGGCCTTGGGAGTTACAGGCTCATCATAAACAGTGGTGGGCCTGAACCCCTCTGGTAAACGATCGATTACTGGTATTAATGATGCTACATGAGTATTTCCATCTAAATATGCACGTTTTTAAGCAGGAAATTGATTTACTCCAGCATCATATGGCTTTCTGGTTTCAAGCCATGATTTAATCACCATTTTTTCTTTCTCTAAAATGACTTCAAGATCTTGTTTTTCTTTAATCAATTGTTCAGTTACCTGAACCTGGGCTTGAAATGCCAGTTCAATGTCTTGAAGTTCTTTTAATTTTGATTTTAAAACAGTTATTTCAGAAAAATCTGTTTCTAGACCATTTACACAATCAGATCTAACAGTTTCTACAAATATCAAATCAGAATTAAGAGCTTCAGCAATGTCCAGTTTTAATTCTTGGTCAGTTGCAGTATCATAATCACTAACCTTCTTGATAACAATGTCCACCTGTAAGTCCCAACTTAATAGATGGCACTACCTGAAGACACCTCTATGTCGATGGTGGAGTTACTTTGCAATATATGCACTGAACTGGAGACGACCAGTTGCAGTGTGTATATACCAAGTTCTAGATAGATTACTTATATGAATGACAATAAGTAAAGAACAATGCAATAATACAAATAACTTGTAAGATAACTTGATGAGACAATATGTATTTTTCAATGTGTAATTTATTTATTGATGTTAAATAAATTACAAGGTTGATGCGGAACCAAGATAATACAAGAATGTAAATATCCTAACAACCTATGAAATACAATTGATCTACCCTCGGAATTTCTCAAGACAATCGAAAGACTTAAAGTTGTGAAATGTTCCTTTTAGCGATTGAGAGAATATTGCACAAGTTCACCAAGAATATTGCAGGTTTGCAAAGTGAATTCTATCGAAGTGTATTCGAAGAAGTTATATTCTTGGTTGTGCAATGACTTGTATTTATAGGCAAAGTTAACATTTGGATGTTAACTTTAGCCGTACAAATGTGGTTGAGAGCATTTAAGGAATAGCATTTAATTCCTTAAAAAGCAGTGTAAAGTCGCATGATAAAGCAACTTTAATCAACCACCTTTATGTACCTTTTATTACTTAAATAATAAGACAAGGCTTATTATCCGGGTAAAGGTACATAAAGCATACAAGTCAATTCCTCGTAATCAGTGTAAAGCTTTGTAAGGGCTTTCCACTGATGGTCTCCAGTTTGTAACTGACTAGAATGCCAACTGGGCTTCGCTGCCATTGCCATTCTCTATCTTCCATTTGTTGTCTTCGACTTCAACTGGAATGATTCTTCAACTGGTCAGTTCTCAACTGGAGGAAGTCTTCAGTTGCGTTGACTGTACGGTGCAACTGGACTTCAATATATTTCTGGATAAATCTTCTTGGTCACCAGTTTCACTGGTCTCCAGATGCAACTGGTGACTGGCAAGTGTAAACTGGTGACTAGACAGTTCCAGGTGAACTGGTCCTAACAAATTCCCCCTATTTGTCTAGAAATATAGTCTAAGTCTTTTTCTAGTTCTTGTATCTATACAAGTGTGAACTATAGAGACTTGTTCGATTTAAATCTATCTAAGTTTCCAAGGCATTTTTATAGATCAATAAATGCCTTAGGTTTTTCTTTTAGGTTTGTTAGATTTTAATCTTTTATCTACCTTGTGGTTACAAACTGGTAACTTCATTTATACAAGGAAATGGAATTTATACAAGTTACAGAATGTAAATACAAATTACAAGTAGATAACTGAAGAAAGAACTTAATGAGATGACCCTTCGCCAGTTCTTCTTCTCTTGGTCACCAAAGAAATAGGCTGAGAGTCTTCAGGATCAATATTCAACTTTTGCTCAAGATTTTCTTTATGTTGAATTTTGCCCCTTAGAAAGTTTGCCCATGCTTTCTCAAACCTATTCTTTTGAGCCTTCGCATCCAAAACATTCACCATCTCCACCCATTCGCTGAACCCATATTGCATAGCACCAGGATTGTCAGTTTTAACCAGTGGCCCCCTGGTATAACTAACTTCGACTTGAAAAACTTTGGTGCCTGGCTTGATTGATACATTTACACCATTAATAGTACCACTATGTCTTCTGGTTGACATGATCTGGGAGTAGTAGCTTCTAGCTTCAGATTCATTTGTAATTCTTATACTCCCAGCACCAGCAGCCAGTACAGCGGACTTGATGTCTTCATTTGAAACCTCGCCAGTTGGTTCAACAAATGTGCTAAGGTCAGCATCTCTAGACAGTGGTCTTCTTGGTGGATTCAAAACCTTCTTCACAACCTTCTTAACATTTTCAATTCGTTTAAGAATCCCACTGGCCCTATTCTCCTTGGCCTTCTCCACTGAAATATTCAAGCTTCTGGCATCGAATTCAGC
Source organism: Erigeron breviscapus (assembly GCA_034093135.1). Lineage (NCBI taxonomy): Eukaryota > Viridiplantae > Streptophyta > Magnoliopsida > Asterales > Asteraceae > Erigeron > Erigeron breviscapus. Next base: position 203,174,709 of record CM067167.1, on the reverse strand, counting down.
TTCATCCTCAGGATAGTGTCTGTCCAGTTCTACATCCAGTATTTCTTTCAACTGGTCAACTATCCTGGGATCATTCTTGATCCTAACATACTCCTCCTTAGTGATACCCAAAAGATTGGCATCACTCATATTAAGTAACTTGATTTGTGCAAGATGTGCCCTGGCTTCAGCTTGGTTTCTTTGTTTCATTTTCTTTCTTTCTTTGATATCATTTCCAAGTCTGGCCAGTCTTCTGCTATCACTATCTGAAACTGGAGGAAGTACATCAGCATTACCAGTTTCAAGCATTACATCAGTGGCCGGCTGGGCAGATGCTTCACCAGCTAAACCTTTGCCTTTATCCAAAACAACATTCCCCCTATCACCATCATCACCAGATCCACCAACTCTTTGCTCACCAGCTTCAGTACTGGTAGCCACAATTAATTCTCTTCCAGATGGAGTCCTTCTAGGTGCAACTGGTGGAAGGACTGCACTTCTTTCCCCCTTGGCAGCATCTAGACCTGCCCGAATACCTACCCATTCAGAGGGGTGAGATGGCAACCGGTCAAGAGGCTGCCATGACTGCATGTCCTTACACTCCTTGAAGATTCCACACATCATCCTGAAGGACCTCCATAAATGGTTCGTCTCCTTTGACTGAATCAAGACATTTGTACTAACTTGTTCTTGACCAGTTTTTAGTTCATTTAAAATTTTAGAGTCTTCATCCAAACCGGAGACAACCTTATCCTTCACTTCATCATCCTTCTTCTTCAGATTTTCTACTTCAGTTATCAGTCTATCTAAAGATTGAGCATGTAGAGATACCTGGGTGTTCAAACTTTCAATGCTGCCTCTCAACTGGTTGATCTCACTGGTGAGTGGGGCCATATCAACCTGAGGAGTGGCCAGCTTGGTGATCTCAGATATCACCCTTTCAACCAATTGTGCTTCCCTAGCACCCAACGTATCCTCTATTTTCTGACCAACCGAAGTCATCAACTGCTCTCCAAGTCCAGTTACATCTAGGCCAGGTTTTTCAATCAATTCCTTAACCTGCCTTTCAATCTCTTTCAAATCAACTTCTGAAGTTCTGACAGTATTTCCCAGTAAATTGGAGATTGAACTGGTGACCTTGGACTGAGTTAGGTCAAAGGCTTCCTTTAAAGTACCAGCTAGATTGTTGCAGCCAGTGACCAACTCATTTAGCTTTTTAAACACCAAGTCTTCATTAGATGAAAACTTGTTTATCCCCAGATCAACCACTTTGATGTTTGCCAGGTGATCCTTGTGGTATCTGGAGAATGACTTGGTGTTTTTGTCAAGTGTCTTCTGAATCTCCTCCACCTTGGTTAGAAGGTTTTGGAGATCGGCTTGAAGTGAGACAACTTGACTGTCCAGTGACGAAGGAGAAGGTGTCACTGGACCAGCAGCAGTTACTACTGGAGCAACTGGAGGAGGCAAACTTAAGGAAGTCTCCCCAGTTGTCAAACCAGCAGTTGAAGATATAATAGGAGTGGTGGATGAAGAAAGGACTGGAAAATCAAAGTGTTGTTCATGCTGAGAATGCTCAGGTGTGAACAACGGCGTCGGTGGGGGTGGCATTTCTCGAGCAAAAGAGAATTGCCCAGTTGGTGAAGGAGCGGTATATATTGGGAAAGATATATTAGTAGGCACATTTTCTTGGGAGGGTGAAAGTGAAATTGATGCGTCTGGAAGGGAGACTGGAGATGAAGGGTCTTGAGCTTGTACAGAAGCATCAAGAATCTCCAAGTCTGTTTCAGTACCTTCAGAATCCGAAGATTCTATAAGGATTTCCTCGTCATTAACATTCATGTCCAGATCCATGAATGTAACTGAGGGCTGACCAGAAGGGTCAGTCTCCAGATGACCTTCCCAGTTTCCTGGATGGGTGCATCTGTTGGTGGATCAGATACCGAAGTATCTTCACCAGGGATAGATGTAATTGGGGTTGCTTCAGTTATGGTTGCTTTATCCTCAACCACAACATTAGACAAACTGGAGGGTCCCTCATTATTTTGAGGCCCGTCCAGTTGCCTTTCTGACTCACCTTCAATAGGTGCATCAGTTGAAGCGAATGCCAGTTGCATTCGTTCAGGAATTTCGACCTCTCCAGCTTCAGATACTAGAGAGTCTAAATTCCTTAGCATATCTGGAGCAGTGTACGGTGAATCTGTACTATTATATCAGAATATGCTTAAAACAAAGAGAGAGGAACCTTGAAAAGGGATACACACACCCCTTGTGCCCTTCAGCTTTTGGACCAGGCTTCTAAACAAAATATCTGCAAAGTTCACTCTCAATCCGTTCCACAAGCAGTAAGCCATTTCTGCTTGTGAGAAGTTAATCTGGTCAAGTCCACCAGAACTCCCACCCATGCTCTCCACCAGGTGGATGAAAAAATACCTCCATGAAGGTGTAAGGCCCTTCATGGTCATCGCACCTTTCGTTTTCAATACCCCATTGTCCAAGCACTCCTTGTGTCCCATTTCAAGAAGTACTTGACGAAAATTTATGTTTGGGGGTAAGACGACTGGAGATTCACCCTCTCTCCAGTAATTGAGGCGTAAGGCATCCCTCAATACATCGGCGGACAAGGTACACTGGATTGTTCCATCCTTTAATGTGAAACTGATGGAGGAACAATCAAAAGAAAGACTGGAAGTGTACCAGAACTCACACAAGTAGTTGTGAAACAACTTGCGTGGGTTAAGAGAGAATGAGGGTCCTATTGGAGAATCCTTCAAAAACTTTTGAATTCTACCAATAAGGGTATCGGACCCTTGAGATCCTCGTAAGCTTGCCATCGGATTATTTGGATTTAGTTTGATGATAGAGGCATTACTAGGAGCACCAGATGCCGGTTTGACATCTGGTGAAGGAGCATATGGAACAGTCAAGAGATTTACATCTCTTGAACGAGATGATCTAGGAGCCATAGGAAATTGAAATTGAAAATTTGTGAATTAGGGTTCTTGATTTGTGAAGCAGAGAGAAGAATGAAGCAATTTTGATGATTGGGAAGTAAATGAAGGAATGTAAGAGAAAGAAGTAAATGAGTTCGAGTAAATAAGGGTATTTATAAAGGGATTCAAGATCCCAATGAAATACCAAAAATCATATTTTAATAAACAAAATCCCTTTTGAAGATATTTTCACAAAGTTAGTTTGAATTTTGAAATAAAATCATAATTTTCCATGTCAACATTAAATGCTACCATGTCAGCATTAAATGCTACGACGGCTTATCTTACCCACGCGCCCACTCACTTTTTATTTTCCCAATACAAACAGTTGTCAAGTACTAAAATGGCTTGAAACACGTCAGATCACGATACCAAGTGGTTTAAAACACTCGAGTATCATTACGTGTCACACATATTGACCAAGTATTTCTAACGTTATAAAAAATTAGACAAGACTGAATCTGGTAACTGGAGGATCAGTCCAGTACCAGTTTCCAACTGGAGAGTTCTCCAGTTGCATTTTCAAACAAAAAACGAATTTTAGTCAGAAAATTATTTTGAGTCTTTCCCCCTAAAATGATGATCCAGAAATCAATTAGTGCCAAGATAGTATCACAAAGGCGTTCGATAGCCTGGCGAGCAAAGATTATCTGGACCTCCTCAACTGGTGAACTTCATCAGTGTCACTGACGCATTCAATAACAAAGAAAGCTCCAGTATTAAGGATTTAACATTCCCAGTTCGCTGATGAGATGTTTAAAGGTTTTCTCATCGAGAGGTTTTTTGAAAAACATCAGCTAACTGTTTGTCAGTGGGGATGAAATGAATTTCAATATCTCCTTTCATAACATGATCTCGAATGAAATGATACCTGATGTCAATATGTTTTGTGTAAAAAATAGAATTCGAGCTTTTGTGTGTGTAAATGTGTGTGTTAGTGGAGGTTTCTAGTGAGAGAAAGTAGAGAGAGAGTAGAGAGAAGTCAGGGAAAGATTGAATTGTATTATGGGGTGAAAGGTTACAATTAACATAATGGAGGGGGTTTATATACATATGAGCTATTTACATTATGCCCCCTTCCATTGTAACAAGTTTACAATATAAGTACAAATTAACATAAGGTACACAAATCAACTACTACATTTATATTTCTAACAATCTCCCCCTTAGTAGTGATTTGTGAAAAATATCCAGTCTTTGTCTTTCTTTAAGCTCTTGTATTCGGTCTATCTTTGTTTGGATGCCAGAACCAATTTCTCCTTCGGGTCTATCATCAGGAACAACCATGTTGTCTGCAAAGTTTCTTGGAGGAATGTTCTGTGGACCTGGACGATGACCAGGCTCGTATTTGATCCAACAACCTCCTCTTCAACGTACGACGTACTTAGACTTCTGAACATTCTTTGCTTCTCTCATCATTCTAATGCTGTCTTTGTACTCGAGTCTTTGATTAATCTTGGAGATTGCTTTATCAAACACTACCTTTTTCTTTTCATCTTGCTCATCTTCTTGCAGGCACAACAACACATTCTTACAAAACTCCAAAGTTCCATCAGAATAAGAAGCAAGTTCATCCACGCGAATGAAAATCTTCTTCTTTCTGCTATTCAAAAAGACAACACCGAAGGATGGTTCTTCTATGATATGACCAATACTTAGCTGTTCAATATCTGCGGTGTATAGACTTTGATCTGGATACGGCACATTAATCTTCCTCTTCACAACTTCAAATCCTATTTGAAAATCTTCCAATGAAGCGTACTGAATGCAGCTTGACATATATCTTTTAACAGCTTCAAAGGCAATAACATCTTCACGGTATCGCTGCATTGCATTCAAGAAATGATTGTAGAGGAAGATAATGTCATCAACTGGCAGCAGCTTGAATTGTGTTTCAGTAAATCTGTAGCTCTTGCCATTATCTCTTTTAACATGGAAACTTGGGATTGAGATAGTATTCCTTTTAACCAAAATAACTCTGACCAGCACCAAGATCTTGTGATTTCTTTGTTCTTCAAGGAGCTTGAGATTATATTGCTTGGTGAGTTTAAGAAGCTCTTTGTATTCTTCAACTTGTTTAGCTTCCTTAAACTTATACATTGAATCCAACTCTGGTCTTTTGGTCTTGGTAACTTTGGTAGCTCCACAAAATATTGGAAAAGCTCTTTCTTCCAAAAATCTAGACTTCTTGGCTGCCTCCTTTGGCTTAACACCCAGCGCAACCATTCTTTCTTTATCCCTCAAGAAGTATCCCCGATTAATGAATCTCCTTTGTTCTTCAGTTAATTCTGTTGGAAAATAATCAGGGAGAACTTCCTCGGATATGATTGCTTCTTTCAACACTTGTTTATATGTTGATTTCTTGAAGTTCTGTGATGCAGCCTCAGGAGTCTTTCTCAATTCATCAAAACTATTGAAGTCTTCAAAGGTATAGTGTTGAGGAGTAGTGAAACCCTGAGTAGAAGATTCTCCAACTTCTTTTCTGCTCGACGAACCTGTTTCAAAATAATCAAGATCTGGGAAGTCTTCAAACACAGGTTCCTCAACAGCTTCTACATTTATTGGAGTTCCAACTATTTCTGGCTCATCCAAGGTTACATTGTCTTTTGCAGCCTCAATGTCTGCTTCTCCCTCAGTATATTCCAACACTTCATTTTCAATCACAAACCCTTCTTCTTCATTAACCTCAACATTTTCAAAATCTTCTTCACTTTCTACATCAGAATCATCACCAAAAACTTCAACTAATCTTCTTCTAATCTCATCATCTAAAGAATCGTTCTCAACATTCTCAACATTCTCAACATTCACACCCTCTGCTCTTTCTTCCATCACCACATCTCCAACATTTCCTTCAACTCTTGCCGAAGTATTATCAATGTTCGTTTGACCTTCTCCTTGGTTCTCCCCCTCTGGGTGATCATCAGAATCAGGATCATCCCGACGAGAAGCAACCGAGGCCGGTCGGCAAGATTCTAATGCCAACAATCTTAATTCAAACTCAGCTAGTTTAGCATCATACTCAGCCTTTTGTCTTTGAACTTGTTCTTGTAAAGCTTTGACTCTTCTTTCAGTTGCAAGTTCCCTTTCTCTAACTTCCAAGGCATTCAACACTCCTCTTTCAGTAACAGTCAACAAATCACCCTCCAATCTTAAGATATTTAACAAAACTTCACATGCCGAATCTTTGGTTGGTAGATTTGTTGATGTTGATGGAATTTGAGTTGGTGTTGGTGTTCTTTGTGTTGGTGTTTGATGTGGAGGATCCAACCCGGAGGTTGTTGGCACACTTGTGGTGTGACCTAAATTCAGCGATGCTGATTCAGGATTTCCTGCGGATCCTCGGGTTATACCCTCACCAGCAGTTACAGATTCATGGGCTTTGCAACCCGAATCAATTGGTGTCCTAGACTGTGATAAATCACTGTCCTGGACTTGTTGTTGGGCAACACCACTAACAACACCGGGGTCACTGAGAATGCCCGTTAATACAGTCTCAGGTTGATCCTGAGGAACAGCAGTGTCACTACGGCGTTCATACTGTCCCCCAGTCTCGGTCTGAGGACTGTTACCTGCGGCTAAAGCTGGCGTGATGTTAGCTAAGGCAGGATTTCCAAGTTGTCCTTGAGAGTCACACAAAGTGGGTCCCTCTCCGCTTGTTCCAGCACCAGTACTCAACTGGGCTTGTGAATCAGTTTCCTTAGGAGATCTAGACTCTTGTGCATGAACTGAAGGCGAGAGGTGGGGCTGGTCCTCTCTAATTTCAACACTCTCATCCTCCAAATGAGGAGAGTGTGGTGAGCGTAGCTGATCCCCGTGCATTTGTGAGACTAACTCCTGTTGTGAGGAGTCAGAATGGCTGGGAGAGTTTGGTGCATACGAGAATGGACAGTTCCCGATTTCTACCCTAGGGTAAACAACCCGGCTAGACACATTGGTTTGAACTAATGGAGGGCCAACGTTTTCTTTATGCCCTTGTCCTAAACCGGACCGCACATCCTCTCTGGTATTTTCAACTCCTCCCTCAAATCCGCCTTGTTCCTCCAGCACATCATCATCTCCAGTGCTAACATTCTCAGTTTCTAACTCAGATACAACTTTATCCACAATTCTTGTTGCTTGTTCAACATCAAACTCCGCTGAGGCACCAGGTTGTTCATTCACATCTGCTGAAGTAGATTCAAGTCTTTGTCTTGCAGATTTAGACGACTTATGTTTTCTTTTTGATTTCTTCTTCTTTGAAGTCTGCTTTAGAACACTTCTAGCAGACATTTTAAGTCGTCTACCTGGTGGTGGAGTTGGTTCATCAGGTATAGCAGATGCAAGTGGTGTTGGATTAAGAATCGGTGATGAACGAGGTGGTGTAAAAATTGGTGGATTCGGTGAAACAACGGATGGTATAGGTGTAGATTGCGAAGGTGAAGATTGCGAAAAATGAACGGTTGGTGTAGATTGTGAAGGTGATGTTTGTGAGGTAATGTTTGGTGTAGATTGTGAAACAGGTGATGAAATAGGTTCAGGTGAAGCAACATCTTGCTCAAACATAACTC
>CM067167.1:203101075-203166190 GCA_034093135.1 Erigeron breviscapus | reverse complement strand
CGCCAATGCTCCATGTGGGGCATGTTTAATTGCAATCAACTCGGGCACGAAGCTAGAAATTGTAGAGCTCCAAGAGCGGGTCCAATGAATGTGGCTCCTGTTCGGGCCGTTCCTCCTCAGGGTAATCAAAGAAGAGGCGAATGTTTTGAATGTGGTAGCCGTGACCACTACCGTAATAATTGTCCTCGATGGGTGGGACAACAAGTTCAAGTAGCCGTTCATCCCAATCAACTCCAAATGGTCGGGCCTAACCAAAACCGGGGACAACAAGGCCATCAAGTGCAACCACGCGGCCGAGCCTTTGCGGCCAATGTAAATGAAGCCCGCAACGATCCCAACGTAGTAGCAGGTACTTTTCTCCTTAATGGTCTCTATGCAACCGTCCTATTTGATTCCGGGGCCGATTTTAGCCTCGTGTCTTCTAACTTTGTTCCTTTGATTGATGTGCATCCGTGTGCTCTAAACTATGTGCTTGACATTGAAATGGTAAACGGGTCACTAACTAGAATTAGTCAAATACTTCGAGAATTAGTCAAAAGGATTCAAATGTTCCACTTCTATATCTATATCAAAATAATGAACATATCATAGGCGTAACCACATGAAAAAAATGCAATGTCATGTTCACCTTAACCACCGTATACAACACACTTTTATATTTACTTTAATATGACCGTTTCTTACAGAAGAACGCAATTTTTTGCATTAAATGGTGAAAAAATGTTGAGTATGTTGCATGGCTAAAGAATGGCAAGTATGTAAAGGTTACAAATTGTATATTCTGGTAAGAAACTATAAGTGTCAGATGGTTAAAGAAAATTACATTGTATATATCGCTAAAATGTTTATATCATACTGCATCTTCTTGCATTTTCCCCTGTCATAGCGATATGATACGATCTATTTAGTAAAGATGTAACAGCATTTCTCCAAACGCCAACTGAAACAACTAAAAAATTTAAACAGGTACCCAGATGATCCGTATGACAGGATATGGGATTCTGATCTTGCAAAAAGGCAGAACTTTCTTGTAGGAGTGGCTGCAGGCACAAAAAGGATTAATACAACAAAGCAAATAAACACAAATACAAGAGAATACCCACCTGTGAAAGTCATGCAAACTGCAGTTGTAGGCACTCAAGGGACTCTAAGCTACAGATTAAATTTGGAAGATTTCCCTGCAAATGCTCGAGCATATGCATATTTTGCAGAAATTGAGGATTTACCTGAAAATGAGACTCGAAAGTTCACAATGAATGAGCCATACGTACCTGACTATAGCAATGCCGTGGTGAATATCGAAGAGAATGCTAATGGAAGCTACACGTTATACGAACCTAGTTATATGAATGTATCACTATCCTTTGTACTGTCCTTTTCTTTTAGAAAGACACAAGATTCCACACAAGGACCACTCATGAATGCAGTTGAAATCAGTAAATATGTACCGATTTCCTCAAAGACTGACAAAAAAGATGGTAATACGACGACCTTTTCAATCATGTATATGTGGAAAATAATGAGACTTTCCATACATGGTAATTACGTTCATGTTTTAATTTTGAAGTGAATGTTCTTGGAGCCTTTCGCTCAATGCTCAACAATTGGGAGTTGATCGAAGAAGGTGATCCGTGTGTTCCTTGTAACACCCGTGATAATTGACTTTTGTTGACTTTATTGAATTTGTTTGATTATGTGATTAATTGTGAAATTAAATGGAATGTCGATGCTATGGAACTTATGTGATTAATAAAAGTCGAATTTGATTATGTGATCTTTAGTGTTTTTGACGTTATTTAGCATTTACGTGTTTGGACGGGGTATCTTGTAGTAACTAGCTAATGTGTTTGGTGCAAGAGTCTTGGGTGGGGGTGTAAACCTTTCCCCACCTCTCATTCATTCCTTCCCTTATCATTTTACACTCACACTCTCTTTTCTCCCTATCTCTCAAGAACACACACACCAAACACATACAAAATCATCTCTCATCATTTAATTTCGAAATCCAAGGCATTTAATACCATCAAATTGTTAGAAATTAGTCAATTATCATTTCCCTATCTTTAAACTTCAAGAATTTTGGATATAACCAAGTGTTCTTCATCTTTAAAGCCTCCATTTTCGGATTTGAAGCATCGGGTTGTTTTGTAACATCCGTGAATTTTGACCCGTTGACTTTTCGTGTAATATGACTAACAATTTAAGTTAATGAATTAATTGGGTCGTTTTGTGATTTTATGACTATGTGGCATGCTAGTCGGGTCGTCGTATGTGTAGTCGGTATGTAATTGTGCAACTAATGGTATTGTGGTTGAGAAGGGAAACGGGTCGGCCCGTGGGTAGTCCATGACCCACTAGCCCCTCCCCAAGACCCATTCCCCCCTTATCCTTTTCTCATTTCTCATCTTTCTCTCTTTCTCTTCTATTCTCTCTAGTAAAAGAAACCCTCCATCTAATTTCCATTTTATTCCATCTAAATTGTGTTTTGGAATTGCTATAATACAAGAATCGTAATCATCATCTCCTCATTGTCGCCATCTTTGAAGAATCAAAGGCCAAGTTCTTACCATTTTACCCATTTTTGACCTAAATTCGGAATTGAGCACTAGGAAGAGTTTTGGTAAGTCTAAATCAACCCATTTACTTCTATTTATGTTTGTTCATGTGTTTCTAGTTGATTTGATATGACTTCGAGTCTTTAAAATTGTAAAATGGAGTTTTGGGTTAAATTAGGGTTAGGGTTAGGGTTTGATGAATTTGTGGATGATTTTGGTGTTTTGGTCGAATTTGTGGGTTGGGTTATGTGTATTTATGGTCATTGATGTTTAGTTATGCTTCAAAATGGGTTACAAATCGTTTTGGTGTGGTTGGGTTGAAATTGGGGTGTTTGGGTTCGTTTTGCTGCACTTGCAGCTGCTGGTCCTGGTGTGCAGGTTGTCCCACTGCGGCGCAGTGGGAGGGTATAGTCTCCACTGCGGCGCAGTGGATTCCCTCGGCCATTTTTGCTTCTTAGCCCACTGCGGCGCAGTGGGCATAGTCCTTGCTCACTGCGGCGCAGTGCTTTGTCTCGGGTCCTGGTTCAGTTTGGCCACTGCGGCGCAGTGGACATAGTTCTGGTCCACTGCGGCGCAGTGGATAGTCACTGTGTTTTTATGTGTGTCGCTTTTCAACTTGTTTGAGATTGTATAGTTGACGTGGCGGTATTACGATGAATAATTATAGGTTGTGGACGTGTGGAACCCGTTACTCGTTTGTAATCCTTTACTAGCTTCTTTGCCAATCAAGGTGAGTTTCGTATCTCCCTACCCGCTTGGGATTCGGGCTGAAAAGTGTAAACCTGGCTTGTTTACTTGTATTTATTGATGTATTATTTGTTTGACTTGATTGTTGGATTGATGTGGCGTATCCTTTCGTTTGATTGACTTGGGTTGTGTTTTCGTTAAGTATTACTTATACATTAGGATAGACGTACATACATGGAGGTCGGTTATGCCTTCCTTTGGGTCTTAGATGTGGTGGGAAGGCTGCGGGTGACCCTATACATAAGCATCTGGGACTTGAAGAAAGTAGAATCCTCTGAAGTATATGTACGTATAGTTGGTTTATATTGTGATTAATGATTAATTTTGATTGATGCATATGTTGTGCATATGTCCCACTGTTAGGGGATTTGACTTATGTATATGGAGATACGGCCTTGTCCCTCTGTTGACAAGTGTGCCCGTTACGATTATTGATTGTTGGTTCATGTTTGTCGAATGTTGATTATTGGTTTATGATTGACGGTTATTGATTGTCGGTCTATGATTATGCATTTACATTTGCTTGTAAGCATTGCATACATTATTGTTGGACCCTCGGCAGGGGATTGCCGGCATCCTGGTGCATAGATGTATGCACCCATTTTGGATGTAGACCTGACCCGAGTATATAGACATATATATCTCGATGTTTTTGAGATACAGCCCTGTCCATGGCGATGGCAGAGGGGTATCGTTGCATACGTGATTGAAGGTCACGCTTGGGATAGGCATATTTGCTTATTCATTCATTCGGCATTTGCATTGATACATACATCATTTGTGCATCCTCATTACACTCTCATTTCTTTTGTGTAATCTTGTTGTTGGACGATATTGTGTTGCTTAGAGGCTCGCTGTAAGTCATGCCTAGCCTCTATTCGTATATTGTGATTATTGTTGATGGTTCTTTATGGACCATTACTACGAACTCACCAACCTTGTGTTGACTATGCTTAGTACACTTTTCAGGTAATCAGGTACTCCCAGGACGTGGAGTTTAGTTGCTTGCTTGCTGTCTAACCCGGACTTGGACCTCATGGATCAAGGATTCATTAGCCTGTCTTTTGCATTATACTTAGGATTTGTTCGTCTTCTCTGGATGTTGTTATGTAGACTTTGATGACTATTTGTTCTTGTTGTATTTTGTTACTTGTTTTGCTATGTTTTGGATTCACCGAATCTATATTTGCATTTAGATGGTTCTATTGTAATTCCACCGGGTGCTATGTGTTTTCCGTGACATTTCGAGCTCCGGCTTGGGGTGTTACAGAATGGTGGCCCATGCGTGGTCGTAGAGAATTAGGCGGTTGACCTAGACTACGGCTTAAGTTAAAACTCTTCATATAGCATGCATGGTTAGGAAATTCGTGTGCAATATGAATTTTGTGAATCCCCGTGTGAGTTCGTAGTTAAGACCATTTGTGTGATAGCTTGATTCAATGTGATGAATATGGTTCTATGATTTGTTGTTGCTAATTGTTGGAACTAATGTGATGATTAGGGCAAAATGAAGGGATGCCATTAACTTAGTATAATATTGTGGCAACCCTAAAAGAACCCGATCAACTATTTTATGGTTACCCGATACTATAGCAAGTTCATGACATCGTGGATTGCGCACGTGTGGCTTAAAGTATAATAAGGAACCGATATGCTTAATGGAAGTTGATTTGGGTGGAAGGTTAGCCGTTGGTACACCTTGTATACATACCCGGTCAATAACTAGAGAGCATATCGAATTCGGATTATACCTTGAATCATTCGTGTTAGTTGTTTAATGACATGATGAAATGAACATGAGTACTTAATTTAATGATAAAATATGGTAATAAATGCAACGTGATGTTATGATATGTGAAAACCCCTTATGATCCTAACACTATTGCCTTAGCATAATGTTATGAATTGAGTATGTGGTATCGGTATGAGGGCATGACTACTTGTGTGACTAACATGTGAGCATTTGAGACTAACTCTCGGGTCAACGTGTCACTTGTTTTATAGAAATGGAAAGACCAAGGAGAGTACGAACAAACTATAGGACTGAAGAAGAAGAGCCTCAACCGGAAGCTCAACCGGAAGTACAGGGTGGTAGAGGCCGTGGTAGAGGCCGTGGTAGAGGCCGTGGTAGGGGCCGTGGTAGGGGTCGTGGTAGAGCTCCTGAGCCGAACTTGGCTGAGGTAATCGCTCAAACGGTTGCCGGTATCATGCCAACCATCATTGCTCAAGTCACGGCGAGTCTTGGGCAAAATATTGGGCCTCAAAACAATGAAGCCCCAGAAAATGAAAATAACGAAGATGCTCAACATTATGCCGAAGATAATGAAGAAGAGGAACCCGTGGGAGTTGGTATCGGTATGCCTATGAATAATCAATATGGTGGGTACCGTCAAGGTTGTATATTCAAAGATTTTAAAAGTTGTGGGGCACCGGAGTTTGATGGGAAAGGTGGTCCCACGGAATGTATACGATGGTTTGAGGCGATAGAGGCGGTGATTGAAAGGAGTCATTGCACCTATGATGACCGGATTTCCTATGCATCCGGCATGTTTAGGCATGACGCCTTAAGTTGGTGGAACCAAGAAGTAACATTGGGGCGGACTCAAAATTTGGAGTGGGTTGACTTCGTAAATAAAGTAAAAGCAAAGTTTTGTCCTCCCTACGAACTACAAAATTTGACCATTGAGTTTGCAAACCTCAATATGGAAGGAGCCGATTACAAGGGCTATGTGAGACGATTCCAAGAGTTGTCTACCCTCATTCCTCACTTGGTGGGCACCGAGACACAGGCCATCCAAAAGTTTGTATTGGGCTTGAATCCCCAAGTCCGATCTTATGTTAACTCAAACATGCCTACTTCTTTGGCTAATGCGGTTAACCAAGCCGGGAGTGTGACGGAAGATTTGTTGAGGAGTGGTGTTTTGAGCAAGTCCTCATCAAACAAGAGGAAGGAAGTGGGTGAGTCTAGCGGAGTAAAGAAAGCGGGAAGGTTTGATCCCAAGAATGCTTATAGGGGTAGGGTGATGGCGGCGGTAGAACCGGCTAGGAGGCCTTATACCGGGCCTCATCCTTTCTGTGGGAGGTGCAACAGGCACCATCCCGCCACCACTCCATGTGGTGCATGCTACAATTGCCACCAAGTTTGGCACGCCTCCAAGAACTGTAGGGCTCCAAGAACGGGCCCAATGAATGCGGCTCCTATTCGGGCCGTTCCTCCTCAAGGTAACCAAAGAAGGGGCGAGTGTTTTGAATGTGGTAGCCGTGACCACTATCGTAATGATTGTCCTCGATGGGTGGGACAACAAGTTCAAGTGGCCGTTCATCCCAATCAACTCCAAATGGTTGGGCCTAATCAAAACCGGGGGCAACAAGGCCACCAAGTGCAACCCCGCGGCCGAGCTTTTGCGGCCAATGTAAATGAAGCCCGAAATGATCCTAACGTTGTAGCAGGTACTTTTCTCCTTAATGGTCTCTATGCAACCGTACTATTTGATTCCGGGGCCGATTATAGCCTCGTGTCTTCTAATTTTGTTCCTTTGATTGATGTGCATCCTTGTGCTCTAAACTATGTGCTTGACATTGAAATGGTGAACGGGTCACTAACTAGAATTAGCCAAATACTCCGTGATTGTGTTTTGACCTTGGAAGACGTTGACTTCTTCATTGACCTTATGCCTCTTGACATTGGTAGTTTTGATATCATAGTGGGTATGGATTGGTTAGCGGCGGTTAATGCGACGATTGATTGTGGAGAGAGAGTTGTTAAGATACCTTTGGCCAACGGTAAAATTCTTAGGGTCCAAGGCGAAATCTCCGATTCCCCAAATTCTAAAGTCTTTAGTGCTACCACCACAAAGGTAGAATTGAAGACCGTTCCTATTGTTTGTGATTTCCCCGATGTTTTTCCGGACGACTTACCGGGGTTACCCCCGCCCCGTGAACTTGATTTTCGTATCAATCTTATTCCCGAAGCCGCGCCCATAGCGAAAGCTCCTTATAGACTAGCTCTAACCGAAATGCAGGAGCTACAAACTCAACTCAAGGAACTCCAAGAGAAGGGTTTCATTCGCCCTAGTCAATCTCCTTGGGGTGCTCCTGTTCTCTTCGTCAAAAAGAAAGACAGATCCTTCCGAATGTGTATTGATTATCGGGAATTGAACAAGCTCACCGTGAAAAACCGATATCCTCTCCCTAGAATTGATGACTTGTTTGATCAACTTCAAGGAGCTAAGCACTTCTCAAAGATCGATCTTCGCTCGGGTTATCATCAACTCCGGGTACATGAAGATGACATTCCCAAGACGGCTTTTCGCACGGTATGGCCATTTTGAATTCACCGTAATGCCTTTTGGGTTGACTAATGCACCGGCGGTGTTCATGGACTTGATGAACCGGGTGTGTCAACCATATTTAGACAAGTCCGTTATTGTGTTCATTGATGACATACTTGTATACTCGAAGACAAAGGAGGAGCATGTTAAGCACTTGCGCGAAGTGCTTGAATTACTAAGGAAGGAGAAGTTGTATGCAAAATTTTCCAAGTGTGAGTTTTGGTTGGAAGAGGTCCACTTCCTTGGTCACGTAGTGAGCAAGGATGGTATTCATGTGGACCCAAGCAAGATTGAAGCGGTTAAGAATTGGAGAAGACCCGAAACGCCATCCGAGATCCGTCAATTCCTTGGATTGGCGGGTTACTATAGAAGATTCATTGAAAACTTCTCCCGTATTGCACAACCACTCACCCTCTTGACTCAAAAAGATAGAAACTTCGAATGGGGCGAAAGACAAGAGAACGCCTTCCAAACCCTTAAGGATATGTTATGTGATGCTCCTATTTTGACGCTACCGGATGGGATAGAAGATTTTGTGGTCTATTGTGATGCTTCGGGGCAAGGGTTGGGTTGCGTTCTTATGCAAAGGGGAAAAGTCATTGCTTATGCCTCTCGTCAATTGAAAGTGCATGAGAAGAACTACCCGACACATGATTTGGAATTGGGAGCGGTTGTGTTTGCTTTGAAGTGTTGGAGGCATTACCTCTATGGCACCAAATGTGTGATTTATACCGATCACAAAAGTCTCCAACACATCTTCAACCAAAGTGAATTGAACATGAGGCAAAGGCGTTGGTTAGAGTTATTTAGTGATTATGATTGTGACATCCGTTATCACCCGGGCAAGGCAAATGTAGTAGCCGATGCCTTGAGCCGAAAGGAGAGAGTGAAACCAAGACGGGCTAGAGCTATGAGCCTCACGGTAGGGCCAAGTATTCGTGATCGGATTATTGAAGCCCAAATCCAAGCCACCCTACCGGAAAACTTTGGAAACGAAAACCTAGATGGCATGGAGCAACTATTTGACCGAAAGAATGATAATGGGCTTTACATGGTGGAAAGACTTTGGATTCCTATATTCGGCGATTTAAGGACGCTTATTATGAATGAAGCCCACCTATCACCTTATTCGGTCCATCCCGGGTCGGATAAGATGTACTTTGACTTGAAGGAATTGTATTGGTGGCCGGGCATGAAGCGTGATGTGGCTAAGTATGTGAGTGAGTGCCTTACTTGCCTACAAGTTAAGGCCGATCACAAGAAGCCACCCGGATTGTTGGTACAACCGGTGATGCCCGAATGGAAGTGGGAGCATATTTCAATGGACTTCATCACCAAACTACCGAAGACGAGAAGCGGCCGAGACACGATTTGGGTGATAGTAGATCGGTTAACGAAATCGGCTCACTTTTTAGCCATCCGTGAAACCGATAAATTTGACACTTTAGCTCGTTTGTACATCAAGGAAATAATATCTAAGCATGGAGTGCCGGTTTCTATCATTTCGGATAGAGACGCCCGTTTCAAATCGAAATTTTGGGAAGCCTTTCAAAAAGCCATGGGTACCCGACTTGACATGAGCACGGCATTTCACCCTCAAACGGATGGGCAAACCGAGAGAACCATTCAAACACTTGAAGATATGTTGAGGGCGTGTGCAATTGATTTTGGTGGAAGTTGGGAAGATCATTTGCCGTTAGTTGAGTTTTCATACAACAATAGCTACCACGCTACTATTCAAATGGCACCCTTTAAGGCCTTGTATGGTAGGGTGTGCCGTTCTCCTTTAGCTTGGGCGGAAATTGGAGAGAGTCAACTTATCGGGCCGGAAATTGTGATTGAAACTACCAAAGTAATATCTCAAATTAAGGAGAAGTTGCAATTGGCCCGTGAACGTCAAAAGAAGTATGCCGATGTGAGACGAAGACCGTTGGAGTTTGAAGTTGGTGAATTTGTACTTTTGAAAGTGTCACCGTGGAAAGGAGTCGTACGATTTGTGAAGCGGGGAAAACTTGCACCAAGGTATGTTGGTCCTTTCAAGATTCTTGAACGGGTTGGGAAAGTTGCTTATCGGCTAGAATTGCCTCAAGAGCTTAGCGGTGTGCATGATGTGTTTCATATATGTAATTTGCGCAAGTGTTTGGCGGATCCTACACACCATGTGCCTATGGACGAAATTAGGGTTGATTCGAATTTGAACTTTGTTGAAGAGCCGGTAGAGATCTTGGACCGTCAAGAAAAGAAACTCAAGAAGAAGCGCTACACCATTGTGAAGGTTAGATGGAATGCTAGACGTGGAGCCGAGTTCACTTGGGAGCGAGAGGATCACATGAAGTCTAAGTATCCACATTTATTTGTAAATTAGGGTTTTGTTAAATTTCGGGACGAAATTCTTTTAACGGGGGAATAATGTAACATCCGTGAATTTTGACCCGTTGACTTTTCGTGTAATATGACTAACAATTTAAGTTAATGAATTAATTGGGTCGTTTTGTGATTTTATGACTATGTGGCATGCTAGTCGGGTCGTCGTATGTGTAGTCGGTATGTAATTGTGCAACTAATGGTATTGTGGTTGAGATGGGAAACGGGTCGGCCCGTGGGTAGTCCATGACCCACCAGCCCCTCCCCAAGACCCATTCCCCCTTATCCTTTTCTCATTTCTCATCTTTCTCTCTTTCTCTTCTATTCTCTCTAGTAAAAGAAACCCTCCATCTAATTTCCATTTTATTCCATCTAAATTGTGTTTTGGAATTGCTATAATACAAGAATCGTAATCATCATCTCCTCATTGTCGCCATCTTTGAAGAATCAAAGGCCAAGTTCTTACCATTTTACCCATTTTTGACCTAAATTCGGAATTGAGCACTAGGAAGAGTTTTGGTAAGTCTAAATCAACCCATTTACTTCTATTTATGTTTGTTCATGTGTTTCTAGTTGATTTGATATGATTTCGAGTCTTTAAAATTGTAAAATGGAGTTTTGGGTTAAATTAGGGTTAGGGTTAGGGTTTGATGAATTTGTGGATGATTTTGGTGTTTTGGTCGAATTGGTGGGTTGGGTTATGTGTATTTATGGTCATTGATGTTTAGTTATGCTTCAAAATGGGTTACAAATCGTTTTGGTGTGGTTGGGTTGAAATTGGGGTGTTTGGGTTCGTTTTGCTGCACTTGCAGCTGCTGGTCCTGGTGTGCAGGTTGTCCCACTGCGGCGCAGTTGGAGCACTGCGGCGCAGGGCATAGTCTCCACTGCGGCGCAGTGGATTCCCTCGGCCATTTTTGCTTCTTAGCCCACTGCGGCGCAGTGGGCATAGTCCTTGCTCACTGCGGCGCAGTGCTTTGTCTCGGGTCCTGGTTCAGTTTGGCCACTGCGGCGCAGTGGACATAGTTCTGGTCCACTGCGGCGCAGTGGATAGTCACTGTGTTTTTATGTGTGTCGCTTTTCAACTTGTTTGAGATTGTATAGTTGACGTGGCGGTATTACGATGAATAATTATAGGTTGTGGACGTGTGGAACCCGTTACTCGTTTGTAATCCTTTACTAGCTTCTTTGCCAATCAAGGTGAGTTTCGTATCTCCCTACCCGCTTGGGATTCGGGCTGAAAAGTGTAAACCTGGCTTGTTTACTTGTATTTATTGATGTATTATTTGTTTGACTTGATTGTTGGATTGATGTGGCGTATCCTTTCGTTTGATTGACTTGGGTTGTGTTTTCGTTAAGTATTACTTATACATTAGGATAGACGTACATACATGGAGGTCGGTTATGCCTTCCTTTGGGTTTTAGATGTGGTGGGAAGGCTGCGGGTGACCCTATACATAAGCATCTGGGACTTGAAGAAAGTAGAATCCTCTGAAGTATATGTACGTATAGTTGGTTTATATTGTGATTAATGATTAATTTTGATTGATGCATATGTTGTGCATATGTCCCACTGTTAGGGGATTTGACTTATGTATATGGAGATACGGCCTTGTCCCTCTGTTGACAAGTGTGCCCCGTTACGATTATTGATTGTTGGTTCATGTTTGTCGAATGTTGATTATTGGTTTATGATTGACGGTTATTGATTGTCGGTCTATGATTATGCATTTACATTTGCTTGTAAGCATTGCATACATTATTGTTGGACCCTCGGCAGGGGATTGCCGGCATCCTGGTGCATAGATGTATGCACCCATTTTGGATGTAGACCTGACCCCGAGTATATAGACATATATATCTCGATGTTTTTGAGATACAGCCCTGTCCATGGCGATGGCAGAGGGGTATCGTTGCATACGTGATTGAAGGTCACGCTTAGGATAGGCATATTTGCTTATTCATTCATTCGGCATTTGCATTGATACATACATCATTTGTGCATCCTCATTACACTCTCATTTCTTTTGTGTAATCTTGTTGTTGGACGATATTGTGTTGCTTAGAGGCTCGCTGTAAGTCATGCCTAGCCTCTATTCGTATATTGTGATTATTGTTGATGGTTCTTTATGGACCATTACTACGAACTCACCAACCTTGTGTTGACTATGCTTAGTACACTTTTCAGGTAATCAGGTACCCCCAGGACGTGGAGTTTAGTTGCTTGCTTGCTGTCTAACCCGGACTTGGACCTCATGGATCAAGGATTCATTAGCCTGTCTTTTGCATTATACTTAGGATTTGTTCGTCTTCTCTGGATGTTGTTATGTAGACTTTGATGACTATTTGTTCTTGTTGTATTTTGTTACTTGTTTGCTATGTTCTTGGATTCACCGAATCTATATTTGCATTTAGATGGTTCTATTGTAATTCCACCGGGTGCTATGTGTTTTCCGTGACATTTCGAGCTCCGGCTTGGGGTGTTACAGAATTGGTGAGTGATTCTTAGCTCAAAATCATCATTATATGTTGCTTATTATGTTTCTTGGTCGAATCTAAACATCCTTGGTCCCTTTCTTTGTCAAAATCGATTTTGAGTAAATTAGGGTTTTAGTTTGAGTTCTAGGTTTGATTTGTGGCTAAATTGTGTTATGGAAAGGAATTGGTGATGGGTTTTGTCCAAAATATGTTGGTAACATGTCTCCTAGCTTCAAAATGGTCTTTAGATGTTCAAAAATGGTCTTTAGATGTTCAAAAATGGGTTTATGTCCGTCTGGGGGAGCAAGGCCTCTGAGGTGAGCACGGCCTCAGAGAGGCTGAGCACGGCCTTTGCCCTGCACAAGAGTCGTGCTCTACTGACCTCGTCGGCAACTTTTCGGTTCCCGCTTCGTTCTACATTCAATCGACTTGTAACCTTTAGGGAAGTCTTATATCATCTAATAAATGTCAAATAACTTGTTAAAACACAAATTCAAACACTTTGATTTTCATGTCAAGTTTTGGTGCTAAGTCATTGAACCGCTTATGAACAAAACCCTTCCTTTTTCGTTTAAATGATCTTGAATCACTTCTAAAGCACCTTTGGGGGATTGTGGCATAGTTTAGCTAGCTAGGCCTTACCGTTAGGATACCTTGTGATATTTTGATGTTGTAATTAGGTTGGATACGTTGTTGAAGTTTGATTGTGCTCACCTATCTTTGGAAGTTATTTGCTCGTCTCAGGTGAGTTTCGTAGCCCCTATCTTTGTGGAACTTTGGGGTGGAAAGTGTACTCGTTTTGGTAAAAACTAATGTCGATTAACAATGAAATGCATGATATGAGAACTATGTAGATGCTTGAAATGTAAACATGATACTATTTATGATTATTGGGTTGGATTAAAGATGCTTGAGCTATTCGCACAATTTGGTGTCCCGTGGGGACTTGTGAGCTTGAATATGTGTACACCTCGCCAAATTGTGTGTCATGCGGGACTTGTGAGCTTGATGAACGTTCATTTTGATGATTTTGGATTGTGATCTTGTTGTTTAACTTGGTTGTGTGTTTGTATGATCTTATAGAGATTCTTGTGCCCTATATTAAGAAGTTGTGGTATGTGCTTTGATTGGCTCTCTTATTATCGTATGACTTGTTATCGGCACTTTTGGAACTTGATACTTATTTTGATGCTTAAACCTACGAACTCACCAACCATGTGTTGACTTGATTTAGTACACTTTTCAGGTGAACAGGTAGAACCAAGGCGTGCCGGTTGATTGCATGTTATTGCTAGGATTGGACTTGGACTTTATTGGATCCGTGATCCATTGCTCCCGTGTATGGGTTGTGCTTAGGATCATTAGCCATCTTTTGAGACTATCTTTTGTAAACTTTTGATGGCGTTGTGCTCCTTATGCTTATTTTGGAACCGAAACTTGTTTTTATCTTGATTTTATGTATGGATTGTCCAATCCTTTGTTGCATATAGTTTGTCTCTACATAATCTCCATGTCATGCTGTGCTTTTCTCGACGCCCCATGTTTCCGCCTTGTTGGGGTGTTACAGTATCAGTAGAAGGGTGACTTGTGGCTCAAATGTTCCTCCCAGAATCACCAAAATGTGAGTTCAGATATCACAAAGTGGTAGAGAATGTTTTTAAGGAAATTTTCTTTAAACTATAGGTACATCTGTACATACTAATATGCAAGAACAGCGTATTGTCAGGTTCGAATTTGGAAGGTGAAATACCACCAGCAATAAAAGACTTGCAAGAGTTGACAGAGGTGTAAGTATCAATGAGCTATAATATTAGATCAAAGTCTAAGTATTGTTTTTAACTCCCCAGTACTGGTTTATTCTATCATCAGGTGGTTAAACGGGAACTCACTCAATGGGTCGATCCCTGATATGAGCAACCTTGACAAATTGACAATTATGTAAGTCTTTTCCTGACAATAATTAACATTCTAGATACATATTGTAGTGTTTGTTATTATATTGTGTCCTTGGCTGAATTGCAGACATCTAGAGGACAACAAATTGACTGGTCCTTTACCATCTTACTTTGGTAGCTTGCCAAACTTAAAAGAACTGTATGTCATAATCTTCACATTTTTACTTCTATTCATAATATGTTTATGTTTAGAACTGTGCAGTCACTTTAATCAATATTAATGCAGGTATGTACAGAACAACTATCTGTCTGGGGACATCCCTCCAGCATTATTAACTGGAAAAGTTATTTTTAAGTAAGCTGCTTCTTATTATTTTTTTCCTTCAAAATTTGAGAGAAATAGTTCATTTATATACCAACTAATGTATGTATGCAGTTACGAAGGTAATCATGGTCTAAGCAAACACGGGAAGAAAAAGTCACATTTCAAGTTAATACTGGGAATTTCAGTTGGAATACTTGCAGTTGTGTTTATTCTGTTCATAGGAAGTTTGTTGCTATTACGTTATTTTGGGAGAAAACCACCTACTCAAAGAAGTGAGGATAAAGGTAGGCAATCTTACAATATTACCTGTTACCTTCACTAATGGTCAAGTGTAGCTGATTGGAAATGCCGAACTATTTATTACATCAGGAGCAATTTCATCACGTAAGAGCATATTTGGATCAACGGGCTACTCGGTTGCACGAGGTGGCAGTTTGATGGATGAAGGAGTATCATACTACTTTTCACTTGCTGAGATAGAGGCTGCTACTAGTGGGTTCTCAAAGAAAATTGGTAAAGGAAGTTTTGGCCCTGTATATTATGGAAAAATGAAAGATGGGAAGGAGGTGGCAGTTAAAATGATGGCCGATTCATCTAGCCATGGAGCCCAGCAATTTGTTACCGAGGTAAAATCTGCATACAACAGTTGTATAGTCATCTTGATCTTGGAGACATCAAATATGTAGTAACACTTATCACTGATGTGCTAAATAGTTCAAATCTGCCATTTCTTGAAATCTCTCTACATTCACAGGTTGCTCTCTTGTCAAGAATTCATCATAGAAATCTAGTACCCTTAATAGGATACTGTGAAGAAGAGCATCATCGTATGCTAGTTTACGAGTACATGCATAATGGAACATTGCGAGATCACATACATGGTATGTCAACTATCAAAACCACAATTTCCATTTTTCCTATGCCCTTGGATAAGTTATGAGTCAAATAAATATGCAAACAGACAAGGTGAACAAGAAGCACGTGGACTGGCGAGCTCGTCTACGTATTGCAGAAGATTCAGCCAAAGGTCAATTCCATCAAGCTTCTTTTTTCTAATATCCTTACAACTTTTCAAAATAAAATATCACTGAAAGTTTAATGTATTGCAGGTCTCGAGTATTTGCACACTGGATGCAATCCAAGTATTATTCACCGGGACATCAAAACTAGCAATATTCTTCTAGATATCAATATGAGGGCTAAAGTATCAGATTTTGGACTTTCAAGGCAGACTGAAGAAGACTTGACACACATATCAAGTGTGGCAAGAGGGACCGTTGGCTACCTTGACCCTGAGTAATTAAGCTACAGTACTTAACAGAGATTTATACCTGCTAATGATCTTATTAAGTCCTTTAACCAATTCTTTCTTAACCAGGTATTACGCTAACCAACAACTAACTGAGAAAAGTGATGTCTATAGTTTTGGGGTTGTTCTGTTAGAGCTTATCTCAGGAAGAAAGCCTGTATCTCCTGAAGAGTTCGGAGCTGATTGGAGCATTGTTCACTGGGTAAGTTTATTGCCAGCTATGCATATTATATAAGCCCTGCTATAATCCACACATTTCTAACATATCCATAATATATAGTGAGTATGCACATATGACATATAAGATAATTTTGTTTATCGATGATGCAGGCAAGGTCTTTGGTTCGTAAAGGGGATGTAGTGAGCATCATAGATCCTACACTAGCACAGGATGTGAAAATCGAGTCTATATGGAGAATTGCAGAAGTAGCAATCCAATGTGTGGAACAGCACGGGTATTCTAGGCCAAGGATGCAAGAAATCATATTGGCCATACAAGATGCAATCAAGATCGAAAGTGGAAACGATGGCAAGCTCACCTCAGAAAGTTCAAGAGGACAATCTTCACGGAAAACATTATTAACTACCTTCCTCGACATTGATAGCCCAGACCTTTCTAATGATTGCCTAATACCTTCTGCTAGATGATAGACAGTGTGGTGCATACTCATCATCCAATATTACTCTGAAGAAACCCATACATAAACCTCTCTTTTTTTTTTCTTGAGTTTTTCTTGTGGAAAAGTTGACTCTTATGTATAGCAAGACCTTTGAAATTAAAAACTTTTGTTAATTGATGACATTCACAGTATCATAACTGATCGATGCATGTATGAATCTATCACCATATCGTTGATAACTTAATTTTTAATATTCTTCTTTTGCAATGTATTATTTATGATCGAGTAATTAATATAATGTTCATAGCAAGACACGATCTTGCCACAAACCATTTAATACTTGTATAAAATACTAATAAATGCATTTTTAGTCTTGTAATGTAAGCGCATCCTAATAAGAAAGCATAATCATAAGAAACCATTGAGTGGTTCTTTAAATTTATTGAGACGACAAATTTAAATGTCATTTGGATATGGAAAGCTTTGAGTTGGGGCTGTGGTAGGTTTGGAGCTGAAGCTTGAAAATGGGCTAAGAGCTGGACTTCTATTTCAACCCTTCTTACACAAACTTTTATTTTAAAGACCTTTCGGGGCTTTTAGAGCTTTTTGGGCTGGAGCTTTTGATTTCAAGTGCATGTCCAAACAGGGCTACTATTTTGAAAAGGGCTTATATTTAAAAGCTTGGGGCTTTTAAGCTCCTAAAAGCCCCTTAAAACCGCTTACCAAACAGACACTTCACCTATTTCACGATGAAAGAAACATCAACCATATATTTTTAATGATTTTCTTTTGCAGTTCTAAGTGTTTTTTATTTAAGTTTCATATATTGATACACCTTATACTTGCCAATGGAGTTGGTAACTCATTGGTAAAGTCTTTGTCCTTTTAATAGATTCACCAAGGTTTGAGTTTCACTTCTAGAGTAGATTAATATGAGATTTTAAAGAGTTTTGGGTTTCATGTGATTAGAACGCCATTCATCAAATAAAGAGAAAAAACCTTATATTTTTTCGTAAGTGGATTAGAATATTGGTTGTTATTGTTTGTGACTATGTTAAGTTTAACGATGATAGACCGGTGAATTTGCAGTGGACTTTTAAAAAAAAAAAGTATGTTTGCAGTGGGCTGAGCTTGGCA
This sequence comes from Erigeron breviscapus, assembly GCA_034093135.1. Classification (NCBI taxonomy): domain Eukaryota; kingdom Viridiplantae; phylum Streptophyta; class Magnoliopsida; order Asterales; family Asteraceae; genus Erigeron; species Erigeron breviscapus. The sequence continues at coordinate 203,148,432 of CM067167.1, read as the reverse complement.
ATGGGCGTTTTAAGCCTAATGAAGTAGAGAAACTGCGAAAAGAAAGCCTAAACTATTTCTTGCGACGTATTTCATTTGTATTTGTTTCATGTTTATTATTGTTTTAGAAATGTTTTATGAATATCTTCAAAAGTATCTTTATATGTTTCTTTTATATGATCAAATTTATATAGCTGGATGCAAGTTTTTAGTTATACATTATTTGAACATTTATACCAAGTTGTTAACATACAATGTCCAAAACCTTAGTTCGTTCCTACTATAGACATTTGATTATAGTTAGTTACATTCCTTACACGGTACTTGACCCTTTATTATAACACACTTGCTAAAAGATCAATGGCTTTTAAGGCTGTCATTAGATGACAATAAGGGTATTTATTTTCGTTATATTAATAAGTTGTAGCCTAGCTGGTCAGAGGACTTTCCGGTTTTACCCAAGGTCTTGAGTTCGATCTTTAGGGATCACAAACTTGGGGTTTTTCCCTTCCGAATATTTGTAACGGAATCAACTTCAATCTTCTAAGCACATAATCTTGTCTCCACTTCCTGAACAACCTATAAAAAGGGTAACAACTAAAAGAATAAGCCAAAGCTTAGTGAATACCCTTGCATACGCTTATACACACGAAGGAGGGCAAAAACACTAAGGACTATCACATGTAGCCAATGGCATCGTCATACCATCACTTGCATACTCACCTTTGTGCTAACAAAACATACATGGATCCATATACGCTAAACAATAATCTTAAGAGGTTCTTAGGCCTTATACTCAATTCAACTATGGGGTTCTTAGGCCCCGACCCCAAATTAGGCCCTAACGCCAAATCGATTACCACACACGGAATCCACCATCATATGGTAATCGACCCAACATACATATAATCGTATGCAAGAGTACTCACCTCCTTCGCGACAACCAAATCCATGATGACCACATAACCATATAATTGCTTTCAACCTAGCAATAATCACAAACACATATTTGGTCATTGATGGGGTTTTTGTTTTCTTTTAGTGTTTAAATTTGTAAAATGTTGTACAAGTTAATATCTCAAAAACACACACACCTTAACGGACAAGGGACCCGATCAGATGTAGTATAGTTTAGTGATAAGAACAGGATCGTTCGCAGGGACGCGTTGCTTTACCTAATCTAGTAATATGTGTAATTCTAGCGGTTGTGGGGTTGTCACGATTTCCTATTAAAACTAATGCAAATAAAAAGTAAATAGAAGCCGCAACCGCTTATTCAGCGAGAGGCTCAGTCTGAAAATAGTTTGAAAAAGCAAATAACAGTAATTAAATTAAATACTTGTTTGGCATCTCCGATCTCATGGTACGACCAAATACTATTCTACCTACTTGCTAGACTGTTGGAAACTTAATCACGGCTCAGATTCTCGTTAGATTCACTTTGCCTAATTACTAGTGCTGTCACTAGACTCACACTACCCTATAAACAAATTCTCGTTAGATTCATTGTTTAAGCATTAATGACCTAAAGTTTGTGTTACTAATTCATCTTTAAGTTACCCGGCTCTTAAGCCATGACAAGATAATAATTATCTCCGGTGACCACAGTGCTCGTTTCCAAGTCAAAGGATCGCGTCTGACATTGTTAAGCATCATGTTCAATTTGTCCTAATTACTATGGTTCTGGATCCCTCGGTTACAAGTGAATCACCTTTTACAACTAGTTATAGACCGACTAGTGTTTTCCATCCTTATGTATTAATCTTAGTGTATGATTATAGACCGATCATCAGAATTAAACTAATACACTCAGATATAGAACCGATAACAATATGAAGAACTAGTAAAACATGGATCTACGATAAACAGTAAAGCACACTCCAACAGATTCTAACAAATAAAGTAAAACAATAAACGTCTACATGATCACATTGATCCAAACAAGTATTCAGCCTACTAGCCGGACATTATTAAAGGAATAACAAAGTCTGGAAAGATGAAAGACATTGTTTACCAACTGAAAGTAAAATAGAAAAGTAAATCTAGATCGCGGATGAAGATCGGAAGGTGTTAGAAGCTCCAAAACCTTCTGGAAATCTGCAACTACGAGCTAGGGTTTGATCTGGGCGGCTAGGGCTGCTGAATCGGCTCTCTCTTAGGGTTTTGAGGGTTAGTTCGGCTTAAATAGAGATTTAAGTCGGTTGCTGATCTGGGCCGCCCAGCGATGCTGGCTGGGCTTGCCAGCGGCGCTGGGTCTGGGCTTCTTAGGGCCAGCGGCACTGGTGTATAGGGAGCGGCGCTGGCAACGCTGGGAGCTGCTGTTGTTCTCGTACTTCTTCGTTCGGCTCCCGAATCACTTCCTTGTGTCTTGTAACTTCATAGGCTCCCTTCTTGAGTTACTTGATGTCATTTACCCTCTCTCGCATCTTCCGTGAACCTGCATAAACATACGATTCCATTAAGTACCGATAGTTCCGGAATATTAACTCATTTAGACATTGAAATGAAGCCTTTCGATAGGGGTTTTTATCACAAAATGGACGCTCATCAGTCATCTAAAAAAATCACAATAAACACAAGGCCAACATGCCATACTTTACTATCTCTACTATCATCTCAATGCCCAACCCAACTTTCACGTAACTCACATTGACATTGAGTTTCTATGAGTTTCTCTAATCTCAATATTCATATCAATTTGGCCAAAACTCACTTTATACTAAAAATCACCATTTCATTAACACTTCAAAATGGCTATACAACCTTTTACTCGTTATGCCATCAACATGGACTTTACGTTATGCCACTAATCGTGGACTTACTCGTTATGCCATCAACATGGACTTTACGTTATGCCACTAATCGTGGACTTACTCGTTATGCCATCAACATGGACTTTACGTTATGCCACTAATCGTGGACTTACTCGTTATGCCATCAACATGGACTTTACGTTATGCCACTAATCGTGGACTTACTCGTTATGCCATCAACATGGACTTTACGTTATGCCACTAATCGTGGACTTACTCGTTATGCCATCAACATGGACTTTACGTTATGCCACTAATCGTGGACTTACTCGTTATGCCATCAACATGGACTTTACGTTATGCCACTAATCGTGGACTTACTCGTTATGCCATCAACATGGACTTTACGTTATGCCACTAATCGTGGACTTACTCGTTATGCCATCAACATGGACTTTACGTTATGCCACTAATCGTGGACTTACTCGTTATGCCATCAACATGGACTTTACGTTATGCCACTAATCGTGGACTTACTCGTTATGCCATCAACATGGACTTTACGTTATGCCACTAATCGTGGACTTACTCGTTATGCCATCAACATGGACTTTACGTTATGCCACTAATCGTGGACTTACTCGTTATGCCATCAACATGGACTTTACGTTATGCCACTAATCGTGGACTTACTCGTTATGCCATCAACATGGACTTTACGTTATGCCACTAATCGTGGACTTACTCGTTATGCCATCAACATGGACTTTACGTTATGCCACTAATCGTGGACTTACTCGTTATGCCATCAACATGGACTTTACGTTATGCCACTAATCGTGGACTTACTCGTTATGCCATCAACATGGACTTTACGTTATGCCACTAATCGTGGACTTACTCGTTATGCCATCAACATGGACTTTACGTTATGCCACTAATCGTGGACTTACTCGTTATGCCATCAACATGGACTTTACGTTATGCCACTAATCGTGGACTTACTCGTTATGCCATCAACATGGACTTTACGTTATGCCACTAATCGTGGACTTACTCGTTATGCCATCAACATGGACTTTACGTTATGCCACTAATCGTGGACTTACTCGTTATGCCATCAACATGGACTTTACGTTATGCCACTAATCGTGGACTTACTCGTTATGCCATCAACATGGACTTTACGTTATGCCACTAATCGTGGACTTACTCGTTATGCCATCAACATGGACTTTACGTTATGCCACTAATCGTGGACTTACTCGTTATGCCATCAACATGGACTTTACGTTATGCCACTAATCGTGGACTTACTCGTTATGCCATCAACATGGACTTTACGTTATGCCACTAATCGTGGACTTACTCGTTATGCCATCAACATGGACTTTACGTTATGCCACTAATCGTGGACTTACTCGTTATGCCATCAACATGGACTTTACGTTATGCCACTAATCGTGGACTTACTCGTTATCACAATCATTCATCACAACAAGCGTTCACAAATACGTTCATGGAAAACAAGGCATTTACGTTCAACAAGTCATCGTTTAATATCAAATCATTTCAAGTAAATCGTTAAAACGTTTAAGTAAAACAAGTACACTTTTCACCCCAAATGTAAGAGAAAATGGGGCTACGAAACTCACCTTCGCCGAGCTACAATAAGTTAAAGTCAAACTACAAACGTCCAACGATCGCCTCGCGTGCACCACCTATCAAATTCACATATTACAATGGCGAGTCAAACCCTAATTGCAGATTTTAAAAGGTTTTGTAACTTTGAATGACATTCGGGACTTGATTTAGTCATGTCATAACCCTCAAACGTCTTAATGGCCCTACTGAATATAAACAAGGACACTTTGACACGAAATTTTTAGAAATGGAGATGGATTCACCCCAAATAGATGTTACCATGACAAAATATACTCTCATACGATTCCAACGATAGGTCATACGCCTAAAACGGCCTTACGTATCAAAAGTTATTGACGTTTGAAAACTGACGCGCGAAACTGGCCAACATCGCGGCGCGAGGAGTCAAGCTCGCGGCGCAAGAAGAAGGAGGGGCTCGCGGCATGAGAAAAAGGTCTGGACCACTCGAACACAAACTCGCGGCGCGAGAGGAAATCTCGCGGTGCGACTGAAGCTTCTCCTGCACCTAAACCAGCAAAAACACGACCCAAACACACACTAAACTCCATTTTTGACCTTGGAATCGATCTAGGAAGGTTCAAGACATGTTTTGAAGCTTATATAAACACATTTTGACATAAACAAACATAACCCACATCTTAAGATTCGACTCATAACATCATACAAATCCGTTTTCACCTCAAATCAACCAAAACCCTAAATGAACCCTAGGTTTGACTCAAATCCGGTTTTGACCCAAATCAAGACCCAAAAATGTTTATATTTGACTAGAGACACGATTAATAACATAAAATGGTTAAAATGAGATAGTTTTTACTTACCAAATCCTCCAAAAGCCTTCAAAATCCGATTTTGACTCAAAAGTGGAGTTTTCTTGCACTTGGAAACTTGATCTTTTGATATGATGCTTAGTTGATGAAGATGATGAAGAATTTATGACTAATTTATCTTGGATAACATGTAATGTGTCAAGAACTTAGAGGGAGATAAGATGAATTTGAGTGTGTTTAGTGAGTGAGGGAAAAGGGAAAGAGATAAGAGAGTAAAGTGAGTGAGAGTGTAAGAGTTTTGGGGGAGAAATGGGTAGGTTGGGTCATATGGTCAAGTGGGTCGGTCCAACTAGGTTTAACGGGTCGACCCGATTATGTTTCTAGTCAAATAACAATCGCCCTAAGTCATACAACCGACCATTAAGTCTCGTCTAGCATACAACACGTTTATCGAGAGGTCATACAAGCTTCAACTACATCGTCTAGCTATATTGACTAGTCATTAACACGAATAAGTCAATGAGTCAAGTAAACGGAATTCCATAAATCAAAAGTTAATATTGCATTTAGCCACGTCAAAAACGTCAACGTACAAGTCAATTAAGTCAAAATTCACAAATGTTACATTATTCCCCCGTTAAAGGAATTTCGTCCCGAAATTCGATCAAAACCCTAGTCACTAAACAAATGAGGATACTTGGCTTTCATAGAATCTTCACGTTCCCAAGTGAATTCGGGTCCACGTCTAGCTTGCCACCCCACCTTAAAGAGTGTATACCGAGTGTTCTTAAGCTTTCTAGTTTGTCGGTCTAAGATCTCTACCGGTTCTTCCACGAATTTCAACGTTTTATCAACACGGATCTCCTCAAGAGGCACGTGGAGTGTTGGGTCGGCCAAACACTTCCGGAGATTACAAATATGGGAGACATTATGAACTCCACTCAAGTTTTGAAGAAGTTCCAATCGATACGCCACCAGGCCAATTCGTTCAAGGATTTTAAATGGGCCAATATACCTCGGGCCCAACTTGCCACGTTTTACAAAACGGACCACTCCTTTCCACGGAGACACTTTCAACAACACAAAGTCGCCCACTTCAAATTCGAGGGGTCTTCGCCTCACGTTTGCATACTTCAATTATCTTTCCCGAGCTACTCTCAATTTTTCTTTAATTTGTGAAATCACCTTGGTCGTTTCAATGACAATTTCGGGTCCAATGAGTTGGCTTTCACCAATCTCCGCCCAAGCTACCGGTGATCTACATTTTCTCCCATATAAGGCTTTAAACAGCGCCATTTGGATGCTAGCATGGTAGCTATTATTATAGGATAACTCGACTAACGGTAAATGCACATCCCAATTCCCACCAAATTCGATGGCACAAGCCCGCAACATATCCTCAAGTGTCTGAATCGTTCTTTCACTTTGATCATCGGTTTGAGGGTGGAACGCCGTACTCATATTAAGTTGAGTACCCATTGCTTTTTGGAACGCCTTCCAAAACTTTGAAGTAAATCGGGCATCCCGATCGGTTAAGATGGAAACCGGCACTCCATGCTTGGATACTACTTCATTTATGTACAATCGTGCCATGGTGTCAAATTTGTCGTCTTCTCGGATAGCTAAGAAGTGTGCCAACTTAGTCAACCGGTCAACAATCACCCAAATGGTGTCCCGACCACTGCTCATTCTAGGTAACTTCGTGATGAAGTCCATAGTGATGTCCTCCCATTTCCACACCGGTGTTGCCGGTTGAACTAGCAAACCGGGTGGTTTCTTGTGGTCGGCTTTCACTTGTAAGCATGTGATGCACTCACTAACATACCGTGCAATGTCTTTCTTCATTCCCGGCCACCAATACAAATCCCTTAAGTCAAAGTACATCTTGTCGGACCCCAGGTGAACCGAGTACGCCGACTTGTGAGCTTCGTTCATCAATTTCAATCGCCATTCGCCAAAAACGGGAATCTACAATCGTTCAACAAAATACAAGCCATTATCCTCCTTTCCATTAAATTATTCTTCTAAGCCGTGCAATGCTTCATTGATGAAGTTTTCCGGCCTAGTTGCTAATCCTTGGGCCTCAATGATGGAGTCACAAACACTCCTTTGCATGGTAAGACTCATGGCTCTAACTCGCCTTGGTTTTACGTCTTTCGGCTTAATGCATCGGCTACAACATTGGCTTTACTCGGATGGTAACGAATGACACAATCATAATCGCTAAAAAGCTTTTCTTTGGAACTGAAGGTTCCTTAGAAGCAGACTGAGGCAAAGGTGTCTTTTGGTTTACCTTTTTAACTGGAGCAATCATCTGGGATGCTCCAGTCTTAACCTCTGGGGATTGAACTGGTAAGTCATTTGAACTGGAGGTAGCAGGCTCATCATAAATGGTGATGGGCCTGACCTCCTTTGGTAAGCGGTCAATAACTGGGATTAATGATGCCACATGAGTATTTCCATCCAGATATGCTCGACTTTGAATTGGGTATTAATTTACTGCAGCATCAAATGGCTTTCTAGTTTCTAGCCATGATTTAATGACCTATTTTTCTTTTTCTAAAATTAATTCCAGGTCATGTTTTTCTTGAACTAGTTGTTCAGTTACCAAAACTTGTACTTTAAAAGCGAGTTCAATATCCTGAAGTTCTTTCAATTTTGATTGTAAACTCGAAAGTTCAGTGAAATCTGTTTCTACATTATTTACACTATTAGATCTAACAGTTTCAACAAAGATTAAATCAGAATTAAGAGCTTCAGCAATGTCCAATTTTAGTTCAGGATCAGTCCCAGAATCATATTCACTGACCTTTTTAATGACAATGTCCACCCATCTTCCAGATGTGACATCTTCTTTCACCAGATGCTCTTGGTCTGCTAGAGCCATGAAACAACAATCTTTTTCCTTCTCTTCATCGACTGATGAATCATCAGAGGGAATCCAGTTTTCTTCACCAGTTGCAATCATGCATTCGTTGTTATCATCATTTGACATGAGAGCAATTTGAGTCTTAAGCTTTTTGTATTTCAACTTGTAGCTATCATCAGGCTTTTGATAAGAAATAGATGGACCAGACTGGGATACAAACTGACTGGACTTGCACTCCTTCATGAAATGACCTTTTCTGCCACACTTAAAGCATGTCAGATTAGTCTTGTCAGTGGAAGAACTGGGATGCATGTTGTCCACTGGGCCTATTTGCTCTTGCTTTGAAACGGTTGAACGTTTTAGCAATCATTGCAACAAGGTCATCAGTATCAGTTTCATCACAATCTGGAGAGATACTGTTAGTTATTCCAGATTCCATAAGTTCAGACATCATCTTCTTCATCGAAAATACATTCTCAGAAGACATTAAAGTAGCACATGGTGGAACAGTGTGATTGAGAGTAGGATTGACCAAAGTGGAACTACTGAAAGCACGATTTAAAGCATCTTTTTCAGCCTCCACTATCTGAGCTTGATTTTCTTCAGTAATCTGAAGGCTCCATATAGGGTTGAGAGAGTGTGAGAGTGCAGAGTTTTTCCTTGTCTTAAGACTAGGATCATATGAGACCATTTGGTTGGTAAAATGTCACAAAATTTCTCCAGAAGTATATCCTTGTCTTTCTCAACCCCAGTCCTCTCAACTGGTTAATAATGCTCATAAATCTGGTGTAAGTACCAGTGAGAGACTCATTGGGGAGAGCAAAAATGACTCATACTTCTTGTTTAAGGAGACCTTTCTAGTGACAATGGTGTCATCACCTCCTTCATGCTGGTTCACCAGTTCATCCCACATGGATTTAGCACTGGGATAGAGAACTAGTGTGGGAATTAGGGTTTCTGGAACAGCCCCGAGGATAATGTTTTTGAGAATGGTATCTAAATTTACCAATCTCCTCTCCTCTTCAGACCAATGTTCCTCCCTCTTTTCCCTTCCTCTTCTAGATCCAGTTAGATCAAGTAGAGGATTGAGAGGAGATGTGGGAATATAAGGTCCTTCATTTAAGATTTTCATCATATTCCTCTCAATTCCAGTAACATGGAGTACCATCCTAGCCTTCCACGTTCCAAATTCATCACTGTTCCCACTGAATTTAGGAACAGGATTATTTGAGTAGTGCACATGCACGTGTGGAGAAGCAGGAGTAGTAGAGGAGGTGGGGGATTATTATTAATAATGGTGGAGTCTCATGTTGTTCATTTACAACGGGTCAGGACCAAGACTGAATCCTCCTTGTGTATTTTCTGGGTTGGCATCAAAGAAGCAGATCTAGGCAAGTTTGTTAGCCTTCTGCTCTGATACCACTTGTAAGTCCCTCACTTGATGGTTTAACCCACTAGTGTAAAATACAACAAGTCAAGTATGCATTAGATTGGACTAGTATTACTTAAATATAAATGCAAGTATATAAATAAAGTAATACAAGACTTAAAGCAATAAATAATGTAAAGGTGGAACACAATGTAATTTTCAAGTGTATTTTATTTATGATGTTAAATAAAATACAAGGTTGTTGCGGAACCAAGATATTACAAGTATGTAAATATCCTAACAACTATGAATTACAAATGATCTATATTTGCTAAATATTCCTAAATCGAAATACTTAAAGTTGTGAAGTATGACTTTTAAGATCGAGAGTATTTGAGCAAATTCACCAAAATGCAAAAAGTGATTTGGAAGAGGTAAATGACTTAGTATTTATTGGCAAATAAATTCACCAGTGAATTTATTTGGCCGTACAAATATGGTTGCATGCATTTAAGGAAACAACTTTATATCCTTAAATGCATTGGTTAAGGTAAAGGATAAAGTCATGTTGATGTGACTTGTCAACCTTTTAACCAACCACCTTTACACGCGTGTTGTACTTTTAACAATAGACAAATAGATTGTCCGGATAAAAGCGTGTAAAGGCAAAAGTCAATACCTCGTAATCAGTGTTCAGATTTGTAAGGTCTAGAACACTGATAAAGCTCCAGTCGTTGATCAGTTAAGACTGCCAGTGGGCCCCGCCATTTGTCAGTCTTCTTTCTTCAGACTTCAGTCTTTGACTTCAGTGAGAATGTCTTCAGTGGAGTTGATCTGGACTGGAGTGAAGTCCAGTGAGCTGAAATCTGGTGCCTTCCAGATTTCCTGTACAAGTAAGGCGCTCACTGGTCTTCGATCATTTCTGGACAAATCTTCAGTAGAGCTCCAGTCTTCAAGTCTGGAGTGAGTCCAGTGAAACTGGACTTAACAAATTCCCCTTCCTCGGAAAGATTTAAGTTGAAATTGCAAATTTGCTTATCATCATATGTGGGTTGATATGATTTTGTTAATTGTCTTTATTAAACCACTTTTTAGATATTGGACGAATCTTAATTACTTTGTTAACTGAACTTTCTTTAAAATTAGATAAGGTAGTTCGTATGGGTTGGATGTGGTATCTTAGATGTGAGAGTGAGACTGTTGAAGGATGAGTGTTTAAGGCATGACATAAAAGAGTTTTGACCAACATCCAGATATAAATCGTTAATGATTATAGTTTATGCATAACGTTTGGATGGTTTATCTAAAAAAGGTATAGAATTGCTAGCGAAGTATAGTACATTCGTGTTTTGTTGTCATTTCATATTGCCTGGAGCCCTGGATAAGAAACTCAAGTCAAGCAGTATACATTTACTGATTAAATGGTCTATAGAGGTTGCTAGGCTTGGGTTCAATAGACGGTAGAGGTGCATAAACAGCTATGCCTGCCTCAAACAACATGGTCTTGGGCTGGAACCAGTTAGGTCTTGCCAAGGGTCTTTATACACAATGGAATAGGTGGCCAAACAGATGGCTTGGGTGTTGGGTTCATTTCAAGTGGATAAAAGCGAGATTGGGTTGTCTAGAGATGCCGTCTATCATTTTTTCTTTTGCTCGATACCACTTGTAAGTCCCAACTTGATAGATGGTAACAACTGAAGATACCTCTATGTCAATAATGAGATTGCTTTGCAATATAAACACTGAACTGGAGACGACCAGTTGCAGTGAGTGTATACCAAGTTACTGGATAGATTACTTATTATGGTGACAATAAGTAAATGACAATGCAATAAATAAATACTTGTAAAGTAAATTGGTGAGATGATATGTATTTTTCAATGTGTAATTTATTTATTGATGTTAAATAAATTACAAGGTTGTTGCGGAACCAAGATAATACAAAATGTAAATATCCTAACAACCTATGAAATACAATCGATCTAATACTTGGAAATTCTCTTCTACAATCGAAACACTTAAAGTTGTGAAATGTTTCTTTTAGCGATTGAGAGAATATTGCACAAGTTCACCAATAAAGCAATTGTCTGAATATTGCAAAAGGTTCGATTTCTTGGTTGTGCAAAGGCCTCTATTTATAGGCAAAGGTTGACATTGGGATGTCAACTTTGCCGTACAAATATGGTTGAGAGCATTTAAGGAATCACATTTAATTCCTTGTATATGCTTGATAAAGAAAGACATAAAGTCTCTTTATCCAACCTGCTTTATGTACTTTTGTACTTTAATCAAAGACAAATGCTATTGTCCGGTTAAAGGTACATAAAGCAAAAGGCCTTCCTCGTAATCAGTGTAAAGCTTTGTAAAGGCTTTAAACTGATGATCTCCAGTTTCTATCTGAGTAGAATGTCAACTGGGCTTCGCTGCCATTGTCATTCTCTATCTTCCATTTGTCGTCTTTGACTTCAACTGGAAGGTCTTCAGGTCTTATCAGATCTCAACTGGAGGAAGTCTTCAGTTGCATAAACTGTACGTTGCAACTGGACTTCAATATATTTCTGGACAATTCTTCAGGTCTCCAGATGCAACTGGAGACGCTCCAGTTTATCAGTAAACTGGACCTAACAAATTCTCCCTAATTGTCCTGAAATATTGCCAAGTCTTTTCAAGTTCTTGTATCTATACAAGTATGAACTGAAGAGACTTGTTTGACTAAATCTATCTAAATTTTCCAAGGCATTTTTATAGATCATTAAATGCCTTGAATATTTCTTTTGAGTTTGTTAGATTTAATCTGTTATCTAGCTTGTGGTTACAATCTGGCAACTTGTATATACATGAATTGAAACTTACAAAAGTTACAAGAAAGTAAATAAAAATACAAGTAGATAACTGAAGAGGAACTTATACAGATGGCCATTCGCCAGTTCTTCTTCTCTGGCATGAACCAATAGGTTGAGAATCCTCTGGGTCAATATGCATCCTAGTTTCCAGTTGTTCTTTGTGCTGTATCTTACCCTTTAACAGATTTATCCAGGCCTTCTCAAACCTATTCTTCATTTCCTTTGATTCCAAAAACTCAACCATTTCAACCCATTCGCTGAATCCATACTGGAGAACTGATGGATCTTCAGTTGTCACTAGTGGCCCTCTAGTGTAACTGACTTGTACTCTAAAAACTTTGGTGCCTGGCTTCACACACTTACACCATTTATTTTTCCATTGTGTTTTCTTTTAGCCATTATTGAAGAATAATAGGCTCTGGCTTCATATTCATTGGCAATCTTGACAGATCCAGATAGAGCAGAATGCACATCAGACTTTATATCATCATTGGACACCTCTCCAGTGTTCTACCAACTTGTAACACCCGACATTTAAAAACATGGGTTTTCAAAAATTTCCACCTAACGGTGTTAAAAGATGCGGAAGAAAACTTTAAAAGTTCAAAACCGATAAAAACAGTTCGGTTCCTGCATTTATTGGTGTTACATGCCATACCATCAAAATGTCTAAATGAAAACCCAACGGTTCCCAACACAAAACAACCGTCTACATAGTACTTCATAAAATCTGCATAATATCAAAATGTAAATAAAGTCTAATGAGGTGTAGGATCTATGGGTAGCTAAAGTCTTCATCAAGCATTCTACCCAATTCCTCACTTTTCATTCTACGTCTTCCTCGGCTTTGCTAAACCTGAGGGAGCAACACACATTCAAAAGACAAGTGTTAGCTAACGAATTAGCACTAAAGTTATAAAGCGTTGTCCAATTAAAACATTTCTACTTTGTTGACAAAACATTAAGGCACAACCCACATAACACACACACATACAACCTGCATATCAACTTAGGATGAATCACCCTAATTGTGCCTATCCTTCTTTTATTACACACATAATCACACGTATCTTCGTTATCTGCATATAAGTGTGCCCTGCATCACACCCGACTAGATGATCAACCAAAAGGCTACTCATCATATGTCGTTAAGGAATGGCAAGCCAATCCCAGAGTAATCCGTATATGGAGGTGGGTCAGACCCCTCGTATTACTCGCCCTGCATTAAATGACCATGTTGCAAGGAGCCACCCAAGCAACCTACGTTCACGCACTCGCCGGGCTAGGGCAAGTACGGGTTAAGCTTAACACTTCCCTGCATTATAATTTACGAGCTCGGTTTCACACATTATTAGTTTAGGCATCACACAACCTAAACAATTCCACACATTATAGTTTAGGCATCACACAACCTAAACATTTTCACACATTACCTTCATTACGTTTGGGCCCTTAAACGTGCACGTGACATGGCAACTTAGTAAGTCTAGTGTTCTAGATGAGCAAGCCATTAATACATGCACACAACAACATAAACTACGTCATACTGTATTTCAAGATTCTACATGCTACTTCATATAAAAACACTACATTATCCTTCATACCATAACACATACTACATTATACTTCATTTCATAACATGTACTACATTACATGTCATGAGGGACTGCATTTCAGGTCTCATAGGGCAACTACATAACCCATATTACCTTCCGTGTAACCCCATATACCCATAAACAAGATATGTTACCAATTGGGAAGTTTTAATTATGAAACCATTCTTTTCGTTGAACCCTCAGCGTGTCAAAAGTAGTGTATCTTACCTCAAAGAAGCGCACGACAATGGATAACCACGTTACAGTGCAAAGCAATTAGTCTCGTCTACCTATTATAGCAAACGACCATTAGACACACTAATACTCACGTTATTAAAGTCATATCTCAGACCTTAACACCTACAAACAAGACCCACGACAACGACTACGCATTGGAGGTTCAAAAGTTAAACCCAAATCAAAACTGACATTGTTGCGCCGCAACACCACATTGCGCCGCAAATTGTCTTTCTGTTTTACAGTTGCGCCGCAACCTACACGTTGCGCCGCAATTCAAACCCCCAGTTGCGCCGCAACCAGCCCCGATTCTGCACAACTTCGAATGTTTACACCCCAAATCAGATCCAAACGACTCCAAGTCAATTACCAGACCTTGATACATCAAAATCCTTCATTTTTAGATCATTAAAATGCAATTATCTTCTTTATTAAACCACACATGATTTGCATCATTAAAACAAACGTTAATTCGACATCAATTGATCCTCAAAGACCTAGATCTGATTTCAAACGACTCCAAGTCAATTACCAGACCTTGATACATCAAAATCCTTCATTTTTAGATCATTAAAATGCAATTATCTTCTTTATTAAACCACACATGATTTGCATCATTAAAACAAACGTTAATTCGACATCAATTGATCCTCAAAGACCTAGATCTGATTTCAAACGACTCATATGATTGAAAAGATATAAAATTAATGATAATATACCTTTCCTACCTGTAGATCTCAAAGAGGATGCAATAAACTTGATCAAACACACTTGAATCACACGTTTTGAAGGATTTTCGGCTTAGAATTTGATAGGGAATCATGGGGGGCGGCTAGGGCTTGAGAAGGAGGTTATTTTTCTGCATATTAACATCTAATGACTCCTTCCTAAACCTTAATCCCGTTTTTGACTTTCACCACATGTCAAATTTGGTCCCTAGGCTTCATAAGGTCATATTATTAGCCCAAAACACCTCTATGGACTATATACAACTTCATACACACTTTGAACACCTCTAAAAGGCATAAAACTACATCTTTAACACATTACTACATCCGTCAGTCTGACATCCAAGTCTCCCACATAAACTACGTTAACCACACATAAGCATTAAATCTTCCATAGATTTAACAGACACGTTAGGTTGACTTAACGACTCTAGTCAACCGTTAAATAAAAAGTTTAGGATGTTACAATTACCTCCCCCTTAAGAGGATTCCGTCCCCGGAATCTCATCAGAAAGGAATAACTCCGGATACTTCCCCTTCATTACTGCTTCGGTTTCTCACGCTAAGTTTTCTCCATGATTATGCTTCCACTTGATCAACACAAGATCAATCAATTTCCTACGTAGCTTCTTTTGCTTCCTTTGAAGCTTCTTTGACTTTTGGTCAAGGATCTCAATCCGACCAACTACAAACACACGTTATCATCAATACTCATATCTCTCCACGGATGCACATTGGTTTCACCTCAACCAATACGTCATGTCATCGTATACTTGCATCTTAATCCATGTCTTATATCACATTAACATGGACTCACCACTTACACGTAACTTCATAGCACATCTTGGCATATCACACATAAATTTGTCTCACATATTCGTTTTAGCACTAGCTTCACAATAAGCACGATTATCCACATCTTACGTACTAACATTACATCTAGCACGATTTACTACATCTTACATATTACTTTAACATTAGGTACATTCATTACCTAATTAATCCCACGTCTACTTCAACGTTTGGTCTCACTAACATATATATCTCATTATGATTCATACGTGTATCTAGTGAACTAGACACACCATATTTAAGCGCCACACATAAGTCATTTCAACATACATATATTCCCATACTACATTCAGCGAATACTATTCATTCAGTAATTAAGCCTTTCGAACACGTACCCTTGCTAACTTGCTATCACATCTCTCATAATTCATTTGATCAAAGGGTCGTCCCTCCATAACTTTCGATGCATAACATATCCCTCCATAATGGCTTATGGTTAAACCATATTACCCACTTTGCGCATAATAAGCTTCCCTTGTTCACCACAAAACCTTTAGACAATTTTGAGCTAACCAAAACACTTCTTTTACAATTCCAACTTTATGAACTATTGCCTTTATGTTATTTGATTCTACGCTTTTTCCCTTCAATAACTTGCCAAATCATGAAATGACATCCAACATCTATAACATGATCATTGATGCATATGATCACAACAATAAATCTCAAGGCACCATCACACAATCATATGGTTTTACCAAGTTTTATACCCCATTCATTCTTCTTTCCATCAAACTAAGAGTGATAGGCATCACATGAGTTCACCATTTTTTTCCTCACACTTGTCAAACATCTTTAAAAATCTCATATAATGGCCGTCTCGATTCAAAACATTCCACCATTTACTCTCACACTTTAAAAGCACTTCTTAATCACACATCTTTTCTTTCATGTCCAAGGTGACATGACCACTCACTTTCGTCAGGGGACCATTAACTCCTTGTATTGCCACCAAACTTTCGGTGTCTAGTCTTGGCTTTTAACCCATTCACACTTCAACATATAAAATTTACTACACCCTGTACCATAATAGGTCGTATCACACTTCAGGCGACATCCAAATGAACACATCATTACGGTTCATGAACTCCCTCAAGTACTACTTTTGGTCATTTCGTTCTTGGATACCGAAGTCTTACTTTTTGACTTATAGTTCCATGCTGGTTATTCATGAACTTTCAGAATCTACTCTCATAATACCAACATCTTCGTCTCTAGAAACATCACCCTTGACTGGCTCGTTATATACAAGTGCTTACCATAACCTCATAGTCATGGAAGTAAACTTCAAATGGGACCTTGTCCCTTTCAATTCTACGCATCAGCTTCTACTTTAACTTTTACTCACTTTGGGCGAATTTTAAAATCAGACCTCTACTTGTAGAAAATCGTAGTAACGTTCCTTACACGGCATGATGTTCTTCATCATACATAGAATAGATAGTAATGTCATCACCGAACGTAATGACTGAACGGTCTAGAGAAACTTTGAACTTATCCCTTAAGTTCGCGACATGGTAAGGACCCTTCGTTATCGTGCAGGTACTTCAAGAAACTCAATTGAGTCATAAAGAGCGTATACTTATCCCAAGCAGGACTTTCATCATCAACTTCATCGTATGGTAGTACAAATTGTAAATCCATCTTGTAGAATAAATAGAGTCCACAATCGACATCGTTAACTTCTTTCTGTAAGTGAGGACGAAACGAAAGGTGTCTTTGAATAAAGGTAGCACTCGTCACACATCAATAAAAGGTTCGACCTCACGATCGCAACGAAACCTAGAACATCAACAAAACATCTCGAAACTACGGGTGACCTCGACGTTAGAAGTACAATCTTTTCCTTACATAAGTAGATCATATAGGCGAGAAACATGATCAATTCAGAACCGAATGCTTCTGAAAACTTCCACTTCTTGTGATTTAAGAGACTGCAATTAAATCCATCATTTTTCTTCTTAACTTCTCTTAAGGGAAAACTCATTATCTTGAGAAGCAGCCATACGTAAAATTCTGTGCAAACATAGGATCTCCATATCATCTTCACGTCACACCGGCGAAGGCAGTAAGCGATAGAACTGCTGGAAGGTTCACGTGTTAGTTCGCCATTCATTCCTGCAATATGAGAAAGAATCTCCACCTCGTCGTTTGTTCTTAGCGGCTTCCACCGTCATTCGAAGAACCTGAACTCCCGTCTTTGGAGCGGCTGCATTCTTTCCTTCGTTCTTCATCTGAGGGCAATTGGCAATAAGATGTCCTGTTTCATGACACTTGTAGTAATGATACTATCCTTATAATTAGCTGCAATGTGCCCCAATGAACCACACGTAAGGCACCCTTTGGTCTTGTCTGAACATTGACCTTCATGTGTAATCTTGCAAGTTGGGCACCACGTGCCACTCTTCTTCTTGTCCTTACTTCTATTTCGAAATAGAACTACCTTTAAACTTCTTATTAGAACCCGAAGAACAATTAGATCTTCTCTTGAATCTCGACTTCTTATCATCGGCTTTCTCAACAACTTTTCAGATTTGAGGCCATCATTCAACCTCTTAAACTCCTTTATAGTTGTAGACAAGGTAGTGTGCTGCCTACATAAACCACGTTAATTAGCCGGGAGGCCATCACAATAAGCCTCAACTCTCAAGTTCCCACATACTCTTCCAAGAACTTCTCCTTAAATGTACCCCGAGGCATCACCGCTAGTACCTCAGGAGCTTTTGACACCGTAGTAGCCCTCTACCAATTACGGGCATTCTTCTTCAGCATTCGAGTTGCACACACAACCTTCATGTCATCAGGATAATAACATGAAGCAAGGACCACTTCAACGTCCACTATCCATTCCATTGCACCAACTGCATTTTGTGTATCGTCAAAATCCTTAGCTCCGCAATTCGAAAAAACTCTCGTATTTGAAGTTAGTGGTACGAGGAGCAACCACTACACAAGGCTCCACCACGTTACCTCCACCATTCACTCCTGCAACAACATTTTCAGGAGCAACTTGCGACCTCACATTAGATGGCTCAGCTTCATTAAAGGGATTTAGAGTTATTCTCATCGGTTTGCTCATCCCGACGCAAGTTAGCTTCTCATTTCAGCATCACTTTCGACCCTTTCTCGAGCCAATTCTTCTTCATTCGGATCAACACAGACTCAGTCACACAAACACACACATGTCGTGATACATTTACAATTACGTTCGCGACCGGAATTGTAACTGTATCCTTCCATACGTGTACCCGGTAACCCTTCCGTGCATCACCTACTTATCACCCTTCAAATATCCAGTAATAACTCTACTTGTCAACTTCAAGTCCATATCCCTTGAACTAGTAGACTCAACAACAATGTCTACCAATCACTTCATTCCTCACGTACCTTTAGACTTCATTTAACTTCATGTGCATTATAATCATCATGCCCATTTAACCGGCTATAACTTTTCATTGATCTTCACACATTTCCACACACACAAGACGTCAACGTCATTAAAGTTGTTACACGATATTTATTTTCGACACATAAAGGTTCACTACATAGAAACCTCTCCAACTTCATTACTTTGCACACCGGTCAACACAAGTATGGCTATACAAACACGCTCGCGTCGTGATACACTTGCAATTATGTTCCGGACCATAATTGTAATTGTATCCTTTCACTTGCATGTCGTTACCACATTTGTGTATCGTCAAAATCCTTAGCTCCGCAATTCGAAAAAACTCTCGTATTTGAAGTTAGTGGTACGAGGAGCAACCACTACACAAGGCTCCACCACGTTACCTCCACCATTCACTCCTGCAACAACATTTTCAGGAGCAACTTGCGACCTCACATTAGATGGCTCAGCTTCATTAAAGGGATTTAGAGTTATTCTCATCGGTTTGCTCATCCCGACGCAAGTTAGCTTCTCATTTCAGCATCACTTTCGACCCTTTCTCGAGCCAATTCTTCTTCATTCGGATCAACACAGACTCAGTCACACAAACACACACATGTCGTGATACATTTACAATTACGTTCGCGACCGGAATTGTAACTGTATCCTTCCATACGTGTACCCGGTAACCCTTCCGTGCATCACCTACTTATCACCCTTCAAATATCCAGTAATAACTCTACTTGTCAACTTCAAGTCCATATCCCTTGAACTAGTAGACTCAACAACAATGTCTACCAATCACTTCATTCCTCACGTACCTTTAGACTTCATTTAACTTCATGTGCATTATAATCATCATGCCCATTTAACCGGCTATAACCTTTCATTGATCTTCACACATTTCCACACACACAAGACGTCAACGTCATTAAAGTTGTTACACGATATTTATTTTCGACACATAAAGGTTCACTACATAGAAACCTCTCCAACTTCATTACTTTGCACACCGGTCAACACAAGTATGGCTATACAAACACGCTCGCGTCGTGATACACTTGCAATTATGTTCCGGACCATAATTGTAATTGTATCCTTTCACTTGCATGTCTGTTACCACATTTGTGTATCGCCTCTTTTCCATCAATTCCAACTCACATGATTTCCAGCACACAAACAACATCTCATATCCTTTGCGGTCCTTGTCACTAACCCCATGGGCTAGACAACGTTGATGGGATACCATTTCACCTAACTCTCCACTTCATTCACCTCAGCTACTTCACACATAAGTTATATCACACGTTTATTAAATTCAGTTAGGGAAATGGTATATTACCTCGGGGACCGTCTATGGTAGCAATAGGATAACTAGCGACGGAGGAGCGAGAAACGGAGAATAAAGGCTAAAACACATATTCACACATCAATAAACAAGCATCAAATTGCCTTAATCCTACACTCTCACTCAATCCCAACCCGTCCTAAAGTACTTCATCTCAAAGCTAGGCATACCTACTAAAGCCTAACTTGTCCTACATCGGTTTAAGTCCAATT
Organism: Erigeron breviscapus; assembly: GCA_034093135.1. Lineage (NCBI taxonomy): Eukaryota > Viridiplantae > Streptophyta > Magnoliopsida > Asterales > Asteraceae > Erigeron > Erigeron breviscapus. Next base: position 203,127,824 of record CM067167.1, on the reverse strand, counting down.
CCTATGGCACACTTAGTCATTGGTTCACTTAAACCATTTCTCTGATACCAACTTGTAACACCCGACATTTAAAAACATGGGTTTTCAAAAATTTCCACCTAACGGTGTTAAAAGATGCGAAAGAAAACTTTAAAAGTTCAAAACCGATAAAAACAGTTCGGTTCCTGCATTTATTGGTGTTACATGCCATACCATCAAAATGTCTAAATGAAAACCCAACGGTTGCCCAACACAAAACGACCGTCTACATAGTACTTCATAAAATCTGCATAATATCAAAATGTAAATAAAGTCTAATGAGGTGTAGGATCTATGGGTAGCTAAAGTCTTCATCAAGCATTCTACCCAATTCCTCACTTTTCATTCTACGTCTTCCTCGGCTTTGCTAAACCTGAGGGAGCAACACACATTCAAAAGACAAGTGTTAGCTAACGAATTAGCTAAGTAAGATAATACTAAAGTTATAAAGCGTTGTCCAATTAAAACATTTCTACTTTGTTGACAAAACATTAAGGCACAACCCACATAACACACACACATACAACCTGCATATCAACTTAGGATGAATCACCCTAATTGTGCCTATCCTTCTTTTATTACACACATAATCACACGTATCTTCTTTATCTGCATATAAGTGTGCCCTGCATCATACCCGACTAGATGATCAACCAAAAGGCTACTCATCATACGTCGTTAAGGAATGGCAAGCCAATCCCAGAGTAATCCGTATATGGAGGTGGGTCAGACCCCTCGTATTACTCGCCCTGCGTTAAATGACCACGTTGCAAGGAGCCACCCAAGCAACCTACGTTCACGCACTCGCCGGGCTAGGGCAAGTACGGGTTAAGCTTAACACTTCCCTGCATTATAATTTACGAGCTCGGTTTCACATTATTAGTTTAGGCATCACACAACCTAAACAATTCCACACATTATAGTTTAGGCATCACACAACCTAAACAATTCCACACATTATAGTTTAGGCATCACACAACCTAAACATTTTCACACATTACCTTCATTACGTTTGGGCCCTTAAACGTGCACGTGACATGGCAACTTAGTAAGTCTAGTGTTCTAGATGAGTAAGCCATTAATACATGCACACAACAACATAAACTACGTCATACTGCATTTCAAGATTCTACATGCTACTTCATATAAAAACACTATATTATCCTTCATACCATAACACATACTACATTATACTTCATTTCATAACATGTACTACATTACATGTCATGAGGGACTGCATTTCAGGTCTCATAGGGCAACTACATAACCCATATTACCTCCCGTGTAACCCCATATACCCATAAACAAGATATGTTACCAATTGGGAAGTTTTAATTATGAAACCATTCTTTTCGTTGAACCCTCAGCGTGTCAAAAGTAGTGTATCTTACCTCAAAGAAGCGCACGACAATGGATAACCACGTTACAGTGCAAAGCAATTAGTCTCGTCTACCTATTATAGCAAACGACCATTAGACACACTAATACTCACGTTATTAAAGTCATATCTCAGACCTTAACACCTACAAACAAGACCCACGACAACGACTACGCATTGGAGGTTCAAAAGTTAAACCCAAATCAAAACTGACACTGTTGCGCCGCAACACCACATTGCGCCGCAACTTGTCTTTCTGTTTTACAGTTGCGCCGCAACCTACACGTTGCGCCGCAATTCAAACCCCCAGTTGCGCCGCAACACACTATGTTGCGCCGCAACTTATCTTTCTGGAAACCAGTTGCGCCGCAACCAGCCCCGATTCTGCACAACTTCGAATGTTTACACCCCAAATCAGATCCAAACGACTCCAAGTCAATTACCAGACCTTGATACATCAAAATCCTTCATTTTTAGATCATTAAAATGCAATTATCTTCTTTATTAAACCACACATGATTTGCATCATTAAAACAAACGTTAATTCGACATCAATTGATCCTCAAAGACCTAGATCTGATTTCAAACGACTCATATGATTGAAAAGATATAAAATTAATGATAATATACCTTTCCTACCTGTAGATCTCAAAGAGGATGCAATAAACTTGATCAAACACACTTGAATCACACGTTTTGAAGGATTTTCGGCTTAGAATTTGATAGGGAATCATGGGGGGCGGCTAGGGCTTGAGAAGGAGGTTATTTTTCTGCATATTAACATCTAATGACTCCTTCCTAAACCTTAATCCCGTTTTTGACTTTCACCACATGTCAAATTTGGTCCCTAGGCTTCATAAGGTCATATTATTAGCCCAAAACACCTCTATGGACTATATACAACTTGATACACACTTTGAACACCTCTAAAAGGCATAAAACTACATCTTTAACACATTACTACATCCGTCAGTCTGACATCCAAGTCTCCCACATAAACTACGTTAACCACACATAAGCATTAAATCTTCCATAGATTTAACAGACACGTTAGGTTGACTTAACGACTCTAGTCAACCGTTAAATAAAACGTTTAGGATGTTACATTCTTAGATTGGCATCTCTGGGCAGTGGTTTTGATGCCCTGGACCTTGGTGGATTCATCACTCTTTTTACAATTTTCTTTACATTATCAACTCGTCTTTGAATCCCACCAGCCCTCAATTCTTTTGCCTTCTCCACTGATACGTTTGTGTTCTTGGCATCGAACTCAGCTTCTTCATCTGGATAGTCTTGGTCAAGCTGAATGTCCAACATTTCCATAACAGCTCCCACTATCCGTTGATCAGTTTTAATTCTTTGATATTGCTCCAGTGTGATGCCCAGTAAAGCAGCATCATTTACATCTAAGTTCAGCATACGAGACCTGGCCACCCTTTGATCTTCTTTCCTTTGTTTCCTTCTTTCTTTAAAGGTGTTGCCAATGGCAGCCAGTCTCCTACTTTCATTTTCTGTCACTGGAGGAAGCTTGTCAACATTGCCAGTTTCAAGCAATGGTGTATCAGTGGCCGGCTGGGCAGTTTCATCAGTAGCCACTCCCTTGCCTTTATCCAAATTCCCCCGATCACCAGCATCATCAAAGGTTTCAATAATCTGCTGACCAGCATCAGTACTGGCAGCTTCCAGCTGACTGGCCTCAGTACCAGCAGCAGCCATAATACGCCTTTCAGTTTGCACAGTTGGTGCAAGGACTGATCTTTCCCCCTTGGCAGCATCTAGACCTGCCCTAACAATTTCCCAATCAGAATTAGAAGTGGGCAACCGGTCAAGAGGCTGCCACGACTGCATGTCCTTGCACTCTTTAAAGATTGAGCTCAGAATCCTGAAGGATCTCTACAGATGGTTTGTTTCTCTAGACTGGGTCAGTACATTACCAGCAACTTGTGACTGACCAGTCTTCAGTTCATCAAGAGTTTTAGTGACATCTGGAGAGACTTCATGTGCACTTTCCTTCTGCTTATCTCCGAATTTGGTAACTTCAGCTGTCAGTTTGTCAATGGATTTTGTGTGGGAAGACAGTTGAGTATTTACTGCATTAAGACTGCCCCTCAACTGGTTGATCTCAAGAGTGAGTGGATTTAGATCAACCGGAGAAGGAACAATCCTGGTGATCTCAGATATCACCCTTTGAACAAAAGCTTCTTCCCTTGCAGCCAACTTTTCTTCAATAACTTGACCAACTGAAGTTGCCAACTGCTGCTGAAGCTCAGTTACATTGAGGCCAGGTCGATCAAATAAGTCCTTGACCTGCCTCTCTATCTCTTTCAACTCGATTTCAGAGGATCGAACAGTAGTGCCCAGTAGAGATGAGATAGAACTAGTAACATTAGATTGAGTCAGGTCGAAAGCTTCCTTTAGAGAAACTGATAAATTGTTACAGCTATCGACCAGCTCATTGAGCTTCTTAAACACCAAGTCTTCATTTGCAGAGAACTCGTTTATCCCCAGGTCCATGACTTTTTGATTTGTAACTGTTTCTTTATTGTACCTGGAGATAGACTTGGCGTTCCTGTCAAGTGTCTTTTGAACATCCTCCACCTTGTGAATAAGGTTTTGGATGTCGGCTTGGAAAGACACAAATTGACTGTCCAGTGACGGAGGGGAAGGTGTCACTGGACCAGCAGCAGGTGCTACTGGAGCAACTGGAGGAGGCACATTAAGGGAAGCCTCACCAGTTGACTGACCAGCAGCTAAAGAGATAAAACGAGTAATTGGGTGAGAAGAAGAAGGAACTGAAAGATCAATGTGTTGGACATGCTGAGAATGCTCAGGTGTGTCCAACGGCGTCGGTGGTGGTGGCATGTGTCTATTTCTAGACACAAAAAGCGATGATAATGATGGTGGAGATGTATGTGGAATTATTTCTAAGGATGGTGAAATTGAAATTGGAACATCTGGAGGCGTGACAAGAGATGAAGGGTCTTGAGCTTGTACAGAAGCATCAAGAATCTCAGTGTCAGAGGCAGTCTCTTCAGAGTCCAAAGACTTTATGAGAATATCATCGTCGTTAACATTCACGTCCAGATCTATGAATGTGACAGATGGCTGACCAGCAGGATCAGTCTCCTGATGTACTTGGCCAGTTTCCTGGAGAGTAGCATCAGTTGTTGGCTCAGTCGTGGTGACTTCATCGCCAGGAATAGAGGTCACTGGAACTACCTCAGTAATGATTGCTCTATCCTCAATCAAAACATCATCGGCCGAAGAGATTGGAACTTCAGTCTCCAGTTGTGACTGGCCAGAGACATCATCAGTTCGTGCAATAGCAGTGTTAGAAGTTTGGCCATCGACACTTGTTTGTGCAGACTCTAACTCTACTCTGGGTTGGGCTGACCCAGTATTCTCTTCACCACTTCCTCCTACAGAAATTGCGGAAGTGGTTGCTTGCGGTTGACCCATTTGACTTTCTTCAGTAACCTGTTGGGAGGATACTGAAGGGTTGGCTTGGGTACTAATGTCAGCGGCTCGTACTGACTTATGCCTAGGGCGACGAGTGTGTGGAGCCTTTGGTAAAACTGGAGAACCTGCTGGGAGGTATCCAGTTGTAGTTGTAGGAACTAACGGACTGGAACTGGCTGGGTTTGGCTGTTGTTCAGGCCCAACAACTGCCATAGTGCCAGAGGACGAACCGGTGGGTCCCTCATTGTTTTGAGGCCCGCCCAGTTGCCTTTCTGACTCACCTGGTAATGGTGCATCAGTTTTAGCGAATGCCAGTCGCATTCTATCAGGAATCTCAACCTCTCCTGCTTCAGATACAAGAGAGTCAAGATTCCTTAACAAATCTGGGACAGTGAAGGGTGAAGTAGTGTTTCTGTATTGCTCACTGCCCAAGATAAGTTTAAAACACAGAGAGAGATACCTGGAGAAAGGGATACATAGTCCCCTGATGCCCTTCAGTTTCTGCACCAGACTTCTGAATAGTATATCAGCAAAGTCTACTCTCAATCCGTTCCACAAGCAGTACGCCATCTCTGCTTGTGAAGAGTTAATCTGGTCCAAACCACCAGAACTCCCACCCATGCTTTCAACTAGGTGAATGAAAAAGTACCTCCAAGATGGTGAGAGGCCATTCATAGTCATGGCTCCTTTTGCTTTGAGGACGCCATTTTTCGTACACTCCGTGTGACCCATTTCAAGGAGTGTTTGAAGGAAGTTGATATTAGGAGGGAGCACTACATAAGACTCTCCAGGTCTCAAGTAGTTCAGATTTAAAGCATCCCTCAAGGTCTCTGCAGTAATGGTACAAACAACTGTTCCACTTTTTAGTGTGAAGGTGATGGCTGAACAGTCATTAGAAAGTTTGGCGGTGTACCAAAACTCACACAAGTAGTCATGAAACACCTGGCGTGGGTTTGTAGAGAAGGATGGGCCGATAGGAGAATCTAATAAGAATTTTTGGATTCGTCCAATAAGGGTATCGGCCCTTTGAGTTCCCTTCAAGCTAGCTATTGGATTATTTGGATTAAGTTTAATGGCTCTTGGATCTAAGGGGCACCAGATGCTTGCTTAACATCTGGGGATGGATAATATGGGTCAGAAAGCAGATTTATGTCTCTGCTGCGAGAAGATTTAGGTGCCATTTTACTACAAGGGAAAAATTAAATTGAGTAGTATTTGGGAATTAGGGTTCTTGATTTATTGAAGAGAGGGAGAAATGAAGAAATTTTGATGATTGGAGAGTAAATGAAGGAATGAGAAAGAAAAGTAAATGAACCGGAGTAAATGAGGGGTATTTATAATGAAATGGAATTCCAAAAGATAAATATCCTGAATATTTTAATACCAAAATAAAAAATTGATTTGATGTGATGTGATCAAAATACAAGTTTGAATTTTGAAGGTAAAAATTAATTCACCGTGTCAGCATTAAATGCTACGACGGCTTATCTTCCCCACGCGCCCACTATCTTTCACAATCCCAATAAAAAAGTGCTTTCTTTTTCAGAAACGTCGTTTCCACGTCAGTCGACGGTTGTAAGTGGATCAACACACTCAAGTACCATCACGTGTCACGAAAATTGAGCAAGTATTTTACAACGTTATGAAATCTGGTTGATCACCCGTTTTAAAGACAAGACCAAACATGCACACTGGAGGATTAGTCCAGTGCCAGTTTCAACTGGAGGGTTCTCCAGTTGTAATTTTTCATACAAGGAAATTTTGGTCAGAAAAATAATTTGAGTCTTTCCCCCTAGAATGATGACCCAGAAATCAATTAATGCCAGGATAGTATCACAACGGCGTTCGATAGCCTGGTGAGCAAGGATTATCTGGATCTCCTCAACTGGAGAACATCAGTGTCACTGACGCGTTCATAACAAGGTCTCCAGTTTTAAGGATTTAACATTCCCAGTTCACTGATGAGATGTTTAAATGTTTTCTCATCAAGAGGTTTTGTAAAAACATCAGCTAACTGTTTGTCAGTGGGGATGAAGTGTATTTCAATGTCTCCTTTCATAACATGATCACAAATGAAATGGTACCTGATGTCAATATGCTTCGTTCTTGAGTTACCGGGTTGTGAGATATGGCAATTACACTGGTGTTGTCACAAAATATTGGTGTTCTTTTGTATTTTAGATCGTAATCTAACAATTGGTTCTTGATCCAGAGAATCTGGGCACAACAACTGGCCGCAGAAATGTACTCTGCCTCAGCAGTGGACATAGAGACTGACGTCTGCTTCTTGCTGGTCCAAGTTACCAGTTTTCCTCCAAGGAAATGACAACCTCCAGTGGTGGATTTCCTATCAATCTTACAACCTGCATGATCTGAATCTGAATAACCCATTAGATCTAACCCTGAGCCTTTGGGATACCAAAGACCAAGGCTAGGACACCCTTTCAGGTATCTGAAGATGCGCTTAACAGCATGCAAATGTGATTCTTTAGGGTTAGCCTGAAACCTGGCACATAAACATGTTGCAAACATTATATCTGGTCGACTGGCAGTTAAGTACATCAGTGAAACAACCATACCTCTATAGTCAGTTATGTTAACTGGTTTGCCAGTTGGGTCAGAGTCCAATAAAGGTGCCGCAATAGGTATGTTTTGATGGGATTGAATCATATTTGTATTTTCTTAACAAATCTCTGACATATTTTCCTTGGTTTATGAAAATGCCATTTTCAGTTTGCTTAATCTGAAGACCTAAGAAAAATGTTAATTCACCCATTAAACTCATCTCATACTCAGATGACATGATTTTAGAAAACTTTTTACACATTGCATCATCAGTTGAACCAAAAATGTCGTCAACATAAATTTGTACCAATAAGATATTACCTTTTCTTTTAAGATAAACAAGGTATTATCTATTGCACCTCTTTGAAAGCCATTTTTAAGAAGATGTTTAGTTAAAGTGTCATACCAGGCTCTTGGGGCTTGTCTCAGACCATACAAAGCTTTGTTCAGTCTGTATACCCAGTGAGGATGCTTCTCATCAATGAAGCCTGGTGTCTGCTTGACATACACTTCTTCTTCCAAAGTTCCATTTAGGAACGCACTTTTGACATCCATCTGGTAGACTTTAAACTGCAGATGAGCTGCATAAGCCAGGAATATTCTAATGGCTTCAAGTCTAGCAACTAGAGCAAAAGTCTCATCAAAGTCAACGCCCTCTGTGTAACATCCCAAAACTTTTTGACATTGACCGTTAACTTTTCGTTAATGACCGTTAGTTACTATGTGCTTTATATGTGCTTATGTGAATTAAATGATTAACGTGGGATATATGTTAAAGTGATTTAAATAGAGAAATTAAAGTTGATAATGATTAATGAAGTCATTTAGTGTTCCTAATAAGATATAAGAGTTGTTAAGTGTTCCCGTATGCGTTAAACGAGCAATTAAGTGACGAAACGAGTTATAAGGAAGTGCGAGGGCCTAGATGTAAAGTTTTGAAAGTTTCTCCAGCAGATTAGGGTCTTGGATCAAGTCATTAGCTTCTAATTGTTAACAAGAATGAAATCAGTCAACAGTCAATAATCAAAGTCAAACAGTCAAACGTATCCAAAGCTTTCCATAGTTATCTTACAAATTCATGTATAAATATCATCTCAAATGTAATGGAAAAGCATAACCTTATTAGGATGGGTTTATACAAGTTTTCGATATAGGTAGGTGGGATCACAAACAAGATACCTTAACGTTGCTTATTGATCGTGTGCTCGTCACGAGGTAAGATAACATACTTTTGTCACGCTGGGGGACACAACAAAATGTAGTTTCGATATAACCTCTTTTAATGATTGTTTTATTATCTCATGCATATGTTGGGTATGGGATTCACTCGGGAGGTTATTTGGGATTATTAGATATGTATGATTTGTTGATAATGTTGTGCGATTATGAATGTGACATGTGATTATTTATTGGCTTGTACATATAGTACACTAGACTATAGTAGGTTGCCATGTCACGTTGCACGTTAAGGCCCTAATGATGAAAGTTGAAATGTAGATACGATGATGATGTGAGAATGAAATGTTGAACTAAAACTCGAGTATAATATTGATGTGAGAGTGTTAAGGTTAACCCACATTTGTCCTATGGACTTTTGTGCATGTCGATCACTCGGGGTAGTCATGATACTTCCGTGTGACCCTAATCATGTGAGATGAGTAATTCCGGGTGGAGTGATTACCACTATATGTGCGGAAACGGGTTACTCCTGGATTGGTTATGCCTATCCTTAACGACGCCGATAGACCACCGTAAGGTCTACCCATCAAGTCGGGTGTGAGGTTCCCTGTGAGGTCTTGTGGCCGCCTACACACAACCTTTAAAGATGTAAAAAATTGGCATAACCTAAAGTGGATCAAAGTGGATAAATGTGGAATTATAAAGTGGATCAAAGTGGATAAATGTGGAATTATAAAGTGGATCAAAGTGGATACATGTGGAATTATTAAGTGGATTAAAGTGGAGTGTTGAGGATTGCTAGGCACATTATAGGATGATGAACCTTTTTATGTGTGATTATGTGTATGTGTGTGATGTGCCTATACATATGTGTGAGATGATTTCTTATGAAACATTTTAATTGGAAATCCTTGTTTTGTATTAACCTGTTATCTTACTCGGCTTTTTAAGCTGACACTTGTGTTTTGTGGAATTTGTGGAAAATGTGTTGTGCCCTCAGGTTAGGCGTTGACGGAGCTAGTAGATTCGCGAGATATGGGGTAGCTATTGATGATACATAAAGATGGCTTTTAGTTACCCATTTGCTAGTAGCTTTAAGTAGGTTTATGTATTATGTCGGTTGGTATTCCATAATGTTGATTGTGGATTTCCTTTAATTATTGTAACGATACATTGCTAGTAACACCATTAAAAGTTGATAAATGATTCCTTTAGGAATCAATTGGGATTTTTAACGTCGCTTCCGCACTTTTAGTTAACGGGGTTATGTTTTATGTTAAAAATTTTGGAAATCCATATTTTTAAAACGACGGGTGTTACAAATGGTACAAGGGATCCTGGCTATAAGTGACATCATTGGTCTTACATAACACAACGCGTTTTGGGCGTATTGGCTGTGGATGAGAGGAGAACTCCACAGTTAAGCGTGCTCGGGAGGCAGCAATGCCAAATGGGTGACCCTTCTGGGAAGTTTTCCCGAGCAACCAAAAACAAAGCCGTGAGCCTACGGGCAAAGCGGACAATATTGTGTTGTGGCAAGGCAGGGTGTTACAAGTGGTATCAGAGACACCCTTGGGATTGTCAGGAGTGTATGGCGCACTTGCATAACTCAACGAGGACGTTGAGTTGAGTTGAGTGGGTATGAAAGCATACATCGCTGACATACAAGGGGGATCCTAGCTATAAGTGACATCATTGGTCTTACATAACACAACGCGTTTTGGGCGTATTGGCTGTGGATGAGAGGAGAACTCCACAGTTAAGCGTGCTCGGGAGGCAGCAATGCCAAATGGGTGACCCTTCTGGGAAGTTTTCCCGAGCAACCAAAAACAAAGCCGTGAGCCTACGGGCAAAGCGGACAATATTGTGTTGTGGCAAGGCATGGTGTTACAAGTGGTATCAGAGACACCCTTGGGATTGTCGGGAGTGTATGGCGCACTTGCATAACTCAACGAGGACGTTGAGTTGTGTTGAGTGGGTGTGAAAGCATACATCGCTGACATACAAGGGGATCCTGGCTATAAGTGACATCAATGGTCTTACATAACACAACGCGTTTTGGGCGTATTGGCTGTGGATGAGAGGAGAACTCCACAGTTAAGCGTGCTCGGGCGGCAGCAATGCCAAATGGGTGACCCTTCTGGGAAGTTTTCCTGAGCAACCAAAAACAAAGCCGTGAGCCTGCGGGCAAAGCGGACAATATTGTGTTGTGGTAAAGCAGGGTGTTACACTCTGCTTGACAATAACCCTTGGCAACTAATCTGGCTTTGTTTCTTACAACATTGCCATCTTCATCCATCTTGTTTCGGTAGACCCATCTTGTACCAATGGGTTCTTTCTTCAACCCTGGTGGGAGATTGTTGGAATTCGTCTGCCCAAGACACATATTAAATTGACGTGGCTAGTACGTGATGATCCAAGTTGGGTCATACCCAATAACAAGCTAGACAAACACTAATGATTTTATTTATAAGATATGATCTTTAAATAAAAATAAATACTTGAAACATTTAGAAAGTGGTTTTCTAAATAATTGCACTTGAGATATGTAAATAAATTATATGGATGATTTATTTTGAGAGAGATGTCAATATGTCTCTGTGGCCGAAGACAGTAAGTTCCCACTGCGGCGCAGTGGGAGTATGTCAAACCCACTGCGGCGCAGTGGGGGGTTTTGCACCCGAAGGCCAGAGAGTTCCCACTGCGGCGCAGTGGGAGTGTATCAGACCCACTGCGGCGCAGTGGGTTAATACCCATGTGATGGACTAAAGGGCCGGACCCCCCTCCCCATGTGGTGATACATGCAATGAGACACTTGTTGTCTTGCATGTCCTTACAAGACATAAGACATACACTCAACATAGAGTACATCATACTTACATGCAAGGAAATAATTTTGTAAGAAAAATTCTCTAAGTATTCTCTCAACTTCTCAAGAGCAAAAATACTCTCCTTGTTCTCTTGGGGTTCGGCTACAAGGAAGAAAAGGAGAAAGGGGTTTCAAGGTTGAATCCTAGCATATTTGGGTGTTTGTTGGAAGCTTGGGGTATACTAGCTTGAGGTTCTTCTAGGTTGAAGACTTGCCATTTGAAGACATCATCTCCTTCATTCAACCTTCTCATTAGCTTGGAAGAAGGTAGTCTTCTAAACACCCTATGGTTGTTGTTTTGTATGTATGTTATTCATATAGATGGATCCTTATTGTTTGGGTTTTCTTTTAATAGTTAAAATTGGTTTTAACTACATATGTCACATTGAAATGGTTCAATTTTCCGCTGCGTTTTTAATATTATAAGGATAATATTACTTTGATAAAAACCCAAAAAATCCCAACAATGGTATCAGAGCCGGTTATATGGATACATACATCAAAAGTTGATATTTTGTTTGGACAAAATCCAATATTTTGGTCATTTGGTTATGGCCAAAATAAATACACAAAAAGGAAGTTCCTTTTTCTTGTGTATTTTAGTGTCACAACTTAGCCAAGAGACCTTGTGAATGTTTGTGATGTGTGGATGTGTTTGTTTAATTATTCAATGGTTGTAATAGTTAAATAGGATTTTATTCATTCATTTGGTTATGTAATCTATTTATTTCATTTGGTATGTAATAAGTAGATTAGTTGCATTTTTCATTAAAAATGTAATCTCCAAGAAGGCATCAAAAGGTTTGGGGCTAAAAGTTGGAGGCTAATGAGAAGACCCGTAAGTTCTTACTGCGGCGCAGTGGGGGTATGTCAAACCCACTGCGGCGCAGTGGGGATTATGCGGGCGAAGACAGTAAGTTCCCACTGCGGCGCAGTGGGAGTATGTCAAACCCACTGCGGCGCAGTGGGGGATAATGCAACCGAGACCAGTGACTTACCACTGCGGCGCAGTCTGAGTGTATTAGACTCACTGCGGCGCAGTGGGTTATCAAAATGAAGAAATCATTCAAATCACATCACAAAAGGTTACTTGAAGCATTTGGATGCAAGATCAAGTGGGAGCTCAACTAACACAAAATTTTGTGTTACTTTGTCCCTTAGGTTGAGACCTTTTGGCCCACTTGTTTCGGCTAACAAGTGTGGTCAAAATAGTTGGCTAATGTTGTGCACTTATTATATTTGTGTGGTTGTTTGTTTATTTTGTCATATGGATGCTCAAAACCAACAAACTTGATGACTACATAAAAGATTAAAATTGGTTTTAATATTGACATTAACTTGATAAATTAAAATGGGTTTTATTAAAAGTTAATGGTCACAATTATAAAAATGGATTTTATAAAAGAACCTTGAAATTTGGATTTCAAAATTCATTATGGTACATAGTTTTTAACTAGAATATAAAAACTCAAACGACCCTTTAAAAACAAGTTAAACGCCATCCTTTTATACAACACTTAATTATTTGGGAACTCTTTGTAGGATAAAGGTCACCTAACTACTTTGAGGGAACTTATAAGTTAAGGTAAATTTATTGTACTTATGGGATAAAGGTCACCTAACCACTAGTATAGATAAATTTACATGTGTGTATAAGTAGGAAAACTTGATTTGGAAGCCATGTGATTAGGGTCACCGAAGCATGGTAACCAAAGGCGTTGATGGGATTAAACATGCCAACTTAATATAAGATATTAAACCGGTCCCATACCACTAGAAATTGCAAAGTGTTGCAATTGTCAAACGTTGACTACCTTGTTAATTTAGATCATGGGATAAAGGTCACCTAACCATCATTTAAATGTAACGTTGGATTCTAGGTTTTAATTATTAATGTCTATGAGACATAAAAGGGTATTAACAATTAAAATTTATATTTGATATCGAAAATACTAATAAAGAACTTTGTTAATCTTGTAGATGGCCGCTAACAATGCAATAAACCCCAACCCAAACGTCCATAATTTTTCACTAAGATCCATCCTTGAAAAGGATCGTCTAAACCAAAACAACTTTGTGGATTGGTTTCGTAACTTGAGAATTGTTCTTAGGCACGAAAAGAAATCCTATATTTTAGACGATCCTATTCCTGATGAGCCCGAAGAAACTGATGTTGAGGCCTATAATGATTGGGTTAAATATGTCGAGGACTCCGTGCAAGTTAGTTGCATAATGCTTGCGAGTATGACTCCCGAACTCCAAAAAGAGTTCGAGCATCATGGGGCATACGACATGATTACCCAACTCAAGGAAATGTTCCAACAAAAGGCAAGGGCTGAACGCTTCGAAACGGTTCGAGCGCTTCATGCATGTCGCATGGATGATTCACAACCCGTATCAACATATGTTCTTAAAATGAAAAGCTACATTGATCGCCTCGAAAGGCTTAATTGTCCCGTCTCAAATGAGTTAGCTACGGATATGATCCTTAACTCATTATCTAAGAGATTTGAAACTTTCGTGTTAAATTATAACATGAACGGATGGGACAAGACCGTTTCCGAGCTTCATGGGATGCTCAAAACGGCCGAGGCTAGTATGGGAGGAAAAGTTCAACCCGTTCTCATGATCAATGAAGGCGGAAAGAAAGGGCTTACTCCGGACCCAAGGCAAATGTTGCTAAGGGAAAGGGTAACATCAAAAGGAATTACAAAGGCAAAGGAAAGGGAAAAATGGATACCCAAAAAGCGAAGAAGCAAAAGGTTGCTGTCAATGACCCATGCTTTGAGTGTGGGGAGGTAGGACATTGGAAACGTAATTGTCCAACCTACCTCAAAGAGTTAAAAGCTAAGAGGGATGCAGGGCAAACCTCAGGTACAATATTTATGATATATATTGAGCTTAATACTGTTTTTTCTTACATATGGGTATTGGATACCGGATGTGGAACTCATATTTGTAATATGTTACAGGGGTTCATAAGAAAAAGGAACATCAAGAAGGGAGACATTAGTCTCTTTATGGGCAATGGTGCATTGGTGCATGTTGAAGCCCAAGGAGACTATCTTTTGAAACTTCCAAATGGTTTGGAAATTGTATTAAACAATGTTTTGTATGCACCTAGTTTGACTAGGAGTATTATTTCTGTTTCCCGTTTAAGACATGTTGGATATGATTTTAATTTTGTTAACAATGATATCCATGTTTCTTGAATGATGTATTTTATTTTAAAGCCATGCCTTTAAATGGTATTTATGAATTAGTTCATGAAAACCAAACATATGATAACTCAATGTACCAAGCTACCACCAAGAAACTTAAATTAGATTTAAGTGAAACCTATATTTGGCATTGTCGTCTTGGCCATATAAATAAGAATCGCATACTAACACTTCAAAAGAATGGTCTTTTGAAAACAAAATCAAATGATTCATTTAATGTATGTGAATCTTGTTTACAAGGCAAGATGACTAAAGCCCCTTTCAAAGGCACTAATGAAAGGGCAAAAGATTTATTAGGTATCATACATTCGGATGTATGTGGTCCTTTTAAGCCAATGACTAGGAATGGTGAAAGATACTTCATTACATTCACCGATGACTATAGTCGTTACGGTTATGTATACTTATTAAAACATAAGAGTGAAGCTTTTGAAATGTTCAAAATTTTCAAGAATGAAGTAGAAAACCAACCAGTAAGACAATAAAAATTCTTCGTTCTGATAGAGGAGGTGAATACCTAAGTGATGCTTTTCAAGATCATCTTAGAAGTTGTGGGATTGTCTCACAACTAACTCCACCTGGAACACCACAACATAATGGCGTGTCTGAAAGGAGGAATCGAACTCTATTAGATATGGTTCGTTCCATGATGAGCAAAAGCTCACTACCTCTATCATTTTGGGGATATGCCATAATCTCTGCTGCCCGAATTTTAAATATGGCTCCCACCAAGAAAGTGGAGAAAACACCTTTTGAAATTTGGCATGGAAGAGTTCCATCTTTGTCATATTTAAAGGTATGGGGTTGTGAGGCTTATGTAAGACATGATGCCTCAAACAAATTAGAGCCCCGATCCACTAAGTGTATCTTTGTAGGATATCCCAAAGATGATTGGGATATTATTTCTACAATCCTAATGAGCAAAATGTATTTGTTGCTCGAAAGGCTGAGTTCTTGGAAACTAAATTCCTTATGGAAGGAACTAGTTCCAGAACAGTGGAACTTGAAGAAGATCAAGAACCACTGACAGATACACACTTGGGTGACACTAGCATTCAACAAAAGGATGTTGAAGATGATCAAAGGGTTGATCAAGACACACAACACGTTCGTAGATCTGGTAGAGCTACTTATCCACCTGAGAGATATGGATTTCTCGTGGATGAATGCTACATGGTAGTTTCTGATGAACCTACCACCTACCAGGATGCTATGTCCAAATCAGATTCGGACAAATGGCTAGAGGCCATGAACGCTGAGATGCAATCCATGTATGACAACCAAGTTTGGGAATTGGTTGTTGAACCTCCTAATTCCAAAGTAGTTGGAAGTAAGTGGGTGTTCAAATTGAAACACGATATGCATGGAAACTTGAGATACTTATAAAGCTAGACTTGTAGCAAAAGGTTTCACTCAAACTCGAGGGGTCGATTATGATGAAACTTTTTCGCCTGTGGCAATGCTAAAGTCTATTAGGATATTATTTGCCATAGCCGCATATTATGACTATGAGATATGGCAAATGGATGTCAAAACCGCTTTTCTAAATGGATATCTTGAGGAAGATGTCTATATGGATCAGCCTGAAGGTTTTTTCGATCCTAAGCATCCTAATAAAGTATGCAAGTTAAAGAAATCAATCTATGGATTGAAACAAGCATCAAGAAGCTGGAATCGTCGTTTTGATGAGGAAGTCAAGAAATTTGGCTTCATCAAAAATGCCGATGAAGCTTGTGTGTATAAGAAGGCTAGTGGGAGCATCATTACTTTTCTAGTATTATATGTCGATGACATTTTACTATTTGGAAATGACATTCCAACCTTGGAAGGTGTAAAAGCCTGGCTTGGAAGTTGCTTTTCCATTAAGGATCTTGGTGAAGCCGCCTATATTTTGGGAATAAGGATCTATAGGGATAGATCAAGGCGCTTAATAGGTTTGAATCAAAGTGCATACATAGACAAGATCTTGAAAAGGTTCAAGATGAAAAACTCCAAAAAGGGTTTGGTGCCTATTCAAAGAGGAACTATATTGAGTACTTCTCAATCTTCCAGCTCAAAAGTTGAGCAAGAGAGAATGAGTGGAATCCCATATGCATCTGCTATAGGATCCATCATGTATGCTATGATATGCACGAGACCGGACGTGTCATGCGCTTTAAGCATGACAAGTAGATACCAGCAAAATCCAGGTGATAGTCATTGGATGGCTGTCAAATATATATTGAAATATCTTAGAAACACTAAAGATATGTTCTTAATATATGGATCTGGTGAGGAGGAACTCGTTGTAAAGGGTTACACGGATGCGAGTTTCCAAACTGATCGAGATGATTCTCGATCACAATCGGGGGATATCTTCATTCTAAATGGAGGAGCTGTTTCTTGGAAAAGCTCAAAGCAAGATGTGGTTGCATTGTCCACTACAGAATCGGAATACATCGCCGCTTCTCTAGCAGCACAAGAAGCTGCATGGTTGAAGAAATTCATTGCCGATCTAGGGGTTGTTCCTTCCATTCAAGGACCCCTAGAAATTCTTTGTGATAACGAGGGTGCGATTGCTCAAATCAAGGAACCTCGTGCACATCAAAAGACTAGGCACATTGAGCGGAGATTCAACTACATAGGGATGAAGTTGAAAAGGGAAAGATATGTATTCACAAAGTTCACACCGATCAAAATGTTGCGGACCCACTCACAAAGCTCCTTGAAAGGCCTAAGCATGAGAGTCATACTTGTGCCATGGGACTTCGATATTCTAGTGATTGGATTTGATCTATTTTATGTATTTGGATATCGGAACACTTGTAGTTATTAACACATTTATATGAATATTGGTATTTTGCATTTAAATTGTGTTATGTTCCATTTTTGCATGTTTAAATCCATGAATAAGTTAACTACTAGAAACAGGGCTATCCTTGACCCGCTTTTTATGACCCACGCTAATAGATGACGCGCAAAGTGAGAAGTCATTAAATAAGGGTCATTACGAGTAAATTTACAGTTGGGGATGACGCGTTTTCAGAAACGTCATAACATATGGGTCATAACGTGTTTTACTTATGTTTTTTTTACAATCTCTGCCTTAATATTTTATTTTTTTTTTGCCAAAATTTGAACTCCCTCATATCTATTGAAACCCACCCTCTTATCTCATTACCACATCGTCACTTCTCAGATCTCAATCCACCACCACCTCCTGGTCACTTCTCAGACGTCAATCGATTCACCACCACCACATCGTCAATCGATCCACCACCACCACATCGTCAATCGATCCACCACCACCACAACGCTACTCGCTCACCAGCGTCGCTAAATCGAAGCAGATTGTGTTGGATATCAATGGTTACAGGTTCGTTTCTTCTATTCTTTTGCCATAATCGGTTCTGAAACTCGCTAAATCGATTTGCCCTAATTTTGTCTCACAATCGATTTGCCCTAATTTTTCTTCAATCGATTTGTCCTAATTTTTCTTCAATCGATTTTTCTAGTGTTTATATTACAACAGCTTATCCGAAAAGAAGCAGATTGCTGCTCGTTCAGAGACAAGATTCGAGATGTGCATTTTGAAAGTGATTTATTTGATACTGGTTTTGAAAGTAATTATATTTTGAGTAACTTATTTTCGTTCTCATGGTCTATGTGATACTACTTCTGTAAGTGTGTGTTGGTAGCCTAATTAACTGGATTTGTACAGTCCTTCATACATCTTATTATAACTCTGTAAGTCGAAGCCTTATGTTCATCTTGTTACTTTCTGCGTGTGCTATTGTGCAGCCAGATGATACTAATATTGCGAACTGGTCACACCAAGCTGTGGACTTCATTCTGGGTATCTCTTTTTTGTTTAATATCAGTGGTCTCTTAAGGTTTTTACAATTCCCAATTGGATTTCTTTAGTTATGCTTGTGCTATATGTTACTAATATAAAATTGGAATGGTGTTTCATATAGCTGATATGGTGATGTAGTTCTATAATATTTTAGGAATCAAGAATATGGAGGTATGAACCATATAACAGATCTTGTTCAAGTAAGGTCGTAGCATAGTGAGCATGTCCATTGCGTTCATATCATATCAATATGATTGTGTTCACTGCGTTCATTATTATCATTGAACATATATTGTTGTTAGTTTGTACTTGTAACATAATGAGCATGTATGCATGTTGCAGTTTGCTTGATTTTGATCTGCACATTTTCATTGTTTTACGCATATATCATAGACACTAAAAATGTGTAAGTATCTTATAGAATTAATCATAATATTAGAAATTTTGGCATGTGAAGTATGAGATAACAAGCAGTATCTGCAGGAACTGAAGAATTTGGGAGTGAATTTTTGGATTTAGGCATTGTGTGATTATTATATGGATATTAATATGGATATAGGCGCAGTAGAATATGCACACTTGGCCATTTCGTATTATATGTTGTATCTATCTATATCTATCTATGATAATTAAATATTAATAATAATTAGGGTTGGTTTGTTTGTGAAATTAGGAAGTTGATGCACACTTGGCCATTTCGCTTGATGGTTTGTTTTGTGTATAGAGATATTGGCGTATACGTCTGCAATTAGGCCGAGAGCCGATGTGCAGTATTGTTTACATGCTTTAGCTAGGAGATTAGCCAAGACCCGTAACTGGACGGTATGATTTTTAGTTATTTTTGCTTCTCTTTTTTTTTCCAGTTTTTAATATTGTTTTTAGTTTATTTAGATTGATTTATTATGTGTATAGATAGATTCGATGCAAGCAGTGTGTAGTAGTAGTAAAAGGTATATACAGTTTATCTAACCATTCTATGTTATGTTACTAGCTAACTACACGTTAATCTCATTTTTATTGTATTCAATATATGGGACAACCAATGGTGCGCACATATGGCCTTTTCTTAGAGGAACGACTTGAGTGCTTCAGAATTCTGAAGTATGACATTGAAGCTGAGCGAATCCCTAGACCAGCTCAAGGTCAAGATAATAAGGTATGGAATCTGAAGTTGCATCTTATATATGACTCTGAAGGATATAGATAGATACACTTGGCCATTATGTATTTATCACCAAGATAAAATGAACAGCTTAGTATAAAGACTTGAATTGTGAATATGCATAATTATGTGTCACTTGGCCATTTTAGGTGCTACAGCCTACAAATGCTCCTCTGATGAACTCATGAATTTCATGTTGAGTGCCCTTTTGTGGCAGATTATGTTACTTGTTTGGCCCATGTCTTACTTTTATCAAGTTTTTCCTATTGTACCATATATGCAGTATTAGAGTTGACAATTGGGCAGTTCAAAATGGGTATGTTTTGAACAGGTAGGATTGATCTAGAACACTTTCAGCCAGAAGCTTTAGATTTTGCACAATCTTATGTGATACTTCGAGTTGCAGTTGCTACTGTTATATATGAAATGGAAGTTTTAGTGTGAGATGATCATACATGTTATTTATATTTTGCAGGCTAGGATGGGATATGTTCTAAAAAATTTGCTATACCACAGAGGCTTGGTATACAAGAGGTTCTGCTTGAGTATTAAAGTTATAAATTTGGGTGTTTCCAATTGTTAAGCTGTTACTCGTCTTGTGCAGTTTGTTTCACATCTAAATAACGTTATTTAGATGTGTAATGGTTAACTTTAGAATTGTAAATGAGTTTGTATTTGAATTAAACGCGTTGTTTTGATATATATGAAATGCGTTATTTATATATTTGTGTTTTTAATTTTGTATTATCAGGTTTTTAATTCTCATTTAATAGAAAATTAGGAACTGAAGAAAATTATTTTTTTTAAAAAAAAAATTAGGTTATGACGCGCAAAAACGCACGTCATAAAAAAGGGTCATAAATGCGTGTCATAAGTGCGCGTCATAAGTGCGCGTCATAGACGGATGACGCCCAAATGCGGGTCATGAAAATTTATGACCCCCTCCTTCCTTGACGCGCATTTGCGCGTCATCTGAGCCATTTATGACGCGCATTGCGGGTCATAAATAGCTGTTTTTCTAGTAGTGGTTAATTATTCTAAATGTCCGTAGTCGATCATATTTGTGGGAACAAATATGAATGTAAGATTATTATGAACTTGGATTGGTAGATATTCAAAAGGGTTTGAATATAGAGCAAAGTGTTGCTACCAAGGTTCATAGATATTTGTGGGATACAAATATTGGACTGACCTGCAATCAAGCATTACTACATGGAATCTCTGTGATTGATCATAAGTAATCTTGAGTTAAAAGGCGAATATCATTGTGCATCACAGGCCCCCGACCCCCCTGCGACCCCTAACCCCCTCTTGGGTCTGCTCTTTCACTGGAAATATACTTTGAGTCGTTCTTCGGCGTGTCTGCACCATTGGCAGTACATAAGACTAAGCTCAGGTATGATATAAGGTGATTGTGAGAAAGACGTATGTAGTCGAGATGGAATTTGTCCCTCTTATTCGTTGAGAGTAAGATGTCTAAGGCCTACTACAAAGTTAAATCAATAGAGAATGATCACTCTATGTCTCTAGGATTTAACATGACATCTGTGACAAAAGGATAAATGATCGATTCACCTAAATCATATCAAGTAAGGGACTTGAAGAGGATGATGTTATTGAATGGCACTTCGTCATACGTATTAGGGGTAGCAAACCGTTGTTAGGCGGTATTTGCTGCTTGCGTCAATCTTCTATGAATCTTGTGCAAGTGGGAGATTGTTGGAATTCGTCTGCCCAAGACACATATTAAATTGACGTGGCTAGTACGTGATGATCCAAGTCGGGTCATACCCAATAACAAGCTAGACAAACACCAACTCTTACATGCAAGACTTGTAAGAACAATAACAAGTAGACAAACACTAATGATTTTATTTATAAGATATGATCTTTAAATAAATATAAATACTTGAAACATTTAGAAAGTGGTTTTCTAAATAATTGCACTTGAGATATGTAAATAAATTATATGGATGATTTATTTTGAAAGAGATGTCAATATGTCTCTGTGGCCGAAGACAGTAAGTTCCCACTGCGGCGCAGTGGGAGTATGTCAAACCCACTGCGGCGCAGTGGGGGTTTTTGCACACGAAGGCCAGAGAGTTCCCACTGCGGCGCAGTGGGAGTGTATCAGACCCACTGCGGCGCAGTGGGTTAATACCCATGTGATGGACTAAAGGGGCCGGCCCCCTCCCTCCCCATGTGGGTATACATGCAATGTGACACTTGTTGTCCTGCATGTTACTCAAGACACAAGACATAAGACATACACTCAACATAGAGTACATCACACTTACATGCAAGAGAAATAATTTTGTAAGAAAAATTCTCTAAGTATTCTCTCAACTTCTCAAGAGCAAAAATACTCTCCTTGTTTTCTCTTGGGGTTCGGCTACAAGGAAGAAAAGGAGAAAGGGGTTTCAAGGTTGAATCCTAGCATATTTAGGGTGTTTGTTGGAAGCTTGGGGTATACTAGCTTGAGGTTCTTCTAGGTTGAAGACTTGCCATTTGAAGACATCATCTCCTTCATTCAACCTTCTCATTAGCTTGGAAGAAGGTAGTCTTCTAAACACCCTATGGTTGTTGTTTTGTATGTATGTTATTCATATAGATGGATCCTTATTGTTTGGGTTTTCTTTTAATAGTTAAAATTGGTTTTAACTACATTTGTCACATTGAAATGGTTCAATTTTCCGCTGCGTTTTAATATTATAAGGATAATATTACTTTGATAAAAACCCAAAAATCCCACACAAGCTCCCATACATTGTTCCTTTCAAATTGGATAAGCTCTTCTTGCATAGCTTCTACCCAGCTTGGGTCTGCCATAGCCTCGTCAATCTTCTTTGGTTCAATTAAAGATAAGAAGGTGACGTTCAAGCATTGCTCACTTGTGGCTCTTCTAGTCTGAACCCCACTATTTGGATCACCAACAATCTGTTCAATTGGATGTGCTTGAGTCCATTTAGTGTATTGACTAGGATGGTGTACAACAATATCAGTGCAAGTGACCTGGTGATCCTCTTCAGTTGTAGCAACTGGAGGAGGATCAGTCCAAACTACTTCGACATCCTCATCAGAGTCAACGAGGTCACGATTTGCATCATGAAATTCTTCAGTTGAAGGCATTTCTTGAACAACTGGAGAAGAAGGAGTTTGAACTGGTGCTGATATTGGAGTGATACGAACATCTGATCCAATCACCAGTTTCTGTGGTAATTTGAAACTGATGGAAGGATAAAATGAAGTGTCACTGGTGGTTTTCTTCTTTGCAACTGGTTCCAAGTCATTGTGACTGGAAACATCTTTTGGTGCATGATCTGACAGATGAACTGGGTCAGATACACCAAAATCAACTGGAACGACTGAAGATAAATCAAGGCTTGGTCTTTTATTGATTGCTTCACTAGATTCATCGAATGTGACATGAATTGACTCATGGACCTTTTGGAGCCTATAATTATAGACTCTGTAGGCCTTTCTTATATCTGAATACCCCACAAAGACTCCTTCATAAGCTTTTGCATCGAATTTTCCAAGCTGACTGGAATCGTTTAAGATATAAACTGGACAACCAAATACATGGAAGTATCCAATATTTGGTTTACGATTCCTAAGGACTTCATAGGCAGTCTTCTTATGTCTTTTGACATAAACTGACCGGTTTTGGGTATGGCAAGCTGTTGCCACTGCTTCAGCCCAAAAACTGGTAGGAAGACCAGATTCAGATAGCATACTCCTGGCAGCTTCAATCAGTGTACGATTCTTCCTTTCAACTACACCATTTTGCTCTGGAGGGTGAGCTGAAGAAAAGTTCTGAGAGATGCAGTGTCATTGCAGAAGGATTCAAGTACTTTGTTTTGAAATTCTGTACCATTATCACTTCTCAACTGACAAACTTTGTGAGTATACTTGAGTTTAGTTTGCTTGATGAGAGAGATGATTTCAGCAGGTGCATCACTTTTTGATCTGAGGAATACCACCCAGCAGTATCTGGTGAATTCATCAACAACAACTAGAGTATATCGCTTTCCAGCTCTAGTTTGAACATTCACTGGACCAAAAAGATCCATATGAAGCATGTGAAGGGGTTCAGTGATGCTAAAGTTTTGCTTGGACTTGAAACTGGCTCTTTTCTGCTTGCCCATCTCACACCCTGGACATGGCTTCTCCTTTTTAAAGGAAACTGTAGGTATCCCATCCACCAGTTATTTACGAGACAACTTGTTGATGTTTTTGAAATTAAGATGGGATAATCTTTTGTGCCATAGCCAGTTGGTGTCCTCATCAGCCTTGACATAAAAACATTGTTCTTTTGGAACAGGTTCCATGTCCATTATGTACACATTCCCTTTTCTTGGTGCAACCATCACCACTTTCCAATCCTTGTTAAATATGGTGCCTTGAGCAATATCGAACAAGACTCTGTAGCCATCGTCACAGAGTTGGCTTACACTGATCAGGTTATATTTTAAACCATTCACAAATGCAACTCTTTTGAATTCGATCTGTCCATTATTGAGCACACCATATCCTTCAGTCTTTCCACTTCCATCATTACCAAATGTCACTGCCGGTCCATCTTGGACAGTGAACTCTTCCAGCAGGGGCTTACATCCGGTCATTGTCCGGCCAGCTGCGCTGTCCAGATACCAGGTGTTCTTTTTACGATCGCCCTGCACACCCACAAAAATCGTTAGTTATTTTTGTGAACCCATCTTTTCTTGATGGGTTCACTGGACTTCACACTGGAAGTCACAGCAGATTGTTATGGTGTGGAACTGGAGGCTGAATCTGGAGCTTTTTCATCAGCTTCAGTTTCAGGAGTAAATATGATTGGTTTGATGGGTGTTTTTCCCTTTTTCTTTCCAATTTTAGCTCCAGGTTGAGCATTTTGTTTCTGTTTTGGTTTTAAAGGGGGTGAATTTTGTTTGACAACTGGAGAGGACGAGGTTCCCTCCAGATTTTTAATTCTGGCAGTGCAACTTTGAACCTGCCTCGACAACTGTTGAAAGTGACTTTCCAGTTTCAACAAAATTTCTTTATCAGAAGGCTGCTGAACCTTGGACTTAGGTTCAGCTGGAATTTTGGTCTTTTGAGTCTTGGGCTCTTCAGACTTCTGAGGCAAAGGTTTATCACCAACTGCCTTTTTAACTGGAGCTTTAGCCTTTTTGGCTCCAGTTTTAACCTCAATGGGGGGGATCTCAAAGGGATCAGTTTCAACACTTTTAGGCAGACCATATGGGGTATCTGACCTAATTGCTGGAGGCAAGGAGTGGATATCTGGTATGATGTTGGCCATGTGCACATCTCCTGCTTTGTAAGCATTTTGTTGTGCATCAATGGTGTTTGAAAAAGCATCATAGTTTAGTCCAGATGATCTAATCCAGGATTTGATGATCTTTTGTTCCTTTTCAAGATTAGATTTTAATTTTTTGTTTTCAAAATCCAGTGCCACCCAATTTGAAACAGACTCCTTGAGAGCCAACTGGACTCTTTGTAAATCATTGAGCTGTGGTTTGACATTGTTTAGTTCAGTTAAGATGGTTTCAAGATATCTTTCACCATCTGCTCTAACAGATTCCACAAATACCAAATCACCATTAAGTGATTCAGCAAGGTCCAGTTTCAGTTCAGGGTCATTTTGATTGTCATAATCACATACCTTTTTCAGAATGATGTCGACCCATCTTCCAGTAATGACATCATCTTTCACAACATGTTGCTGATCTTCCAATGCCATGAAACACACATCCCTAATCTCTTCTTCATCATCAGATGAATCATCAGAGAGTTCCCACTTTCCTTCAGTCTTTGCCATCATGCACTTGTTCTTTTCATCTTCTCTTTCAAGTAACAAGAGGGCAGTCTGGGCCTTGAGCTTCTTGTATTTGGCTCTAAAGTTGTCATCAGGCCTATTAGAATTGGGGACAGAGGGACTAGTATGATTGTTCATCTGACTAGATCTGCATTCCTTCATAAAATGACCTTTCTTACCACACTTGTAGCAGGTAAGATTGGCCTTGTCCAGAGAGTTGGAGCTGGAAGCATTGTTGGAGGAGGAGGAGGAGGAGGAGGAGGAGGAGGAGGAGGAGGAGGAGGAGGAGGAGGAGGAGGAGGAGGAGGAGGAGGAGGAGGAGGAGGAGGAGGAGGAGGAGGAGGAGGAGGAGGAGGAGGAGGAGGAGGAGGAGGAGGAGGAGGAGGAGGAGGAGGAGGAGGAGGAGGAGGAGGAGGAGGAGGAGGAGGAGGAGGAGGAGGAGGAGGAGGAGGAGGAGGAGGAGGAGGAGGAGGAGGAGGAGGAGGAGGAGGAGGAGGAGGAGGAGGAGGAGGAGGAGGAGGAGGAGGAGGAGGAGGAGGAGGAGGAGGAGGAGGAGGAGGAGGAGGAGGAGGAGGAGGAGGAGGAGGAGGAGGAGGAGGAGGAGGAGGAGGAGGAGGAGGAGGAGGAGGAGGAGGAGGAGGAGGAGGAGGAGGAGGAGGAGGAGGAGGAGGAGGAGGAGGAGGAGGAGGAGGAGGAGGAGGAGGAGGAGGAGGAGGAGGAGGAGGAGGAGGAGGAGGAGGAGGAGGAGGAGGAGGAGGAGGAGGAGGAGGAGGAGGAGGAGGAGGAGGAGGAGGAGGAGGAGGAGGAGGAGGAGGAGGAGGAGGAGGAGGAGGAGGAGGAGGAGGAGGAGGAGGAGGAGGAGGAGGAGGAGGAGGAGGAGGAGGAGGAGGAGGAGGAGGAGGAGGAGGAGGAGGAGGAGGAGGAGGAGGAGGAGGAGGAGGAGGAGGAGGAGGAGGAGGAGGAGGAGGAGGAGGAGGAGGAGGAGGAGGAGGAGGAGGAGGAGGAGGAGGAGGAGGAGGAGGAGGAGGAGGAGGAGGAGGAGGAGGAGGAGGAGGAGGAGGAGGAGGAGGAGGAGGAGGAGGAGGAGGAGGAGGAGGAGGAGGAGGAGGAGGAGGAGGAGGAGGAGGAGGAGGAGGAGGAGGAGGAGGAGGAGGAGGAGGAGGAGGAGGAGGAGGAGGAGGAGGAGGAGGAGGAGGAGGAGGAGGAGGAGGAGGAGGAGGAGGAGGAGGAGGAGGAGGAGGAGGA
>CM067167.1:203066075-203093575 GCA_034093135.1 Erigeron breviscapus | reverse complement strand
TTCATATGTATATTTTGTTTAATTTGAATACATAGGTCAATATAAAAAACCATTTACAACCTAATTTTTTTATAAAACGTAATATTTGGATTTTATATAGTCCACTCGTGTCGGGTGTCGTTGATAAGATAAAAGAGGATATTCGGAATATTTCTTCATGTTTAGGAAGCATTGAATTTTCTTTTCGTGATCCCGTGAAGAACTTTGACAGGCCAGGTGTTCCAAAGGTGTGGTTGCAAAGCTCATTAGAGTGAAAGATAGCTCAACAATGACTGTTTTGGAGGTCTTTATTCATTATATCATGCAACTGTTTGGTAAAGGCAATGCTGAAGTTGCTCTTTCATTGGTTGGCTATCATAATGAACTTCAGTTATGCATTCACATGGTATTTTATTTTAATTCATATAGCAAAATGCGTATTGTCACACCCCGTTGTAGCGGAAATACAGGGTTAACAAAGAATTGCATACTAATCAGAAGGTTAATAGAAATTACATCCATTTATACCAATACAAGTCAAAACAAGTACAATCGTTCCAAGTGTGGACCCCAAAATACGGATACAAGCCATCCTCATTTGGAACTGGGCCCACAGAATATGACAAGACGGTTCAGACCGAAGTCTAACCTAAATATATAGACAAGACGGTTCAGACCGAAGTCTAACCTAAATATATAGACAAGACGGTTCAGACCGAAGTCTAACCTAAATAATATGACAAGACGGTTCAGACCGAAGTCTAACCTAAATAATATGACAAGACGGTTCAGACCGAAGTCTAACCTAAATAATATGACAAGACGGTTCAGACCGAAGTCTAACCTAAATAATATGACAAGACGGTTCAGACCGAAGTCTAACCTAAATATATAGACAAGACGGTTCAGACCGAAGTCTAACCTAAATATATAGACAAGACGGTTCAGACCGAAGTCTAACCTAAATAATATGACAAGACGGTTCAGACCGAAGTCTAACCTAAATAATATGACAAGACGGTTCAGACCGAAGTCTAACCTAAATATATAGACAAGACGGTTCAGACCGAAGTCTAACCTAAATATATAGACAAGACGGTTCAGACCGAAGTCTAACCTAAATATATAGACAAGACGGTTCAGACCGAAGTCTAACCTAAATAATATGACAAGACGGTTCAGACCGAAGTCTAACCTAAATAATATGACAAGACGGTTCAGACCGAAGTCTAACCTAAATATATAGACAAGACGGTTCAGACCGAAGTCTAACCTAAATATATAGACAAGACGGTTCAGACCGAAGTCTAACCTAAATAATATGACAAGACGGTTCAGACCGAAGTCTAACCTAAATATATAGACAAGACGGTTCAGACCGAAGTCTAACCTAAATATATAGACAAGACGGTTCAGACCGAAGTCTAACCTAAATAATATGACAAGACGGTTCAGACCGAAGTCTAACCTAAATATATAGACAAGACGGTTCAGACCGAAGTCTAACCTAAATAATATGACAAGACGGTTCAGACCGAAGTCTAACCTAAATAATATGACAAGACGGTTCAGACCGAAGTCTAACCTAAATAATATGACAAGACGGTTCAGACCGAAGTCTAACCTAAATAATATGACAAGACGGTTCAGACCGAAGTCTAACCTAAATAATATGACAAGACGGTTCAGACCGAAGTCTAACCTAAATAATATGACAAGACGGTTCAGACCGAAGTCTAACCTAAATATATAGACAAGACGGTTCAGACCGAAGTCTAACCTAAATAATATGACAAGACGGTTCAGACCGAAGTCTAACCTAAATATATAGACAAGACGGTTCAGACCGAAGTCTAACCTAAATAATATGACAAGACGGTTCAGACCGAAGTCTAACCTAAATATATAGACAAGACGGTTCAGACCGAAGTCTAACCTAAATAATATGACAAGACGGTTCAGACCGAAGTCTAACCTAAATAATATGACAAGACGGTTCAGACCGAAGTCTAACCTAAATATATAGACAAGACGGTTCAGACCGAAGTCTAACCTAAATAATATGACAAGACGGTTCAGACCGAAGTCTAACCTAAATATATAGACAAGACGGTTCAGACCGAAGTCTAACCTAAATATATAGACAAGACGGTTCAGACCGAAGTCTAACCTAAATAATATGACAAGACGGTTCAGACCGAAGTCTAACCTAAATATATAGACAAGACGGTTCAGACCGAAGTCTAACCTAAATAATATGACAAGACGGTTCAGACCGAAGTCTAACCTAAATAATATGACAAGACGGTTCAGACCGAAGTCTAACCTAAATATATAGACAAGACGGTTCAGACCGAAGTCTAACCTAAATAATATGACAAGACGGTTCAGACCGAAGTCTAACCTAAATAATATGACAAGACGGTTCAGACCGAAGTCTAACCTAAATAATATGACAAGACGGTTCAGACCGAAGTCTAACCTAAATAATATGACAAGACGGTTCAGACCGAAGTCTAACCTAAATAATATGACAAGACGGTTCAGACCGAAGTCTAACCTAAATAATATGACAAGACGGTTCAGACCGAAGTCTAACCTAAATATAGTGACAAGACGGTTCAGACCGAAGTCTAACCTAAATAATATGACAAGACGGTTCAGACCGAAGTCTAACCTAAATATAGTGACAAGACGGTTCAGACCGAAGTCTAACCTAAATAATATGACAAGACGGTTCAGACCGAAGTCTAACCTAAATATAGTGACAAGACGGTTCAGACCGAAGTCTAACCTAAATATAATGACAAGACGGTTCAGACCGAAGTCTAACCTAAATATAGTGACAAGACGGTTCAGACCGAAGTCTAACCTAAATAATATGACAAGACGGTTCAGACCGAAGTCTAACCTAAATAATATGACAAGACGGTTCAGACGAAGTCTAACCTAAATATATAGACAAGACGGTTCAGACCGAAGTCTAACCTAAATATATAGACAAGACGGTTCAGACCGAAGTCTAACCTAAATATATAGACAAGACGGTTCAGACCGAAGTCTAACCTAAATATATATAGACAAGACGGTTCAGACCGAAGTCTAACCTAAATATAGTGACAAGACGGTTCAGACCGAAGTCTAACCTAAATAATATGACAAGACGGTTCAGACCGAAGTCTAACCTAAATAATATGACAAGACGGTTCAGACCGAAGTCTAACCTAAATAATATGACAAGACGGTTCAGACCGAAGTCTAACCTAAATAATATGACAAGACGGTTCAGACCGAAGTCTAACCTAAATAATATGACAAGACGGTTCAGACCGAAGTCTAACCTAAATAATATGACAAGACGGTTCAGACCGAAGTCTAACCTAAATAATATGACAAGACGGTTCAGACCGAAGTCTAACCTAAATAATACTACATGAGGGGGATCATTTTAATTCGTCAAAACACAAGAAACAGTTTAGTCAGCCGACAACATGGCAAGTCAAGACATATAGATCAATTTTCATAAGACATGTATACACATTTTTAGACAGCCGTCTCATGGCAAATATAAGACAAATGATTTCATTTACCAAATCTCATGGCGTAGACAAAGACAAATCATTTACAAAGTAGTCGTGTATACAGTACATGCTTTCAGGCCCAAAGTAAAGGAAAAAGGGCGCCATAAACTCACCTTAGCAGTCTACGAGCTAAAGAATGAGCAGTCCGAGAATAAGAGCAGTCTAGTCTCCACGTCTATCCAAAACCTAGGATAAGAGTACCAATGGTGAGGATCAAATCTCACGACGACAAGTATCCTACGTACCACTACTTAGCTATCAATCCTAGAATGCCTTTACCGAGAATGTGATTCAATGTTTAATATTATTTGACTCAAGTTCGTCTTTTATTACTAAATTTGAATGAAAAGTCAAAAGTTCCAGCAAGTTACCACTGCGCCGCAGTGAGCCAGAACTATGCTCACTGCGCCGCAGTGAGCTAAATGAACAAAAGGGCCGAGAATGGCCACTGCGCCGCAGTGAGCCATTGCCAAGCTCACTGCGCCGCAGTGAGCTAAAAATGCACAACCAGCCCTAGCCACTGCGCCGCAGTGGGACTAATTCCATGCCACTGCGCCGCAGTGGCCTCATTCTGCAGCCAGCACCAGCAGGTGCAAACATGCAGGCAAGCCCAAATCGTTTTTCGACTAAGTTCCTTTCATTAAAACAAGTTTCAACAAGTGCAATAGACCTGGAAACATACCATTTCGCCAACCATTTCGCCATTTCAATCATTTTGATATCAAAACCAAATTCTAAGCCAAAGTATCCATTTATCACCAAAACCCTAATTTCATATCTAATTTAAAGGCTTCCCATTTCCATAATCAAAACTGAAAACAAACCCTTAATTGAATTTAAACCAAATCAAAGTTTGAGAAAGTTACTTACCAAATGGTGTTCTTGAGAAATAAGAAGAAATATGAAGATGATGATTTTGATCCTTGCCAAAACCCTAATTATTATTGGAAGAATGATTAATTGCTTTGATTTCCCTTTGATTTCACCTTGTAAATGATTTAGAACATAAGAGGAATTTTTGTGTGTGTGTGTTGTGTGTATTGTGTCGACAGGCAAAGAAAGAAAAAGGAGGGAAGTGTTTTGTTGTTTGTTTGTTGCTTAATTCTCAGCCACAAACAAAAGGGGCCGGCCTATGTGGCTCCTTTTCGGTCATTTAAATACCCCAAATTTGGAAAAATGCTTACGATTTAATACCGTTTGACCAAAAGTTTAAAATGTAAAATAAAGGTATTTTTCTTCGTCTCATTTTTAGTCAAGACAAGCCAATAAAGTTTCGTCAAAGGGAACTTTATAATAGTAAGTCTAGATAGTCTAATTATCTTGTGCAAGACATAACCTTTAAATATTAATTTAAAGTTATTTTTAAAGACTCGGCATTCGTCTAGATAGCTAATAGTCTACGTCATCAAGATACGTCTAATTTTGACTAAGTCAAAAGTCCAAAAGTCTTATAAGTTCCACGTCAAATGACTGTCTAATTGAGATTAGGACTAACCCGATGTTAATTAATTACGAGTTGTCACACGTATAAATTGGAAATAATCCACAATGTTTTGCAATTTTTTATGCCTGTTTTTTTGTTTGTATTCATTATGTATTGAGATTGATGAAAATTATGGTTTTCTATATAATTGTTGCCATCTTTTCTGAGATTTATGTATACTGCAGAGTGCTATGGAATATGTTTTCGATTCCATAGCATGCTCTTTGACCTTTGACTTAAAAATTGGAGGAGCTAATAAAATTTGACTATTTATATGCATGCTCTTTGACTTTTGACTTAAAAAGACAATTGATTGCTTTCCAAATACCGTCTTATAGTGACTTGCTTTCAGGGAACTACATGTTAAATGACAACAAAGGTATCTTTATGCCCATCTCTTTTGCCATAACAGATAAGTGATGATTTATACTAAATTACTAGAGGTGGCATATGTTAGGATCAGCCACTAGATAGGAACTAGATAGGAACTGCCTTAAGCACAGCGGAAGCAACAAAGCAAGAAAATAAAGAACACGACACAAGAATTTAACGTGGTTCGGTCTGGGTCTGACCTACATCCACCGGCTGCAAATGGGTAGTTTATTATCACATTGTTTTGAGGTGTTATTCTTACAAATACAAGACATCTCTTATCCAGGTCCAGCTCACAAGAACAAACCAAACTTCAAACCATAGTAACCCCAATCAAAACTCCACAGGAACAGAGTCTTCCAGGTCCAGCTCCCAAGAGCAAACCAAACTTCAAACCATAGTAACCCCAATCAAAACTCCACAGGAACAGAGTCTTCCAGGTCCAGCTCACAAGAACAAACCAAACTTCAAACCATAGTAACCCCAATCAAAACTCCACAGGAACAGAGTCTTCCAGGTCCAGCTCCCAAGAGCAAACCAAACTTCAAACCATAGTAACCCCAATCAAAACTCCACAGGAACAGAGTCTTCCAGGTCCAGCTCCCAAGAGCAAACCAAACTTCAATCCATAGTAACCCCAATCAAAACTCCACAGGAACAGAGTCTTCCAGGTCCAGCTCACAAGAACAAACCAAACTTCAAACCATAGTAACCCCAATCAAAACTCCACAGGAACAGAGTCTTCCAGGTCCAGCTCACAAGAACAAACCAAACTTCAAACCATAGTAACCCCAATCAAAACTCCACAGGAACAGAGTCTTCCAGGTCCAGCTCCCAAGAGCAAACCAAACTTCAATCCATAGTAACCCCAATCAAAACTCCACAGGAACAGAGTCTTCCAGGTCCAGCTCACAAGAACAAACCAAACTTCAAACCATAGTAACCCCAATCAAAACTCCACAGGAACAGAGTCTTCCAGGTCCAGCTCCCAAGAGCAAACCAAACTTCAAACCATAGTAACCCCAATCAAAACTCCACAGGAACAGAGTCTTCCAGGTCCAGCTCCCAAGAGCAAACCAAACTTCAAACCATAGTAACCCCAATCAAAACTCCACAGGAACAGAGTCTTCCAGGTCCAGCTCCCAAGAGCAAACCAAACTTCAATCCATAGTAACCCCAATCAAAACTCCACAGGAACAGAGTCTTCCAGGTCCAGCTCACAAGAACAAACCAAACTTCAAACCATAGTAACCCCAATCAAAACTCCACAGGAACAGAGTCTTCCAGGTCCAGCTCACAAGAACAAACCAAACTTCAAACCATAGTAACCCCAATCAAAACTCCACAGGAACAGAGTCTTCCAGGTCCAGCTCACAAGAACAAACCAAACTTCAAACCATAGTAACCCCAATCAAAACTCCACAGGAACAGAGTCTTCCAGGTCCAGCTCACAAGAACAAACCAAACTTCAAACCATAGTAACCCCAATCAAAACTCCACAGGAACAGAGTCTTCCAGGTCCAGCTCCCAAGAGCAAACCAAACTTCAAACCATAGTAACCCCAATCAAAACTCCACAGGAACAGAGTCTTCCAGGTCCAGCTCCCAAGAGCAAACCAAACTTCAAACCATAGTAACCCCAATCAAAACTCCACAGGAACAGAGTCTTCCAGGTCCAGCTCCCAAGAGCAAACCAAACTTCAATCCATAGTAACCCCAATCAAAACTCCACAGGAACAGAGTCTTCCAGGTCCAGCTCACAAGAACAAACCAAACTTCAAACCATAGTAACCCCAATCAAAACTCCACAGGAACAGAGTCTTCCAGGTCCAGCTCACAAGAACAAACCAAACTTCAAACCATAGTAACCCCAATCAAAACTCCACAGGAACAGAGTCTTCCAGGTCCAGCTCACAAGAACAAACCAAACTTCAAACCATAGTAACCCCAATCAAAACTCCACAGGAACAGAGTCTTCCAGGTCCAGCTCCCAAGAGCAAACCAAACTTCAAACCATAGTAACCCCAATCAAAACTCCACAGGAACAGAGTCTTCCAGGTCCAGCTCCCAAGAGCAAACCAAACTTCAATCCATATATCCCATTTTAGCCCGCCCAATCATCAGTAAACCGAAGGGCACATTGAAGCTGTAAACCGCTCCAATACAGTCAGACACAGCTGACCCAGTCATGGCGAAGTCCACCCATGACTCATCCTCAATCTCAACCGGCTCCTACTGATTTGAAATACCGGCTCCAGAGACTCCAGAGGAAACAACAACACTCTCCACTAGCTAGTAACCTCACAGGAGAGATTTCATTCGGAAACCTGGTCTTCAGAACCCAACGTCGATTTTAACATGTGTCAAAACACTCCTCTCGTGCTCCCACTGTTACAAAATCCCATCCAAGTTCAAAACCTCCGAATACGCTCGAACAGATTACCTGAAAGTCCCAGAGTCCTTTACTGCAAACTGGACTCGTATAACTCTCGAATCAGCGAGCCAAGACTTTTCTCCGAAAGTTGGTTCAATTCTTCCGGTAGTGCAGTAATCTGCACACTCCAAAAGTCTAATCAACAGATTCACTTGCTCCACTACAGTAGGTAACATAAAATGAAACAAACCATAATCTGTAACAAGAGTCTTCACTGCCTTTCAATGAGATCCAATGCATCAACCTAGACACATTCTCATAAGCAGAATTCTTCACTGCCTTCCAATGAGCTCCAATGCATCAACCCAGACACATTCTCATAAGCAGAATTCTATCAACCTCCGGACGACTCTAAAATCCTAAAACCCTGAACACCTCATGCAACCTCACAAGTCAACTACGCCCAGCTCCCACTGTCCTTGTTATTTCAACCTATGCTAAACAAACTCCATGAGCCAAACCTCCACTCGTACTCCAGTGAAAACCTTCACCCAATACCAGTACAAAGATCCACTCAAAAAAGTGAAACCACTGATCAACACTGAACATCCACAGTTCCAGACCAGTTAACAGCAAACGATCAATAACAGGAGTAGAGAAAACAAGCGTTAGTTCCATGACTTGACTAACTCCTTTTTCACTTGTGTCGACACTAGCAACACCGGAACAGGAATACTCAAAACCCAGAGCACTCCAAACCTGCTAGCTCTATTTTCTTCAATACCAGTACCATATCTAAGTTCTCATGACAAAACTCGTCACAAGAAACCAACAGAAATCCAATCCAATCTTAAAACATCTGTATATACCTGGTCGAACAAAGGCTTAACCTTAATCAACCTAATACCTTGTTTCAATGGACTAACTTCAAACAATGGTACTTATCTTCTTTTCTTTTCTAATCGATCAAGGTAATATCACAGCAACAAACTTGATAACAACCACCCGCAAAACCACATCCTAATCGTGAATCAGACTAACCCGAGATACAACTCAATACCTCAACCTCTGACCAATGACGAACAAGAATGTCTCGGTGGTAACCAAGAACAGTAGCCAATACCTTTCGAACAAGAAAACTGAAACATTGCTTTTATCTTTCTTTCAATCAATCAACACCAAAGAACCCCAAATTCCAGAAACCTTTATCACACCCACTGACCAAAAAAAATCAATCAAAAAACAGCAGAATTGAGAACAAAACAACAATCAACAATTCAAACAGCAGCAGAATTGAGAACAGCAACAACAATCAATCAATTCAAACAGCAGCAGAATTGAGAACAGCAACAACAATCAATCAATTCAAACAGCAGCAGAATTGAGAACAGCAACAACAATCAATCAATTCAAACAGCAGCAGAATTGAGAACAGCAACAACAATCAATCAATTCAAACAGCAGCAGAATTGAGAACAGCAACACAATCAATCAATTCAAACAGCAGCAATCGAATCAGCACAACCAGAATCTGATCAACCAATTCGAACAGCAGCAGAATTGAGAACAGCAACAACAATCAATCAATTCAAACAGCAGCAATCGAAATAAATGAACAACCTTATCTCTGATACCACTTGTTAGGATCAGCCACTAGATAGGAACTGCCTTAAGCACAGCGGAAGCAACAAAGCAAGAAAATAAAGAACACGACACAAGAATTTAACGTGGTTCGGTCTGGGTCTGACCTACATCCACCGGCTGCAAATGGGTAGTTTATTATCACATTGTTTTGAGGTGTTGTCTTACAAATACATAAACATCTCTTATATAGAGATATAGATAGCTTAATTTCAAAGGAGAGTAAGCATAGATATGGAGTTGATACAAGTGGGCCCTGCCTAAGCAGGAGTTGATACAAGAAAATTCTGCCAGATTTTCTGCCCAAACAGTGGGCCCCTTGTCTGCCACTTTTGACTAATCAAAAACAATGGGCCTCCACACTTCCTTGGCTTCACACATACTTTAACAATCTCCCACTTGAAGCCACGGAACAATCTTCACCTGTGCTTCAACTGTGCATATGTATTTCTGTAAGAACTTTAAACATACATTGGTACAGAAGTCTTCCAGGTCCAGCTCACAAGAACAAACCAAACTTCAAACCATAGTAACCCCAATCAAAACTCCACAGGAACAGAGTCTTCCAGGTCCAGCTCCCAAGAGCAAACCAAACTTCAATCCATATATCCCATTTTAGCCCGCCCAATCATCAGTAAACCGAAGGGCACATTGAAGCTGTAAACCGCTCCAATACAGTCAGACACAGCTGACCCAGTCATGGCGAAGTCCACCCATGACTCATCCTCAATCTCAACCGGCTCCTACTGATTTGAAATACCGGCTCCAGAGACTCCAGAGGAAACAACAACACTCTCCACTAGCTAGTAACCTCACAGGAGAGATTTCATTCGGAAACCTGGTCTTCAGAACCCAACGTCGATTTTAACATGTGTCAAAACACTCCTCTCGTGCTCCCACTGTTACAAAATCCCATCCAAGTTCAAAACCTCCGAATACGCTCGAACAGATTACCTGAAAGTCCCATAGTCCTTTACTGCAAACTGGACTCGTATAACTCTCGAATCAGCGAGCCAAGACTTTTCTCCGAAAGTTGGTTCAATTCTTCCGGTAGTGCAGTAATCTGCACACTCCAAAAGTCTAATCAACAGATTCACTTGCTCCACTACAGTAGGTAACATAAAATGAAGCAAACCATAATCTGTAACAAGAGTCTTCACTGCCTTCCAATGAGATCCAATGCATCAACCTAGACACATTCTCATAAGCAGAATTCTTCACTGCCTTCCAATGAGCTCCAATGCATCAACCCAGACACATTCTCATAAGCAGAATTCTATCAACCTCCGGACGACTCTAAAATCCTAAAACCCTGAACACCTCATGCAACCTCACAAGTCAACTACGCCCAGCTCCCACTGTCCTTGTTATTTCAACCTATGCTAAACAAACTCCATGAGCCAAACCTCCACTCGTACTCCAGTGAAAACCTTCACCCAATACCAGTACAAAGATCCACTCAAAAAAGTCAAACCACTGATCAACACTGAACATCCACAGTTCCAGACCAGTTAACAGCAAACGATCAATAACAGCAGTAGAGAAAACAAGCGTTAGTTCCATGACTTGACTAACTCCTTTTTCACTTGTGTCGACACTAGCAACACCGGAACAGGAATACTCAAAACCCAGAGCACTCCAAACCTGCTAGCTCTATTTTCTTCAATACCAGTACCATATCTAAGTTCTCATGACAAAACTCGTCACAAGAAACCAACAGAAATCCAATCCAATCTTAAAACATCTGTATATACCTGGTCGAACAAAGGCTTAACCTTAATCAACCTAATACCTTGTTTCAATGGACTAACATCAAACAATGGTACTTATCTTCTTTTCTTTTCTAATCGATCAAGGTAATATCACAGCAACAAACTTGATAACAACCACCCGCAAAACCACATCCTAATCGTGAATCAGACTAACCCGAGATACAACTCAATACCTCAACCTCTGACCAATGACGAACAAGAATGTCTCGGTGGTAACCAAGAACAGTAGCCAATACCTTTCGAACAAGAAAACTGAAACATTGCTTTTATCTTTCTTTCAATCAATCAACACCAAAGAACCCCAAATTCCAGAAACCTTTATCACACCCACTGACCAAAAAAAATCAATCAAAAAACAACTGGACAGATTTTTGAACAGATTTCAGATCTGATGTGAACAAAAGTTGCAAATGGCGGCTGGTGGTGACGGGAACAGGTATAACAGTGGCAAACAAACCACAAAACCAAACCCAGAAAACCAGATCGAACAGAAAGAAAACACAGCAGTTCAGCGGCAGCATCAGGCCCTAAACACTAAACACTGCTGTAAAACAGCAGCAACAGCAGCAAACAGCTGCAAAATCAGCAGCAAGATCAAAGCCGGATCAGACCTGGAACAGCAGCAACAGCTGCTGAAAATAGCAGCAGCAAACCAGAATCTGATCAACCAATTCGAACAGCAGCAGAATTGAGAACAGCAACAGCAATCAATCAATTCAAACAGCAGCAATCAGCTGCAAAATCAGCAGCAAGATCAAAGCCGGATCAGACCTGGAACAGCAGCAACAGCAGCAAACAGCTGCAAAATCAGCAGCAAGATCAAAGCCGGATCAGACCTGGAACAGCAGCAACAGCAGCAAACAGCTGCAAAATCAGCAGCAAGATCAAAGCCGGATCAGACCTGGAACAGCAGCAACAGCTGCAAAACAGCTGCTAAATCAGCAGCAAGATCAAAGCCGGATCAGACCTGGAACAGCAGCAACAGCAGCAAACAGCTGCAAAATCAGCAGCAAGATCAAAGCCGGATCAGACCTGAAACAGCAGCAACAACAGCAAACAGCTGCAAAATCAGCAGCAAGATCAAAGCCGGATCAGACCTGGAACAGCAGCAACAGCTGCTGAAAATAGCAGCAGCAAACCAGAATCTGATCAACCAATTCGAACAGCAGCAGAATTGAGAACAGCAACAGCAATCAATCAATTCAAACAGCAGCAATCGAAATAAACGAACAGCCTTATCTCTGATACCACTTGTTAGGATCAGCCACTAGATAGGAACTGCCTTAAGCACAGCGGAAGCAACAAAGCAAGAAAATAAAGAACACGACACAAGAATTTAACGTGGTTCGGTCTGGGTCTGACCTACATCCACCGGCTGCAAATGGGTAGTTTATTATCACATTGTTTTGAGGTGTTGTCTTACAAATACATAAACATCTCTTATATAGAGATATAGATAGCTTAATTTCAAAGGAGAGTAAGCATAGATATGGAGTTGATACAAGTGGGCCCTGCCTAAGCAGGAGTTGATACAAGAAAATTCTGCCAGATTTTCTGCCCAAACAGTGGGCCCCTTGTCTGCCACTTTTGACTAATAAAAAACAATGGGCCTCCACACTTCCTTGGCTTCACACATACTCTAACAGCATAGTGGGTGGGTCGGGTTGGTTTGTTTGCAGGTCAGTTTGACCCAAAACATTTCATGTGGAAAATTTTTGATTGTTTAATAATAAGTTTGTTAAATATGATTAAAATATATTACATTATTACAAAGTGGTTTCATGCATATAAAGTAATCAAAGTTTAAGTACAGAATGCAAGACTAAGCTTGATACGGTTAGCCCAATGATTGGGTGAATTTTTGTTGTACCAGTAATGGCATCAATGATGAAAATTCATCCAAGATAGATAGTTTATCATGAAGTTCTCTATAGGTATTTCCTTAGAGAAACAATGTCGTTGCTTCAGGTTGAGTCTTTACCATCGTTTTGTAACACTGTTTTGGGGACAATAGTTAGAATTCTATGTGAAGTGTTGAAACAAAGGTTGCAGGCAGGTATATTTAACAATGTGGGGGAGGCAATCATCTGTACATGGCAGCAACAAGATGGTCTCAAAGGCTTTTTCTGTGGGACCGGTGCTACTCTTTGTCGGGAGGTCCCATTCTATGTTGCAGGCATGGGACTTTATGGAGAGTCGAAAAAAGGTATTTTTTTTCACAGTTTAAGATATACATGTACAGTTCTAGAATACAACTCAAAGTGACATATGTGGAAGTAATGGGTTTATGTGTTTTGAGTATCCGTTCTTCTAATTTAAATCATGAAAGAGATTTCTCACATGTCTAAAGGTAACTTCACTGCTTATATGTATTATGGAAAAGTTCTAAGATGAAGTTGTACCCGTTGATTACATTAATATCACAAATTCATGATGTATATAAATTCATGATGTATATATAGTATGTAATATTCAGACCAGGAGGATGTTAGTAAAAGTTTAGATGGTTAAGTTGCGAGTTGTACCTGATGGACAAGAAGCAAGTTGTTGAGGTCAATGAAATATTAGGAGAACAATAGGTAGCATCTTCCTAACATAAACTTGTCAATTGCATGAACTTGGATGAAAAAGACACAGATTATGATGAGTACTTTTCTTGGATTTTTATACATTATCTCATTAGCGCTTTAACAAATTAGAAGTTGTTATGGTTGCTGCTGGTTCATAACAACCGAAGGTTTGATCATTTTGCTTAAACTTTATAATAATACGTTAATACCTACCTACATGATCTATACTGATTTAATTGCTAAATGATTGCAAATGATCACAAGATTGAGTGTTGGCTAAAGAACAATTTTGGTGACCAATCACAAGATTGAATGTTAGCTAAATGATTGCTTAAACTTCCATGTCCATTGTGGATGGCATGGAAGGTAAAATTGTAGTATAGAGTTTATATATAGTCATGTTAGTTTTATCGTATAGATAGAAGAGTAGTTTTAAAGATTATCAAAAATTGAATATTTGAGATGGAAATTAATGTATTGTTGTTATCAGTATTTCATTCATTAGCCTATGTTGGAAATTAATGTATAATGGA
Source organism: Erigeron breviscapus (assembly GCA_034093135.1). NCBI lineage: Eukaryota > Viridiplantae > Streptophyta > Magnoliopsida > Asterales > Asteraceae > Erigeron > Erigeron breviscapus. The sequence continues at coordinate 203,079,271 of CM067167.1, read as the reverse complement.
GCTAACTAAATATGCAGTTAACTAAAATGTCAGATTCATTTTTTTCATTTAACAATGAAAAAACCTTATAGGTATCAAATTAACAAAAGTTACATGATATATTTATTCATTTTATTTTTATACTCCCTTATAAAAGAAACTGAACCTTCCCTCCCTTAAATTTAAGAACATGATACGTTCAATTTACCCTCCAAGTTAATACATCTTTATTTTCATTTTATAAAATGTGACTAAAATGTTCTAATTTTTTTTTTAGCATCTATCTCTCCCAAACACATAGCGAAAACCCTAACTCACAATTCGTACCCCTCCTCCCCCCTTTCACATCCCACCGCAAAAATTCATCTCATCTCCCGCAATGAAATTACTTTTACGTTAATAACCACACCGCCGCTGCATTGCGCGGGCACCAATCTATATTTTCATATGCTTATTCATCGTTATTTTAAACCCGATTTTTAAAATTTGGACAATTAGCAATCCAAGTGTCAAAACGTACTAAGTCGGACGTATATAACACTCCCGTGTCGGGACACGGGTTTTAAAGCTATTGTACTAATTAACAGATTGATCACTAATATACAAGGAAATTCACAATTTTAAAGAGCAAATATGCAGATGAGGCACAAAAGACGGTGTGGAAACTTGATGGGAAAGGTTTTTGATTTTTCTTTTTTTAAGATTTATTATTATTACTTCAATTGCTCCATGCTCTTGGAGTCTACCTGTTTTTGACGAAGACAATAGAAGCTGAAGATCTAGAGGATTGTGAGATTGACGAGGGTGATTCAAGTTCTTACCGTTTATTTATTTCAAAAAATTTTAATTTGATAGATTTTGGTTTTGGGGTAAGACTATGTAAGCTTTACCTAGAGCTCGAGATGATCAAGGAAGAAATACATATATCCGTACAAGTGGAATGTTCATATCTCAAACAGGAGTTTTCGACAAGGTATGAATTTATGGCTTACATTGTTTTTTTGTTTTATTTGTGTGACCTAAATCGACATGTTCATATTGCAACTGGCATGTTTAATTAAGATGTATAAAACCTCCAAAGTCGTGTTATTGATAGAAGACAAATAGGCTTCATGTGAGTTTTTACTTGATTAGCTTCCACTTTGAGTATCTATAGTTTTTATAGAAAAGATAAAGAAATTGTTTGTGGGCCTGAATAGTCTGATTTGATCTATTTCAGTTGCACTAAATTAAACCATTTGCCTTTTAATCCAACTCACCTGCCTTCCCATTTTGTCAACTATAGTCGTAAGTTACGATTATGTCGCGGTCCCATTTACGATTTTTGGTTTTTAAGTTATATAACCTTTATCAATATCAAGTTTTTGATGAGGATGAGGATTCAATAGAAGTTTTTGATAAGAAGGAAGGACAACGTGTAAGTTGTGAACATAAATTATTTAATCTACATTTAGATTCTTTTTGTGTATGCAGGATTTTTTGATACAATGCCTAATGGGTGGAAACCCTCTGGTCCCATGTACTTTCTTGGTATCCGAGCGCACACGCATATAACTCATGCCTGTCAAACACCATTCTCACACATGGATCACAATATATAGTTTCTGCACTTGCCTTTGGTAAGTTTCGAACCCGTGACATGCGGCCTTCATCTTGTGGGCCTATGTGTTCGTATGATGACTGTAACACTGGTGGTGGGATAGATTTATTTCTTATAATGTAATTAAAAACAACTTATACCCAATTCCAAAATACCTTCCTTTGATTATTATTATTTTTGATGCTTATTCTAATTGAGATTTTGGGTGAATTTTATTTATTGTTTTTGTTTGAAAACTGAAAAATATGTTTCATTGTTTTGCAACTAACCCAAGAGTAATCAGGTGTTAATGATTACAAATATTTGTTTATATGATGCAACATGTAAACTTTGTTACTTTCCGTACTCTTAATTTATGATATGCTAATGGGTTGTCCTATATCAAAAAAAGATCACAATCTCAAATGTTTACAAAGATAAATTCGGGTATTGTATAGTTTACAGAATGATTATAGTAGCATATACGTAAAGCATGATAGGTACCTCCTCTCTCTTTACTTTACTTATGTACAAATTTGTAAGATTTTTAGGATGCGGTTTTGGCTGCTCGTCGGGCTTTTATGGCTGTATTTTGTGCTTTGCTTTTTAATAGGATAGGAACCTGCTCCTTTGTCAATTACATAATTCCAAAGTCTTTGTGTAATATTTAGTTAACGGTTTTGAGACTTCAAAATAAGGAAGAAACTTGACTAGGTGGGCTACTTTCTTAAAATCTATTAAATATCCAAATTTTGGCACTGTTTCTTGACCTTTAAAAAGAATAATGGCCAAAATAACCATGTTTAGATATGTAGTGGAAGTAAACAAGGTATTCTTTTCATTTTGCCATACGTATTTGGGAGATGAAACAAGAAAAAGTTAAATTCTTTAGTTAAGCTTCATAGATAAAAATTGTTATATGACCCAAGATATGTTTCCAGTTTGACATTCAGATTAAAGGCAACATGAAGCAGCCAACTTAGGAGAGCAAAAGTTGAAGCTTTTGGTTTAGGTGCAACATTCAATACATGTGAGCAAAAGCTTTTATGGATGTAGTTGTTGTATGCTTTGGTCGGATTTTAAACTGTGCTACAACATATATATGAACTATAAGTAAGATTCTTTTGTTTTCACATAATTGGGCTGAAATTGACACATGTACTAATTGGAAATATGTCATCTTTCAATATGAGTAACAGTGTGATTATAGATATAAGATGGATCATCCGTGGATAATGATTTCTAAGTCACCTAACACTTTAGCTTTGTGGTCAAGCAGTTACTGTTGTTAAAAATTCACTTGAACTACTGTTCTTATATGTAGTGGGATTATTTTCCAGGCTATTCCAGGCCAAATATGGAAGGCAAGTAGACAGATTCTATATAACAACACTATATGCTCACCAGAGTGATGTATCAACTATCGATTGCTTAATGAAAGGACGTGTGTTTGTTGGTCGTTACCGAACCATGCGCTTATGGAAGGTTATTTATCGCACATGTTTAAAATAAATGTGATTTATATCTACGCGCAATTAATACTTTTTTGGAAGGATCAAAACAGGTTCTGAGGAGTCATAGTTTGTCTTTCGAGCTCCTGCAACTTCATTGGATTGTTGTTGCTTTATTAATAATTTCTGTATTGGTTTTGTGACATGTGTAGGTAACTAGGTAGTCATTCGGTTAAATCGAACGGTCTGCAAAAATTCGAGTTCAGCCTCAACAGTGAAAGGTATGGAAGAAATCTTTTGTCATACACTAAATGGGGGCATGGGGATGTGTAAAGTTGTTGTCTTTTGTTTGCCAGCAGCTGGCAGGTTAATGTCACACTCTCAAATATTTTGAAACAAGGTAGTGCCGTAGAGATTATGGATGTCCGGACAAAAATGGGTGGTTCAAATTTGTGTGCACCGATGGCAAGAATAGATAGGGTCTTAAGCAAGAGAACAGGAAGTTTCAGTGCAATGGCAGCAAGATCGACCCGTTAACAAGGTTACGTATTTCTTTTTTTATCTGAGCATATCAATATAAAATTGTTGCTGGAGGTCCATTGTAGGTTGAATTTATGTTATAATTGTTTCCAACATGGCTTTTCCATTGGTCGGTTTGCAGAAGAACAGTCTTCGTTTACATCCATCGTCTCATCCCCTTCTTAACATGATTATTTGGGTTTTGTCGTTTTCTTCTAATAATTTTATCTTTTCATTTGTTCATGTGCTGGAAATGTCTATCTAAGTGTTGATCAACATGTAGATAATGAAGACCTGCATGAGAGCTTGGTAATTAACCTTATAATATACGTATCTTCAGTTATTGCCATAGAAAGTAAAATGTTTTTGCCACACTGTTTTTTAATGATATATTGATCTTTCCCGACATTTTTGCAGCAAGTTCCGAAGAATAGGCTATTCTTTGTTAAAAATTTGTTGGCCAGTCAAAAAAATGGCACTAGAGTAGTTGAGGAGGCTCTGTCGCGGTCCCCCAACAAAATCTAGAGCCAGTTAGGAAGGTCATGCGTGTACCAATGGCCAGATACGCTTTAGCTAGAACCAGAATTCAAAGTTCGGCTATTGACTAATCACTTCAAAGTGAATGTATCTAATGTTAATGGTCACTTTGTTCATTATAGTGTATCTTTTCCGCTCTTGCATGTTTAAATGTGTTGTAGTTTGTTTTAATGTCCCGCTTTGTAATCTAACAAGTTGTATTATTTTAAAAATAAAAGGTTTTCTCAATTGCAGTTTTCCTTAATATTCAAACAAGTTATTGATGCTCAATTTATACATGACATTCGTACATATTTTTAACATTGCACATATTTTGCAAATTAAGTTGTAACACCCTAGTTTTAAACCTAAAAATGAAGTATCACAATCGAATCTAAATACAATACAAGAGTGAAAAAGATGGTTTTCTCGTAATAACTATAAAATTAATGCGATCTTGAGCCTTGATCTTCACTTAATTATTTGCGAAGAAGCCACCAACAAATCTTCTTTATCCTTTTTAATAGTGTACCTGCCGCATGGAAAGAAAATGCGGCTGAGCCTAACGCCCAGTGCGCGGATAGAACAAAGGAAATGCTGATGTATAAAGTGTATGCGAACAATGAGTTATATGATGCGAATCAAATAAGTATTACGAATGAATATGAACGAATGAGAGCTGAAATGAACTAAGAAGTCAAAGGGGTATGAATAGTCGGGTCCAAAATTCTGACGCTTGCATATCAAGTATGTTAGATATGACAAACACCGGCCGAAATTCCAACACTTGCATATCAGGTATATTAGATACAACAAGTATTGGCCGAAAGGTGCACATAGGACTACAGATCCATAGGTACCAAAGGTGAATGAGGAGTTGGCACACAATCCCAATCACAATCCAAAACACAAACACAAACTAGGGTCAACCCATACGTCCCCTAATACCATTATACGGCCAACGAAGAGGAGACGCCGTAACCGAACACACTGCTACGGAAGTGTCGTACCATTAGTGCCACAATGACGTGCCTATGGTACCCCCATAGGTGGTTAATAACCCGCATACCCAGAGCAGATAATCAAAACGCTAGTGTCAAAGGAACCAATAATTCAGGTTGTCACAATATCAAAGGCACATATAACATAACAACGAATGAGCAAATATAGTGCTATTCTAAGGATACAATAACAAAGAGCACTAACAAATATGTCATATCAAATAGATCATATCAATGAAGCAAATAATGGATAGAATCAAATAGAGCCATACAAGAAATATTTGTAGGCTTATGCCTAGAATCAAAGGGAAACCTTAAAAATAAGGTCAGATACGTACAATTATAGAACGCACAAGGAATTCAAATCATAATTTTGATGTTTTAAATAAACAAGAATCCGTACTTATATATATAATAAACAAATTTTAAAAAAAATAGGAATCCGTACCTCAATAACGAAAATAAACCTTTAAGGCCGAAGTGATCCCAAGTCCTCAAATATAATCTACATTAACCATTAGACTATTTTTAGGACTTCATTGTGATTAATATATTTCTGTTCATTTTTATTTAGAGATTTTGATCTTATACATAATGTTAAATAATCTCTCTCTATATATATATATATAAAAGGCTATCAGAAAGCGCTCGCGTGGCGCTCTCTGATCCCGCCACGTCAGCTTTTTCCTACGTGGCGTCACCATATCGCTCCGAGTGACACGTAAGTGCCATATAAGCACCTAATTTGCATACATCAGCTTCCATGTAAGCATCGGGGTGTTACATGTATTTATATTAATATAGTTATAAAAATGTTAAAGGCAAGGATTGAACTCATGACCTCCAACATAGCATGCAATTTATTTTACCACTTGAACCAACATGCCTTTTGTTTATATTTTGGAAATCCATATTAGTTAAACATATCTTTTGTTTCTTTTCGAAACAAACTAATGTTCCTAAGAAGACCCAGGATTCAAACCAAACCCTAGCAAGGGGCGATTTTCTCACTTTTAGACCGCCGGCCACTTTTGGCCAGATCCGGCCATTTTTGGCCGGAAAATCACCTTGATTCTCACACCAAGTCGTTTCTTTTTCAATTCCCTACAATTCTATGTAACATACAATGTCTCAATCACGAAAAAGAAAGGGAAAAAGAAGAAAACCGATGAAAATTCTATGAAGGAATTGCGACAAACTGATGTTCAATCAATGTATAATCTTAGATCATCTTTGAAATCAACTGATTCATCAAATAGTGGTCTGATCGGCCTGAATTTTGATGCTTCCAAATCGCCGCCGCTGGTTCCTGGCCAACGGCCACTGTTCGCCACCAATTCGATGCCTGATCAGGCCGCTGCTGCTGATCCTGTTTCTGGTCGGGTTTTGATTGGGGTTGGTTTTGATTCTGGTCGTGGGATTGATGATCAATTGGTGGCAGATTCTGCTATTCTGCCCAGAACTGATCAGCTGCTAGATACCACTATTCTGCCTTCGTCGCCGGCTGCTTGTGGTCAGGCGTCTACTGCTGTTGTTTCGCCTCGGGGTGGGGGCAGTTCTGTTCAGCAGCCGGTGGTTGATGGTGTTGCGCTTGGTGAAAGTAAAGGGGCTGTCCGAACTGAAACCCTAAATATAAACCCTAATTTGTCTGCTGTAGTTCAACCACCATCCACCACCTCTGAACCACTACCTGGTAATTTAATTGATGGGGAGGGAGCTTATTCGAACCTGGATGGCAATAGATTACTCAATCAGCCACAAATTGATGAATTGGATCATATTTTGGCCGAAAAAGGGGCTAAAAACCCTGATTTGCATGATAAAGATGATGATTCTCATGTGCCGTTATGTGAAGATAGTGACCAAATTGATGATGTGTTTTCCGTCCTTAAGGATGGAATGGAAATGCTTAATAATAGTGATCATCGACTATCTAAAGAACAAGTGGCCGAATTGAATAGGATTTTAGTTGTACATTTGGCTAAAATCACTAGTGTTGAGGACTCGATTCCACAGCAACGACCTATATCTCCGGATGAAATTGAAAAGCATTTTGGTGTTCAACATAATATTGACACTTCTTCAGCTTCGGCCACCATTGAAATAGTGGCTGAATCGTGGGATAAGAATGTTGTTCTGCAGGTTGATGTTGAGAGGGATTTGGAGGATTCGAATGGTGTTGGCCAGAATTCTACTGCTGAACCATCTTTACATGATTTTCATGCAAATGGTGGTGCTACTCATGTTCCCCCTATGCCGGATCCTCCTAAGTTTCCTCCTGGTACTACTTATTTTAAGCCAGCTACAGACCATGCCCAGGATGTTTCTGATGCCTCAGCTAATGTTTCTAAGCATGATGTGTAACACCCCAAGCCGGAGCTCGAAATGTTACGGAAATCATACAGCACCCGGTGGAATTACAATAGAACAACTAAATGCAATTAATGATTCGGTGAATCCAAAACATAGCAATACAAGTAACAAAATACAACAGGAGTAAATAGCCATCAACGCTAACATAACACATCCAAAGATGGCAAACGATCCTAAGTATAATGCAAAAGGAGGGTCAATGAATCCTTGATCCATGAGTCCAAGTCCGGGTTAGACAGCAAGCAAGCAACTAAACACCACGTCCGGGGAGTACCTGATTACCTGAAAAAGTGTACTAAGCATAGTCAACACAAGGTTGGTGAGTTCGTAGTAATGGTTCATCACGAACCAGCATCAATAATCACAATATAAGAATAGAGGCTAGACATGACTTACAGCGAGCCTCTAAGCAACACAATATCGTCCAACAACAAGATTACACAAAGGAAATGAGAGTGTAATGAGGATGCACAAATGATGTATGTATCAATGCAAATGCCGAATGAATGAATAAGCAAATATGCCTATCCCAAACGTGACCTTCAATCACGTATGCAACGATACCCCTCTGCCATCGCCATGGACAGGGCTGTATCTCAAAAACATCGAGATATATATGTCTATATACTCGGGGTCAGGTCTACATCCAAAATGGGTGCATACATCTATGCACCAGGATGCCGGCAATCCCCTGCCGAGGGTCCAACAATAATGTATGCAATGCTTACAAGCAAATGTAAATGCATACTTCATAAATCAACAACCAATACACGATAACCTGTGCCAACAATCAATATCCTCAAACATAACCCAGAATCACTGTGCGATAACCAAAAGCCAACGATCAATAATCAACAAAACATAAGCCACTAATCACAATATAAGAATAGAGGCTAGACATGACTTACAGCGAGCCTCTAAGCAACACAATATCGTCTAACAACAAGATTACACAAAGGAAATGAGAGTGTAATGAGGATGCACAAATGATGTATGTATCAATGCAAATGCCGAATGAATGAATAAGCAAATATGCCTATCCCAAACGTGACCTTCAATCACGTATGCAACGATACCCCTCTGCCATCGCCATGGACAGGGCTGTATCTCAAAAACATCGAGATATATATGTCTATATACTCGGGGTCAGGTCTACATCCAAAATGGGTGCATACATCTATGCACCAGGATGCCGGCAATCCCCTGCCGAGGGTCCAACAATAATGTATGCAATGCTTACAACAAATGTAAATGCATACTTCATAAATCAACAACCAATACACGATAACCTGTGCCAACAATCAATATCCTCAAACATAACCCAGAAATCACTGTGCGATAACCAAAAGCCAACGATCAATAATCAACAAAACATAAGCCACTAATCACAATATAAGAATAGAGGCTAGACATGACTTACAGCGAGCCTCTAAGCAACACAATATCGTCCAACAACAAGATTACACAAAGGAAATGAGAGTGTAATGAGGATGCACAAATGATGTATGTATCAATGCAAATGCCGAATGAATGAATAAGCAAATATGCCTATCCCAAACGTGACCTTCAATCACGTATGCAACGATACCCCTCTGCCATCGCCATGGACAGGGCTGTATCTCAAAAACATCGAGATATATATGTCTATATACTCGGGGTCAGGTCTACATCCAAAATGGGTGCATACATCTATGCACCAGGATGCCGGCAATCCCCTGCCGAGGGTCCAACAATAATGTATGCAATGCTTACAAGCAAATGTAAATGCATACTTCATAAATCAACAACCAATACACGATAACCTGTGCCAACAATCAATATCCTCAAACATAACCCAGAAATCACTGTGCGATAACCAAAAGCCAACGATCAATAATCAACAAAACATAAGCCACTAATCACAATATAAACCAACTATACGTACATATACTTCAGAGGATTCTACTTTCTTCAAGTCCCAGATGCTTATGTATAGGGTCACCCGCAGCCTTCCCACCACATCTAAAACCCAAAGGAAGGCATAACCGACTTCCATGTATGTACGTCTATCCTAATGCATAAGTAATACTTAACGAAAACACAACCCAAGTCAAACAAACGACAAGACACGTCACATCAATCCAACAATCATGTCAAACGATCAATACATCAATAGATACAAGTAAACACGCCAGGTTTACACTTTTCAGCCCGAATCCCAAGCGGGTAGGGAGATACGAAACTCACCTTGATCGGCAAAGAAGTTAGTAAAGGATTACAAACGAGTAATAGGGTCCACACGTCCACAACCTATAATTACACATCATCATACCGTAAAGTCAACTACACAATCTCCACAATTTGAAAATTGACACACATAAATCACAGTGACTATGCACTGCGCCGCAGTGGGCAAGAACTAAGCCCACTGCGCCGCAGTGGCTAAACTGGACAGGACCAGAAACAATGCACTGCGCCGCAGTGAGCAAGAACCCTGCCCACTGCGCCGCAGTGGCTAAACTGGACAGGACCAGAAACAATGCACTGCGCCGCAGTGAGCAAGAACCCTGCCCACTGCGCCGCAGTGGCTAAACTGGACAGGACCAGAAACAATGCACTGCGCCGCAGTGAGCCAGAGGAGGGCTCACTGCGCCGCAGTGACCACACACTGCAGCCAGCACCTGCAGGTTATGCAGGTGCCACGAACCAAAACCCTAAATTTTAACCCAAAACAACCCGAATCGATTTGCAAGGACTTTTAACTTGATTCGAAGCATAACAAAGCATCATTGAACATGAAAACACATAACCCAACCCACAAATTCGACCAAAACATCAAAATCATCCACAAATTCTTCAAACCCTAACCCTAAACCCAAAACTCCATTTTACCATTTTAAAGACTCGAAATCACATCAAATCAACTAGAAACACATGAACAAACATAAATAGAAGTAAATGGGTTGATTTAGACTTACCAAAACTCTTCCTAGTGCTCAAATCCGAATTTAGGTCAAAATGGGTGAAATGTTAGAACTTGGCCTTTGATTCTTCAAGGATGGCGACAATGAGAGATGATGATTACGATTCTTGTATTATAGCAATTCCAAACACACAATAGATGGAAGAAAATGAAAACTAGATGGGGGTTTCTTTTGCTAGAGAGGATAGAAGAGAAAGAGAGAGATGAGAGAAATGAGAAAAAGGATAAGGGGAATGGGTCTTGGGGAGGGGCTGGTGGGTCATGGACTACCCACGGGCCGACCCGTTTCCCTTCTCAACCACAATACCATTAGTTGCACAATTAAGTACCGACTACACATACGACGACCCGACTAATATACCACATAGTCATAAAATCACAAAACGACCCAATTAATTCATTAACTTAAATTGTTAGTCATATTACACGAAAAGTCAACGGGTCAAAATTCGCGGATGTTACATGATGTTTCTCCGAATGATCTTGGTGGTCATCCTGATAGCCCCAAGACTCAGCAGCCTCGTTCGTATGCCTCTATCTTTCAGGATGCTGCAAACATTAGTAGGAAAGGTACATTAAGGTTCATTACTCCTGTTGTTACTGATTCAGGTGTTTCTAGAGCTGTTATTCCAAGAGATCTTTTATTCAAACAAAGTGAATCTTGGGCTAACACTCTAGTTGGTCATTTCATTGGCAAACGTCCTGCTTTTCCTTTTGTACGTTTTCATGCTAATCGTTTGTGGAAAAAGTTTGGTTTGGAGGATGTGATTTTGAATGACCAGGGATTCGTTTTGTTTAAGTTTAAGTCTGATCAGGGTCAGTTGCATGTGTTTGAGAATGGGCCATGGTTGTTTAATGATATCCCCATTATGCTTAGGAAATGGCAGCCTGAAATCTGGTTTGACAAACCAGCGATTGATAAGGTTGCCATCTGGGTTAATATTTATGATCTACCTGCTATTATGTGGGATTATGAGATTTTGAGCCATTTGGTTAGTTCTATTGGTATTCCGATTGCTGTTGATAGATATACTGCTGAAATGTGTGAAAATAAGAAGGGCAGGGCAGTATTTGCTAGAGTCTTGGTTGAGTTTAACTCTCTAAGAGATATTCCTTTGTTTGCTGAGGCTGAGATTTTAGATTCTGTTAGAAGGTTTAGACTTGAGTATCATTGGTTACCTTCTAGGTGTTCACATTGTAAGATTTTTGGGCATAATTTTGATGCTTGTAGTGTGAGACCAGGGACACAGAAAGAGATGGAAGCTCGTATGGCTACTGCAGCTCCACCATCACAGGTTGGTCAAGGGTGGCCCATCAGGGGCCCAACTGGGTGATCCACCAGTGACTCAGGCAGACGATGGGTTCCAGAAGCCCAAGAGAAGAAAAAGGGGGCCCAAAAAGCCTCAATCATTTGCTATCCCTAAGCCCAAAGTCATTTATGTTCCTAAGAAGACCCAGGATTCAAAGGGTAAAGCTCCAGCAGTAGCTACATCTACCATAGCCACTACAGATCCATCATCACCAGTTAGATTTCCTACTGCAACAGCTACAGTCCCTCAGAGACCTATTCAGATTCATACAGATACTTCTACTGGTCCTGATTCTTATTCAGGTACACAGGCTCATACAGATCATGATTCTATTATTACTCCACCTGGCCCTGCTGTTGAGATTCGGAACCAGTATGATGTACTTTGCCAGATTAATACTGCTGAGGCTAGTACTTCCTTCGTTGAGCCTATTGCTCCTAAGGAGGATGATTGTGAGGATGAGTCTGACAGCGATGAAGTTTTTTGCGGTGACGATGATACTGCTCAGTTCATGGTTTCGTAAGATAGACTACTAGCTTTATTTTCATTTTTTGTTTATATTGCTAGTTTGATTGTTCTTGTTGCACTGGGCATGTCCAGTTGTTTCTCCATTGATTCATTCCTTGCATCACGGGTCCCCTTTATTATTTGCGGGGGGCCCGTGAGGGCATTTACTATGTAAATGTTCAGTCAACTGGCATTCAGCCATGTTGCCTGTGCTTTCTTGTGTTTAATACAAATTCTAACGAGGGGTGACGACCTTTACCGAAAAAAATCTTTTGTTTCTGTCCACCTATACACTAATACATCATTAGACTTTATCAATCTCCAAATAAATTCTCTATTTTAATTATAACTATTATTTCAGTCTATTTGAACTCTACATCCATTCATTACTAGCATTTTCTTATTAAAAAAAAATATATTTCAATTATTATATATTACATATTTGTAACATTAATTTCTTTACCTTTTATAAGAGAAGTAACATTAGATTTTAATTTTAATTTTATTATTGACCTCTTAATAAAATAAAGTATAATACTTATATTCAGTTTTTTATTTTATAATGCTTATTTTTGTGTTTGGAATTAGGTTTTATTTTAACTGTTTTTATTTTATTGTATATTAATTGATTTAAATCAATCACTATCTTTTTACCTTTTTTAATATTATGATATTTAAAATAAAAACTCATCAAATATGTTTTAAGTTTGTTTTGCGTTCAAGTGCTTGTATTTATGTCTGCGTGAGTTTTGTTAACCTTTTGAAAAATTATACTTTTTAAAAGTAAAAGAATAAATCTATTGAATAGATTATTTTGCTTATGTTATTGTCATTAATTTCTATCATTTAATTTGTCCGATTTATAAGTAACTCCGATGGACACAATAGTCATTTTATTTGTAATAAATATTAGGTACTTATTGATAAAGCATTAGTTATAATAATAATTATAAAATTTCTTAGTACATGCAACACATTGGTATAATTAGTTGTCAAGTT
>CM067167.1:203060918-203065075 GCA_034093135.1 Erigeron breviscapus | reverse complement strand
TATATTATAAGACGACTATAATGATCTTGAATTAGTAGTTTGAAACTTATTTATTATTCAACTAGATGAAACCCATGCGTTGTATCGGGCTATTTTGTCTTCTACATAATTCATCGTAAATGACATGCAATAAAAGAAATGTTATAATCAAAAGCAAATAGTTATATATAATAAAATAGATTTTATGCTCAACAATAAAATGTCGATAAAAATGAAAGTACTTTGTAATTACTACATAGAAAACGTTGCAAAATTAAATGGAGTTCAACACAAATTAAACCTCCTTTTAAAATAACATTCCATGTGGTGTTAAAAATAAAACCTCAAGCTTTATTAACATACAATTACCATGACTAAAGACCAGATTCTTCAAATACATACTAACTTGGCCCAAACGAATTTTGCTGATAGTCATCGTCATACAAATTGATAACGGGTATTTGAAATCAAAAGGGTATTCTTCTGTCTAGTGGAATAAGTTCCAATCCACGAATATGTTTTTATGATACGTATGAGGGACACCTACTTGAAGAAACAAATGGTGATTTGATATACCAGACACCTTTATAGTATTCAGAAAATTTAAGATGTCTCTGTTTAATAAAACATGACATTTACTTGGAAAAAGAAGACAAAAGTTATAGCAAAATATTTTTTAATGCATAATCTTTGTGTAACTGACATACTAATGAATACATTTTGAATATGAATTTGAACTAACCACCCATTAATTCATCCAAATACCAATAAATCATAGAAAAAGTTGGTCCGAAAAACATTCATTAAAATATCATCGACTTCTATTAATGCAAGTCAACAATAAAAGTAGCGAAAAAACGAACCAAGATCATTGCCATAACAACATAAACCAAAATAGTTATTATCATCAAATAATAATTAATAAGAACTTGACAACTAATTATACCAATGTGTTGCATGTACTAAGAAATTTTATAATTATTATTATAACTAATGCTTTATCAATAAGTACCTAATATTTATTACAAATAAAATGACTATTGTGTCCATCGGAGTTACTTATAAATCGGACAAATTAAATGATAGAAATTAATGACAATAACATAAGCAAAATAATCTATTCAATAGATTTATTCTTTTACTTTTAAAAAGTACTAGAGTGCATGCCCGTGCGTTGCACGGCTAGGTATAGTAGACTTCGAATGTTCGTTTGGGTAAGTTTATTTGTTTGATCCCGTATAAAGTTGAGGATCTAAAGTTTTTGTGATACTTAATTTGTGAGTCGATCAAGTTGCCCGTGCGGTGCACGGCTACGCATATAAGGTTATGTGGCTGTTTTGGCGATGAAGGTTAATAACGAAGTTAGTCAAAGACACAGATGAGCATCAATAATCAATAATATACCAAAAAATGAAGCAATTGTAATCATGACATCAATGAGAATCATAAATTTATCAATAAATTTCTTCATGAATGATGTGCCAAAAAACCTTTAGGCCATCAACTTTATATGTTTATGGCAAAACTATCCCCAAGAGTTAATGCAAATTTTCGGAAGACTCCATATAATATACCGAACCAAAAAATGAAGCAATTGTAATCATGACATCAATGAGAATCATAAATTTATCAATAAATTTCTTCATGAATGATGTGCCAAAAAACCTTTAGGCCATCAACTTTATATGTTTATGGCAAAACTATCCCCAAGAGTTAATGCAAATTTTCGGAAGACTCCATATAATATACCGAACCAAAAAATGAAGCAATTGTAATCATGACATCAATGAGAATCATAAATTTATCAATAAATTTCTTCATGAATGATGTGCCAAAAAACCTTTAGGCCATCAACTTTATATGTTTATGGCAAAACTATCCCCAAGAGTTAATGCAAATTTTCGGAAGACTCCATATAATATACCGAACCAAAAAATGAAGCAATTGTAATCATGACATCAATGAGAATCATAAATTTATCAATAAATTTCTTCATGAATGATGTGCCAAAAAACCTTTAGGCCATCAACTTTATATGTTTATGGCAAAACTATCCCCAAGAGTTAATGCAAATTTTCGGAAGACTCCATATAATATACCGAACCAAAAAATGAAGCAATTGTAATCATGACATCAATGAGAATCATAAATTTATCAATAAATTTCTTCATGAATGATGTGCCAAAAAACCTTTAGGCCATCAACTTTATATGTTTATGGCAAAACTATCCCCAAGAGTTAATGCAAATTTTCGGAAGACTCCATATAATATACCGAACCAAAAAATGAAGCAATTGTAATCATGACATCAATGAGAATCATAAATTTATCAATAAATTTCTTCATGAATGATGTGCCAAAAAACCTTTAGGCCATCAACTTTATATGTTTATGGCAAAACTATCCCCAAGAGTTAATGCAAATTTTCGGAAGACTCCATATAATATACCGAACCAAAAAATGAAGCAATTGTAATCATGACATCAATGAGAATCATAAATTTATCAATAAATTTCTTCATGAATGATGTGCCAAAAAACCTTTAGGCCATCAACTTTATATGTTTATAAACCTTTAGGCCATCAACTTTATATGTTTATGAACCTTTAGGCCATCAACTTTATATGTTTATAAACCTTTAGGCCATCAACTTTATATGTTTATGGCAAAACTACTCCATATAATATACCGAACCAAAAAATGAAGCAATTGTAATCATGACATCAATGAGAATCATAAATTTATCAATAAATTTCTTCATGAATGATGTGCCAAAAAACCTTTAGGCCATCAACTTTATATGTTTATGGCAAAACTATCCCCAAGAGTTAATGCAAATTTTCGGAAGACTCCATATAATATACCGAACCAAAAAATGAAGCAATTGTAATCATGACATCAATGAGAATCATAAATTTATCAATAAATTTCTTCATGAATGATGTGCCAAAAAACCTTTAGGCCATCAACTTTATATGTTTATAAACCTTTAGGCCATCAACTTTATATGTTTATAAACCTTTAGGCCATCAACTTTATATGTTTATGGCAAAACTACTCCATATAATATACCGAACCAAAAAATGAAGCAATTGTAATCATGACATCAATGAGAATCATAAATTTATCAATAAATTTCTTCATGAATGATGTGCCAAAAAACCTTTAGGCCATCAACTTTATATGTTTATGGCAAAACTACTCCATATAATATACCGAACCAAAAAATGAAGCAATTGTAATCATGACATCAATGAGAATCATAAATTTATCAATAAATTTCTTCATGAATGATGTGCCAAAAAACCTTTAGGCCATCAACTTTATATGTTTATAAACCTTTAGGCCATCAACTTTATATGTTTATGGCAAAACTATCCCCAAGAGTTAATGCAAATTTTCGGAAGACTCCATATAATATACCGAACCAAAAAATGAAGCAATTGTAATCATGACATCAATGAGAATCATAAATTTATCAATAAATTTCTTCATGAATGATGTGCCAAAAAACCTTTAGGCCATCAACTTTATATGTTTATGGCAAAACTATCCCCAAGAGTTAATGCAAATTTTCGGAAGACTCCATATAATATACCGAACCAAAAAATGAAGCAATTGTAATCATGACATCAATGAGAATCATAAATTTATCAATAAATTTCTTCATGAATGATGTGCCAAAAAACCTTTAGGCCATCAACTTTATATGTTTATGGCAAAACTATCCCCAAGAGTTAATGCAAATTTTCGGAAGACTCCATATAATATACCGAACCAAAAAATGAAGCAATTGTAATCATGACATCAATGAGAATCATAAATTTATCAATAAATTTCTTCATGAATGATGTGCCAAAAAACCTTTAGGCCATCAACTTTATATGTTTATGGCAAAACTATCCCCAAGAGTTAATGCAAATTTTCGGAAGACTCCATATAATATACCGAACCAAAAAATGAAGCAATTGTAATCATGACATCAATGAGAATCATAAATTTATCAATAAATTTCTTCATGAATGATGTGCCAAAAAACCTTTAGGCCATCAACTTTATATGTTTATGGCAAAACTACTCCATATAATATACCGAACCAAAAAATGAAGCAATTGTAATCATGACATCAATGAGAATCATAAATTTATCAATAAATTTCTTCATGAATGATGTGCCAA
>CM067167.1:203040918-203050918 GCA_034093135.1 Erigeron breviscapus | reverse complement strand
ACCACACACTTCTTTTCCCCCCCCCCCCCCCCCCCCCCCCCCCCCCCCCCCCCCCCCCCCCCCCCCCCCCCCCCCCCCCCCCCCCCCCCCCCCCCCCCCCCCCAAACCATCTCATATCTCTATTTCTCCATCTTCTCTTGCATCTAAATTGTGTTTTGGACTTGCTTTAATACAAGAATCATCATCATTGTCATAACTTAATTCCATTGAATCATAACCTTGGAGTTCATAGTTCAAGCATTATCCTTTTGACCTAAATTCGGGTTCTAGCTCGTGAAAGGAGTTTTGGTAAGTCTAATTCACCCCATTTACTTCTATTTATGTTTAGTAATGCATTTCTGGTCATTTTGAGTATTGACATGTTCTAAAACGGCTTTAAATGAAAATTGGGTCAATTAGGGTTTAAATTAAGTTTTTGGATCGTTTGGATCGTTGATGATGTTACGGATGGAAACGAGGGTTTGGGCAAGTCTATTTGAGTACTAAAATGTCATATGCATCTTCAAAACGAGTCCATAAGTCTTAAATATCGAATTAGGGTTTTAGTTCTTGGTTTTTCTGCACTTTTAACCGATTCTGGGCTGATCTGCTGTATGTAACGGCCGTTACATATTGTAACGCCCGTTACACTATGTAACGGCTGTTACATGGCCGTTACAGTGACTTGGCTTGTGATGGGGTTAACGGCCGTTACCTTTGTGACGCCCGTTAGAGACTAGTTTTGTCGAACATTTTCAAACGTCAATAACTTTTGAACCGTAAGTCCGTTTTAGACGTATGACCTATCGTTGGAATCGTGAGAGAGTCTACTTTCTTATTGTAACATTCATTTCGTATGAAACTTCTTTCATTTCTAAAATTGTCGAGTCAAAGTGTTATGCTTCACACTCGGTAATGTTAAGGAAGTAATTGTGGGTTCGTGACTCGACCTAAACCTAAGGAACCAACTTATTTATGATTATAAAGTTGACATTATGTTACATGACATGCTTTGATAGGTTGTGGACGCGTGGGGCCTTATACTCGCTATTAATCTTTTATTAATTTGATTTAAGCTTCTTTGCCGATCAAGGTGAGTTTCGTATCTCCCTACCCGCTTGGGATTCGGGCTGAAAAGTGTAAACCTGGCGTGTTTACTTGTATTTATTGATGTATTGTTTGTTTGACTTGATTGTTGGATTGATGTGACGTATCTTTTCGTTTGATTGACTTGGGTTGTGTTTTCGTTAAGCATTACTTATACATTAGGATAGACGTACATACATGGAAGTCGGTTATGCCTTCCTTTGGGTTTTAGATGTGGTGGGAAGGCTGCGGGTGACCCTATACATAAGCATCTGGGACTTGAAGAAAGTAGAATCCTCTGAAGTATATGTACGTATAGTTGGTTTATATTGTGATTAGTGGCTCATGTTTTGTTGATTATTGATCGTTGGCTTTTGGTTATCATACATTGATTTCTGGGTTATGTTTGAGGAATATTGATTGATGGCTCAGATTTGGCGAATATTGATTATTGATTCATATTCATCGTATATCGATCGTTGGTTTATGATTTATGCATTTACATTTGATTGTAAGCATTGCATACATTATTGTTGGACCCTCGGCAGGGGATTTGCCGGCATCCTGGTGCATAGATGTATGCACCCATTTTGGATGTAGTCATGACCCCGAGTATATAGACATATATAACTCGATGATTTTGAGATACAGCCTTGTCCATTGCGATGGCAGAAGGGTATCGTTGCATACGTGATTGAAGGTCACGCTTGGGATAGGCATGTTTGCTTATTCATACATCTGGCACTTGCATTGACACGCATATCATTTGTGCATTCTCATTACACATCTTCTTGTCTGGTGTAATCTTGTTGTTGGGCGATGTTGTGTTGTAGAGGCTCACTGTAAGTCATGTCTAGCCTCTATTCTTATATGTCGATTATTGATGTTGGTTCTTTACGAACCATTTCTACGAACTCACCAACCTTGTGTTGACTATGCTTAGTACACTTTTCAGGTAATCAGGTACTCCCCGGGCGTGGAGTTTAGTTGCTTGCTTGCTTGCTGTCTAACCCGGACTTGGACCTCATGGATCAAGGATTCATTGACCCTCCTTTTGCATTATACTTAGGATCGTTTACCATCTTTGGATGTATTATGTCAACTTTGATGGCTATTTGCTCCTGTTGTATTTTGTTACTTGTTCTGATATGTTTTGGATTCACCGAATCGTTAATTGCATTTAGTTTGATCTATTGTAATTCCACCGGGTGCTGTATGATTTCCGTGACATTTCGAGCTCCGGCTTGGGGTGTTACAGAATGGTGGCCCATGCGTGGTCATAGAGAATTAGGCGGTTTGACCTAGACTACGGCTTAAGTTAAAAACTCTTCATATAGCATGCATGGTTAGGAATTCGTGTGCAATGTGAATTATGTGAATCCCCGTGTGAGTTCGTAGTTAAGACCTATTGTATGAAAACTTGAATTCAATGTGATGAATGTGATTATTATGATTTGTCGTATTTGTTGGAACTAATTTGATGAATTAGGGCAAAATGAAGGGATGCCATTAACTTAGTATAATATTGTGGCAACCCTAAAAGAACCCGATCAACTCTTTTATGGTTACCCGGTACTATAGCAAGTTCATGACATCGTGGATTGCGCACGCGTGACTTAAAGTATAATAAGGAACCGATATGCTTAATGGAAGTTGATTAGGTGGAGGGTTAGCCGTGGTACACCCTGTATACATACCCGGTCAATAACTAGTAAGCATATCGAATTCGGATTATACTTTGAATCATTTGTGTTAGTTGTCTAATTGTATGTTATATTGAGTATGATTACTTAAAAATTAATGATGAGGTATTGTAATAAATCCAACGCGATGATATGATATGTGAAAACCCCTTATGATTCTAGCACTTCTGCCTCAGCATAACGTTATGAAATGTGTATGTGGTATCGGTATGAGGGCATTGACTACTTGTGTGACTAACATGTGAGCATTTGAGACTAACTCTCGGGTCAACGTGTCACTTGTTTTTATAGAAATGGAAAGACCAAGAAGAGTCCGAACAAACTATAGGGCTGAAGAGGAAGAGCCTCAACCGGAAGTACAAGGTGGTAGAGGCCGTGGTAGAGGCCGTGGTAGAGGCCGTGGTAGAGGCCGTGGTAGGGGCCGTGGTAGGGGTCGTGGTGGAGCTCCTGAGCCAAACTTGGCAGAGGTAATCGCTCAGACGGTTGCCGGCATCATGCCAACCATCATTGCTCAAGTCACTGCAAGTCTTGGGCAAAACAATGGGCCTCAAAACAACGAAGTCCCAGAACACGTAAACAATGAAAATGAGCAACCTTATGCCGAAGAAGAAGAAGAAGAGGAAGAAGAAGAAGAAGAAGAAGAAGAAGAAGAAGAAGAAGAAGAAGAAGAAGAAGAAGAAGAAGAAGAAGAAGAAGAAGAAGAAGAAGAAGAAGAAGAAGAAGAAGAAGAAGAAGAAGAAGAAGAAGAAGAAGAAGAAGAAGAAGAAGAAGAAGAAGAAGAAGAAGAAGAAGAAGAAGAAGAAGAAGAAGAAGAAGAAGAAGAAGAAGAAGAAGAAGAAGAAGAAGAAGAAGAAGAAGAAGAAGAAGAAGAAGAAGAAGAAGAAGAAGAAGAAGAAGAAGAAGAAGAAGAAGAAGAAGAAGAAGAAGAAGAAGAAGAAGAAGAAGAAGAAGAAGAAGAAGAAGAAGAAGAAGAAGAAGAAGAAGAAGAAGAAGAAGAAGAAGAAGAAGAAGAAGAAGAAGAAGAAGAAGAAGAAGAAGAAGAAGAAGAAGAAGAAGAAGAAGAAGAAGAAGAAGAAGAAGAAGAAGAAGAAGAAGAAGAAGAAGAAGAAGAAGAAGAAGAAGAAGAAGAAGAAGAAGAAGAAGAAGAAGAAGAAGAAGAAGAAGAAGAAGAAGAAGAAGAAGAAGAAGAAGAAGAAGAAGAAGAAGAAGAAGAAGAAGAAGAAGAAGAAGAAGAAGAAGAAGAAGAAGAAGAAGAAGAAGAAGAAGAAGAAGAAGAAGAAGAAGAAGAAGAAGAAGAAGAAGAAGAAGAAGAAGAAGAAGAAGAAGAAGAAGAAGAAGAAGAAGAAGAAGAAGAAGAAGAAGAAGAAGAAGAAGAAGAAGAAGAAGAAGAAGAAGAAGAAGAAGAAGAAGAAGAAGAAGAAGAAGAAGAAGAAGAAGAAGAAGAAGAAGAAGAAGAAGAAGAAGAAGAAGAAGAAGAAGAAGAAGAAGAAGAAGAAGAAGAAGAAGAAGAAGAAGAAGAAGAAGAAGAAGAAGAAGAAGAAGAAGAAGAAGAAGAAGAAGAAGAAGAAGAAGAAGAAGAAGAAGAAGAAGAAGAAGAAGAAGAAGAAGAAGAAGAAGAAGAAGAAGAAGAAGAAGAAGAAGAAGAAGAAGAAGAAGAAGAAGAAGAAGAAGAAGAAGAAGAAGAAGAAGAAGAAGAAGAAGAAGAAGAAGAAGAAGAAGAAGAAGAAGAAGAAGAAGAAGAAGAAGAAGAAGAAGAAGAAGAAGAAGAAGAAGAAGAAGAAGAAGAAGAAGAAGAAGAAGAAGAAGAAGAAGAAGAAGAAGAAGAAGAAGAAGAAGAAGAAGAAGAAGAAGAAGAAGAAGAAGAAGAAGAAGAAGAAGAAGAAGAAGAAGAAGAAGAAGAAGAAGAAGAAGAAGAAGAAGAAGAAGAAGAAGAAGAAGAAGAAGAAGAAGAAGAAGAAGAAGAAGAAGAAGAAGAAGAAGGACAAAGTAAAAGCAAAGTTTTGTCCCGCGTATGAACTACAAAACTTAACCATCGAGTTCGCGAACCTCAACATGGAAGGAGCCGATTTCAAGGGCTACGTTAGACGATTTCAAGAGTTGTCTACCCTCATTCCCCACTTGGTGGGTACCGAGTTACAGGCTATCCAGAAGTTTGTTTTGGGCTTGAATCCTCACGTCCGATCATATGTAAACTCCAATATGCCTACTTCTTTGGCAAACGCGGTTAACCAAGCCGGGAGTGTGACTGAAGACTTATTGAGAAGGGGCGTTTTGAGCAAATCCTCGTCAAGCAAGAGGAAAGAAGTGGGAGAGCCGAGCGGGGTAAGGAAAATGGGGAGGTTTGACCCCAAAAATGCAAATAGGGGTAGAATAATGGCGGCGGTGGAACCGGCTAGGAGGGCTTATACTGGGCCTCATCCTTTCTGTGGAAGATGCAACAGGCACCATCCCGCCACTACTCCATGTGAAGCATGCTATAATTGCAACCAAGTTGGGCACGCATCCAGAAATTGTAGAGCTCCAAGAGCGGGCCCAATGAATGCGGCTCCTATTCGGGCCGTTCCTCCTCAAGGTAACCAAAGGAGAGGTGAATGTTTTGTGTGTGGTAGCCGTGACCACTACCGTGATAATTGTCCTCGATGGGTGGGACAACAAGTCCAAGTAGCCGTCCACCCCAATCAACTACAAATGGTCGGGCCTAATCAAAACCGGGGACAACAAGGCCACCAAGTGCAACCACGCGGCCGAGCTTTTGCGGCCAATGTAAATGAAGCCCGAAATGATCCTAACGTAGTGGCAGGTACTTTCCTCCTTAATGGTCTCTATGCAACCGTCTTATTTGATTCCGGGGCCGATTATAGCCTCGTGTCTACTAACTTTGTGCCTTTGATTGATGTGCATCCTTGTGCTCTAAACTATGTGCTTGACATTGAAATGGTAAATGGGTCACTAACTAGAATTAGCCAAATACTCCGTGATTGTGTCTTGACTTTAGAGGACGTCGACTTCTTCATCGATCTTATGCCTTTAGACATTGGTAGTTTTGATATTATAGTGGGAATGGATTGGTTAGCGGCGGTTAATGCGACGATTGATTGTGGTGAGAGAGTTGTTAAGATACCTTTGGCCAACGGTAAAATTCTTAGGGTTCAAGGCGAAATCTCCGATTCCTCAAATTCTAAAGTCTTTAGTGCTACCACCACAAAGGTAGAATTGAAGACCGTTCCTATCGTTTGTGATTTTCCCGATGTTTTTCCGGATGACTTACCGGGATTACCTCCAACTCGTGCGCTTGATTTTCGTATTAGTCTTATCCCCGAAGCCGCGCCCGTAGCAAAAGCTCCTTATAGACTAGCTCTAACAGAAATGCAAGAATTGCAAACTCAACTCAAGGAACTCCAAGAGAAGGGTTTCATTCGCCCTAGTCAATCTCCTTGGGGTGCTCCTGTTCTATTCGTTAAAAAGAAAGATGGATCCTTCAGAATGTGTATTGATTACCGGGAATTAAACAAGCTCACAGTGAAGAATCGGTATCCCCTCCCTCGAATTGATGACTTATTTGACCAACTTCAAGGAGCTAAGCATTTCTCAAAAATCGATCTTCGCTCGGGTTATCATCAACTTCGGGTACATGAAGATGACATCCCCAAAACGGCTTTTCGCACAAGGTATGGCCACTTTGAATTCACCGTGATGCCTTTTGGGTTGACCAATGCACCGGCGGTGTTCATGGACTTGATGAACCGGGTGTGTCAACCATACTTAGACAAGTCTGTCATTGTGTTCATTGATGACATACTTGTATACTCGAAGACGAAGGAGGAGCATGTTGAGCACCTGCGTGAAGTGCTTGAATTACTAAGGAGGGAGAAATTGTATGCAAAATTTTCCAAGTGTGAGTTTTGGTTGGAAGAGGTCCACTTCCTTGGTCACGTAGTGAGCAAGGATGGTATTCATGTGGACCCAAGCAAGATTGAAGCGGTTAAGAATTGGAGAAGACCCGAAACGCCATCCGAGATCCGTCAATTCCTGGGATTGGCGGGTTACTATAGAAGATTCATTGAAAACTTCTCCCGTATTGCACAACCACTCACCCTTTTGACTCAAAAAGATAAAAACTTTGAATGGGGCGAAAACAAGAGAACGCCTTCCAAACCCTTAAGGATATGCTATGTGATGCTCCTATTTTGACATTACCGGATGGGATCGAAGATTTTGTGGTTTATTGTGATGCTTCGGGGCAAGGTTTGGGTTGTGTCCTTATGCAAAGGGGTAAAGTCATCGCTTATGCCTCTCGGCAATTGAAGGTGCATGAGAAGAACTACCCGACACATGATTTGGAATTGGGAGCGGTTGTGTTTGCTTTGAAGTGTTGGAGGCATTACCTCTATGGCACCAAATGTGTGATTTATACCGATCACAAAAGTCTTCAACACATCTTTACTCAAAGCGAATTGAATATGAGGCAAAGGCGTTGGTTAGAACTATTTAGTGATTATGATTGTGACATCCGTTATCACCCAGGCAAGGCAAATGTAGTAGCCGATGCCTTGAGCCGAAAGGAGAGAGTGAAACCAAGACGGGCTCGAGCTATGAGCCTCACGGTAGGGCCAAGTGTTCGTGATCGGATTATTGAAGCCCAAATCCAAGCCACCCTACCGGAAAACTTTGGAAACGAAAACCTAGATGGCATGGAGCAACTATTTGACCGAAAGAATGATAACGGGCTTTACATGGTGGAAAGACTTTGGATTCCTATATTCGGCGATTTAAGGACGCTTATTATGAATGAAGCCCACCTATCACCTTATTCGGTCCATCCCGGGTCGGATAAGATGTACTTTGACTTGAAGGAATTGTATTGGTGGCCGGGCATGAAGCGTGATGTGGCTAAGTATGTGAGTGAGTGCCTTACTTGCTTACAAGTTAAGGCCGATCACAAGAAGCCACCCGGATTGTTGGTACAACCGGTGATGCCCGAATGGAAGTGGGAGCATATTTCAATGGACTTCATTACTAAACTACCGAAGACAAGAAGCGGCCGTGACACGATTTGGGTGATAGTAGATCGGTTAACGAAATCGGCTCACTTTTTAGCCATTCGTGAAACCGATAAATTTGACACTTTAGCTCGTTTGTACATCAAGGAAGTAATATCTAAGCATGGAGTGCCGATTTCTATCATTTCGGATAGAGATGCCCGTTTCAAATCGAAATTTTGGGAAGCCTTTCAAAAAGCCATGGGTACCCGACTTGACATGAGCACGGCGTTTCACCCTCAAACGGATGGGCAAACCGAGAGAACCATTCAAACACTCGAAGATATGTTGAGGGCGTGTGCAATTGATTTTGGTGGAAGTTGGGAAGACCATTTGCCGTTAGTTGAGTTTTCATACAACAATAGCTATCATGCTACCATTCAAATGGCACCCTTTAAAGCATTGTACGGTAGAGTATGTCGTTCCCCTCTAGCTTGGGCAGAAATTGGAGAGAGTCAACTCATCGGGCCAGAAATTGTGATTGAAACGACTAAGGTAATATCTCAAATTAAGGAGAAGTTGCAATTGGCCCGTGAACGTCAGAAGAAGTATGCCGATGTGAGGCGGAGACCGCTAGAGTTTGAAGTTGGTGATTTTGTACTTTTAAAAGTGTCGCCTTGGAAGGGAGTCGTACGTTTTGTGAAGCGGGGAAAACTTGCACCAAGGTTTATTGGTCCTTTCAAGATTCTTGAACGGGTTGGGAAAGTTGCTTATCGGCTAGAATTGCCTCAAGAGCTTAGTGGGGTGCATGATGTGTTTCATATTTGTAATTTGCGCAAGTGTTTGGCGGATCCTACACATCATGTGCCTATGGACGAAATTAGGGTTGATTCGAGCCTAAACTTTGTTGAAGAACCGGTAGAGATTTTGGACCGTCAAGAAAAGAGACTCAAGAAGAAGCGCTACACCATTGTGAAGGTTAGATGGAATGCTAGACGTGGAGCCGAGTTCACTTGGGAGAGAGAAGACCATATGAAGTCTAAGTACCCACATTTATTTAATAATTAGGGTTTTGTTGAATTTCGGGACGAAATTCTTTCAACGGGGGAATAATGTAACATCCGTGAATTTTGACCCGTTGACTTTGTGTGTAATTTGACTAACAATCTTGTTGAATGAAATAATTTGGGTTCGATTGGTGATTATATGACTATGTGGTATGTTAGTCGGGTCGTTAATATGTTTATTCGGCGTTTAATTGTGTAAATGATTGTGTTGTGGCTTGAGAAGTGAAACGGGTCGACCCGTACCCGCGACCCACCAGCCATATGACCCATACTCCCCCCCTTATCCTTCTCATTCACCACACACTCCTTATTCTCCTATCTTTCTCTCAAGTAAAAGCAAAACCACCCAAACCCATCTCATTTCTCCATCTTCTCTTGCATCTAAATTGTGTTTTGGACTTGCTTTAATACAAGAATCATCATCATTGTCATAACTTAATTCCATTGAATCATAACCTTGGAGTTCATAGTTCAAGCATTATCCTTTTGACCTAAATTCGGGTTCTAGCTCGTGAAAGGAGTTTTGGTAAGTCTAATTCACCCCATTTACTTCTATTTATGTTTAGTAATGCATTTCTGGTCATTTTGAGTATTGACATGTTCTAAAACGGCTTTAAATGAAAATTGGGTCAATTAGGGTTTAAATTAAGTTTTTGGATCGTTTGGATCGTTGATGATGTTACGGATGGAAACGAGGGTTTGGGCAAGTCTATTTGAGTACTAAAATGTCATATGCATCTTCAAAACGAGTCCATAAGTCTTAAATATCGAATTAGGGTTTTAGTTCTTGGTTTTTCTGCACTTTTAACCGATTCTGGGCTGATCTGCTGTATGTAACGGCCGTTACATATTGTAACGCCCGTTACACTATGTAACGGCTGTTACATGGCCGTTACAGTGACTTGGCTTGTGATGGGGTTAACGGCCGTTACCTTTGTGACGCCCGTTAGAGACTAGTTTTGTCGAACATTTTCAAACGTCAATAACTTTTGAACCGTAAGTCCGTTTTAGACGTATGACCTATCGTTGGAATCGTGAGAGAGTCTACTTTCTTATTGTAACATTCATTTCGTATGAAACTTCTTTCATTTCTAAAATTGTCGAGTCAAAGTGTTATGCTTCACACTCGGTAATGTTAAGGAAGTAATTGTGGGTTCGTGACTCGACCTAAACCTAAGGAACCAAC
>CM067167.1:203025918-203033418 GCA_034093135.1 Erigeron breviscapus | reverse complement strand
TTAGAGCTCGTTGAGTCATTGTCCCCCGTTTACAAATTGCCTTCTCATTAGACCGCTTCAAAAGGAGTGACAAAATATTTTCTTGAAGAAAAAAAGAAATTATTTGACTTCTTAGGCAAGACTAACCAAGGTGTGCACTTGACAACCGACACTTGGACTTCGTCCAATCAAAGAAAGAATTACATGGCCTTGACCGCACACTTTATTGATGATGATTGAGTGCTACATAAGAAAATCATTAACTTTAGGGTCATTCTTAGTCATAAAGGTGATGACGTGGGGCGGGAGATTTTTGATTGCATTAGTGAATGGAAACTAAAAAATGTGATGACCATAAGTGTCGATAATGCCGCCACTAATGATAGGGCCATTAAGTACTTGCAAGATAGGTTGCCGGAAATGTATGATAAGGGGAAACACTTTCAAGTTAGGTGTATGGCACATATATCAAATTTGAATTTACATATATGTTTGTTTTATTTATTTGTTTGTATGTTTGTACTTTGTAGATATGGAAGGAGAAGCTAGGAGGTTGACGATATCACCATAACAATCTGATTGAAGATTATGGCAATATTTTTGTTGCACTACATTGTTGCACTATATTTTGATAATACAATGTAGTTTACTAATGTAGTGCATGTAATATGTATGTATTTTGGCAACTTATTAGTGCTAAACTCTAGTTTCTGACTTTCTGTTGTGTTTCCTGGGAATGGAAGCTTACTGTCTCTTTTGGTCGTGCATGAGCAAGAAAGATATGTATTATTGTAACTTGGAACTTTGGAAACTTTCTGATGTAATATAGCAGGTGGAACATGGAGCATGGAACATGGCCCAACAGTATTTTTTTGGCCCAACAAATGTATGATTAAAAGCCCAGCAGCTTTCTGATGTAATATAGCAGGTGGAACATGGAGCATGGAACATGGCCCAACAGTATTTTTTTGGCCCAACAAATGTATGATTAAAAGCCCAGCAGCTTTCTGATGTAATATAGCAGGTGGAACATGGAGCATGGAACATGGCCCAACAGTATTTTTTTGGCCCAACAAATGTATGATTAAAAGCCCAGCAGCTTTCTGATGTAATATAGCAGGTGGAACATGGAGCATGGAACATGGCCCAACAGTATTTTTTTGGCCCAACAAATGTATGATTAAAAGCCCAGCAGCTTTCTGATGTAATATAGCAGGTGGAACATGGAGCATGGAACATGGCCCAACAGTATTTTTTTGGCCCAACAAATGTATGATTAAAAGCCCAGCAGCTTTCTGATGTAATATAGCAGGTGGAACATGGAGCATGGAACATGGCCCAACAGTATTTTTTTGGCCCAACAAATGTATGATTAAAAGCCCAGCAGCTTTCTGATGTAATATAGCAGGTGGAACATGGAGCATGGAACATGGCCCAACAGTATTTTTTTGGCCCAACAAATGTATGATTAAAAGCCCAGCAGCTTTCTGATGTAATATAGCAGGTGGAACATGGAGCATGGAACATGGCCCAACAGTATTTTTTTGGCCCAACAAATGTATGATTAAAAGCCCAGCAGACTTTTAAGTTAGTGTATTTTCCGGGTAAAAAGCAAAAACCCGGACTTGACCCGGTAGAACCCGGGCCCGAACTGACCCGCCCGGGGGTTCAACGGGCCGGGCTTCGGTTCCAATTTTTCTGCACTTTCGGTTCCCGGGTCAAGCCGGGTCGGGCCGTGTCGGGACGGTTTCAGACCCGCGCACATCCCTAATAGATAGGAAGATGGCTAAGTTAAGTTCTACAAAACCAGTACTTCTGATGTTTCTCTTTCTAACATTACTTCGCCAATCATGCCCTTTCAGGTATTGACTATATATCTTTTATTGTTTAATACTTGTACAATGTACGGATTGATTATGTATATATATCGTGAATGGTTACTCTCTAATGAGCGTATTATTTGTGATTATTTCTATACCCCATTGAAGCATTATTGTATGAAATAATAAGTATTTTATAGACCTTTGTGCTTAATTATTTACTTATTTTATTATAGGTTTATGACGTGAATTGTGACGAGACGGGACTAAAATGCTTTATATTGTACTCGGCTATAAGCTAGACATTTAATAAATGGTGAAGTGCTCGTGGCTAGTATCATCTGGACAAGACCAAATATATCCCAAATTCATTAATTGTAGTTCACGTGTGCTAAAGGAAAGCAAAGAGGCCAAATCCAAATAAAATGATGGTACACGTGGGCTTATGTCCCTTGCTTGGTCGTGTGGGCTGGAACCGAAAAGAAGGAAAAGCAGAATGGGCTTCGGCCCATGTCAATGTGAAGAAGCAGCTAGGGTTTTATTACTAGGTCAATAATAAATACAAGAGTGGCATTGTTTTGTTCGTGGTTTTTCCGGCCGAAAAGAAATAAGAAAACAAGCACGTCAACTTTAACTAGCTTAATATTAATTGTGGGATAATTAATTAGACCAGAAGGTGGTGGTGTCTTGCGAACGGAAGTAGCAGCCGCAAAACAAGAACTCGACTCTAGGTTTCTTTCGATCAAAAGCAGCAGCCGTCGAGCACTTCAACAACCGCAACACCGCATCATTTTTTTAGTTTGATCCTTCATTATTATCGCAATTACGATTAGTTTATTGCAAGACTTAATTATTTTCTTTACAATTATTATTATGGATCTATTTATATTAATAATTGTTAGGGTTATTTATTTTGCAATGAGTAGCTAGATAGTCTTGCATCTGCTTGGATAATGTGATCATGTCTATGTAGTGATACTAGTATAGTTGTTTAGGTTTTAGACTTAAATGAATATACAATTATAGTTAAAGTAGGTTGGTGACTTAACAGGAATCCAAACTACTGAGTGACTTAACATGAATCCCATTCAACTATAAAGGTTAGGTCAGACTTAGTTTATTATCTTAATTAGGTGACTTAACAGAAATCTTGACCATTTAGACCGGAGAACTTAACAGAAAGTTTGGTCGTGATTAGTCGTTCAACAATTATTAATAATTAAGTAAATGATCTATGTGACATGTGAACTGTTTCCAAGTAGATGTATTGTTTTCATTATTACTGTCTTGCACTCACTTTTTAAGTAGTTTCGTGCTTCCTCGCTAGACCAAGCGGTTGGACACATTCCTGCATTTGTTTTCTTATATTAATTGTTTATAGTTTAGTTGTTTAAATCGTGACAAACTCCCAACAATTTTAGAATTACACTTAACTGCATTCTTAAACATAGTCCCTGAGAACAATCATGGTCTTACCTATTTGCTATACTATGAACGATCGGGTCCAATGCCCGTGAGTGAGTGTAGTAGAGAAGTTACTTATAAATTTAAGACTTGTTTGAAATTTAAGTTAACAAATCTCGCTCATCACTCTCTTTGTATAACAATTGAAATTAGGACAAATTAAATAAACAATTATTAAAATAGTGTAGCATAAAGATAAAGATCAACTATTAATAGTAAATATCGAGTATACATTAGTTTTTATATAATGTGATGATATTAAATACTAATTGTAAATTTGATAAACGTAAAGATTTCTTTTCGATATACTAGAGTGCATCCCCGTGCGATGCACGGCTAGGTAAGTGGGTCTGCAATGCACGCGTGGATAAGCATCTTTGATCGACGGGTTTGAGGTTTCATCCCACATTAACAACTACTTCAGTGTAATATAGTTAACGAGTGTGTTCATGTAGTAAAACATCTAAATTTTTGCATCAATACGGCCAAGTGTGTATTTTGTTTTATACAACAGGTGTTATTTTTCATTAGTTCCAATGGCATAACAAAACGGCTATGTGCTATAATAGAGGTGTCAATTTAAACTTAAGAGTGTTGTCATGGCTTAAATCTCATGGTTCAAATAGGCCAAACAAAAATGAGCTAAAAGGTAATAAAAAATTGTTACAATTACTCCCTTATATATGAACGGTCATGAGATATGTATATATGTTAAAAGATTTTATAGATGTAGCATAATCAATTAGACAACTTCATTAATAAGTGTGCATTTCACCTATTGATGTCAAAGCTGGCCTTTTATGGGTCTTTTTGTTTACTCCTGACATAGAATGAGGGTAAAAAATCTAGTATTATTAGGCCGGAGCCAACCCCGGCGTGGAAACTCATCTTGGCACCTCTTCCTCAATTCTTGCATTGGCACTAGCTCGGCTTCCTCTCTTCCTAGTTTGCCTCTTCCCCCCAACGCCGGGTGAGGAAGAGGTAGTGGTGGTCCCGGTCCTTTTGTAAACTAAAAAAAAAAAAAAAAAAAAAAAAAAAAAAAAAAAAAAAAAAAAAAAAAAAAAAAAAAAAAAAAAAAAAAAAAAAAAAAAAAAAAAAAAAAAAAAAAAAAAAAAAAAAAAAAAAAAAAAAAAAAAAAAAAAAAAAAAAAAAAAAAAAAAAAAAAAAAAAAAAAAAAAAAAAAAAAAAAAAAAAAAAAAAAAAAAAAAAAAAAAAAAAAAAAAAAAAAAAAAAAAAAAAAAAAAAAAAAAAAAAAAAAAAAAAAAAAAAAAAAAAAAAAAAAAAAAAAAAAAAAAAAAAAAAAAAAAAAAAAAAAAAAAAAAAAAAAAAAAAAAAAAAAAAAAAAAAAAAAAAAAAAAAAAAAAAAAAAAAAAAAAAAAAAAAAAAAAAAAAAAAAAAAAAAAAAAAAAAAAAAAAAAAAAAAAAAAAAAAAAAAAAAAAAAAAAAAAAAAAAAAAAAAAAAAAAAAAAAAAAAAAAAAAAAAAAAAAAAAAAAAAAAAAAAAAAAAAAAAAAAAAAAAAAAAAAAAAAAAAAAAAAAAAAAAAAAAAAAAAAAAAAAAAAAAAAAAAAAAAAAAAAAAAAAAAAAAAAAAAAAAAAAAAAAAAAAAAAAAAAAAAAAAAAAAAAAAAAAAAAAAAAAAAAAAAAAAAAAAAAAAAAAAAAAAAAAAAAAAAAAAAAAAAAAAAAAAAAAAAAAAAAAAAAAAAAAAAAAAAAAAAAAAAAAAAAAAAAAAAAAAAAAAAAAAAAAAAAAAAAAAAAAAAAAAAAAAAAAAAAAAAAAAAAAAAAAAAAAAAAAAAAAAAAAAAAAAAAAAAAAAAAAAAAAAAAAAAAAAAAAAAAAAAAAAAAAAAAAAAAAAAAAAAAAAAAAAAAAAAAAAAAAAAAAAAAAAAAAAAAAAAAAAAAAAAAAAAAAAAAAAAAAAAAAAAAAAAAAAAAAAAAAAAAAAAAAAAAAAAAAAAAAAAAAAAAAAAAAAAAAAAAAAAAAAAAAAAAAAAAAAAAAAAAAAAAAAAAAAAAAAAAAAAAAAAAAAAAAAAAAAAAAAAAAAAAAAAAAAAAAAAAAAAAAAAAAAAAAAAAAAAAAAAAAAAAAAAAAAAAAAAAAAAAAAAAAAAAAAAAAAAAAAAAAAAAAAAAAAAAAAAAAAAAAAAAAAAAAAAAAAAAAAAAAAAAAAAAAAAAAAAAAAAAAAAAAAAAAAAAAAAAAAAAAAAAAAAAAAAAAAAAAAAAAAAAAAAAAAAAAAAAAAAAAAAAAAAAAAAAAAAAAAAAAAAAAAAAAAAAAAAAAAAAAAAAAAAAAAAAAAAAAAAAAAAAAAAAAAAAAAAAAATATTTGTCAAAAGGAACAGGAAAATATGTTGTTCATGGGAATTGTGTTTTCAAAGTTTGCAAGCTAGCCTATGGTGTAGCCAGAAGACTTTGACAAATACTACATGCTATTACTCTATATAATGATACATGCATGTAAAGAATATATATCACGTACCATCACAAATTTACTCATCACAAGAACATCATCACAAAAACACATGTATTAGAGATACAAAAGCTCTGCATGTATTTTCTATTTTTCCAAACTCTGTAAACACTGCAAAATTATAGTGGATTGTTTCTCGGCTTCCGTCACCCGTGGTTTTTTTTCCGTTTTGGGTTTTCCACGTAAATCCTCGTGTCTCTATTATTTATTTTATTTTGCTTGATTTTGATATTTTTTTTTTTTTTTTTTTTTTTTTTTTTTTTTTTTTTTTTTTTTTTTTTTTTTTTTTTTTTTTTTTTTTTTTTTTTTTTTTTTTTTTTTTTTTTTTTTTTTTTTTTTTTTTTTTTTTTTTTTTTTTTTTTTTTTTTTTTTTTTTTTTTTTTTTTTTTTTTTTTTTTTTTTTTTTTTTTTTTTTTTTTTTTTTTTTTTTTTTTTTTTTTTTTTTTTTTTTTTTTTTTTTTTTTTTTTTTTTTTTTTTTTTTTTTTTTTTTTTTTTTTTTTTTTTTTTTTTTTTTTTTTTTTTTTTTTTTTTTTTTTTTTTTTTTTTTTTTTTTTTTTTTTTTTTTTTTTTTTTTTTTTTTTTTTTTTTTTTTTTTTTTTTTTTTTTTTTTTTTTTTTTTTTTTTTTTTTTTTTTTTTTTTTTTTTTTTTTTTTTTTTTTTTTTTTTTTTTTTTTTTTTTTTTTTTTTTTTTTTTTTTTTTTTTTTTTTTTTTTTTTTTTTTTTTTTTTTTTTTTTTTTTTTTTTTTTTTTTTTTTTTTTTTTTTTTTTTTTTTTTTTTTTTTTTTTTTTTTTTTTTTTTTTTTTTTTTTTTTTTTTTTTTTTTTTTTTTTTTTTTTTTTTTTTTTTTTTTTTTTTTTTTTTTTTTTTTTTTTTTTTTTTTTTTTTTTTTTTTTTTTTTTTTTTTTTTTTTTTTTTTTTTTTTTTTTTTTTTTTTTTTTTTTTTTTTTTTTTTTTTTTTTTTTTTTTTTTTTTTTTTTTTTTTTTTTTTTTTTTTTTTTTTTTTTTTTTTTTTTTTTTTTTTTTTTTTTTTTTTTTTTTTTTTTTTTTTTTTTTTTTTTTTTTTTTTTTTTTTTTTTTTTTTTTTTTTTTTTTTTTTTTTTTTTTTTTTTTTTTTTTTTTTTTTTTTTTTTTTTTTTTTTTTTTTTTTTTTTTTTTTTTTTTTTTTTTTTTTTTTTTTTTTTTTTTTTTTTTTTTTTTTTTTTTTTTTTTTTTTTTTTTTTTTTTTTTTTTTTTTTTTTTTTTTTTTTTTTTTTTTTTTTTTTTTTTTTTTTTTTTTTTTTTTTTTTTTTTTTTTTTTTTTTTTTTTTTTTTTTTTTTTTTTTTTTTTTTTTTTTTTTTTTTTTTTTTTTTTTTTTTTTTTTTTTTTTTTTTTTTTTTTTTTTTTTTTTTTTTTTTTTTTTTTTTTTTTTTTTTTTTTTTTTTTTTTTTTTTTTTTTTTTTTTTTTTTTTTTTTTTTTTTTTTTTTTTTTTTTTTTTTTTTTTTTTTTTTTTTTTTTTTTTTTTTTTTTTTTTTTTTTTTTTTTTTTTTTTTTTTTTTTTTTTTTTTTTTTTTTTTTTTTTTTTTTTTTTTTTTTTTTTTTTTTTTTTTTTTTTTTTTTTTTTTTTTTTTTTTTTTTTTTTTTTTTTTTTTTTTTTTTTTTTTTTTTTTTTTTTTTTTTTTTTTTTTTTTTTTTTTTTTTTTTTTTTTTTTTTTTTTTTTTTTTTTTTTTTTTTTTTTTTTTTTTTTTTTTTTTTTTTTTTTTTTTTTTTTTTTTTTTTTTTTTTTTTTTT
>CM067167.1:202972311-203024918 GCA_034093135.1 Erigeron breviscapus | reverse complement strand
GAGAAGAGTTTCTGATGCAGTCTGAAAAGGTAGAATTCTTACAAGTTGGTGACTCTAACACTGCTTATGATGCGAATATGATCCCACTCGCTGAACTGACTAATTCCAGTCAGCTAGAAGGGGTCGCTGAAATACCTGGCAGCAATCAACTGGCAGCGAGCATTGGACTGAAGATGCCTCCAGAACAAGCCATGCTCATCTTGCCAGCCATAGCCCATTATGGACAAGCCTTCGCTGACAAACAACCTCCAATTGTTACTTTACTCCAGTGGCAAGTCCCTCCCTGATCAATGAAAGTCATCAGCGAGCAACTCCAGTCAGCATACTTCAGCAGAGTTTTGTTCAGTCAAGAAGTTGTTTTTTTATTCAATAAAAGGCTGCCACGTCACCAGTTCTAGAAGGTCTTGGATAAGGATGTGTGCATGAGAATAAAGTGTCCACTGAAGTCCCATGTTTGTGGGCCAAATAAAGAAGAATGACAGCTGTAAAGGAAGGCGCGTGTGACAATGACATTTCTAACGGTATTGTGGGACCACTTGCAGGGGAATGTTTCTAGAAGCCCACGTTGTCCATTTCCTATTGGCCAAATTCAATTAGTGGCTAGCATTTGACAGCTTTTATGTATTATTTTATTATTTTGTCGTTAATTCCTAGGTAGACTATGAATTCGCTTATCTTTCAAACTCACATACTTCTCGATATATCTTATGATGATCTGGATTTATGAAATTCGTTTAAGTGTTATGGGCCATTACCAAATTGGGCCCAAGTGTTATGGGCTTTTAAATGCTTTGGGCTTAAATTAGTTATTGGGCTTAACCTTATTTGGGTTATGTGCTTAGTGGGTCATATTGGTTATTGGGCTACATGGTTTATTAGGCCCAGTGGGCCTACTGATTTATGGTTCAAATGGGTTTATTATTTGGGTCGGGTTAGCCCATTATGGTCCTTAGTGTATCTTTTAGCCCATTACACAAATTATTGGTTTACTTCAGAATTTTCTGTTTTTTACTTCACATTTTTGTGAAATGTTGGCTACTGTTTTGGGGTTAAACCGAATTATTTGGACCCTCCTGATTTTTAAACAATAACCTATATGTGTCCACTTATTTTGTGAATTTTGGCTTAATTTATAAGGAATGTTTACTACCTCTAACTTGTTTTACAAATGGAAGTGGTCAAAACAGTCACTGTTTTGCATACTCGAAAGTTTTATAAAAGTTCTTGGGTTTTGCTCTTAATAAAAATTCCATGATTTTATTTTAAGTTTAGGACACATTGGGACTTACTTTCCACCAAGTATGGCCTCCTGGAACCTTATGGATTAGGAGATAAAAATTGTTAAAGTTTGATAAAATATTCAGACAAAAATTACAGTTTTGACCAGAGTCAGCAGAAAAATCATATCTTTCGTTTCGTTCAGTATTTTTAAGTGATTCCAATTGGTACTAAACCCTGACTCATTTATCTACAACTTTTGTTTTTACATAAACTACTTAATCGTCCAAAATAAGTGTGTTTTATCCATATGAAATCCGAAGTCAGATTCTGACCAGAATCTGACCAACCTAAAAATCAACCAATGCATTAGATTGCTTAACATTTACACTATCTCACATGCTCTCATCTTTATATTTTATTCTTTTAACTTCATTTAACACAAATTCATCATTATATCATTTCTCTTTTGAATTTATCCAAGATTACATGGTTTTCATTAAGATCTTTAATAATTCTAGTGCTACTTTTACATGCATGCAATGATCTAGCCATTTTATGTTCAAATCTCTTATCAAATCTTTCATGCAACATCAAAATAAGTTTGTTTATGTAAAATCTCAGAATATATTGGTGTTCATTTCATTGAAAATCAGTTTTAATCAAATCTATAAACCCATTTTAGCAACAAATCTTACAACAACAACTCTTGGGTCTTGTTCTTGTTGAATAATTGAATCCTTTCTCTAGATCTTTACATGCATGAACATGTGAGATAAGGATCAATCAACCTTGCCCTCATTGAGTTTAAATCAAGAAGAAAATAGAAAACATGATTTTTGATAAAGATCTTTTAATATATACAAAAACAAGATAGATTAAACAAAGAGATGGAGATTTATA
The DNA here is from genome assembly GCA_034093135.1 of Erigeron breviscapus. Taxonomy (NCBI): domain Eukaryota; kingdom Viridiplantae; phylum Streptophyta; class Magnoliopsida; order Asterales; family Asteraceae; genus Erigeron; species Erigeron breviscapus. Next base: position 203,022,797 of record CM067167.1, on the reverse strand, counting down.
CCCTTCTTGAACTCGGTTTTGTAGGTGGTTTTTGTGTAGAATTTTCGTGACCTTCATGGCTCCAAACAACCCTTATTTCAAGTTAAAATAACCCTTAAATGTATCTTGAATTAACTCTTGCTTAATCCTTAACAAACCTTTATTATTATAGTTGATTTACTTAAGATTTAACATTTTATGAACCGAAAAATGCTTGTATTTGGGGCTGATTTTTTGTGATGTGCAAGAGCCCCAAGAACTCCAACTTGATTCTAGATGATGAAGGATTATTATTACCATAGATTAGATTAGATTTTGAGCTTCATTTTGCTTGTAAAAATCCGAAATATGAAGAAGGAAAGGAAGAAAGTTGAGAGAGTTTTGAGAGAAGTGTGTTGGGAGGTTGTTTGCAAGAATGAGGGTGTTGGGTTGAGTCTTGGGGGCTTAATCACGTGGCTAGGGCAGCCAAAAGGGAGTTTGAGGCTTGCTATTGGCTAAGTGAAGTGGTGGATCAAAGCCCATTGGCTAGGCAAAGTATGTCTTGTGTGAATTTGAATTTTAAGGGTGTATGTGGTTGTATTTTGGTCTAGATTCATGCATGAATACTTGTGTAAGTATAAATATATTGTGTGTAGTGTAATTATTTAAATTAGTTAGTTGTTTAAAGTGTGTAAGTATTATTTAGTGGTTGGTGTTTAAGAGTTTTATAAAAGATGGAGTAGGTACATGTATATGTGTATATGTAGCCGTTTTTTTTTATATATATATAGGTACATTTTTGTTTTATAATTGTTACTTAAATCATTATTTATAAACTTGTATTTATTTAGTTACATATATATATATATAATTATACATATGCATAAGCTTATTATTATTCAACCTCACTATTATGTACATATTAGTTTATCAATATATTTTGAGATAGTCATTTCATTTTCATGACCATATATACTTTAATTGGCTTGATTGAATTGTTGGACATTTTGTAAGGTTTATTAAATTTTGTTACAAGTTGTGAGTCTTACATTATTATTTATATAACTTGAGTTCTTGAAATGAAGTTTTTTGGTTTATTGACATTTCATCAAGTTCAATTAGAACTAGTTTATAGATTGGGATTGTCTTGAATGATTATTGTTATTGTTTATGGCATTTCTAAGATAGCTAGTCATTTACGGTATTTCATTGAACTAGAGGGCAATTATCACTATGCCTTAAATGTCTAGAAGGTCAATTCTCTTAATAAACCTCTAGGGATAATTGTCTAGACAAGTCAAGTAAATTATCCTATTCGGGATTCTGAGGGTTGTTACATCATTACCCCCTTAACTGAAACTTCGTCCTCAAAGTTCGATCATTCATACGGTAGTAAAAATGGATAGACCAACAGTATGGGTGTCTACACGGAGACATAAATGTGTGAAAGTCAAACAAGATTTTATCACGATTCTTGGTTTCTTGCGAGCTTTTAACTCTAGGGTTGGGGCATCCATTCCTCGGTTCCCTAAAATTCCTCTTGATTAAAAACTTCGAAAAAGAGAAAGGTTACGAATGTCGCTCACTTCTTGAGACGACTGGAGATTAATCGCATGTAATCGTTGCGGGCTGTCAATCTTGCCTAGATCAATACTAAATAATGGGATGATAATAAGAATGGCAATACAGAGGTGTAAAATGAGCAAACGGCTCGTAACGTGAGTTACAATAAAATAGTGAGAGACGTTGGGATATCGATCGTTGGTGGCTATTCATTTCCATTGTTACTTTGCATACTTTCCTTTATCGTCTTCTACCCCAATTAAAGAATCGTTCCAATAGCTTCTCGCCCACTTTCATCCTTCTTTGGTTTGACGTTGGACACGCTTGCCGCTTCTTGAAAATATTGGTGTCGTTTGTGACTAATCACTTGTTAAGGGATTACCCCTTTAACAAAAGTGATACTAACTGAGGTGCCGAGTTGCACTAAAATTGCAAAGGTACATCTCCGTAGTACCTCATTTTAGGGTTTTCTAGTGTTGTCTTTGTTATTTTATGGCGTGCAAGGAAATCATGAATTGGTTGATGATAGTCCCATCTTACTCCTCATACTCACCTTTGTTCTTCAATTTCGTCCTTATTTTCCAAAGTCACCTCTTTCATTATTCGCTAAGTCATATCGTTACCAATTTCTCTTGCTTTTGCCGATATTGGCTTTCAAATCGTTTTAAGGTACCTTTAATTTACTTCCTTTTTACGCTAGAAGGACCATTATCTATGACTCATCACCGACAAATCTCTTTTAACATCGCACATATAACCTATTCGGTTTCTTTGCTATACCTACGCATTCCTCATGATAGGATTTACACAATCCTTATGCTCTTAAGTTATCATATCACCACCATCATTTCAAGGTAAACACTTCGATGTCCTTATTCGTATGAACTCCTCCTTTAAAATAATCCTTCGTAGGTCCTCCTGACCTCTACAAAACTGTCAATTACTTTGCTCTCCTGAGCCTCATATCCATTTTCAGCTTTCTAATCTAAGCTTCTTTTCAAATACAATAACCTAATGTCCTTAGAAATTGTGATATAATATAATTTAGGGGAAACATCGGTTACTATATCCTTTTCTCAACCATTCGGTTTTCTCCATTTTTCTTTCGTTTTCTTATGGGTCACCATACTCCTTACCGTTTTCGTCACTCAAATCCATCTCTAACTAGAGTAATCGTCGTCTTGAACAGCACACAGGCAGGCTGGTCCTTGCAGTTATCTCAGGGGTACTTGTCAGATCATGGTGATACGGATCCTTTAATCCTAACTCATCACAAATGCGAATTTTCCTTATCACCCTTCCGTTCAAACATTCCATAACTAGCTCCTCCCGGGGTTTGTAGTTTCTTGAAAAGTAGTTCAACGACCAACTTCCTTGATCGTTGTGGTAGTATGTGCCTTGACTTCTAGCGTCGTATTCCTTATTTGCTTTCACTATTAACCTTAGCGATTCCATGTTGTTTTCTCCTTCCCTCTTCTTGGGCGCACTACTCCTTGGGTCGATGGTCCTTGACGATTAACCATGTGTTGCAAAATTGTTCTCACTCAGATTCATCTTGTTTTAGCTTACCTCCCTACGACTGTTGACCTTGAGGGGATGCTCTTCACGACTCCCCGTGCTTCTAAACTCGGGTGTTGAGCGTATATCGCTTTCTCTTGGCTTAGTTGATATGTTCTACTAATAGCTTATCTTTCGATAGAGGTTTTCCAATTGATATTCAGAGGATAACGTGTGGAGTGCCGTAAAGATGAACGCTACCGGAACTACATCGGGTAAATGGTGTCAATGCCTTCACTTCATTTGTTTGTCGAATGACGTTTCTTCACTTCATATTCTACTCCAAATCATCTTCAATGATGCTAGTGAATAACTCTTCTTGAAAGATAAAGTATAATCTTGCACTTCATACTCCTTGTTCGAGTATCTACCTTTGCTGTGATTACCCCCTTAACATTTTTCCTCTAGAAAAATGTAAGGGATTTCCTACTTTTCACTTTATCTCACCATCCTTGACGATCTTCAATTCGCCAAATTCCTGATTCCTTCATGTAGCAAATATCCATTTGCTTTGGTGTTTTGAAAAAGAAAAGGATAGCTCAGAATCCTTTTTGTTACTCTTCCATCTTGAGGGTTACTCGACACACCCTAATTGTCTTATTGTCCTTGGTTTTCTTCTTCTAATTACTTTTGTCTTCCAACATTGCTAGTGATCTCCCCCAAGTTCTAGGGAAGTCTTATATTTATCCAAAGGTGACCTTCATGTCACACGACCTTCCTTTCGTCGGCCGCTCAATTTTTTTTCCTTTTGGTCGATCAACATAGATAGGGAAGGCCTTCAATTCTTTCTCCAAGTTAAAGCTTAGTATACTCTTCGCTTGTGCTTCCATGTACTTTGACTTATACACCACAAATCTTCTCCGCCCTACTTTATGTACATGATTCAATATATAACATCTTCTATGCTATGTAGTTATCCCAAGTATTTCACTTATGGACGGCCGATGTCTCACGTCTTTCGTATCCCTTGATGTCGCAGCAAGGGCAGGGTTCTAGTTACTCGATTTTGCCATTGCGGAGTGTTACGTAAGTGAGTTGTGTGTTGTTAGGGTACTAACCTTTGAAGAGAAACGGTGATGATCATTACTTTGAATAATCAAGAATATAGAGTTTGGTTTCGAATGAATGAAATAGGAAATATAAAAACAAAAGAATCATTAAGGCTCGAATCAGACTCCTTGCGCGGTTTAAAGAAATCACTTCTATGTCTTTCGTTGCCCAATGGACTCCAACTTTCGATGACGTCAATATATGTCGCACCGGCTTAGAATACAGATTGTTGTTTGCGTACTCGTGTTAGAATAGAAATATCGCACCAAATTTCAGGGTTACCATTCTCAGGACGTGTCGTCTAGAATATATATGGGAAAGCGTCCTACTAGTGTCATTGTATCGTCATATGGCTTTAATACCGCTCGTCTTTCATAAGTCTCCAACTTCATTCGGCGTTTCCATATGTTTCGCACCATCTCAGATCGAATACAAAGGTTATGCGTAGTATCCGAGGGGATAGGGTTGCGTCATATCTTGGGACTACAATTCTCAGAATATATCGTCCAACGTTCGTGAGAAGATGCTATACCGATGATATCGCGTTGTCGTAGGTCCGTAATGTATAGTGGTGTCATAAGCAATAGGAGGTGGGATAATTTCAAAAGAGCACGAGTGAACGAATATTGGATTGGAGGGGTACTTAATAACAACTTTCATACTTAGAAAATATCTAACTTCATAATGAATTTCTCAGGGACAATCACTAGTTCTCAAGCGGTCAAATCTCAACGCGCAATATCTATATCAGTAGTAAGGACTAACCACATTGTCATCATATCTAGCAGGTACTAGTTCTCAATAGTCAAATCTTAGAGCATAATAACTATCTCAATGATAAGGCACAACTATATAATCATTAAATCGTTCATGCTCTAGCCCTCAATTAGCTCAACCTTAGGGCGCAATAATTATCTCAATAGAAAGGCATGACTACTAAATCATCAAAATATTCACGCACTAGTTTCAAATAGCTCCAACTTAGAGAGTAAGGGCTCTCATATCCATATCGTCCATGAAATTTCATATCAACTCGTCATGCCCATATTTTCTTTCTAAATCGATCATAAATTACAAGTCATACCCCAAAATGATTTTGTGCCTTATAATAATCTCATTATTTTAAAGTGCATATGCTACTTAAAGTTCAGCATCATAAATCGCAAAGCTTTTACGCATGCATTTATCTCGCAATTTCCACATTGCACATTCCAAACTTTCACATTGCATATTACAAACTTTCACATTGCACATTATAACTTTCACATTGCAATCAAATCATGGCCGAATTCACAAGTTATAACATATAGTAGCATGTATCAACGAATATCTCCCAATCTTAGTTTCATTTCAATTCTAGTGTGCGTAAGCGGAATCCTACTAGACTAGCATAATCCTTAGGTAAGGCAAGTCTCGAATCGCTATATATGCTTAGGTGAATGTCTAAATGCAACACGTATGCTCATAAAAATGGTTTTAATAAAGAATTTTTTTTTTTTTGAAAGGAATCCTTTTGAACATAAGTCTAAGTGGTCGTTTGAGTTTTACATGGTGCTCTCATAATTAAACGTAGATTCATGACTTTACGTTTAATTATGGTCCTACCATGTAAAGCTCAAACTAATTCGCTTAACCTTATGCTCGACTCGACTATAAAAATTCGTTTTGAAAAGAGGCTATAGTTTTGGAATTCCCAGAGGAACCCCAATGTTCTCTATAACCTTAGTCTCTGATACCATTTTCTGTAACACCCCAACCAAGGCAGAACGTTGAGATGTACAGAAAGTCGAGTATTCAAAACAAAGGATAATAGATAACATTCACCATAGCTTTATTTGATAAAAATAATTTTACAATGCACAAGCATGTGAACTAATTCCCAAGTACAATACGTCTACCATACTTGGATATTGAGTCCACGAAACAAATAACAAATACATGAGATGATATACTACAATGATCAAGGCGGATTCCATTGCCCGTCACAAGGTTTGATCTTTGACTCCCAAGTGTAATGCAAATAATCATGATGCATATAATTCCTCAAAGCTTACGCTAAATCCTGAAAAGCATGAAGAAAAAGTGTCAACTACGAAAACGTAGTTGGTGAGTGCATAGGTTTGCAAGTAAATCTCGTTACATATCCATTTGAAAGTAGTTGAGAAGTTCATGGTAAATTATAAAGTTCTCATTTGTCACATTTATCGTGAGAGAAACATAAATCAATCGTTTAATCATTCATCATACCAAAACCATTTGGTCATCAATACTTCAATATTGCCAATTTCAACAACTTTCAATGATTCCATATAAGGTCCAATACCCAAACCGTATGTTCAATCCATAATGTCCAACCATGATAACAATAATTTCCATTCTGCCAAAGGCATAATTCGATGAGTATATGCTTGAGCCACTACTAAGACCATTTACATGTCCCAATCAACATAATATTTCATTTCATAGCACAAGCTGTCAATCAAGTGCTTTAATCACAATTGGGGTCGTGCCATGGAGACGACCATTAAATTTAAAGATAGTTAGAGCACCGCTCGGGTCGGAGTGGCAATGAAGGTGGCCATAAAGGCAGACCAAACATTCCACCGTTACCTATTTAGTGGGTGAGTGGACGACTCCTAGTTGCGCAACCCTCTAACTACAGGCCTCCCCCATCGGAGTTAATAGTAGTGTACCGAAGTATCACAGTTTGACAGAACTCAAGCTCATCGTATAACTTATAACACATTGAACATACAATATATCCCATTTCATAATCATTCTTTCAAGAATCATTTCATATATATAAAGCCATTTTATTTATCATGCTTTTCACCCCGAAAGTAAAACACATAAAATAGTTTGAAAGGGGGCTATGACTCACCTTGATATGCCGCATATTATATTCACTTATCCAAAATGGGTACTTCCCATCTATAGCTTCCTTGATCATATATTCCATCATGGTCCTCAACCATACTCAAAGCCAAGACTATCCCTACGAGAGGACTAATATATGTAAGTTCCTATCTTAAGCCATCACTTAGAAATGCCACTTTCATTATGTTGTCATCAATTATGGGATCCAAGTGTATTGCTAGTATTCGCATCTTTTTGGTTGTAAAGATTGATGGTGTAAAAGGTTACTTTCATTATATACGTAGTTATAAGTTGTTAGATTTTCGGTAACTTGGCTTCATTTGTGGTTTCACTTGGCATCTTAGGTTATCATATAGAAATGCCATATTAAGTTATATTATCCTTATCCATCATTTGATGTGTAACTGATTTTAGCACGAATTAGCATTTGTGATATCAATATATAGTTTGGTTAACATAATTACTTATGTCCATTCCACTTAATTATCTTTTATGTTACTATGAATTCGCTTATCTTTCAAACTCACATACTTCTCGATATATCTTATGATGATCTGGATTTATGAAATTCGTTTAAGTGTTATGGGCCATTACCAAATTGGGCCCAAGTGTTATGGGCTTTTAAATGCTTTGGGCTTAAATTAGTTATTGGGCTTAACCTTATTTGGGTAATGTGCTTAGTGGGTCATATTGGTTATTGGGCTACATGGTTTATTAGGCCCAGTGGGCCTACTGATTTATGGTTCAAATGGGTTTATTATTTGGGTCGGGTTAGCCCATTATGGTCCTTAGTGTATCTTTTAGCCCATTTCACAATTTATTGGTTTACTTCAGAATTTTCTGTTTTTACTTCACATTTTTGTGAAATGTTGGCTACTGTTTTGGGGTTAAACCGAATTATTTGGACCCTCCTGATTTTTAAACAATAACCTATATGTGTCCACTTATTTTGTGAATTTTGGCTTAATTTATAAAGAATGTTTACTACCTCTAACTTGTTTTACAAATGGAAGTGGTCAAAACAGTCACTGTTTTGCATACTCGATACTCGAAAGTTTTATAAAAGTTATTTGGGTTTTGCTCTTAATAAAAATTCCATGATTTTATTTTAAGTTTAGGACACATTGGACTTACTTTCCACCAAGTATGGCCTCCTGGAACCTTTTGGTTTAGGAGATAAAAATTGTTAAAGTTTATAAAATATTCATACAAAATTACAATTTTGACCAGTTTCAGCAGAAAAATCATATCTTTCGTTTCGTTCAGTATTTTTAAGTGATTCCAGTTGGTACTAAACCCTGACTCATTTATCTACAACTTTTGGTTTTACATAAACTACTTAATTGTCCAAAATAAGTGTGTTTTATCCATATGAAATCCGAAGTCAGATTCTGACCAGAATCTGACCAACCTAAAAATCAACCAATGCATTAGATTGCTTAACATTTACACTATCTCACATGCTCTCATCTTTATATTTTATTCTTTTAACTTCCTTTAACACAAATTCATCATTATATCATTTCTCTTTTGAATTTATCCAAGATTACATGGTTTTCATTAAGATCTTTAATAATTCTAGTGCTACTTTTACATGCATGCAATGATCTAGCCATTTTATGTTCAAATCTCTTATCAAATCTTTCATTCAACATCACAATAAGTTTGTTTATGTAAAATCTCAGAATATATTGGTGTTCATTTCATTGAAAATCAGTTTTAATCAAATCTATAAACCCATTTTAGCAATAAATCTTACAACAACAACTCTTGGGTCTTGTTCTTGTTGAATCATTGAATCCTTTCTCTAGATCTTTACATGCATGAACATGTGAGATAAGGATCTATCAACCTTGCCCTCATTGAGTTTAAATCAAGAAGAAAATAAAAGGAAAACATGATTTTTGATAAAGATCTTTTAATATATACAAAAACAAGATAGATTAAACAAAGAGATGGAGATTTATACCCTTCTTGAACTCGGTTTTGTAGGTGGTTTTTGTGCAGAATTTTTGTGACCTTTATGGCTCCAAACAACCCTTATTTCAAGCTTAAAATAACCCTTAAATGTATCTTGAATTAACCCTTGCTTAATCCTTAACAAACCTTTATTATTATAGTTGATTTACTTAAGATTTAACCTCTTATGAACCGAAAAATGCTTGTATTTGGGGCTGATTTTTCGTGATGTGCAAGAGCCCCAAGAACTCCAACTTGATTCTAGATGATGAAGGATTATTATGACCATAGATTAGATTAGATTTTTAGCTTCATTTTGCTTGTAAAAATCCGAAATATGAAGAAGGAAAGCAAGAAAGTTGAGAGAGTTTTGAGAGAAGTGTGTTGGGAGGTTGTTTGCAAGAATGAGGGTGTTGGGTTGAGTCTTGGGGGCTTAATCACGTGGCTAGGGCCGGAAAAAGGGAGTTTGAGGCTTGCTATTGGCTAAGTGAAGTGGTGGATCAAAGCCCATTGGCTAGGCAAAGTATGTCTTGTGTGAATTTGAATTTTAAGGGTGAATGTGGTTGTATTTTGGTCTAGATTCATGCTTGAATACTTGTGTAAGTATAAATATATTGTGTGTAGTGTAATTATTTAAATTAGTTAGTTGTTTAAAGTGTGTAAGTATTATTTAGTGGTTGGTGTTTAAGAGTTTTATAAAAGATGGAGTAGGTACATGTATATGTGTATATGTAGCCGTTTTATATATATATATATATATATATAGGTACATATTTGTGTTTTATAATTGTTACTTAAATCATTATTTATAAACTTGTATTTATTTAGTTACATATATATATAAGCTTATTATTATTCAATATATATATATGTATTATATATTTATATATATATATAAGCTTATTATTATTCAACCTCACTATTATGTACATATTAGTTTATCAATATAAACTCGTGAACCAGCATGAAGGAGGTGATGACACCATTGTCACTAGAAAGGTATCCTTAAACAAGAAGTATGAGTCATTTTTGCTCTCCCCAATGAGTCTCTCACTGGTACTTACACCAGATTTATGAGCATTATTAACCAGTTGAGAGGACTGGGGTTGAGAATGACAAGGATATACTTCTGGAGAAATTCTGTGACATATTGCCAACCAAATGGTCTCATATGATCCTAGTCTTAAGACAAGGAAAAACTCTGCACTCTCACACTCTCTCAACCCTATATGGAGCCTTCAGATTACTGAAGAAAATCAAGCTCAGATAGTGGAGGCTGAAAAAGATGCTTTAAATCGTGCTTTCAGTAGTTCCACTTTGGTCAATCCTACTCTCAATCACACTGTTCCACCATGTGCTACTTTAATGTCTTCTGAGAATGTATTTTCGATGAAGAAGATGATGTCTGAACTTATGGAATCTGGAATAACTAACAGTATCTCTCCAGATTGTGATGAAACTGATACTGATGACCTTGTTGCAATGATTGCTAAAACGTTCAACCGTTTCAAAGCAAGAGCAAATAGGCCCAGTGGACAACATGCATCCAGTTCTTCCACTGACAAGACTAATCTGACATGCTTTAAGTGTGGCAGAAAAGGTCATTTCATGAAGGAGTGCAAGTCCAGTCAGTTTGTATCCCAGTCTGGTCCATCTATTTCTTATCAAAAGCCTGATGATAGCTACAAGTTGAAATACAAAAAGCTTAAGACTCAAATTGCTCTCATGTCAAATGATGATAACAACGAATGCATGATTGCAACTGGTGAAGAAAACTGGATTCCCTCTGATGATTCATCAGTCGATGAAGAGAAGGAAAAAGATTGTTGTTTCATGGCTCTAGCAGACCAAGAGCATCTGGTGAAAGAAGATGTCACATCTGGAAGATGGGTGGACATTGTCATTAAAAAGGTCAGTGAATATGATTCTGGGACTGATCCTGAACTAAAATTGGACATTGCTGAAGCTCTTAATTCTGATTTAATCTTTGTTGAAACTGTTAGATCTAATAGTGTAAATAATGTAGAAACAGATTTCACTGAACTTTCGAGTTTACAATCAAAATTGAAAGAACTTCAGGATATTGAACTCGCTTTTAAAGTACAAGTTTTGGTAACTGAACAACTGGCTCAAGAAAAACATGACCTGGAATTAATTTTAGAAAAAGAAAAATAGGTCATTAAATCATGGCTAGAAACTAGAAAGCCATTTGATGCTGCAGTAAATTAATACCCAATTCAAAGTCGAGCATATCTGGATGGAAATACTCATGTGGCATCATTAATCCCAGTTATTGACCGCTTACCAAAGGAGGTCAGGCCCATCACCATTTATGATGAGCCTGCTACCTCCAGTTCAAATGACTTACCAGTTCAATCCCCAGAGGTTAAGACTGGAGCATCCCAGATGATTGCTCCAGTTAAAAAGGTAAACCAAAAGACACCTTTGCCTCAGTCTGCTTCTAAGGAACCTTCAGTTCCAAAGAAAAGCTTTTTAGCGATTATGATTGTGTCATTCGTTACCATCCGAGTAAAGCCAATGTTGTAGCCGATGCATTAAGCCGAAAGGAGCGTGTAAAACCAAGGCGAGTTAGAGCCATGAGTCTTACCATGCAAAGGAGTGTTTGTGACTCCATCATTGAGGCCCAAGGATTAGCAACTAGGCCGGAAAACTTCATCAATGAAGCATTGCACGGCTTAGAAGAATAATTTAATGGAAAGGAGGATAATGGCTTGTATTTTGTTGAACGATTGTAGATTCCCGTTTTTGGCGAATGGCGATTGAAATTGATGAACGAAGCTCACAAGTCGGCGTACTCGGTTCACCTGGGGTCCGACAAGATGTACTTTGACTTAAGGGATTTGTATTGGTGGCCGGGAATGAAGAAAGACATTGCACGGTATGTTAGTGAGTGCATCACATGCTTACAAGTGAAAGCCGACCACAAGAAACCACCCGGTTTGCTAGTTCAACCGGCAACACCGGTGTGGAAATGGGAGGACATCACTATGGACTTCATCACGAAGTTACCTAGAATGAGTAGTGGTCGGGACACCATTTGGGTGATTGTTGACCGGTTGACTAAGTTGGCTCACTTCTTAGCCATCCGGGAAGACGACAAATTTGACAGCATGGCACGATTGTACATAAATGAAGTAGTATCCAAGCATGGAGTGCCGGTTTCCATCTTAACCGATCGGGATGCCCGATTTACTTCAAAGTTTTGGAAGGCGTTCCAAAAAGCAATGGGTACTCAACTTAATATGAGTACGGCGTTCCACCCTCAAACCGATGATCAAAGTGAAAGAACGATTCAGACACTTGAGGATATGTTGCGGGCTTGTGCCATCGAATTTGGTGGGAATTGGGATGTGCATTTACCGTTAGTCGAGTTATCCTATAATAATAGCTACCATGCTAGCATCCAAATGGCGCTGTTTAAAGCCTTATATGGGAGAAAATGTAGATCACCGGTAGCTTGGGCGGAGATTGGTGAAAGCCAACTCATTGGACCCGAAATTGTCATTGAAACGACCAAGGTGATTTCACAAATTAAAGAAAAATTGAGAGTAGCTCGGGAAAGATAATTGAAGTATGCAAACGTGAGGCGAAGACCCCTCGAATTTGAAGTGGGCGACTTTGTGTTGTTGAAAGTGTCTCCGTGGAAAGGAGTGGTCCGTTTTGTAAAACGTGGCAAGTTGGGCCCGAGGTATATTGGCCCATTTAAAATCCTTGAACGAATTGGCCTGGTGGCGTATCGATTGGAACTTCTTCAAAACTTGAGTGGAGTTCATAATGTCTCCCATATTTGTAATCTCCGGAAGTGTTTGGCCGACCCAACACTCCACGTGCCTCTTGAGGAGATCCGTGTTGATAAAACGTTGAAATTCGTGGAAGAACCGGTAGAGATCTTAGACCGACAAACTAGAAAGCTTAAGAACACTCGGTATACACTCTTTAAGGTGGGGTGGCAAGCTAGACGTGGACCCGAATTCACTTGGGAACGTGAAGATTCTATGAAATCCAAGTATCCTCATTTGTTTAGCAACTAAGGTTTTGATCGAATTTCGGGACGAAATTCCTTTAACGGGGGAATAATGTAACATTTTGTTAGGTCCAGATTTACTGGACTCGCTCCAGACTCGACTACTGGAGCCTTACTGAAGATCTGTCCAGAAACGTGTTCTACTGGACCTACTCCAGACTTGGAATCTGGAGTCCCTCTGAAGATTTGTCCAGAAATAATGGAAGACCAGTGAGCAAATACTTGTATAGGAAATCTGGAGTATTCTCCAGATTAGCTCACTGGACATCACCCCAGTCCAGATCTACTCTACTGAAGACATTCTCACTAAAGTCAAAGACTGAAGTTAGAATAAAGAAGACTTACAAATGGCGGAGTCCAATGGAAGTCTTACCAGATCTGTACACTGGAGGTTTGTCAGTGTTCTAGACCTTACAAGTCTGAACACTGATATCGAGGATTGACCTTTGCCTTTACACACTTTCCAAAGAACAATCCACTTGTTCTTTACCAAAGTATACGTGTGTTAAGGTGGTTGGATAAAAGGATACATAGTCATTTGATGTGACTTTATCCTTATTCCTTATCCAATGCATTTAATGTTCTTGTCGAATCATTAAATGCATGCAACCATATTTGTACGGCACAAAATTCACTGGTGAATTTTGTTGCCTATAAATACAAAGTCATTCCTTGAGAAAAATTACTTTTTAGCATACCTTTTGCATTAAAGTGAATTTGTCTAAATACTCTCGATCTTAAACTGGGATACTTCACAACTTTAAGTATCTCGATCCAAAAGAGTTATTTGACAAATATAGATCATTTGTAATTCATAGGTTGTTAGGATACATACTTATTTGTATTATCTTGATTCCGCACAACCTTGTATTTTATTTAACATCATAAATAAAATACACCATTGAAAAATACATTATGTTCCACTTTATTTGTTTATTGCTTTAAGTCTTGTATTACTTTATTTATATACTTGCATTTATATTTAAGTAATACTAGTCCATTTCTAGTGATTATTAGACTTGTTGTATTTACACTTTCTAGGTTAACCATCTCGTATTTTAAGGGACTCACATTTGGTATCAGAGCAGAAGGCTAAACATTGTCTAGATCTGTTTCTTTGATGGCTAACCAAGAAAATACACAAGGAAGTTTTAATCTTGGTCCCGATCCTAATGTCAATATTAATGATCAAAATGAACCACCTATTGTCAATAACACTAATCCACCACCTCCTCCTACTCCTGCTTCTTCACACGTGCATGTGCACTATTCAAACAATCCTGTTCCTAAATTCAGTGGGAACAGTGATGAGTTTGGTACGTGGAAGGCTAGGATGGTTTTGAATGTCACTGGTATTGAGAGGAACATGATGAAAATTTTAAACGAAGGTCCTTATGTCCCTACATCACCTCTCAATCCCCTTCTTGATCCTTCTGGATCTAGAAGAGGAAGGGAAAAGAGGGAGGAACATTGGTCTGAAGAGGAGAGGAGATTGGTGAATCTAGACACCCTTCTCAAAAACATGATCCTCGGGGCCGTTCCAGAAACCCTCATTCCCACACTAGTTCTTTTTCCTAGTGCTAAAACCATGTGGGATGAACTTTTAAACCAGCATGAAGGAGGAGATGACACCATTGTCACCAGAAAGTCTCCTTAAACAAGAGGTATGAGTCATTTTTTGCTCAGCCTAACGAGTCTCTCACTGGTACTTACACCAGATTTATGAGTATCATAAACCAGTTGAGAGGTCTTGGGGTTGAGAAGGACAAGGATATACTTCTGGAGAAATTTTGTGATATTCTACCCACCAAATGGTCTCACATGATCCTAGTCTTACGACAAGGAAAACTCTGCACACACACACTCTCTCAACTCTTTATGGAGCTTTCAGGTACACTGAAGAAAATCAAGCTCAGAGAGTGGTGGCAGAACAAGATGCCTTTAACCATGCCTCCAGTAGTCCTAATGTGGTCAGTCATACTGAACCACAAGGTACAGCACTGATATCTTCTGAGAATGTATTTTCTATGAAGAAGATGGTGTCTGAACTTATGGATTTTGGAGAGTCCAGTCAAATCTCTCCAGACTGTTGTGATGAAACTGAAGATGATGACCTTATTGCAATGATTGCTAAAACGTTTAATCGTTTCAAAGCAAGAGCAAATAGGCCATCTGGACAATTTGCATCCAGTTCTTCAACTGATAAGACCAATTTGACATGCTTTAAGTGTGGCAAAAAGGGTCATTTCATGAAAGATTGCAGGTCCAGCCAGTTTGTATCCAAGCCTGGTCCATTCTCTTCAAATAATAAGCCTGATGATAGCTATAAATTAAAATATAAAAAGCTTAAGGCCCAGATTGCACTCATGGCACAACAAATTGAAAACAATAATAAGTGCATGATTGCAACAACTGAAGAGAAGTGGGTTCCTTCTGATGAATCATCTGCTGATGAAGAAGAAGAAAGAGATTGCTGTTACATGGCTCTGGCAGACGAAGAGCTCCTGGTGAAGGAAGATGTCACATCTGGACGATGGGTGGACATTGTTATTAAGAAGGTTAGTGATTATGATAATGCAACTGACCAAGAATTAAAACTGGACATAGCTGAAGCTTTAAATTCTGATTTGATTTTTGTAGAAACTGTTAGATCTGATTGTGTAAATGGTCTAGAAACAGATTCTTCTGAAATAACTGCTTTAAAATCAAAATTAAAAGAACTTCAAGATATTGAACTGGCATTTCAAGCCCAGGTTCTGGTAACTGAACAATTGATTCAAGAAAAACAAGATCTTGAGATCATTTTAGAGAAAGAAAAACTGGTAATTAAATCATGGCTAGAGACCAAAAAGCCATATGATGCTGGAGTAAATCAATTTCCCACTCAAAAACGTGCATATTTAGATGGAAATACTCATGTAGCATCATTAATACCAGTAATCGATCGATTACCAGAGGGGTTCAGGCCCACCACTGTTTATGATGAGCCTGTAACTCCCAAGGCCAATATTTTCCCAGTTCAATCCCCAGAGGTTAAGACTGGAGCATTCCAGATGACTGCTCCAGTTCAAAAGGTCAATCGAAATAAACCTTTGCCTCAGACCAATCTCCTACCTAAGTCTAGAACTGGAAAGGCTAAGGTATCATCTAAAGAAAATGTTTTGTCCAGGTTAGAGAGCCAGATTCAAATATTGACTCGTCAATTACAAAATTTTAATGCAAGATTAAACTTTATTGAGGGTACTTCATCTGGCCCTAGACAAAATACAAAACCTTTTTCAAAGAAAGTTAAATCTATTTCTCCAGTTGAGAAAAAGAAAAAGGTTTCAAAACTATCAACCCCAGTGGTCTTTTCAACTAAGACCACTGTTGAAGAAAGTGAACTGAACCAGATTGCCCCAGGGACCTATAAGGGAGGGTCCACTGAACCCATCAGTTGATGGGTTCCCAAATCTAACTGATGAATATCTGGTGTATGTGCAGGGCGATCGAAAGAAATATATCTGGTATCTTGACAGTGCTGCTGGCTGGACGATGACCGGATGTAAGACCCTGCTAGAGGAGTTCACCATTTCTGATGGACCCTCCATCACTTTTGGAAATGATGGTTGCGGAAAGACTGAGGGATACGGTGTTCTGAACAATGGACAAGTCAAGTTCAGACGAGTTGCATTTGTGAATGGTTTGAAATATAACCTGATCAGTGTAAGCCAACTGTGTGATGATGGCTATCAAGTTCTATTCAATATTGCTCAGGGTATCGTATTCAACAAGGACTGGAAGGTAGTGTTGATTGCTCCCAGAAAAGGGAATGTGTACGTGATGGATATGGAAAGCTCTCCTTCAGAGCAGTGTTTCTATACTCAAGCTGATGAAGACACAAACTGGTTATGGCACAAAAGGTTATCCCATTTAAATTTCAAGAATATTAATAAGTTGTCCAGAAACAACTTGCAGATGGGATACCTTCAGTTTCCTTCAAAAAGGAAAGGCCATGTCCAGGATGTGAGATGGGTAAATAAAAGCGTACCAGTTTCAAGACCAGACAGAATTTCAGCATATCTGAACCTCTTCATATGCTTCATATGGACCTCCTTGGTCCAGTGAATGTTCAGACTCGTGCTGGTAAAAGATACACCCTGGTGATCGTAGATGAATTCTCGAGATATTGTTGGGTGCTCTTTCTGAGGTCTAAAAGTGAAGCTGCTGCTGAAATCATCAGTCATATCAAGCAAATTGAGCTCAAGTACAGTCGAAAAAGTGTGTCAGTTAAGAAGTGACAATGGAACAGAATTCCAGAATGCAACTCTGGAGTCATTCTGTACTGACACTGGCATCTCCCAGAACTTCTCATCAGCCGCTCTCCAGAACAGAATGGAGTGGTGGAAAGGAAGAATCGAACGCTGATAGAAGCTGCCAGGAGTATGCTTGCTGAATCTGGTCTGTCTACCAGTTTTTGGGCGGAAGCAATTGCAACTGCTTGCCATACCCAGAATTGATCAGTGTACATCAAAAGACACAAAAAGACAGCCTATGAAGTCTTAAGAAATAGAAAACCAAATATTGGTTATTTTCACGTTTTTGGATGTCCAGTTAACATCCTGAACGACTCCAGTCAGTTAGGCAAATTTGATGCCAAAGCTGATGACGGGTATTTCTTAGGCTATTCAGCCATTCGCAAGGCCTTCAGAGTCTACAACAAGAGACTGGAGAAGGTCTATGAGTCAATTCATGTAACATTTGATGAATCAAATGCTGCAATCAACAAGAAGCCAGCCCTTGACACTCCCCCAGTAACTCCAATTGTCTTTTGTGAATCTGATCCTATCAACTACAATAAAGAAGATTCAAAAGACACAGTTTCCAGTCATCCTGATCTGGAACCTGTTCAGAAAAAGAAACTCTCCAGTAGTACTCCATTCTATCCTTCTATTATTTTCAAACTACCCTCTGAAATTAATATTGATTCAGATGTGCGTACTACTCCCCCAGTATCAGTGTCAGTTGAGAATGTACCAGAAATGTCTTCTTATGAAGAATTCCAAACTGAACCAGTACTTCAGGAAATGCCTTCAAATGAAGAATTTCATGATGCAAATCATGATTTAAATGACTCAGATGAAGATACTGAAGTAGTCTGGCAAGATCCTCATCCAGAAGCAATTCCAGAGGAAACTCAACTGAACTCTTGCACTGATATTGTTGTCAGTAACAATCCTGGTCAGTACTTCAGATGGACAAAAGCTCATCCTATTGATCAGATCATAGGTGACTCCAGTAGAGGAGTTCAGACCAGAAGAGCCTCCAGTAATCAATGCTTATATGTTAGTTTTCTATCATTGATGGAACCAAAGAAGATTGACGAGGCTATGGAAGATCCAAGCTGGGTGACTGCTATGCAAGAAGAGCTTCACCAGTTTGAAAGGAACAAGGTCTGGTATCTGGTTCCTTTCCAGTTGGAAAGAAAGAACCAATTGGAACAAGATGGGTCTTCAGGAACAAGGTAGATGAAGATGGCCACGTAATCAGAAACAAGGCCAGACTGGTAGCACAAGGCTACTGCCAGTCAGATGTCGATTTTGATTAATCATTTGCTCCAGTGGCTAGACTTGAAGCGATCAGAATTTTCTTAGCATTCGCTGCTTATCATCAGTTCAAGGTCTACCAGATGGATGTAAAGAGTGCTTTCTTGAATGGAAAGCTTGAAGAAGAAGTTTATGTCAGACAACCACCAGGTTTCGTTGATGAAAAGCATCCACATTGGGTATATCGTCTGGACAAAGCGCTTTATGGCCTCAGACAGGCCCCACGTGCCTGGTATGACACTCTGACTAAACATTTGTTGAAAAATGGTTTCAAACGAGGTGCAATTGACAATACCTTATTTATTCTTCATGAAAAAGGTAATCTGTTAATGGTACAAATTTATGTTGATGATATTATTTTTGGGTCTACTGATGAAAACATGTGCAAGAAATTTTCAAATATGTCAACTGAATATGAGATGAGTTTGATGGGTGAATTAACATATTTTCTTGGACTCCAGATTAAACAAAATAAAGATGGCATTTTTATTAATCAGGAGAAATATGTTAGAGATCTTTTAAAGAAATATGATATGAACTCTTCACCATCTAAACAAACTCCAATTTCTGCACCACTGACACTGGACTCCGATCCAGATGGTAAACCAGTGAACACCACTGTCTATAGAGGCATGGTTGGTTCACTGATGTATTTACCTGCCAGTAGACCAGATATTATGTTTTCAACATGTTTATGTGCCAGATATCAGTCTAATCCAAAGGAATCTCATATGCTTGCTGTAAAGCGCATACTGAAGTACCTTAAAGGTGTCCCCAGTCTAGGTCTTTCGTACCCCAAAGGCTCAGGCATGGATCTAATGGGTTATTCAGATTCAGATCATGCAGGTTGTAAGATAGACAGGAAATCCACTACTGGGGGATGTCATTTCCTTGGTGGCAAACTGGTCAGCTGGACCAGTAAGAAGCAAACTTCAGTTTCATTGTCCACTGCTGAAGATGAATACGTGTCTGCAGCCAGTTGTTGTGCTCAGATACTCTGGATGAAGAACCAGTTGCTTGATTATGGTAATAAATATTCAAAGACCCCAATCTTTTGTGATAATACCAGTGCCATTGCTATCTCAAACAATCCAGTCATGCACTCCAGAACGAAGCACATTGATCTCAGGTATCACTTCATTCGTGATCATATTATGAAAAACAACATTGAACTCCATTTTATTCCCACTGACAAACAACTCGCTGACATTTTTACCAAACCTCTGGATGTCAAAACTTTTGAATATCTTGTTGGTGAGTTGGGAATGTTAAACCCTTAAATCTGGAACCTTGGTATTGAACGCCATTGTGTACTACTAAGGATCTTTGATTTAAAGATTCACAAATTTATTTCTGGATCAACATTCCAAGGGGAAAGACTTGAAAGATATTTTTGTTCTTAAAAATGTTTAAGTTCAGGGAGAATTTATTAATTTATTTTCTCACTGGACAAATTCTTCAGAAAATATTACTGGTGCTTTGTAAATGTGTCCCTCTCACTGGTAACTGGACAAGTTGAAGTGCGTGTTTGAGGTGACTTATGTCTCCTTGTAAATGTGTCCCTCTCATTTGTCTGTATTAGTTGACGTGCACGTTTGAGGTTACCAGTCTTTCAAAAATGGTTTTCACTGGTACTTTACTGGAGTGTCCCTCCAGTGTACCATCAGTACATGTTCACTGGAATAATCCACCAGTGATACTGGAGTGTCCAGTCAACCTCCAGATGCACTGAAATATGTCATAATATTTTCTAAATACTTGGTCTTTGTGGGTGCCATGTAAGCAAATCTTTTTTAAGATATTTTTATCCTACGTGGCATGTAAAATTTTCAACGAAATGATGGTATTTTTACCTTGGGAACTCAAAAAGAGCAACTTGTTAATGTTTGTGGGCGGTAAACCATGTGTGATGTGATGTAATTTAATGCGGATCTCAGAACTTCGATCAAAATTATATTTGATAAATTCAAATAAACCGTTTGAGTTCCACATTCTCTCTCCTATAAATACCCACTTTCAATTTCAATTGCATTTACTTCGAACATATTTACTCCCAAATCTTTCAAATTCCTTCATTTACTTCTTCATTCAATTTCCAATCATCTTTATCTCTCTTATTTACTCCATTTCCGTTCATTCCTTCATCAAATCTTCATTATAACCTTATATATATTCAATTTCATCTTCATCTATTCGTTATAAATGGCACCTAGACAATCAAGATCTCCTAAAAATTTGCTTGCCACTGAATATAATCCTTCTGAAGATGTTAAAAGGGCACCTCATATCACTCTTGAGGCAAATATCATAAGAATCAATATGAACAACTGGATGGCCAGACTTTCTCTTGCCAGTGTTCATGATGCCCAATCGATTATTGGGAGATTAAACACCTTTTTTCTCTCTTGCCCATTATATGGTGCTTTAACATTAAATCCAGGAAGGATGTACCACGATTACCTGTGTGAATTCTGGTACACTGCAACATATGATGATGAAACTTCATCTATCAATTATACTCTCAAGGGAGAAAACAACATAAGAGAGACGCGAGAGGAGAAAACAATGGGCAAGGGGGATGAGAGAAGGATGAGGTATGGGCAGGAAAGGCCGAGGTAAGAGAGGAAAAAGTAGTGTGAATTCTGGTGAATTCTGGACCAACGTATGATGATGAAACTTCATCCATCAATTACACTCTCAAGGGAGGTACCAGATCCCTTGGTTTCACTGCTAGTCTATTCAGATCTGTTCTACAGTTAAACTATCTTGATCAGATTGAGTTGCCAATCGAACTTCCCACTGGTATAAATACAAGGGAAGTGCTCAGACTAATGGGGCACACAGATATCATGGATGAGCATGGCCAGCTATCCAGAAAAGGGACTATCTACATGAGCAAGCTGTCAGACTCATGGAGATACTTTTTTACCCACATCGTTGAATGTCTGGGAGGTAGTTCTGGAGGGTTAGACCAGATTAATCAAACCCATCTCCAGATTGCCTACTGTTTATGGTTCGGGCTTAGAGTGGACTTCGCCCAAATTCTTTTTGATGACCTGGTAGAGCGTCTAAAAGTGAAAGGAAGAAAACCTTTTGTTCCTTATATTCGATTCCTTTCACTGATGTTTAAGAATGCTCTTGGAGACCAGTATGATTATGAGACTACTCACTTTTCTGTGAGTGAGTACATGAGGGATCTGGTCAATCTCAGATCTCCACTGGACGAGGTCGATATTCCTCAGTCCATGCTTTCCTTCCAAAGGGAAGAAGCTGAAATGGGTCCAGTTAGAGGACAAACTGTTGAAGGTTCCTCTGGTGATCAGGATGTACAGATCATTGAAGCTGTACAACCCATTCAACAAGTGGCTCCTGAAGATCAAGGTACAGAAGTTGTTGAACCTTCCAGACGACCTAGAACTAATAGGCGTCTGATGAGAGCTGGACGTCAGGTGAATCCTGAAAGTCACCCTGGCGATGTTATGAATTTGGATGGATCTCCAATTTTTGAACAAGAGGTTGTTGGGCAGGTAACTGATGAACAAATTGAAGATGTTGCCCAGATTGTTGAGCAGGTTATTGTGCAAGTTGAACAAGTTCAGACTGATGAACAGGTGTCTGGTGAGCAAGAGGCTCAATTAGACTTAAATATAGAGGCTGGTGAACAGGTGAATGTAGAGACTGGTGAACAGTCTGGTGAACAGACAGTTGGGATGGCTCCAGAATGGGATGATGTAGATTCCCCAATGTCTGAAGGCTTTGATGCAAACTTGAATTTCTTGGGTGATGAAGAAGAACATATTGACACCTCTACTATTGCTTCAGTCACCCAACCAATTACATCTTCTGAAATGCCACCACCTCCACCAGAATCAAATGAACCTCCACCAACACAATCAAACATGCCACCACCACCACCACCTTCAATTCCTTTAGATACTCAATACTTCACTCCTTCAACCACTCAACCTTCACAAACTCAACTTCCACCTCGTGCGCCGGAGTCACCAGTTGCAACATCTGAAGCTGCAACTGAAGAGGACTGGGCACAAGTTCCTTTTATGACCAGAACTGCCTTCAAACCTTGAACCCCCCAGTGGTCTCTCCACTTCATCTTCTGCCGAGGTCCAAGGCCTTTTAAGTAAGGTGGCGGACCTGGAGAGATCACTCCAGGCTTCATCTCAGGTTATTTCAGATTTCAAATCTTTATTATCAAATAACCTTGCTTCTGAGATGAATGTCTTTGCTGGGAATGAGAAGTTGGTCTATGAGAAGCTGGATGAACTGGTGCTGGCCACGAACAATAATACTGAAAAGATCAAAGTGGCAGTCCAGAGTTTAGAGACAAGGTTGGATAGTTCTGTACAGACTGCAGTAACTGGTGAACTGGCAGGTCTGAAAGAAGAAGTTCAGAAATTGATTACCAGGGTAAGCTCTCTGGAGGCTAGACCCACTCTTAACCAGAATGTCGTGGTCAGTACAATCAGTGATGAATGTACGAAGAAGTTCAGAAACAATATGCTGAAAGAATTATGTGAAGAAATTTCTGCAACTGTTCTTCGTACCATTTATGATGGGGTGTTACCCCAGGTGGATAAAATGCTGGATGATAAGTTGCCAAAGCACTTGCCTGAAGCTGTTGCAAATGTACAAAAGGAAGTGCAGGCACTTAAGAAAGTTGTAACTGAAACAACTCTAGTGGCAGGAACAACATTTGGTGCACTGGACAGACTCATGCTGGAACAGTTATGGAATGATCTCAAGTCAAGGACTGGTGATCATTCCAAGGGGGAAAAGTCGTCTGGTGACCAAAGTCAAGTGACACTAAAGCACTTAGGATAAAGAGCATATGGCACTAAAACCGGGCTAACTGAAGAAGCTACTGGCACTGAAGCCAGTGAGCCCCAATTTGAGTCCTTCCCAGATATTCCATCAACTCTGAAGTCAGTTAAGGGAAAACAACAAGTGGTATCTGGTGAAGAAGAAGAAAGAACTAAAGATGCTGATGATGAATCTGCCAAGAAGTTAGAACAAGAATGCATCATGATTGAGATTTTCAAAAGAAATCAAAAAGATCAACTGCTGGCCCATCAAAGGGAGATGGCATCAATGGGGACTCTGGGCTCTTACAATGCTGGAAGGTTAGGCATAAATATTGAAGTATATAAAAAGATGAAGGATGACCCCAGAGTTCTTCAATGTTTGAACTTATTGGATGATGTTCATGTACGCTCATTCTACGCTGAAGAAGAACAAGTCTATGACTCTATAATTTATGGCGTGAGTGTACCAGAACTCATCAGGCAAAGGAAGGAGGAACTGGTAAGCCTTCAGAAGAAAATCAGAAAGAATGCTGGTGCTCTGGAGATAGAGTACAGAAAAAGACTGACTGGCTTACCAAAACTGACTGCCAGACAAATCAAAGTGATCAAAGATGCTGATGTAAGCAATTTCATTCCTCTGGACACTTCTCGAAAAATCAATCGTCAAGAACTCCAATCTGCTGTAGAGCAAAGGAAAGTGTCCAAGGAAACTGAAACATTGATCCAGCAAGCCAAAGTGAAAGACAAGTACAATGAGATGTTAAATTTCAGGGCTGATGCCAGAAAGATCATTGGTGCTGAGATCAAATTGGCTGAAAATAATGAAGGCATGTCTAAGTTTGAAGTAAAGTTGACCAGGGAGGGTAACTTTACTGATGAAAGGAAAAGTACTTCAGTCCAAGCATTTGGATGGAGTGAACTGAAAGAAATCGCTTTAACATTCAGGGGGAAGACAGATTTGTCGACTGATGTTAAGGCATTTCTGAAAAGAGTTGAAAAGGTATGGAGAAGAAAGCATCAGATGGAAGTTGCTATGGGCGTAAAATCACCAGAATCAATACCATCTTCTCCATCACCAAAGAGAAAGGCTACTGAAGATGCTCCAGGCCAGACATCAAAAAGAAGGGCCTGACTCTTGTATCGTTTACTTATTGTAAATTATTGTTTTATGAAAATTGTAAACTATTTATCAGTTGATGTATGTAATAATAGTTGCAATTTTTGATTCATATAAGTAAATGATCAGATTTAGTCTAAGTTAGAACTTAAAAGATGAAACTGAAAACACTCATGATCTATAAAGTATTTTTCAAGCATACAAAATTGTATAGACATTAGATTGAAAACACTCGCATTATTTCTAAACAAATAGGGGGAATTTGTTAGGTCCAGATTTACTGGACTCGCTCCAGACTCGACTACTGGAGCCTTACTGAAGATCTGACCAGAAACGTGTTCTACTGGACCTACTCCAGACTTGGAATCTGGAGTCCCTCTGAAGATTTGTCCAGAAATAATGGAAGACCAGTGAGCAAATACTGTATAGGAAATCTGGAGTATTCTCCAGATTAGCTCACTGGACATCACCCCAGTCCAGATCTACTCTACTGAAGACATTCTCACTAAAGTCAAAGACTGAAGTCAGAATAAAGAAGACTTACAAATGGCGGAGTCTACTGGAAGTCTTACCAGATCTGTACACTGGAGGTTTGTCAGTGTTCTAGACCTTACAAGTCTGAATACTGATATCGAGGATTGACCTTTGCCTTTACACACTTTCCAAAGAACAATCCACTTGTTCTTTACCAAAGTATACGTGTGTTAAGGTGGTTGGATAAAAGGATACATAGTCATTTGATGTGACTTTATCCTTATTCCTTATCCAATGCATTTAATGTTCTTGTCGAATCATTAAATGCATGCAACCATATTTGTACGGCACAAAATTCACTGGTGAATTTTGTTGCCTATAAATACAAAGTCATTCCTTGAGAAAAATTACTTTTTAGCATACCTTTTGCATTAAAGTGAATTTGTCTAAATACTCTCGATCTTAAACTGGATACTTCACAACTTTAAGTATCTCGATCCAAAAGAGTTATTTGACAAATATAGATCATTTGAAATTCATAGGTTGTTAGGATACATACTTATTTGTATTATCTTGATTCCGCACAACCTTGTATTTTATTTAACATCATAAATAAAATACACCATTGAAAAAACATAATGTTCCACTTTACTTGTTTATTGCTTTAAGTCTTGTATTACTTTATTTATATACTTGCATTTATATTTAAGTAATACTAGTCCATTCTAGTGATTATTAGACTTGTTGTATTACACTTTCTAGGTTAACCATCGTATTTTAAGGGACTCACACATTTGCCTATTTTGAGTTATTTGACTTGTACGTTGACGTGTTTTGACGTGGCTAAATGCAATATTAACTTTTGATTTATGGAATTCCGTTTACTTGACTCATTGACTTATTCGTGTTAATGACTAGTCAATATAGCTAGACGATGTAGTTGAAGCTTGTATGACCTCTCGATAAACGTGTTGTATGCTAGACGAGACTTAATGGTCGGTTGTATGACTTAGGGCGATTGTTATTTGACTAGAAACATAATCGGGTCGACCCGTTAAACCTAGTTGGACCGACCCACTTGACCATATGACCCAACCTACCCATTTCTCCCCCAAAACTCTTACACTCTCACTCACTTTACTCTCTTATCTCTTTCCCTTTTCCCTCACTCACTAAACACACTCAAATTCATCTTATCTCCCTCTAAGTTCTTGACACATTACATGTTATCCAAGATAAATTAGTCATAAATTCTTCATCATCTTCATCAACTAAGCATCATATCAAAAGATCAAGTTTGCAAGTGCAAGAAAACTCCACCTTTGAGTCAAAATCGGATTTGAAGGTTCTTGGAGGATTTGGTAAGTAAAAACTATCTCATTTTAACCATTTTATGTTATTAATCGTGTCTCTAGTCAAATATAAACATTTTTGGGTCTTGATTTGGGTCAAAACCGGATTTGAGTCAAACCTAGGGTTCATTTAGGGTTTTGGTTGATTTGAGGTGAAAACGGATTTGTATGATGTTATGAGTCGAATCTTAAGATGTGGGTTATGTTTGTTTATGTCAAAATGTGTTTATATAAGCTTCAAAACATGTCTTGAACCTTCCTAGATCGATTCCAAGGTCAAAAATGGAGTTTAGTGTGTGTTTGGGTCGTGTTTTTGCTGGTTTAGGTGCAGGAGAAGCTTCAGTCGCACCGCGAGATTTCCTCTCGCGCCGCGAGTTTGTGTTCGAGTGGTCCAGACCTTTTTCTCATGCCGCGAGCCCCTCCTTCTTCTTGCGCCGCGAGCTTGACTCCTCGCGCCGCGATGTTGGCCAGTTTCGCGCGTCAGTTTTCAAACGTCAATAACTTTTGATACGTAAGGCCGTTTTAGGCGTATGACCTATCGTTGGAATCGTATGAGAGTCTATTTTCTTATGGTAACATCCATTTGGGGTGAATCCATCTCCATTTCTAAAAATTTCGTGTCAAAGTGTCCTTGTTTATGTTCGGTAGAGCCATTAAGACGTTTGAGGGTTATGACATGACTAAATCAAGTCCCGAATGTCATTCAAAGTTACAAAACCTTTTAAAATCTGCAATTAGGGTTTGACTCGCCATTGTAATATGTGAATTTGATAGGTGGTGCACGCGAGGCGATCGTTGGACGTTTGTAGTTTGACTTTAACTTATTGTAGCTCGGCGAAGGTGAGTTTCGTAGCCCCATTTTCTCTTACATTTGGGGTGAAAAGTGTACTTGTTTTACTTAAACGTTCTAATGATTTACTTGAAATGATTTGATATTAAACGATGACTTGTTGAACGTAAATGCCTTGTTTTCCATGAACGTATTTGTGAATGCTTGTTGTGATGAATGATTGTGATAACGAGTAAGTCCACGATTAGTGGCATAACGTAAAGTCCATGTTGATGGCATAACGAGTAAGTCCACGATTAGTGGCATAAAGTAAAGTCCATGTTGATGGCATAACGAGTAAGTCCACATTTGTGGCATAACGTTGTTGTAAACAATATTGTTTAACGTATATATTGTGTATGAATGTTTGGTTGTAATGTAACGTTGATTATGGTGAATTGTGAACGTATGGATGATTATGTAAGTGTTCTCATCCTTGAATACCCGTAACGATTGTTATCCCGACACTATGACTTTAACGTTTAAACCTACGAATTCACCAACTTTATGTTGACCCGTTTTAGTACACTTTTCAGGTAATCAAGTAAATCAGAGACGTGAAGGATGACTTGCATGACTTGCTAGGATCTTGGACTTGACTTTTGGATCCGTGATTCATTGATCCCTTTGACGGGTTTTGCTTAGGATTGTAGGCCATCATTTTGGATTGTATTCTCTTTTGTAACATTTGATGGTTTTGTGCTCCTTATGCATCTTGTGAACCCTATACCCTAATTGTATGCATATTTGAACTAATTTCATGGATTGCCCAATCCTTATTCGCATGTAGTATTGTCTCTATTTAATTTCCATGTCATGCTGTGCTTTTCTTGTGACATCCCATGATTCCGCCATGTTGGGGTGTTACAAAATGGGTAAAAGGTTGTATAGCCATTTTGAAGTGTTAATGAAATGGTGATTTTTAGTATAAAGTGAGTTTTGGCCAAATTGATATGAATATTGAGATTAGAGAAACTCATAGAAACTCAATGTCAATGTGAGTTACGTGAAAGTTGGGTTGGGCATTGAGATGATAGTAGAGATAGTAAAGTATGGCATGTTGGCCTTGTGTTTATTGTGATTTTTTTAGATGACTGATGAGCGTCCATTTTGTGATAAAAACCCCTATCGAAAGGCTTCATTTCAATGTCTAAATGAGTTAATATTCCGGAACTATCGGTACTTAATGGAATCGTATGTTTATGCAGGTTCACGGAAGATGCGAGAGAGGGTAAATGACATCAAGTGACTCAAGAAGGAAGCCTATGAAGTTACAAGACACAAGGAGGTGATTCGGGAGCCGAACGAAGAAGTACGAGAACAATCAGCAGCTCCCAGCGTTGCCAGCGCCGCTCCCTATACACCAGTGCCGCTGGCCCTAAGAAGCCCAGACCCAGCGCCGCTGGCAAGCCCAGCCAGCATCGCTGGGCGGCCCAGATCAGCAACCGACTTAAATCTCTATTTAAGCCGAACTAACCCTCAAAACCCTAAGAGAGAGCCGATTCAGCAGCCCTAGCCGCCCAGATCAACCCTAGCTCGTAGTTGCAGATTTCCAGAAGGTTTTGGAGCTTCTAACACCTTCCGATCTTCATCCTCGGTCTAGATCTACTTTTCTATTTTACTTTCAGTTGGTAAACAATGTCTTTCATCTTTTCAGACTTTGTTATTCCTTTAATAATGTCCGGCTAGTAGGCTGAATACTTGTTTGGATCAATGTGATCATGTAGACGTTTATTGTTTTACTTTATTTGTTAGAATCTGTTGGAGTGTGTTTTACTTTTTATCGTAGATCCATGTTTTACTAGTTCTTCATATTGTTATCGGTTCTATATCTGAGTGTATTAGTTTAATTCTGATGATCGGTCTATAATCATACACTAGGATTAATACATAAGGATGGAAAACACTAGTCGGTCTATAACTAGTTGTAAAAGGTGATTCACTTGTAACCGAGGGATCCAGAACCATAGTAATTAGGACAAATTGAACATGATGCTTAACAATGTCAGACGCGATCCTTTGACTTGGAAACGAGCACTGTGGTCACCGGAGATAATTATTATCTGGTCATGGCTTAAGAGTCGGGTAACTAAAAGATGAATTAGTAACACAAACTTTAGGTCATTAATGCTTAAACAATGAATCTAACGAGAATTTGTTTATAGGGTAGTGTGAGTCTAGCGACAGCACTAGTAATTAGGCAAAGTGAATCTAACGAGAATCTGAGCCGTGATTAAGTTTCCAACAGTCTAGCAAGTAGGTAGAATAGTATTTGGTCGTACCATGAGATCGAAGATGCCAAACAAGTATTTTAATTTAATTACTGTTATTTGCTTTTTCAAACTATTTTCAGACTGAGCCTCTCGCTGAATAAGCGGTTGCGGCTTCTATTTACTTTTTATTTGCATTAGTTTTAATAGGAAATCGTGACAACCCCACAACCGCTAGAATTACACATATTACTAGATTAGGTAAAGCAACGCGTCCCTGCGAACCATCCTGTTCTTATCACTAAACTATACTACATCTGATCGGGTCCCCTGTCCGTTAAGGTGTGTGTGTTTTTGAGATATTAACTTGTACAACATTTTACAAATTTAAACACTAAAAGAAAACAAAAACCCCATCAATGACCAAATATGTGTTTGTGATTATTGCTAGGTTGAAAGCAATTATATGGTTATGTGGTCATCATGGATTTGGTTGTCACGAAGGAGGTGAGTACTCTTGCATACGATTATATGTATGTTGGGTCGATTACCATATGATGGTGGATTCCGTGTGGTAATCGATTTGGCGTTAGGGCCTAATTTGAGGTCGGGGCCTAAGAACCCCATAGTTGAATTGAGTATAAGGCCTAAGAACCTCTTAAGATTATTGTTTAGCGTATATGGATCCATGTATGTTTTGTTAGCACAAAGGTGAGTATGCAAGTGATGGTATGACGATGCCATTGGCTACATGTGATAGTCCTTAGTGTTTTTGCCCTCCTTCGTGTGTATAAGCGTATGCAAGGGTATTCACTAAGCTTTGGCTTATTCTTTTAGTTGTTACCCTTTTTATAGGTTGTTCAGGAAGTGGAGACAAGATTATGTGCTTAGAAGATTGAAGTTGATTCGTAAAGCTTGAAGCATTTATTAATTGCGATAAAATTTGGTTGGTGGCTAGAACCATAACGACCCCTTTGGACTAATGGCTCTTGGTACATTTGGGGTGTTTTTGGTAAAGTTTTGTTATGTATATTTCTGCAAATAGTAGCTTAGAGTCATGGTCTTTTGCAACTTAAAAGATTTGATGATTTTGGATGGTTGGCAAAATGGGTAAATGACCCGTTTAGTCTTGTAAACTTGATTTGTAGCAACGGATGGTATGAAGACTTTTGTAAATGTTGTGTTAGGTGTTTTATGTCAAAATGAAGTTGTTTATCAGTTGTTAGAAGCTCGGTATTTAGTAGAAAAGGTCGAAAGTTGTTTAAAGTGTTAAGAATTTCTAAACAGAAATAACATAGATCTATGATTCTCAAATCACACATAATCTAATCTCAATTAGATTAAGAAACTCACAAAGATTACTCCCGCTATTCGATCGTAATCCACTCAACTTATTGTTGAATGTTCTATTACAATTTTAGAATAATAAAACTACTTATTATTACAGATTTTCTGAACAAACATAAAAAACTGAAATAGAGAGAATATATGAGAGGTTCTTTTTCTTCAATAATTCGACCCTTGATATTTAGGGTATGTTGCAGTATATATACCCTAACTTCTTTTGAGCTTTGGCAGCCTAAGTCCCTCAACATATAACCGACTTAACTTGAACCCCTTCTTCTTTATCTTCTTCCTTTTGACACAAGCAGCCCTTAAACTCTTCTTTCTTACACTACTAGTCCTGCAAATAACCTCATCCAATAATAAGAACATAAAATAAGATTATAAATTTAACACCCTCCCTTAATCTTATTCCCTTTTAAAAATATCAACCAACTTCATTTTTCCACAAAGATTATAATGAGAAGATGTATCCAATCCTTTAGTGAAGATGTCTGCAATTTGTTCTGCAGAATCTATCTTGACAGTCTTAATAACCCCAGCTAAAATTTTTTCTCTTACAAAATGTAAGTCAATTTCAAGATGTTTTGTTCTTTCATGAAATACAGGATTGGCAGCTATCTTAATAGCTGATTTATTGTCACAAAACATGTTAACAGGAAGAATAGAGATAATGCCTAAATCCTGCAAAATTTTAACAATCCAAATGATTTCACAAGTAACCTCTGCCATTGCTCTATATTCAGATTCTGTTGATGATTTAGATATAGTGTTTTGTTTTTTACTTCTCCAGGATACAAGAGACCCACAAAAAAATACACAAAAACCAGTGACTGATCTTCTATTAGTAATGCATTTGGCCCAATCTGCATCAACAAAGGCTTCAAGAGAGAGAGAATTGGTTTTAGAAATAAGAATTCCTTTACCTGGAGCATTCTTTAGATACCTAAGTACTCTTAAAGCAATAGCAAGATGAGACTTGAGAGGCTTGTGCATAAATTGACTCAAGCAGTGTATAGTGTAAGATATATCAGGTCTAGTGTGAGTCAAATATATCAATCTGCCAATTAGCCTCTGGTATTCAGTTATGTTCACAAGAACAGGATCATGCTCAGTTGCAATAGAAGAAATGCACACATTAGGATCCAAAGGAACCTTGACAGGTTTACTAGCAAGAAGACCAAAGTCAGTCAAGATATCAAGACAATATTTTCTCTGATTTAAACACAAGCCATTATCAGTCTCAAGCACTTCAATACCCAAAAAATACTTAAGTTTACCAAGATCCTTAATCTGAAATTTGCCTTGCAAATAAGTTTTGAATTTATTAATCTCAAAATCATTGTTACCAGTGATGATTATATCATCCACATACACAAGTAAAGCAATAAATACATCTTTATCAGTTTTAGTAAACAAAGAATAGTCACTTTTGCTTTGTATAAAGCCATGTTCACAAAGTGCAGTAGTAAGCTTGGCATTCCATTGCCTAGGAGCTTGTTTAAGACCATATAAAGATTTATTCAATTTGCATACTCTTTTATCATCTTTGTCAAAGAAACCTTCAGGAAGATCCATATAAACAGTTTCATCTAAATCACCATATAAAAAAGCATTGTTTATATCAAGTTGATATAGAACCCAATCCTTCTGAACAGCTAAAGAAATAAGACATCTAACAGTTACAATTTTCACAACAGGTGAAAAAGTCTCTTCAAAATCAATGCCAGCCCTTTGACTATAACCTTTTGCTACTAACCTAGCCTTATATCTTTCAATTTCACCATTAGATTTATACTTAATCTTATAAATCCATTTACAGCCTATAGGTTTTCTATCAGAAGGTAATTCAGTAAGTTCCCAAGTATTATTCCTATACAATGCTTCCATTTCACTACTCATAGCATCAATCCAATGTTTATCTTTACAAGCATGCATATAAGACTGAGGTTCAATGCTCTTGTTTAATTCAGACACAAAACAGAAACAATCAGTTTTTAGACAAGCATAGTTAACATATTTCTCAAGGCCATATTTAACTTTGCTATTAACAACATAGTCATTATACTTGATAGGCATAACAGAAGTTCTATCAGATTTTCTTAAATTCAAATCATTGTGAACAATTTGAGCAGGAGCATTATCATCTTGATTATCTAAAACAATGTCATTATTAATAAAACCTGGAACATTGTCATTTTGGTTTTCAACCAGATTACCACCAACATTATTATTGACTTCCATGTCAATATTACCCTCAGCATTATCATTATTATCATCAAGTGTTGCTGTAGTGTCACTCCCACTAGTAGAATTCATATGAAGACTGCCAGAGTGAGAAGAACTACTGCCATCACTATGCAGGCTCCTATCTCTCTCTTCATCATTGGGTATGTTAGGGTAATCATAGTTGTCAAAAAAGTTTAATTGGTTTATGTCAGTGTTTAAAGAATCAGAGTTTTGAACAAAAGATTTAGAAGTTTGTTTTAAAGGAAACTCATTTTCAAAAAACTTGACATCTCTAGAAAAAAATATATTATTATTTTCAATACAAAGAAGCTTATATCCCTTTTTTACATTAGAGTACCCTAACAAGACACATTTTAAAGATCTATGAGAAAATTTATCATTATTATTTAAAATTTTTGAAAAACATAAGCAACCAAAAGCTCTTAAATGAGAGAGATTAGGAGAAAAGCCATATATCATTTCAAAAGGAGATTTTCCATCAAGCACAGAGGAAGGTAATCTGTTGATCAAATAGGTAGCAGTTAATATGCATTCAGTCCACAAATTAAGAGGTATTCCCCCTTGAAATAATAAAGACCTAGCAACATTCAATAAATGTCTGTGCTTTCTTTCTACAATACCATTTTGCTGTGGTGAATAAACTGAAGTAGTTTGGTGTATAATTCCATTTGTTTCAACAAATTTAGTAAAAGCATTGTTTATATCAAGTTGATATAGAACCCAATCCTTCTGAACAGCTAAAGAAATAAGACATCTAACAGTTACAATTTTCACAACAGGTGAAAAAGTCTCTTCAAAATCAATGCCAGCCCTTTGACTATAACCTTTTGCTACTAACCTAGCCTTATATCTTTCAATTTCACCATTAGATTTATACTTAATCTTATAAATCCATTTACAGCCTATAGGTTTTCTATCAGAAGGTAATTCAGTAAGTTCCCAAGTATTATTCCTATACAATGCTTCCATTTCACTACTCATAGCATCAATCCAATGTTTATCTTTACAAGCATGCATATAAGACTGAGGTTCAATGCTCTTGTTTAATTCAGACACAAAACAGAAACAATCAGTTTTTAGACAAGCATAGTTAACATATTTCTCAAGGCCATATTTAACTTTGCTATTAACAACATAGTCATTATACTTGATAGGCATAACAGAAGTTCTATCAGATTTTCTTAAATTCAAATCATTGTGAACAATTTGAGCAGGAGCATTATCATCTTGATTATCTAAAACAATGTCATTATTAATAAAACCTGGAACATTGTCATTTTGGTTTTCAACCAGATTACCACCAACATTATTATTGACTTCCATGTCAATATTACCCTCAGCATTATCATTATTATCATCAAGTGTTGCTGTAGTGTCACTCCCACTAGTAGAATTCATATGAAGACTGCCAGAGTGAGAAGAACTACTGCCATCACTATGCAGGCTCCTATCTCTCTCTTCATCATTGGGTATGTTAGGGTAATCATAGTTGTCAAAAAAGTTTAATTGGTTTATGTCAGTGTTTAAAGAATCAGAGTTTTGAACAAAAGATTTAGAAGTTTGTTTTAAAGGAAACTCATTTTCAAAAAACTTGACATCTCTAGAAAAAAATATATTATTATTTTCAATACAAAGAAGCTTATATCCCTTTTTTACATTAGAGTACCCTAACAAGACACATTTTAAAGATCTATGAGAAAATTTATCATTATTATTTAAAATTTTTGAAAAACATAAGCAACCAAAAGCTCTTAAATGAGAGAGATTAGGAGAAAAGCCATATATCATTTCAAAAGGAGATTTTCCATCAAGCACAGAGGAAGGTAATCTGTTGATCAAATAGGTAGCAGTTAATATGCATTCAGTCCACAAATTAAGAGGTATTCCCCCTTGAAATAATAAAGACCTAGCAACATTCAATAAATGTCTGTGCTTTCTTTCTACAATACCATTTTGCTGTGGTGAATAAACTGAAGTAGTTTGGTGTATAATTCCATTTGTTTCAACAAATTTAGTAAAAGCATTGTTAATAAACTCAGTACCATTGTCTGTCCTAAAAACTTTAACAGTTTTACCAAACTGATTCTTTAGAAGATTATAAAATACTTCAACATTTTCTAAAACTTCTGACTTAGTTTTCATGAGATAAACCCAAACTGCTCTGGAATAATCATCCACAATGGTCAAAAAATATCTATATCCCCCCCTGCTTGTGATTCTATAAGGACCCCAAACATCTAAATGAACAAGTTGACCTATTTCAATAGACTTATGATCACTTAGAGGAAAAGGATCTCTAACTTGTTTGGCTTTATGACAAATATCACAAGCATGATCAGAACCTTTTTTATATTGAAGAACAGAATGTAACTTTTGAAGAACAATATCTGCAGGGTGTCCTAACCTATTATGCCAAACAATTTTAGACACATTGCAAGAAAGCACACAATTACCTTCATCAGTTTCATCAAGATAATATAAACCTTCACTCTGTCTACCAGTCCCTAGAACTCTCATAACTTTCAAATCCTGACACATCACATAGCACTTAGAAACATCAAAAGCAACAATCAGACCACTGTCTTTAGCAATTTTATGCACAGATAACAAACTAACACAGTATTCAGGAACAACCAGCACATCAAAAAGAGTTAAATAACTTGTAATTCTCAAATTACCAATTTTCTGAATATAAGCAAAAGTACCATTAGGATGTCCTACTCTAATTTTAAGATTAGAAACATCAATAACATCAACAAGACCTTTATCAGAAAAAGTTATGTGATGGTTTGCTCCAGAATCAGTAATCCAATTTTTCCTTTTAAAAAAATGAATCTTGTTAGTCTGTGCACAACAAAAAAATCTTTTAAAATTTTTATGAAAAATTTTACTTTTGTTATAAAACACACCTGCCATATTTGACTGAACACCCTTCTCTGATTCAGAATTATCCTTAATCAAATTCAACACCTTTTCTAACTGTTCAGAAGTCAAAGAAACAGAAGAACTTCCAGAAGTAGAAGTATTATTAGACATTCTTTTGAAATTATTATTAAATTTTTTCTTACCAAAATCAGGAGGATATCCAATTATCTTAAAACATTTCTCAATAGTGTGACCATTAAAACCACAATTCTCACAAACAACAGGACTTTGGTTTCTATAATTTGCCTTTAAATTTTTATTATTATTATTTCCAGAAGAAGAATTAACCCTAGGCACATTCTCCCTATTAACCAGTTTAGAAGCAAAGACAGAAGTTTGAGACTTATGTGAACTACTAGCAGTAATACCTCTATGACTTTCTTCCCTAGACAGAATAGCATAAGCAGATTTAACATCAGGCAGAGGCTCTCTAGTGAGAATATTACTTCTAACAGCCATGTAAATATCATCAAGTCCCATTAAGAATTGCATAAGTTTTAATAACTGATTATGTTTAGAGAAATCCTGAGCAGCATGGCAAGTACATCTAGGTAATTGTACAAGAGCATCAAATTGTTTCCACAAAGCATTCAACTTATGATAATAATCAGACAAAGGCATACCATTCTGACACAAAGAGTTGATTTTATGATGCAGATTAAATGTGACAGATCCATCTACATTATCATAAGTATCTTTTAATTCTTTCCATACCAGAGAAGCTCTTTTAGAGAAAATTTGACCTAGATACAGTTCTTCAGTAATAGAATTCAAAATCCAAGACATGACAACTGCATTACACCTATCCCATTGTTTACCAAGAACTTCATCAGTATTAGACCTTCTGCAATTACCATCTATGAATCCAATTTTATTTTTAGCTTCTAATGCAAGAATCATAGCACAACTCCAAACCTTATAATTCTCAGTTCCTTTTAACTTTATGGAAACAATAGACAATGTACTAGAATCATTAGGATGAAGATGCAAAGGACTACCAAGATCTAACTTACTAATCAAAGTGACATTATTATTACTTTCATCAAAATCAGAATCATATCCAAATTCTTCACCATTATTCACATTATCATCATCCATTGTAATAGACAATTAAACACAAAGACAAGCAGTTAATCTCAATTAACAACCACACAAGTAGTTTAAACCAAAAAAAGAACAATAAAAAATATATATATTTATTTGAAAATAGGTCTTATTCTCCCAAAAATGCCAGGGACAGGATTCCTAACCTCTCAAGGAAGCAGGTCAAGTTTAGCACTAGTGTTTTGAATGAGAATAAGTTTTTGTAGAAAAGAAAGAAGAAACAGAAAGAAAGAGGGAAAGAAATAACAAACAGTGCTATCGGCTGGACAGGAAGAGGAAATCCTACTAACTTATTGATTCACTTAGTCAATAAGCTTAGCAGGATCAAAAATCTGCAGCGGAAACAATAGAGGAAATAAGTTTATTTGATTCTCTTAGTCAAATAAACTTGAAGAACCAATCAGATCCAGCAAACCCTAACCCTAATTTTTCTCAAAAAAATTAGGGCCCCAAAATCGACGAAACCCTAAATCGAAGAAAAAATTATTATTAAACAATTTTAATTCGATTAAACGGATTTGTTTAACAGATGTAACCTGGCTCTGATACCATGAAGAATTTCTAAACAGAAATAACATAGATCTATGATTCTCAAATCACACATAATCTAATCTCAATTAGATTAAGAAACTCACAAAGATTACTCCCGCTATTCGATCGTAATCCACTCAACTTATTGTTGAATGTTCTATTACAATTTTAGAATAATAAAACTACTTATTATTACAGATTTTCTGAACAAACATAAAAAACTGAAATAGAGAGAATATAAGAGAGGTTCTTTTTCTTCAATAATTCGACACTTGATATTTAGGGTATGTTGCAGTATATATACCCTAACTTCTTTTGAGCTTTGGCAGCCTAAGTCCCTCAACATATAACCGACTTAACTTGAACCCCTTCTTCTTTATCTTCTTCCTTTTGACACAAGCAGCCCTTAAACTCTTCTTTCTTACACTACTAGTCCTGCAAATAACCTCATCCAATAATAAGAACATAAAATAAGATTATAAATTTAACAAAGTGTCAAAAGTACGAACCTGATGAGGACGGACTTTGTCATGAGGACGGCCTTTGCTGACGGCCTTTGCAGAAACAAGAGCCGTCCTATTCTGTAATTTTTCACAATTTTTTAACCGAGGCTTCGTTTGATCTTTCCGTGACCTGAAACTCATACAATAGACTTATATGAACATATTAAGAATGTTCCATTTGTCATGTTTCAAATTTGATAACTTTGATTTTTGACGAAAAATTGCCGTATTTTTCTAAGTATAATTTCAAAGTTGTGTTTTCATTACTTATGCTTTATTTTCGGGTTGAGTCCTTTCTGTAGGTGAAGCCTTGTACGTACCCTATACAACGAGATATTGACCATGGACCGTTACAAATATTCGAAGGGAAAAACCCCAAGTTTTGTGATCCCTAAAGATCAAACTCAAGAGCTTGCCATTCTTTAGCCATGCAGCATACTTAACATTTTTTCACCATTTAATGCAAAAAATTGCGTTCTTCTGTAAGAAACGGTCATATTAAAGTAAATATAAAAGTGTGTTGTATACGGTGGTTAAGGTGAACATGACATTGCATTTTTTTCATGTGGTTACGCCTATGATATGTTCATTATTTTGATATAGATATAGAAGTGGAACATTTGAATCCTTTTTGAATTGAGTTAATGCTTTACATCAAAAAAAAAAAAAAAAAAAAAAAAAAAAAAAAAAAAAAAAAAAAAAAAAAAAAAAAAAAAAAAAAAAAAAAAAAAAAAAAAAAAAAAAAAAAAAAAAAAAAAAAAAAAAAAAAAAAAAAAAAAAAAAAAAAAAAAAAAAAAAAAAAAAAAAAAAAAAAAAAAAAAAAAAAAAAAAAAAAAAAAAAAAAAAAAAAAAAAAAAAAAAAAAAAAAAAAAAAAAAAAAAAAAAAAAAAAAAAAAAAAAAAAAAAAAAAAAAAAAAAAAAAAAAAAAAAAAAAAAAAAAAAAAAAAAAAAAAAAAAAAAAAAAAAAAAAAAAAAAAAAAAAAAAAAAAAAAAAAAAAAAAAAAAAAAAAAAAAAAAAAAAAAAAAAAAAAAAAAAAAAAAAAAAAAAAAAAAAAAAAAAAAAAAAAAAAAAAAAAAAAAAAAAAAAAAAAAAAAAAAAAAAAAAAAAAAAAAAAAAAAAAAAAAAAAAAAAAAAAAAAAAAAAAAAAAAAAAAAAAAAAAAAAAAAAAAAAAAAAAAAAAAAAAAAAAAAAAAAAAAAAAAAAAAAAAAAAAAAAAAAAAAAAAAAAAAAAAAAAAAAAAAAAAAAAAAAAAAAAAAAAAAAAAAAAAAAAAAAAAAAAAAAAAAAAAAAAAAAAAAAAAAAAAAAAAAAAAAAAAAAAAAAAAAAAAAAAAAAAAAAAAAAAAAAAAAAAAAAAAAAAAAAAAAAAAAAAAAAAAAAAAAAAAAAAAAAAAAAAAAAAAAAAAAAAAAAAAAAAAAAAAAAAAAAAAAAAAAAAAAAAAAAAAAAAAAAAAAAAAAAAAAAAAAAAAAAAAAAAAAAAAAAAAAAAAAAAAAAAAAAAAAAAAAAAAAAAAAAAAAAAAAAAAAAAAAAAAAAAAAAAAAAAAAAAAAAAAAAAAAAAAAAAAAAAAAAAAAAAAAAAAAAAAAAAAAAAAAAAAAAAAAAAAAAAAAAAAAAAAAAAAAAAAAAAAAAAAAAAAAAAAAAAAAAAAAAAAAAAAAAAAAAAAAAAAAAAAAAAAAAAAAAAAAAAAAAAAAAAAAAAAAAAAAAAAAAAAAAAAAAAAAAAAAAAAAAAAAAAAAAAAAAAAAAAAAAAAAAAAAAAAAAAAAAAAAAAAAAAAAAAAAAAAAAAAAAAAAAAAAAAAAAAAAAAAAAAAAAAAAAAAAAAAAAAAAAAAAAAAAAAAAAAAAAAAAAAAAAAAAAAAAAAAAAAAAAAAAAAAAAAAAAAAAAAAAAAAAAAAAAAAAAAAAAAAAAAAAAAAAAAAAAAAAAAAAAAAAAAAAAAAAAAAAAAAAAAAAAAAAAAAAAAAAAAAAAAAAAAAAAAAAAAAAAAAAAAAAAAAAAAAAAAAAAAAAAAAAAAAAAAAAAAAAAAAAAAAGAAAAAAAAAAAAAAAAAAAAAAAAAAAAAAAAAAAAAAAAAAAAAAAAAAAAAAAAAAAAAAAAAAAAAAAAAAAAAAAAACATCACTCCCTCATATGATCATCTATCTTGTTACTTTTTTGTTTAATAATTCAAAACTACACTTTTTAAATTCAATTTACTGCATCTGTTTTTACTGATTTGGTTTTTTCCAAGCTCTGAAATATATGCATTCTGTTCTAGTTATCAATCTTTTTTACACAAAGAACATATGTACTTATGCTTAATATTCAAATTTACAACCAAATACTTAATGCTTTTAGCTACATTATTTAGTCCAAATATTTGATTTGACCATATTTATATAGGTTGGGATGAAATATATTACATATATAATTAAATTATATGACCTATCACTTATACTTATTGATTAGTTACAAGTTTTGGGACATGCATGATGATTGATGATACATAAATCATGATAGAAGCATTGATTCATAATAAATGGTGGTTGGTGGCCAAAGAAGTTGTACACTTTCTGGAATTTTTTTTTGAAATAGGCATTTGAAGAGGTGATGTTGTCAAATAAGTTTTGGTTAAAAAATTTTTATGGAACAAGGTAATCCGGTAGTGCCACTACCGGACTCAAAATTCCCACTCGAAACCGGTAGTGGCAATACCGGTGTCAAATTGAAATTCGAGACCGGTAGTGCCAATACCGGTCTCGCAGGGATATTGACAAGCTTTGCAGGCGACGTGACGTGCTACAGTTGGTCGAGAAGAGAGAGAGTGAGTGTAACATCCGCGAATTTTGACTCGTTGACTTTACATGTAATATGACTAACAATATAGGTTAATGAAGTATTCGGGTCGTTTTGGTGATTAAATGGCAATGTGTCGTATTTGGGTCAAAAATGTGTTTTGAGCGGTGTTAAAATGTGTAACGATGGTAATTTGGCTAGAGATGAGAACGGGTCGGTCCGTGGGTAGTCCATGACCCACCAGCCCCCCTTGACCCATCTTTCCCCCCCCTTATCTCTTCCTTCACCTCTCATTTCTTTCCCTTCTCTTTTCTCTCTAGCAAAAGCAAGAACTTCACATATCTCTCTTTCTCTTATTAATTCTTGCATCATTGAGTGTGTTGAATCAAAATCTATACAAGATCGTCATCATCTTCTTAGTATTAAAAGCTTGAATCTCATAGTGCAAGATTTTTACCCATTTTGACCTAATTTCGGGTTTGAGCTCAAGGAGGAGTTTTGGTAAGTCAAATTCATCCCATTTACTTCTATTTAAGTTTGTTTATGCATTTCTAGTCATCTTGACCAATTGCAAGTCTCGAATCGAGTCAAAAGACGATTTGGGTCAAATTAGGGTTTCGTTTAGGGTTGGAGCGATTTGTTATGATTTTGATGTTTTGGGTCGAATTGGTGGATTGGGTTATGTTTATTTATGGTCAATGATGTTTATTTATGTTATGCTTCATTTCAAGTTATAAGTTCCTACAAATCGTTTTGGTGAGGTTTGGGTCGAGTTTTTAGGGTTTTGGCCTTGCTTTTCTTGCTGCTGCTGCTGGTCAGATTGGAGCCACTGCGGCGCAGTGGCTAGGGTCTGGTCTAATTTGGGTCAGCCCACTGCGGCGCAGTGAGCTTGGCTAAGGCTCACTGCGGCGCAGTGGTTAGATGCTGGTCTAATTTGGGTCAGCCCACTGCGGCGCAGTGGCTAGGGCTGGTCTAATTTGGGTCAGCCCACTGCGGCGCAGTGGCTGGGCTGGTCTAATTGGAGCCCACTGCGGCGCAGTGGCTAGGGCTGGTCTAATTTGG
Source organism: Erigeron breviscapus (assembly GCA_034093135.1). Lineage (NCBI taxonomy): Eukaryota > Viridiplantae > Streptophyta > Magnoliopsida > Asterales > Asteraceae > Erigeron > Erigeron breviscapus. The sequence continues at coordinate 202,980,908 of CM067167.1, read as the reverse complement.
AGCCCACTGCGGCGCAGTGGCTGGGCTGGCTAATGGAGCCCACTGCGGCGCAGTGGCTAGGGTCTGGTCTAATTTGGGTCAGCCCACTGCGGCGCAGTGAGCTTGGCTATTGGGCCTAGCCCACTGCGGTGCAGTGGCTAGGGTCTGGTCTAATTTGGGTCAGCCCACTGCGGCGCAGTGAGCTTGGCTAAGGCTCACTGCGGCGCAGTGGCTTGGGCCTAGCCCACTGCGGCGCAGTGGCTAGGGTCTGGTCTAATTTGGGTCAGCCCACTGCGGCGCAGTGAGCTTGGCTAAGGCTCACTGCGGCGCAGTGGTTAGATGCTGGTCTAATTTGGGCAGCCCACTGCGGCGCAGTGGCTAGGGTCTGGTCTAATTTGGGTCAGCCCACTGCGGCGCAGTGAGCTTGGCTAAGGCTCACTGCGGCGCAGTGGTTAGTAAGCCACTGCGGCGCAGTGGCTTGGGCCTAGCCCACTGCGGCGCAGTGGCTAGGGTCTGGTCTAATTTGGGTCAGCCCACTGCAGCGCAGTGGCTGGGCTGGTCTAATTTGGGTCAGCCCACTGCGGCGCAGTGGCTAGGGCTGGTCTAATGGAGCCCACTGCGGCGCAGTGGCTGGGCTGGCTAATTGGAGCCCACTGCGGCGCAGTGGCTAGGGCTGGTCTAATTTGGTCAGCCCACTGCGGCGCAGTGGCTAGGGTCTGGTCTAATTTGGGTCAGCCCACTGCGGCGCAGTGAGCTTGGCTAAGGCTCACTGCGGCGCAGTGGTTAGATGCTGGAATTTATGCGCGCCGATTTTGAAACGTTAATAACTTTTGATCCGTAAGTCCAATCGAGTCATATGACCTATCGTTGGGATCGTAAGAGAGTCTAGTTTCTTGTAGTAACACTCATCTTGTACGATTCTTAATCCATTTCTAAAAATGTCGAGTCAAAGCGTCTTGTTTCATATACGGTAAAGTTGTAAAGGCGTCTAGGGTTTGCGATTTGACCTAATTGTGCTAAACTTACTTGTTTATGTTTGTATAGTTGACATCATGGTATTATGATATATATTGATAGGTTGTGGACTCGTGACGGTCGTTGGACATTTATAGCTCGATATTAACTTGTCGTTTTGCTTGGAAATCAAGGTGAGTTCCGTAGTTCCCTACTCGCTTGAGATTCGGGCTGAAAAGTGTAAACTTATGTGATTACTTGTTATTTGTGTTTGTAAATGATTGTTGGTGTTGTTTGATTTTACTCGCGTACAAAATGTCTAGTTGGTGACATTGGATGAATGATGGATAGTTTTGCTTAAATGCTTGAGGGGTTTGTATGAGATTGTGATATTGTTAAATAAATTAGGATAGTAGTGTATACATAGAGGTCGGTTTTACTTTCAAAAGGTTTTAGATGTGGTGGGAAGGCTGCGGGTGACCCTATATATAAGCATCTATGATTCCTTAAAAGTAAAGTCGTATGAAATGTATGTGCAATGTAATTATGGTTGATTCTAGTAAAGGATTGAGATATATATATTATTGTGATTATTATTACTATTTAGGATGGACGTGCATACATGGAAGTCGGTTACGCCTTCAAAGAGTTCTAGATGTGGTGGGAAGGCTGCGGGTGACCCTATATATAAGCATCTAGAACTTGATGAAAGCAGAATCCTCCTAAGTGTATGTGCGTGTAGTTTATTTTGAGTTAATTATCGATGGTTGACGATTGTTGAATTGTGGTTGGTGTTTATTCGCGGTTCACACGCAAGCATATATATTTATATGCGGTTCACACGCAAGTATGACCTGTTTATATATGCGGTTCACACGCAAGTATGACCTGTTTATATATGCGGTTCACACGCAAGTATGACCTGTTTATATATGCGGTTCACACGCAAGTATGACCTGTTTATATATGCGGTTCACACGCAAGTATGACCTGTTTATATATGCGGTTCACACGCAAGTATGACCTGTTTATATATGCGGTTCACACGCAAGTATGACCTGTTTATATATGCGGTTCACACGCAAGTATGACCTGTTTATATGTGCGGTTCACACGCAAGTATGACCTGTTTATATATGCGGTTCACACGCACGCGGTTCACACGCAAGTATGACCTGTTTATATACGCGGTTCACACGCACGCGGTTCACACGCAAGTATGACCTGTTTATATATGCGGTTCACACGCACGCGGTTCACACGCAAGTATGACCTGTTTATATATGCGGTTCACACGCAAGTATACTTTGTTTGGTGTATTTTGTGGCATGGTTGATACGAATTCGATATGTATTACAATAGGCGTTATGATTGTTTATGCTTTTGGCGTTTGTGTTGATATTTACATCATTTGTGCACTCTTATTTCACGCTTACTCGTTTTGTGTGATCTTGTTGTTGGACGTTATTGTGTTACTTAGAGGCTCACTGTAAGTCATGTTTTGCCTCTATTAGTGTATTATGATTTGGAGGATGGTTTCCTTGTGGACCATTACTACGAACTCACCAACCTTGTGTTGACTATGCTTAGTACACTTTTCAGGTAACCAGGTTATCCATGGCGTGAAGTTTGATTGTTTGCGTGCTGTTGAACCCGGACTGGACTTATATGGATCAAGGATCCATTTGCCTTATGTTGCATTGTACTTAGGATTGTTAGCTTTCTTTCGTTGTCGTTTTGTAAACCTTGACGATTACTTGCTTCTGTTACAATTTGATACTTGTTTCTTTCATTGTAAGGATTCACTGAATCCTTTATTTGCATTTAGTTCATGTTCTACATTAATCCCACCTTGCGCTATATGATTTCCGTGATATTCTGAGCCTTGGCTTGGGGTGTTACAGAATGGTGGCCCATGCGTGGTCGTAGAGAATTAGGCGGTTGACCTAGACTACGGCTTAAGTTAAAACTCTTCATATAGCATGCATGGTTAGGAAATTGTGTGCAACATGAATTCTGTGAACCTTAGAAAGCGTATATTGTGAGTTCGTAGTTAAGACCACTTATGTGATGGATTGAATTCAACGTGATGAATGTGGAATGGGTACAATGTGGTTAATGTGTGCATTGATTGAAATTAATTGTCATTGATATGGATTGTTGTTACTGATTGATGTTTGTTGGATGCGTTAGAGCAAAATGAAGTTATGGTATTAACTTAGTATAATATTGTGACAACCCTAAAAGAACCCGATCAACTCTTTTATGGTCGCCCAACATTATAACAAGTTAATGACATCATGGATTGCGCATGTATGGCTTAGAGTATAATAAGGAACCGATATGCTTAATAGAAGTTGATTGGGTGGAGGGTTAGCCGTTGGTACACCCTGTATATAAGCATCTAGAACTTGATGAAAGCAGAATCCTCCTAAGTGTATGTGCGTGTAGTTTATTTTGAGTTAATTATCGATGGTTGACGATTGTTGAATTGTGGTTGGTGTTTATTCGCGGTTCACACGCAAGCATATATATATTATACGCGGTTCACACGCAGGTTCACACACACGCGGTTCACACGCAAGTATGACCTGTTTATATATGCGGTTCATACGCTCGGTTCACACGCACGCGGTTCACACGCAAGTATGACCTGTTTATATATGCGGTTCACACGCATGCGGTTCACACGCAAGTATACTGTTTATACACGCGGTTCACACGCAAGTATGACCTGTTTATATACGCGGTTCACATGCATGCGGTTCACACGCAAGTATGACCTGTTTATATATGCGGTTCACACGCAAGTATACCTGTTTATATATGCGGTTCACACGCAAGTATACTTTTATACACGCGGTTCACACGCAAGTATGACCTGTTTATATACGCGGTTCACATGCATGCGGTTCACACGCAAGTATGACCTGTTTATATATGCGGTTCACACGCAAGTATGACCTGTTTATATATGCGGTTCACACGCAAGTATACTTTTGTATATGCGGTTCACACGCAAGTATGACCTGTTTATATATGCGGTCACACGCATGCGGTTCACACGCACGCGGTTCACACGCACGCGGTTCACACGCACGCGGTTCACACGCAAGTATGACCTGTTTATATATGCGGTTCACACGCATGCGGTTCACACGCAAGTATACTTGTTTATATATGCGGTTCACACGCAAGTATGACCTGTTTATATACGCGGTTCACACGCATGCGGTTCACACGCATGCGGTTCACACGCAAGTATGACCTGTTTATATATGCGGTTCACACGCAAGTATACCTGTTTATGCACGCGGTTCACACGCAAGTATGACCTGTTTATATATGCGGTTCACACGCAAGTATACTTTGTTTGGTGTATTTTGTGGCATGGTTGATACGAATTCGATATGTATTACAATAGGCGTTATGATTGTTTATGCTTTTGGCGTTTGTGTTGATATTTACATCATTTGTGCACTCTTATTTCACGCTTACTCGTTTTGTGTGATCTTGTTGTTGGACGTTATTGTGTTACTTAGAGGCTCACTGTAAGTCATGTTTTGCCTCTATTAGTGTATTATGATTTGGAGGATGGTTTCCTTGTGGACCATTACTACGAACTCACCAACCTTGTGTTGACTATGCTTAGTACACTTTTCAGGTAACCAGGTTATCCATGGCGTGAAGTTTGATTGTTTGCGTGCTGTTGAACCCGGACTGGACTTATATGGATCAAGGATCCATTTGCCTTATGTTGCATTGTACTTAGGATTGTTAGCTTTCTTTCGTTGTCGTTTTGTAAACCTTGACGATTACTTGCTTCTGTTACAATTTGATACTTGTTTCTTTCATTGTAAGGATTCACTGAATCCTTTATTTGCATTTAGTTCATGTTCTACATTAATCCCACCTTGCGCTATATGATTTCCGTGATATTCTGAGCCTTGGCTTGGGGTGTTACAGAATGGTGGCCCATGCGTGGTCGTAGAGAATTAGGCGGTTGACCTAGACTACGGCTTAAGTTAAAACTCTTCATATAGCATGCATGGTTAGGAAATTGTGTGCAACATGAATTCTGTGAACCTTAGAAAGCGTATATTGTGAGTTCGTAGTTAAGACCACTTATGTGATGGATTGAATTCAACGTGATGAATGTGGAATGGGTACAATGTGGTTAATGTGTGCATTGATTGAAATTAATTGTCATTGATATGGATTGTTGTTACTGATTGATGTTTGTTGGATGCGTTAGAGCAAAATGAAGTTATGGTATTAACTTAGTATAATATTGTGACAACCCTAAAAGAACCCGATCAACTCTTTTATGGTCGCCCAACATTATAACAAGTTAATGACATCATGGATTGCGCATGTATGGCTTAGAGTATAATAAGGAACCGATATGCTTAATGGAAGTTGATTGGGTGGAGGGTTAGCCGTTGGTACACCCTGTATACATACCTGGTCAATAACTAGAAAGCATATCGAATTCGGATTATACCTTGAATCATTCGTGTTAGTTGCTTGGCTTAGTGTATAATAGGGAACCGATATGCTTAATGGAAGTTGATTGGGTGGAGGGTTAGCCGTTGGTACACCCTGTATACATACCTGGTCAATAACTAGAAAGCATATCGAATTCAGATTATACTTAACCCATTGGTGTTAATTGTTTGATTTTATGATGTATTAAGCATGATTACTTGAATTAATAATGAACGATTGTAATGAAATTGACGTAATGATATGCTAAGTAACAATCTCATAGAATTCTAACACTCTTGCCTTAGCTTAATGATATGAAATGAGTATGTGGTACCGGTATGAGAGCATTGACTACTTGTGTGACTAACATGTGAGCATTTGAGACTAACTCTCGGGTCAACGTGTCACTTGCTTTATAGAAATGGTGAGACCAAGGAGAACCGGAACGAACTACAGGGATGAACCGGAAGAACCTCAACCGGAAGCTCAACCGGAGGTACAAGGAGTTAGAGGTAGGGGCCGTGGTAGAGGCAGTGGTAGAGGTCGTGGTAGAGGCCAAGGAAGGGGTCGTGGTGAAATTCCTGAACCAAACATGGCTGAGGTGATCGCTCAAACGATCGCTAATCTCATGCCAACCATTATTGCTCAAGTCACGGCAGTCTTGGGCAGAACAATGTGGCTCAAAACAATGAAGCCCCAGAAAATGTGAATAATGAAAATGCTCAACCTCAGGACGCAGAAAACGAAGAAGAGGAACCAGTGAGAATTGATAACCGCATGCCCATGTATAATCAATACGGGGGATACCGACAGGGATGTATATTTAAGGACTTCAAAAGCTGTGGGGCACCGGAGTTTAATGGAAGAGGTGGTCCCACTGAGTGTATAAGGTGGTTTGAGGAGATCGAGGCAGTGATTGAAAGAAGTCATTGCACATATGACGACCGGATTTCTTATGCATCCGGCATGTTTAAAAGTGACGCCTTGAGTTGGTGGAACCAAGAGATAACTTTGGGGCGGACTTATAACTTGGAATGGATCGATTTCAAGAACAAAGTGAAGGCAAAGTTTTGTCCTCCCTATGAACTACAAAACTTGACCATTGAGTTTGCTAATCTCAATATGGAAGGAGCCGATTTCAAGAGTTATGTTAGACGATTTCAAGAGTTGTCTACCCTCATTCCTCACTTGGTGGATTCTGAGGCTCGAGCCATCGAGAAGTTTGTATTGGGCTTGAATCCTCAAGTCCGATCCTATGTGAATTCTAACATGCCTACTTCTTTAGCCGATGCTGTCAACCGGGCCGGTAGTGTGACTGAAGACTTATTGAGGAGCGGTGTTTTGAGTAACTCCTCAACAAACAAGAGAAAGGAAATGGGAGAATCAAGTGGGATGAAGAAAATGGGAAGGTTTGATCCCACGAATGTTAACCGGGGAAGGGGGATGGCGGCAGTTAAGCCGGCGAGGAGGCCTTATGTGGGACCTCATCCTTTTTGTAACGGGTGTAATAAGCATCATCCCATTAACACCCAATGTGGAGCTTGCCTCAATTGTAATCAACTTGGACATTTGGCAAGAGATTGTAGAGCACCGAAAACGGCACCTTTGAATATAGTACCTCTTCAAACCGTTCATCCTCAAGGCAACTTTCCATGGGGTACGTGCTTTAAATGTGGAAGCCCTGATCACTACCGAAATAATTGCCCGCAATGGATTGGACAACAAGTCGAAGTGGCGGTCCATCCGAATCAACTCCAAATTACCGGGCCGAACCAAAACCGTGGCCAACAAGGCCATCAAGTTCATCCTCGTGACCGAGCTTTTGCGGGAATTGGCAATGGAGGCCAAAATGATCCAAACGTTGGTTAAGGTACATTCTTCTTAACAGTCGTTATGATATGACACTATTCGATATTGGAACAGACTATGATCTCGTTTATCCTAACGTTACTCCTTTGAATTACGCTCGTTCGTGTGTTTTCGAACTATATGTTTAAGATTTCGAGTGTTTAACGACTCACTAACCAAATTTGGTCAAATACCCCGTGTGTACATCTTGACCCTAGAAGACGACAAACTCTTCACGTACGTTGTGCTCTGTGATATTAAGGTTCTTGACGATTGAGTGAGTGCAATTTGAATACCAACGGTTAATACGGTTCTTAGTTGTGTAGTAGGGTTACCAATGTAGAAAAATTTAACGGTAGGGTTTTTAGGGTTTCATGCAAATTGTCAAACTCAAGCGTCCTTAGAGCTACCGTCTTAAGAATCTGAAAACTAGCGTCACCTCTGATAATCTTGAGTCTCCCGAGGTTTCTCCGGGTGACTTATCGGGCTGGTTCCATCTCGATAATTTAAATTTCGTATATGCTTAACTTCCTAACATCGCGCGCGTGGTCAAAACCCTTATAGACTTCTGAGCTGCGAATAAGCGTGTAGTGAAAGACGGGAGAGAGATTTGAAGGAAAACAAATTGTGATGGACTTCATTATGAAGCCGCCGAAGGCAAGAAATGGGTTGATGTGTGGTGGAGATCGCTAGAGTTGAGGCCTAAGTACCCACATTTGTTTAACAATTGGTGATTTGTTGAATTTCGGGACGAAATTCTTTTGACGGGGGAATAATGTAACATCCGCGAATTTTGACTCGTTGACTTTACATGTAATATGACTAACAATATAGGTTAATGAAGTATTCGGGTCGTTTTGGTGATTAAATGGCAATGTGTCGTATCCCCCCCCCCCCCCCCCCCCCCCCCCCCCCCCCCCCCCCCCCCCCCCCCCCCCCCCCCCCCCCCCCCCCCCCCCCCCCCCCCCCCCCCCCCCCCCCCCCCCCCCCCCCCCCCCCCCCCCCCCCCCCCCCCCCCCCCCCCCCCCCCCCCCCCCCCCCCCCCCCCCCCCCCCCCCCCCCCCCCCCCCCCCCCCCCCCCCCCCCCCCCCCCCCCCCCCCCCCCCCCCCCCCCCCCCCCCCCCCCCCCCCCCCCCCCCCCCCCCCCCCCCCCCCCCCCCCCCCCCCCCCCCCCCCCCCCCCCCCCCCCCCCCCCCCCCCCCCCCCCCCCCCCCCCCCCCCCCCCCCCCCCCCCCCCCCCCCCCCCCCCCCCCCCCCCCCCCCCCCCCCCCCCCCCCCCCCCCCCCCCCCCCCCCCCCCCCCCCCCCCCCCCCCCCCCCCCCCCCCCC